>CM053515.1:9037718-9635061 GCA_028627145.1 Eidolon dupreanum
TGTAATTTTAGGAGAGTATATGGGTGAAGGTGCCTCATTTTTTCAATGCCCAACTATCATCAGAACTTAATTTGCTAGGATCTATCTCCAATGACTACTAAATAATAATTTAGAAAAGGCCAGTCCTGATGATTTTGGTGGCAACAGATGAATGTCGAAGCTTTCATACTTTCTGAAACTTTGAGATTTGCAAATAGAAAAGGAAATGACTGTTTATCTTTAAAAGGGTTATATCTGAGAATGTTTCTATTAGATCATTATAGAATATATATATATATATATAGAATATATATAGAGAGAATATATATATATATTCATTCTCTCTCTCTCTCTCTCTCTCTCTCTCTCTCTCTCTCTATATATATATATATATATATATATATATATATTCTCTCTAATGGTCAAGAGTTGTTACTATTTTATTAATGTTATCTCATTTAATCCCCTCGACAAAAGCATGGGATTAGTATCATTTTCTCTGTGCTTTGCATTTTATTGAGATTGTGAGAAATTGTAACCTGGGGAAGTCAATCAATGAGGACAACAAAATACTAATAAAAGACAGGATTTGTCATGATTCTGTAATCTGTCCTGAAAACCTATATATTTTTTATTTCACTATAGTTGCATATTTTCCAAATCATCAAATGTATTGAGGCCAGATTTAGGTGAGTTTTATCTACAATTGAAAATTCCAAAAAAAAAATGCAAAATTGTCCTTCAACTATAAAAATCTAATTAAAATATTCTTTAGCCTAAGAAATATATTGTTTAGAAACTAGGGATTTTCCTTAAACATGTCTTTAAGCTTGTACCTGAAAAGCAAAATTTCAATATATAAACTCTAGCCACCTCTTGAAAATTTAAATATAACATGAATAGTTGTTTTCATCTCTTTCAAAGAAAAAATGGTCTCATTGAAAGCAGGGCTAGAAGCATTATGAGAAACTTTAAGGTCTGTATCAGGAGCAAGCAAAATGCTTTTGTAACCAAAATAATCATAACCAAGATTTTCATTCTGGAAATATTTCCTGTCAGCACAAGCATTTTTCCAAAGCATATTTTTGGTAGTTGTAACTGCAACCAGTAAAACATTTTTGACACATTTATATAAAATCGTATATAAAACTGTTTCCGTAAAAACATTTGCTTATGGAGAAAGAAGTAACTCTACGCCAATTTAAACGGGCATGGCAAAATGATCCTGTCCTCTATGTTATTGGCATTTCACCTCCACTACTTAGAAACAGACTGCCTATACAAAATCAAATAAAATATCCAAAAGGAGCAGATATTAGTCCAACAGTGATTGGTATTGCTGTGATAAAACAATTAGACCATTAAAATTCTCAAATTAGGTCTGTATTTTTGGGTGGTATCAGCTAAAGTAAATGTGAAAATTCTGTCAAGCATTTATTAGACATCTATTATGTGCAAAAGTTATTGCCAGGGGTCAGCAAACCTAATGTATAAAGTGCCAGACAGTAACTATTTTTGTTTCCCAAGACATATAGTCTCTTTCACAGTGACGCAACAGTGCTGTTGTATCACAAAACAGTAATAAACAATGCATAATGACTGGTACGCTCTATACCAATAAAATTTTATTTATAAACACAGCTGTTGGGCCAAATTTGGGCAGTGAGCTATAGTACAGCTTACCACCCGTCATGTACCTTTGAGGCACATAAAAATTAATGAGTGACAAACATGTCACTACAGAGCTCATACCATCACCAAAAAAAAAAAAAAGTTAGAATGAAAATAAATGATTTCAGTAGAGTTTCAGGTTAAAAAATTAATATACTAAAATTGCATTTATTTCTGTATACCAAAAACTATTAGAAAGGGAAATTAAAGAAATAGTTCCATTGACAATAGCATCAATACTTAACAATAAATTTAACCAAGGAGGTGAAAGATCTGTACACTGAAAACTATAAGACATTTGTGAAAGAAACTGAAGACAACACAAATAAAGATTCCATATTTATGGACTGGAAGAATTAATACTGTTAAAATATACATATTACCCAATGTGATCTACAGATTTAATGCAATCCCTAGCAAATGGCATTTTTCACAAAACCACAAAATACCCTGAAGAGCCAAAGCAATCTTGAGAAAGAAGAATGAAGCAGGAAGCATCACACTTCCTGATTTTTAAGTATATTACAAAGCTATAGTAACCTAAACAGTATCGGTAATAAAAACAGACATGTATGTCAATGGAACAGAATAGAATCCAGAAATAAACCCATGCATATAAGGTCAATAGTTTACAAGAAAGGAGACAAAATATACAATGGAGAAAGGATAATCTCTTCAATAAATGGAGTTGGGTAACTGGACAGCTACATACAAAGTAATAAAATTGGACTGATACATAAAAAATCAACTCAAGATGGATTGAAGATTTGACTATAAGACCTGAAATTGTAAAATTCCTATAACAGAGAAGGTACTCTTTGACATCAGTCTCGACAATGATTTTTTTGGATTTGACATGAAAAGCAAAGGCAAGAAAAGCAAAAATAAAAAAGTGGGACTACATCAAACGAAAACACTTCTGCATAGCAAAAGAAACCATCAACAGAATGGAAGGCAACTTATTAAATAGAAAATATTTGCAAACGATATGTCTGATAAGGAGTTAATATTAACATATAAGAAACTTATACAACTCAATATAAAAAAAAAAGTAACTGAAAAATGGGCAAAGGGGCTGAATAGAAATTTTTCCAAAGACAAACAGATGGCCAACAGGTACATGAAAAAGTGCTCACCGTCACTTATCATCAAGAGAAATGCAAAACAAAACCACGAGATATTACTGCATGTCTGTTAGGATGTCTATTACCAAAAAGAGATAAAAAATGCTGGAAAGAATGTGCAGAAAAGGGAACCCTTGTACACTTTTGGTGGAATCGTAAACTGGTGCAGCCACTACAAAAAAATGTGTGGAAGTTCCTCAAAAATTTAAAAAAAATAATAGAACTACTATATGATCTAGCAATTCCACTCCTGGATATATAACCAAAGAAAACAAATTCATTATCTCAAAGAGATATATTGTACAACCATGTTCATGCTTCTAAGGGGCCGGAGGTGAAATAAATAGGGAAAGGTTGGTAAAAGGGTACAAACTCTCAGTTATCAAATGAATAAGTTCTGATGACCTAATGCATAACATGGTGACTATAGTTGATAACACTATGCTGAATAATTGAAATTTTCTAAGAGAGTAAAATTTAAATGTGTTCAAAAAAGTAAATATGTGAAGTGAGTGATGTATTAATTAACTCAATAGGTGGAACCCTTTCATAATGTATACATATATCAAATCACCATGTTGTATACTTTAAATATCTTATAATTCTGTTAATTATATGTCAGTAGAACTGAAAAAATAAAGAATTTACAGTTCAGAGAGAGTGATATTCCTATACACTAGAAATAGAAGAGTTATAAAGCGATATAATGAAACTGCAATGAGTGCTACACAGAGCAAAGAAAATAATAGCAATTGTACTGGTTCTTGAAGGATGATTTATTTGAGTTTTGCCAGTGGAAGGGAACTCTACCTAATGAGACTAGCATCAAAAAAGGGACTGATGAGAGAAATAACAGAATTTTATAGACAGAAATTTTCTTTATACAGGCATACCTCAGAATATCGTGGGTTCGATTCCAGACCATTGTGTTAAAGCAAGTATCACAACAAAGTGAGTTTTAATCTTTTTTCTGGTAGTGGGTCTTCCCTTTGATTTATACAAAATGTAAATTCTTTCAAGTACAATAAACCAAAGTGCAATAAAATGAGGTATACCTGTAACCTTTAATACATCCCAAGACTTACTGAGATTCTGTAACAAAACATGCAAACCTAACCATGGCCTTTATTATGCATAAATGATCGAAAACACATTTAAACATTTTTTAAAATTTGTCAAAAATCTATTGGGGCAAAAAAGCAAAGCACTTATTTTCAAAAGTTTAGATGCCTAAATGAAAATGTAAATTATATCCTCTGAAATCAGTCTGTGCTGAAAGAACAATTTTCTCCCAGTGCAACTTCAGAGCCTGGTACTAAATTTTGTGCACAGTGAGCATGGCTTCTGTGCAATTTATGGTGTGTGCATTACAGCAGATCTCTAGTAAATTATGAACTCTGTGTGTTACCGAGGCACTGTCAAACTCTGATTGATTTGGACAGTTTGTAGTTAATTAAGTTCATTTCCAATTCTGTTTCTTCATCCAATTTCAAAGCATTCTATATAGAAAGTCTTTTATCAATTAGTAAGATGGATGAAACAAAAAGAATTAATTACAAAAGTGACAATCCCCATTTAAGTCTTCATAGTACAGCAATTATGTATCTTAAAAGTTAAGAAATTGAAGAGTTGTACTTGTCTAATAAATGAGGTTCCTGATATGTATCTTACATATACTAAAACTTGACATAGCCATGCCATTACAGTGAGAAGGGGGAAAATGTAATGACTGAAGCTGTACATTAACTAAGAGAAGACCATTTTACTTAGGCAATTTATTGAGTAGTTAATTATTAAGAATTGGACTTGTTTTCTGAATGATGTAAGTATGGCAGATACTGTATACAATCTTGTGATAAGACTTATTTATTTACTTATTTACTTAGTGAATCTTATAAATCTGAGAAGCATGGATAATTTTTAAAAACCTACTAGGTGATTCTGGTAAAATAAACCACCACCTTCCAACTTCATCCCATGCTGTCACTCTCTAAGGTCCTACAAACCTGACCACCAAAAACAGTATGAGGTAGATTTGAATAGTGAATAAATATTGAGGTGGTACATAGATCAACTATAAATGTCTGCTTTTGCCACTTATTAGGTATGACTTTGGCAGGAAATTTTTTAACCTCACTCTTCCTCAGTGAAGATGTTTATATATAAAATTAGAATGATATCATAAATCTACAGTGAATAGTAAAGGATTAGGGAGAGAATGTATGTAAAATATTTAACCTAGTACTTGGCATAGCAAATGGTTATTTATCATCATTATAATAATAATGTTGATACATACTCAAAAATCAGAAACCCAAGTTTTAAAAACATTATATCTATATTATTATAACAGGATATTATTGTACATTGGTTCCTGGAAGTGAGAAAATTTGAGATCACTGAGTGTGGCTTTAAATGCGTGAGTGTGACACTCCAGTAGGGCTTCAAGTTGGAAATGTCAATCATCTTTTTCCAACCATAAAGGTAGGAAACTAAAACAAATACAAAAAGAAAACTGAAAAAAAAAAACCACAAACATGTGTAAGGATAAACAAAATGACATTAAACAACAAATGGGTCAACAACAACAACAAAAAAAATCAAAAAGTAAATTAAAAAATACTCTGAGACAAATGGAAATAGAAACATACCGTTCCAAAATTTCTGGAACACAGCAAAAGCAGTTCTACAAGAAAGTATGTAGTGATGTAAGACTATGTCAAGAAACAAGAAAATCTCAAATAAACAATCTAACCGTATGACTAGAGGAACTAGAAAAAGAACAAAAAAGGCCCATAGTTAATATGGAATAATAAAGATCAAAATGGGAATAAATAAAATAGAGACAAAAAAAAAACAACAGAAAAAGCTAATGAAGCTAAGAGCCATTTCTTTGAAAAGTGAACAAAATCAGTAAACATTTATTCAAACTCATCAAAAAAAAGCAAATAAATAAAATCACAACTGAAAGAAGAGACATTAAAACTGAAACCACAGAACTACAAATAATCATATGAGAATTTTAAATAATTACTAACAAATAAATAACCTAGAATAAATAAATTACTAGAAACGTGTAACTTTCCAAGACTAAATCAAGAAGAAACACAAGATCTAAACAGATTGATTTCTAGTAACAAAATTGAATCGGCAATTAAAAAATTTCAACAAACAAAAGTCCAGGACCAGAAAGTTTCATAGGTGAAGTCTATCAAATATTTAAAGAATAATTAATACTATCTTTTTCAAACTACTCAAAAAAAATGAAGAGGAAGGCATGCTTTGAAACTCATTCTATGAGGTCAGCATTACTCTGATACCAAAATCAGACAGACACTACAAGAAGAACAAATTATAGTTCAATAACCCTGATAAAAATAGATGTAAAAATTATCAACAAAATATGAGGAAACTGAATTCAGTAATACATTAGAAGGATCATACACCATGATCAAGTGAGATTTATTCCACGGATGCAAGGATGGTTCAATATCTGCAAATCAATCTATGTGATACACCACAGTAACAAAATGAAGGATCAAAATCTTACGATCTCAATAGATTGAGAAAAAGCATGACAAAATCAACATTGGTTTATGGTTAAAAATCTCAACAAAGTAGGCATAAAGGGAACACATGCCTCAACATAATAAAGGCCATATATATTATCAAACTCACAGATAACATCATACTTAATGGTGCAAAACAGAAAGCTTTTCCTCTAAGATCAGAAATAAGAGAAGGATGGCCATCCTTCCCAATTTTATTCAACATAGTGTTCAGAAGTTCTAGCCACAGCAATCAGACAATAAAAAATATATATAAATCATTGAAATTAGAAAGAAGTAAAACCATTCACAGATGACAATACTATATATACAGAAAACCCTCAAGACTACATCAAAAACAGAACTAATCAACAAATTTAGTAAAGTTGCAACACACAAAATCAACATACAAAAATCTGTTGTTTCTATAAACTATAAATAAACTATCAGAAAAAGAAATAAAGTAAACAATCTCATTTACAATTTCATAAAAAAAGATAAAATACCTAGGAATAAATTTAACCAAGGTAAAAGACCTGTATTCTGAAAACTATGAAAGAAATTGAAGATGACACAAATAAATGGAGAGATATACCGCACTTATCAATTGGAAGAATTAATAGTGTTAAAATGTCCCTACTAACCAAAGAAATTTACAGATTGAATAAAATTCTTATAAAACATCAATGGCATTTTTCAGAGAACTAGAACAAATAATCCTAAAAGTTTTAGGAAACCACAGAAGATCCAGAAGAGCCCAAGCAATCTAAAAATAGAACAAAGTTGGAAGTATCATACTCCTTGATTTTACACAATACTACAAAGCTATAGTAATCAAAACAGTATAGTTTTGCAAACACATAGATCAATGGAACACAATAGAGAGCCCAAAAATAAACCCACACTTATATAATCAACTCATCTACCACAAAGGAAGCAAGAATATACAATGGGGAAGACAGTTTCTTTAATAAATAAATGTTAGGGAAATTTGACAGTTACATGCAGTAAAAATGAAACTGGACCACTTTAGTACACCATATACAATAGTAAAACTCAAAATAGATTAAAGATGCAAATGTAAGGCCAGAAGCTACACAAATTCCAGAAGAAAACATGGATGGTAAACTCTTTGACAATGACTTTACATTACACTATTCAATGGTGTCTAAAATAATGTTTTATATTGGTAGAAAAACAGGACCATAGTGCCTGCCACACTACTTGGTTTTGGAAAATACAAGTGATGTTTATTTCCTCAGAGGCATTATGATTGTAAGTATAGCAGTAAAAATATCAGTTCTGGATTCTGAGGACTGGATTCAAATCCTAGGATTATTGACCAAGTTTCTGAAACTTCTGAGTATTGGTTCCTTAACCATAAAGTATAAATTATAAAATCACACTTTATATAATTTTGTTATGAGCCTGAATTAAATAACATGTTAAAAACAAAACTTAGATTTGTGCATATTCAATAAACTAATTTTATAAACTATACCTGTAATGTTTCTGAAAATGTCACTGTTTAGTTTGTCATTTCAATACATAAAAACCTTTAGGTCCAGCTTACTTAATGACTACATCATGCCAGAAAAAGGCACTTTTCAATACTGAACATATCATAATGGATGAAGTACTTTTTTAATGTTGAAAAGTCTTCTTATTTAAGTTTATTTTTTAAAAAAACCTTACAGTTATTTGTCACAAGAAAGTTTTTTTTAAACTTGTCACTTAAAATTTCACACACAATGAAGTATGGATTGTATTTAGCTTCATGGTGAGTAATTATTCAAAGAAAAGTCAAGAAATAATACAGTTGTTCAATTTCTGAAGGAGCTATGTTTACCACGTTACAAAATTGAAGAGAGGAATTATTTGGATGAGGAGACAGATTTTCCATCCTTTAAAAAAATAATTTCATTCAGCCTCTACTTTGTTTCTCTTTAAAAGGGATGATCAGCTTTATACAATTATAATTTTGCCCCATCGAACATACAGATATAACCTAAATATATCCTTATCATTTATTTTCAAAAGAGATATCCTAATTCCTTACCAGGTTGCTATTTATATTGCCCAAAAGACAGCCAGCCTGATGATTTAGGATTAAAATGGCTTCTAGGCCTACCCATAAGTCCACTGAGCTATAAAGCAACTTTGTTAACTTCACTTATTGGATTTTAAATTGTCATGTATTGGAAATTTGTCACTGGCATTGACTTCCTGCCCTAGAGCCAAGATTACTGCTGTAACAACTGGTTCATTCTTCATCACCAGGTTTATAGCTCACTGCCCTGGCCACTGTAAGGATAATGTTTGAGAACTCTGCATCACTGTACCATTATAGTCCTGCCCTGAAAACTGAACTATGGAGAATTTTGTCCTGGATATTCTGCCAGCTATCTTTACGGATTCTCAGTGATTAAATAATTTCATCCAAAGGCTCATTCAGTTAGCAAATATTTACAAGGCCATGCTACTGATAACTTGAAAGTTTTGGTAGATTCAAAAGAAAAATAAGACACAGTTTCTGCTCTTAAACAGCTCTTAACAAATGCATAGCTAACCATTAGAGAAAACTGACCAACTATTCCAAATGTCTGACAAATTTGTCCAGTATCTGCTACCCTCACTGCTACCTTGGTAATGTCAGTCACCACCAGCTTTTGTCTAAAGCACTGTACCAGCCTCTTAACTCATCTCCCCTCCTTCAATCCATCTTCCTAATGGCACTAAAAGAGACCTCTCTAATGCATAAATATAATAATATAGCCTTCAGTTATCACATTTTTCAATGATTCTCCAATGCTTTTCAGACAAATTTCAAATTTCTTAACACAACATATGTCCCACCTACATCTGCACCCTGTCCAGCTCATCACTCCAGATTTGTCTCTAATCATTCTCTGCCTTGTCCTCTACACTACGACCAGATCAAACCCCTTTAGTCCCTAGAATTCCTTAAGCCTCTATGCTGTGAAATATGTTAGTCTCACAGACTAAATCTTTCTTCTACTGTTTACTGTTTTTCACCCCATCCCAATATTTGGGCCTGGATATCTGCTTGATCTTCATGTATAAAGAGAAATATTCCCCCTAGGAAGTTTTCACTGACCTATATATTTGATTACCTTCCCTATCTCAATATATGTTCATTTTGCATCGTATTGTTTATTTTATCACTGTATCCTAATTATTTTACAGTCCTTGTGGCTGAATATTAATGTCCCTAAGGACAGGGGATATTTCTATCTAATTTATTATTGGACCTAGTGGCTAGTACATACCAGATTCTCAATAAATATCATGAATAAATGAATGAATGAATGAATGAATGAGCTGCATGATAAAAAAATGTAATAGAAGTTCTGAAAAAGATCAACATGCCTAGAATAATCACTGGAGGTTCTGTGAAAAGAAACTTTGTGAATTAATAGGATTTTGATCAGAAGAAGAAAGCATTAAATAAAATGAAGAAAATTTAGAGCAAAGACTAATAATGATATATATTGAATAAGAAGCAGATTTTGAATCAGAGCATACTTGATATGGAACAAATCTTGGAAAATAACCCATCATTATCCTATCAAATATTGGTCCTTTCTCATTGTCTATTCTTTTGTATTCTCATTAAATTCTAATTAAACACGTGAGTATTTGTTAGTCTTTGTTCCTCACTTCCATATTTTTCATTCCATTGTTTCTCTTACATCACATTGTTATTTCCTCAGATTGTATTTTAGTTTGCTAAATATGTCTTCAACTTTGTTCAATCTATTAAACCTCTCCATTGCATTTTTTAATTTAAATTACTACAGTTTTTCAAGTCTTTCTCTTCAAATATGTCTGTACTCATTTTAAAAACAGTACAGTGTAGTTCTTTCTAATATTTTAAATTTTAACATGTTAAAATACCTATTCACATCTTAATAGTATAATTCTATTATCTGAAGATTCTGGAGGTTTGATATTGTTGTTTGAATTTCTACTGACACATGTTTATGCTGTCTTGTTGCCTGGCATGTTTTATAAATTTGGAGTTAATCTATGAGAATTCTGTGCAACCTGGGTTGAGAGAGCATCCCTCAAAAGAGAATTTTTTTTTGTTTCTGCCATGTATCCTCATGTTCTACCAGTCTTGAGATTTCTTTATGTTAATTGCTCGTTTAGAGGACTACAGTGAAAGTATAGAGTTTGACTACACACCAGCAGGAGGGCATGTCTATGGTTATAAACATTTAAGGGAGTAATTTTTACCTCATCCAGAGCTCCAGCCAAAACAGCTAAGTTATCTTCTTTCTCTTTGTAGTTTGGTGGATTTTTTTTTTTCTTTTTCTTCCACCCTTTCATTAGGTTGTGGCCCCTTGAGATTCCCAGTTTTGTTAGTTCCAGCTCCTACATGGATTCCACTCCCCACTCTCAACAAGGCCTCCTCTTCTGTCTCCAAGTGTCCATTAAAAGACAAGCCTTTTGGTTACCAAAACTAAAAATCATGTCCAAGCAGGTCACAATTTTAATGCAGCTGACTACTCCAGAGTTTTTGAGATATCTCTTTATTTTGGGTTAATGAAAAGTTTCTTCACATTCTCACAAGTTCAGAATTTGAGAGGATGTTGTACTATTTTATCCAGTTGTTCTATTTCATCTACAGATTTTATAATGGGAGAGTTTTTTGACTATTTACTTAATCATATGTACAGAAACTCAAGTTCAGAGTAATCAGTGACTTGATTTAGGAAACAATGTTCTTCTTAACCTATAGCATCCAGGTAAGATCTAATTCATACTGGTTTGCATGTTTTTTTGTTTTTTGTTTTTTGTTTTTTTTTGCTGTACGCTCTTTGTCTTGGTAGCCTCTCAATCCACAACCCTACATCGAGACCTAATCACATGTGACAGTTAGAATTGTTGGTGGTAAGTGACAAAAAATGACTGTGTTAACAAAAAAGATATATATATATATTTTTTAGAGAGATTGAGGAGTCCCAAAATCAGTGGCACTCTGCCAGGCAGACCTCAAAGATGGGACAGAACAAAGAGAATTGTCATGTACTTTCTATTCATGAAATATAAATCTTGTTCAAGATTTGAAAAATTTTCTAGGGGTAATTTTCCAAGCCTAAATATTTTCTCCACCCCTGGCTGCATCCCAGAGGTAAGTCTTAAGTCCCACTAAGATTCTTCTAAAAGAACTTCTCTAAAAGGGAGATATTATACAACAAAACAGTACAAAACAAAATGAAATCTTACCACCACAGATCTGGTGGATCAGTTGAAAGTCACGGTGACAGCTAAAATTAGCTTAGATTTTTGGAAATCATAGCCATGAACCTTTTCCACCACAATTACTTTTAAATCAGGTCACTTCTATTTTACAGTTGGCAAGTTTTTGTTATTCTAAGTGCATTATTTTGTATGTCCTGCTACTACAATTTTTCATTTATTTATCTTCATTACATTTCTACCACTCACAATGAACATTTAGAATCTCAGTGGAGTCATCCTTTGTATTACTTGATTCATCCCTTCTTGCTATATTCTGTTTATACAACCTTGACCTTCATTGTTTATCATTTTTTGAACAAATATATAACTACTATTGCTGTATTTCTGTCACTTTACCCATATCTATTCTATTGATATTTTATTGTAATAGATATTTTTTAATAATAAGATATTTCTTATGCAGTCTGTGAGAATGGAAAGAATTGTGTTTTATATAAAAGCACTAAAAGGTAAGTATTATTATCACTACTGTGAAGATGAGCAAACTATTGCTTACAGAAATAAAAGAAGAATGCTCCAGATTTACAGAGTTAGTTAGCAACAGAGATGGAATATAAAACCTTTATCTGACAATAACGTTTTTACTGTTAGCAATTAGCTCATTCTGGTGTAGAATATCTAAGAATTGATTTCAAATAGTTCTGACTATTAAACAGATAACTAAATGTCTCCTTTATTACTTTCTAAGCTATAGTATCTGTTCATTCATATTTTCACCAAATAGTAATTTAGTAACTTTGTGCCAGGCACTTTTCTAAGTTCCTGGAATATATCTGTAAATTAAAGGGAAGGGGAAAAAAATCCAGATCTTTGTAACAGATGTACAATAGATAATAAATAGTAAATACAATGAATTTTTCTTATATGTTATGTTAGATGGATGTTACATACTATGAAAAATAATTCAATTTAATGAATGGTAGGTGGGAAATGAAAATGCTAAGGAGCAGTAGTTGAGAAAGTTTGTTGTAGGTTGTAGGCTATATTAAACCATATTAAATTGTTTTTACTTATAAAAACAGAAATTTCATAGGCTTCACACTATCTAGGTGATTAAGGTAGACATCACTGAGAAGGGGAGATCTGAGTAAAGACTTAAAGGGCTAAATGAATTAGCTAGGCAGGTGATTAGAGGAAGAATGTGTTAGGTTTCTTCTGTGTATTAAATATTCTCCCTTTCTCATTTCCGTTTGCCCTCTTGATCTAACCATTGGTCTCCTATCATAAATATTTCTCTAGTCTGAGACATTCATTGTTATATTTCAAAACTACCACTGTAGAAGTTTAAGGCATCAGAAAACCATTATATATATAATTTGAAATATATATAAAATTACATTAGGGCTGTGACCTTTTCACATATTCCTTCATTTTCAAAACATAAAATACAATGAAAAAACTTTTATGAAACCAAGTTTCGAGTATTTCCCTCACACTGATTCAGAAGCAGTAGAAATGCTCTTTCTTCCTTTTGACCTTATTGGTTATTGCCAGGTGAAAAATGATTGTGGGATGTTCAGAATGTTTGGTAAAGCCTGGCAGCCTCTCTTATAATCTAATTATCCTCTCTCCATATCACCATCTGTGCTGTAAAGGATTAACTCAGCAAGCTAATCTAAGTTACTCATATTCCAAAGAAGGACCTGGCCCTTGACCAGTTCTGGTTAGAAAATTTCTGAATGCTTGGAATACTCTGCCTGATATGAGGGTTTTGGTATTCCTGAGACCTCGTGCCATGCCAAATATGCTAACAGTGAGGATTATGGGTGAATACTTGTTTTAGTATATCTGAGGCTTTGGGCTATGCTGTCTCAATTTAACCTCTGTCTTGCTGGAGCTTGAGTAACCAAGGTCAATCACACAGGTGATGCATGCCCACATGGCTGATCTCCAATGCACTTTGCACATTTTGTCACACATTATTCCTAGGAGAATTAAGCACTATTTGTGTCATTCCTCTCAGAGAGAACAACAGGAAGTTTATGCCTGGTTTCTCCTGGACTCCACTCTGCTCATCCTTTCCCTGTCCTGATTTCAGTCTGTATCTTTTCGATGTAATAAACATAACTATGAGTATAACAGCTTTTCTGAGTTCTGTGAATCCTTCTAGTGAATTAGTGAGACTGTGAGGAGTCTTGGGGACCCCTAACACTCCATCCACCATACTTTATCTCTTCCTCCTGGGACAGAGTAACAGATTTCATTATACTTCTAGAATCTGAGAATTCTTTACCATTGAATAGAGTTCAAGATAAGAATGAGGCAGTCTCCTAACTGTTTCGGAGATCCCACCCCATCCGCATCTAATATTCCTCCACGTGTTAATGTCTACACACACATTTTTATTCTTTTTTTACCTTCTCAGATCTCCCTACTCCTCTTCCCATCTGGTCTTTATTCATGGATCTCTTCTCCCACCTTGATTAGTAACATTTTCATTTTGGAAAATAAGCTGAGATATAGAAATTATAGCATTTGTAGCAAGAACCCTAAATCTTAGAGAAGCAAAGTGCTCAAATACAGTTTTCTTAATCAGCTATCCATTCCAACAGACAAGTGTCCAAACCATTTATAAACCTCCCATTTCTATTTTATTTTTCTTAGTAAAAATTAAAATTAAACAACCTTCATTTCATTATATATGTGTACACACACACACACACACACAAACTTCAAAAATGTGGAAAAAACAGTCATATGGAAGGTTGACTTATTCATCCAATAGTATCTCTACCTTAAAGATTAAATAATTTAATAAATACATCAGAGAGCCTACATTATTATACAAATTATTTGCATCTTTTTTTTTTTTAGTAAAAATAGTTTTTAAACTTTAAATACTGTTATCAATAAACTGACTTAACAGAACTGTTTTCTACAACAAATGTTTCTTCTTTGGAAGAAACAAATAAATAGAATTGGGAAACATAAAAACCCAAATTTGCAAACAATTTGTAGTTTATATTTTGATTTTTTGAGTTGCATTTTGGTTATACATCACCTTCATATTAATATTTTTAAATGTGCAAGGGAATATACATATAAAGTTAATTAAAAAATTTATGTAATTATGAAATATTTTTTTACATTTCTTCGATACGCCCCATTTCAAAAGTCATACTCTTCTTTAAAATGACATTATAGTGCTCGAAATAAGTATCAAATCATCTATCCATTAAAAGCATCTGGGAAATCACTACCTATGAAATTATGTTTAATACTATCTTAAACTAATGATATAAAATAATTCTGTTAAATATTGGTCCTTTTTCTATCTCTGTAAATTCTGTTTTATAGTAATGAACCAACACTTTATGCTTCTGTGGAGTAACCTTTATGCACATTATTATTTGGCTCATCATCCTTTTGTGGCAGATTATTTTAAGTAGAACTGTTACTGTAAATGAATTTGCTTAAATGTATGGTTCTAAATTAGTGAACATAAATTACAGCTCCGTGATTTATCATCATTTTGGTTGATATAGAATTGCATTTAAATATTTTATCATTGAGCAACAATTTGAATACTACATGTTCAGCCACTCTGATAGTTATCATCCCTATTGCTATATTTAGCTCCTTTCTGAGACTATAGCTTTTGGCAATTCAGAAACTTACTGGATATCTCTAACTTCCAGAGAGCTCATTGTCAGTTAAAAGAAGCATAGCATAAATAGCACCTCAGTTTATAAAAATATATACCTCAACTCACAGAACTCACTTAATAGAATGATATTTACAAAAAGTAGGCATCCAATAAGAATTTACCATTGCACTTAACATGCCTCTAGTTTTTGGCTAAATAAGGACTTGTTTCTCCTTCTAAAAAACTTCTTTTCTTGAGTAATGTGACAATCTCCTGAAGGCTGAAGGGAGCTCACAAAGAAGTTATATCATTAATGTACAGGAAAGTACAGAAACAAGAAAGAAATGACTGCAATTTATGTTGGTTCAATAAAAAAAAAATAAGAATCTTAGAATGATATATGCAAGTAAGAGTTACATGCCAGTGAAAAATGATCAAAAGATTTAATTTATCTCTAGGAAGAGAAAACACTATTTTTCAGACACATTACCTGACTAGGTCAGCTTAAAGTATACATAAAAGACTGAAGGATTTTTTAAATAATAATTTTGTATGAATAAGATCAGACAAATGTAGGAGAGAAAAAAGTGCAATTAAACTTAATTTTAACATTAAGGAAATGGTGTGATCTATACTTATTTTATCTTCTCTTGCCCTTCAAAATATCAGAATTAATATTTGTTCTATTTAAAAATGAACTTTCCATTCAATTTGCTAAACATTTCTACTGTGCCGAAGTCATATATAGATGTCTTAGTTTCTGCTTTTGCTTCATTTTTTTGCATCAGAATATTTCTTATTTTCTTACCAGTCCACAAAGATGATTGTTACAGGTTATCCAGCAGACTTATATGTCAATTAGGGATATCAAGTCACCAGCAACTCACAGTGTTTAGCTTCAAACAACATATCTATTAACTTTCATTAAAATAAAGTTGGTTCAAAAGTAAAAATAATTTACATCACATAATTTTCTTAGTAGAAATTTTAGGTATAAACTTTAAAAAGTCCTGAAGAAGCCATTAAGACTCCTGTCCCTCCAGCCCAAGCAAGGCCATACAGTATTAACAGAGGGGCATCATCAGTGTGCTACTTGGGGTCATTTAAAAGTTTTGCTTTATGCTATTTTTTTAAATAGCAAAAATATTCCAAATGTCTTATTTTCCTTTCTCGACAAACCAGATTGTGTTCTACAAAGGTAAAAAAAAAATCAATACACAGGTTTTAAATGTCATTATTCATTCCTGGTAAACTGTACTTGGTAGATAAGTGCATCTATAAATCTATTTCGTTTTACTGGAGAAGGGAGGGCCTGAGAAAAGGCCAAAGGTAGCAAGAAGATCCTCTAGTGTCAAGCTGTTCTGAATAACCTTAAAGAAAATAAGCTATTGGGAGACAGAAGTGCCCAGTAATAAATTGACAACAGATATTTTCCCTTAAGTCTATAAATATAAAATGGCATAAAAGTATGACTCTTGATAAATTGGTTCCTCAATAAGAATACTGAGATTTTATTATCCACAAATTTTAAAATATATTTATATTGCCAGAAATTACAAGGAATCTCATTTAGGGTAAATTATATCAGACAGAGTAAGTGGTAAGAGCAAACTGATATGTTTTTATAGTTAAAAAGAACAAAGCAAAGGAGAAAGGGAGGAAGGTAGAAAAGGAAAGAAAGGAAGTGTTAAGAAGAAAAAAAAGAAAAATAGACCCAAAATGGAGTCACTTGTGCTAAGCCCCAAGTCAACAAACCAAGACTTAACTGCAGTTTCAACCTCTTCAAGGAATGTGACCTTTAACCAGTCAACCTAGAATTACTTGGTTGACACTAGTGAGGTAATCTGCCAGACAGACCCCTGCCCTTTCCCCAAAGGAAAGTGACCTTGCCTGGAAATATTCACTCTTTGCTAGAAACTTCCTTTTCTTCTGCCCCTTTCTGCCTATAAAACCTTTTACTTTGTATTGCTCCTCAAAGCTTCTATTTGTTTTGTTTGGATGCTGATTCAAGAATCATTCAATAAAGTAAATTAGATTTTCGAATTTTACTCAATTCAATTTTGTTTTTTAATAGGAAGAAGGAAGGAAGGACGGAAGGAAGGGAGGAAGGTAGGAAGGAAAGATGGGAGGGAGGGAGGGAGGGAGGGAAGGAGTAGAGGGGAAGAAAATGGGAGTAAGGGAAGGAGGGAATATGAGAAGAGAAAATCCTTTTCTTAAATGATGAGTCCAGTGGAAAACATTGTTTTGAGGATGAACCAAGAGAACAAGAAGCCTAATGGGAAGTGTGTGGCTTATTTGCAAAGTATATACCTAAAGCTGGAGAAGATCTGGTGGGGGAGAAGGATATTCATTTTCTGTATTTGGTAAGGTCTAGGCACTGTGGGAACAGAGAAGGCAACAAAAGCACCAGAGCCCCTGCCCTCTGGGAGCTTAGATTCTAGTGGGTGGAAAAGAAGATGATAAACAAAAACTGTGATGTAATCTTGTACTTGGTGGTAAGTACTACGAAGAAATATGAAGAACATAAAAGAGAGTAAGGGAATAAAGAATAATTGAGGGAAAAGGTGATTCAGCAAAGGTGTCCATTAGGACATGACATAAGCAGAAACCTGAATGAAATGAGCAAAAAAGCCATGGGGCTAGCAAGCGGTCGGGGAAGGGGGTGATCCAGACAAAAGGTACAGTATGCAAAGATCCAAGGCAGGAATGCTCTTTCTCTGTGAAAGAAACAGCAAAAGCCCAGCTTGGCTACTATAGAACAAGTCTGGAGTAGATGAAATCAAGAGGGGTTGTGGGTGGAGGCAGACTGCAGACTGCACACAGGTAATGGAGGACTCCGGGTTTTACTCTGAGGGGGGAAGCCATTGGAGTGTTTCCACAGAGGAGTGACATGTTATGACATACGCTTTAAAAGGATCACTCTGTCTGCTGTAAGGAAACTAGACAGCAGAATGACAAGGATAGAAGCAGAACAGTTAGGAGGCAGCTTTATCACGTATGTTTCTCTGTGTGGCGAAAGCTGTTACAGCTTGCAGGATAACAAAGGAGATTTGTTATAATTCATTTACCAAAGTGGTTTCAGGCATGTCATGGCCATGTCAATTTTTTAAAGACTTAAGTATTTTTTAGAACAGTTTTAGGTTCACAGAAAAACTGAGAGGAGCGTGCAGGGATTTCCCTTATGCCCCCTGTCCACACACATGCACAGCCCACCCCCCCTCAACAACATCCCCCACCAGAGTGCTGCACTCATTACTATCAATGAACGTGCACTGATGTCTCATAATCACCCAAAGCCTGCAGCCTACGTTATGGTTCATTCTTGATGCTGTCCATTCTAGAGGTTTGGACAAGTGTGTAATGACATGTATCCATCACTGTAGTATCATGCACAGTAGCTTCACTGCCCTAAAAATCCTAAAAATCTTTTTCAACTCTATTTGTCTCAGTCTGTGGGCTTGTCTTCCCATTCTCTTGATTACGTTAATTTTTTAGGTGTTATTTTATTGCATAAACATTTTAAAAAACAAATTCAAGGCAAAAAGTTGTCTACAATAAAATCATCCAATCAAGTTAATATTTTGTCAATTTTCTTCCTAACCTTTTTATGTAAATATTTATGTCCAATACCATATCTGCAGTAATTTTATAAATATAATTATGCAATCTATACTTTTACCTTCATATTTAACCTTTCACCATGTGCATTTTCCTATTTTGTATATGTTCCCCTTTTCCTATATTTTTTCCTGTTCAAATTCCCTTCCTCTGCCTCTAAATAACCAACATGAATGGGTTTTTCTGAATATGGCCATACCTTTCTTGATGAGCATACAATTCCTTTTTCAAATAATCTAGTATTTAAAAATATAAAAATATAGTTCCATCTCCATAAGATATATTTTGATTCTCTATAAGCTCCACTTTATATTTGCAAAATGTCTAAGGTTGTAATGAATTAAATTCTTGTGATTTTTTTTTAATGCCAAACTATTTTTAGGAAAAATAAGTCTTTAGTCATATTAATAAATGCAGACCTGTTTAAATATAGTATTATATTTGCCCCATTTTATTGTCTGGGTCATGAACTCCCATCTCCTTCCCTCAGGACCCTCTTTTCAAAGGAGAATGGTGTATTTGTAAATACATTTGTTATTTAAAATGTATTCCGAGAATGGCTTTAGTGAAGCTTATTACTAAAATTACATTTGCATTACTAAGTAATAAGTACTTACTCCAAGTACTATTTGTGCATGGCCATCTGGTTTAATGGCACATCCAAGGTTGAGACAGCTCCCCAGGGCTCCACAACTCACTGACATCCCTGAGAGGGCATCACTAAATCAGCAGACCCAGAATCTGCAAACACGCATCCTCTGAAGTGTTCATTGGCCCTGAAAACAGCTTCTAGAAATCATGAAAATGGATTAATGTTACAGGCTTAGGGTCCAGCCCATTTTATTTAGCCTATAGTCCAAATAATCAACATTTAGGGGAAAACTTTGGTGCTTGGATGTTTTAAACATTTTATTTTTCTATTTTCTGATTAAATTATTTAGACAAAGGAAAATGTGCTAGTGAGAATAAGTGCTTTCTTATACTTTTCCAGGAGATAATTATTGGGTGTGAGGGAAGGAGGTAATCCATTTTAGTAATATTCAGTTAGGAAAGGTATCAATTATTTGCAAAGAGGATGACTCATTTGAATAAGTTCCTTCTAAAAATGCTCTCTTTCTTTGAAATATTTTGGAACTACAATTTGTAGGTTTTATATTCTTTGTTGCTTTAGGGGAGACTCAACAAACTCTATATGAAGTTCTAAATTAACTTTATGTATATTTATGAAAAAATTTATGAACACGTATGTAGTACATATATATACATATATATGCATACCTATTTTTTAACTAAGAACCCTCTGCAACAAACATTTTGTGTTTAATATGTTTTATTCTTGGTAGTCATGATTAATATCTTCGGATAAACCCATAATGAAATATTTGGAAATATACATTCAACAAAATATTTTTCATTCCATTATCTAATTACTGAAAGTTTCTGTTATTTCATGTCATTTCTTCTGAAGGAAAAGTCAGTGCACAGATATACAATGTCAGTCTCCCTCTGAAATCTTTTATGAAAACTTAACTTTTTTCTTCGAATACGTGATTAAGAGAGTGTCCTCTGTCTTTACGATACATAATACACTAAAAGCCTTGAATTCAATCATTGAATCATCTGTGCTTAAAGAAAACAGCTCATTCTGAGTTCTTTATATAAATTATCAGCTGTAGCTTTAAAAATGACTTCCTATTTTGGCAACTGAATTTCCAAAAGGAATTATCATGAACACAGGATTTGGCTGAGAGAGCTCTTACCCAGTAGGAGCTTAATTCCTAAGTCATAAAGGTCCCCAGTTCTCATTAAGTTTGACATATTTAACCAGAAACAAAGAATCACCTTATAGCCAAACCAGTGTCTCTCTAAGTCTTCCAAAGAATGAAGGCTGAAATCTAAACTTACCTAGCCTGTTATATCACAAAACAACTAGGCCTCATTACCTATGATTTTTCAACACCAAACCAGCCTAATCGAATTCTCAATAGGCAATCCAAAGGTTCATCATGTCACTGATCAGAAAGAATTTGGGTGTGTTAGGTCACCTTTTATAATACCTTGCTTCTATCATAATTTAAAAGTGTGTTTTATGAATTATGAAGTTATTATATTCAGGAACCACAACCATTTATTAATGTGATGTTTAAAAGTATATTTTTAATACTTTTTAAACAGGAATTTTAGTTTCTATTTTCTGTATACTACCACAGGCAAAGAAATATTTTCAGAATAGTATTTCTGAGACCACAGTAAACGAATATTCCTAACATGGGGTTCGTTTGGGCTCTGATTAGGTAAGATTGAAGTTGTTTATTTATTTATTCTATCCCAGGATAAGGGAACATGAACAGAGATTAAAGACAAAGACTATCCAGAGATGAAAAACAAAACAAAACAAAACAAAAAACCAGGCAACATGAAATTGTCACTTTCCAATAGGTTCTTATTGATAGAGAAACATGTTTACTCTTAAACTTATTAGCAGAAGCTCTCCCTTTTGTCACAAGTTAATTTACTTTTCTTGCACATAGACAAATTTTTTTTAAAAGCCCCCAAATATGAAATAGCCTATTCTTGGTTTTTCTTATCATATGAATTTTTTATCCATAAAGTGGCTAATTTGGCTCTTTTACTGATGTAATTAGTTTAGGTAAACATTCTCAGATGCTTGGTCTATTCTCACTTCCATTAGATTAAATAAAGCCTGGCAAATCCTTAAGATTTCAAATTTTAATATTATTTTACTAATGAAAGAGCTATTCTGAAGGGCAATGCCTAGGGAAAAATTTTCACCGTTATATATCTTTAGTTCTCCTGAAGCTTCTGCAAGAGCAAACTCCAGAATACCTTAACCATACGAACAAAACTAAATTTCTCATCCTGCCCCTCAGCTTTCTACCTGGCTCTTCGTGTTTGAGTTGTGATATTTCAGTTATTCTCAGGTAAAACCTCTTTGGTTACAAAATCTTTGTCTAGTCCAGATTACTTTGAAAACTTGACAAAATTTTAGTCAGAGGTGCTATGTTTTTACAATTCTTGATATTTTAGAAATTTTAATACTTCTAAAAATGCAAGTGCATGTCTCAAAAAACCTTCATAAGCCTCAAATCATGGACTGTGACAATTCAATTTGAAATTGCTCTGTCAGTCCAGATTTGTAAATTTTTAATGTTCATCATTATTTACTTTTTCCTGCTGATGTAAGGAAAGGTATGAGCGAGAAACAGCTACCATATTCCTGTCAGAAACATTTTTTGGAAACCAGATCAGATTTTTCAAAGAGAACTGACTATGCTCAGTTATGTCATTTAAAACTATGTTACCTTGATCAAATTAATTAAGCGTTTGTGATTTTGTTTCCTAATTTTTAAATGTATGTAACAATAGCACCTAGGTCATAGGACTATATGGACTGAAATGTGTTCCTCAAAAGCCACATGTTGAAGTTTCTAACCTCCTATGTGATGATCTTTAGAGGCCGGGCCTTTGAGAGGTAATTAAGTTTAGATGAGATCATGATCACCAGAGAATGGCTCTCATGATGGGATTAGTGCCTTTGTAAAAAGAGACACCAGAGAACTTGTCTTCACTCTCCAGGAGTACAACACTGAGGAAAGGCCATGTGAGACGGCAGCTAAGAAAGCTCTCATCAGAATTTAACCATGCTGGCACCATGATCTCAGACTTCAGCCTACAGAACTGATAAAACAATTTTTTCAAGCCACACGGGTTATACTATTTTGTTATGGCTGCACAAACTAAGACAAGGAATTTGTGTGTGTGTGTGTGTGTGTGTGTGTGTGTGTGTGTGTGCATGTGCACGCGTGCACATGCACGTACATTATGAGTCGCTTAATATAAAATGCTATCATAGTACCTGGCACATATTAAGATCGTCATAGTAGCATATAGTGTATTCTCCACATATTAAATGGAAGAGCGGGCTCTGCAGAGTATGTTGTTCAATTTGTTTAATGTGGCAGACATTACTACTGTCCCACAGCTCCCTAGTTCTTGTCTCATTCTAAACATATGGTAGGGTTATACTGTCTCTCTCACCCTGCTTAAGGATGGCCATATCACATGCGCTGACTAATAAAATGTAACAAAAATTGCATGTATGATTTCAGGTAGAAACATGAATTTGCCAGTTCTCTATCCCTTTCTTTTCCTCTGTCACTGCAATCATAAAAGCATGTGTTGATGTGGATGTTCAATGCTATATGTATTTATAAAGGAAAGTACATGGACAATCTCCTGGACTCAAAATGGACTTTACATGACAAAGGCATAAACTTAGGGCTTTAAGTCATTGAGATTTAAGCCATGGAAACTGGTTGTTATTGTAGCATAACCTAATGTATCCTAACTAAAATAATAATGCAAATATATCCAAACAAATAAAAATAGCACCTAAATCTATTTTACCTTTGATTCTTCAACTGCCTCTCTGAATAATGAATTAACTGCATTTCTTAGTTTATCTTTACTCAATAAGTCATTATGTAAAGATTCATTTAGGACTTGCATGGAAGTGGACAAGTTGTTGGGCATAAAAATAATAATGTTACTGGCATTTTTGTGTAAAAGACCAAAGAATAAAAAAAATAAAAATAATAAAAATAATTCAACAAAGAAAACAAGTATAAAATGTTATGATAACCAAAAATACATAAAAGTCAAACATAGAATAACAGAAAACTTGCTTTAGATAGAGTAATCAGAAAATCTCTGATGTGCTGAGATTTAATCTGAGCCCTGAAGGCTACGCTGGAAGGAAGCAGAGCCATGAGAATTACTGAGAGCAAAAGCACAGATAATGCCAGGGGCCCTGAGAACTCAGCTATTCAGAGAAACTAAAGGATTAGAGTGGCTCTAATCAAGTAACACATTTCTAGATGATCAGCACCATTCTAATTTTATGTTCTCTAACCTATGGCGGTGGGATCCCCAAATTTTCTGATGACATAACTCTATAGGAAGGATATTTGATGTTATCCATGGTAAAAAATTCCTGGCGCTATGAATTCATGGTTTACTTAAAGAAAAAATTTAAAGACAACTCAGAAAACGAGAGGACTAAAATACAAAGCTCTTTACACATAAATGTATAGAAAGCCTTGATGTGAGAACATTACTTCATAGAGAAAAGAAGTGATCAAGTGGTGACACTTGGCATTTATAGCCACAGTTATGAGAATTTTCCCACACATTGTTGAACTCACTCCAATATAGAGAAATTAAAAAGAGTACAATCTTAAGTCATATCTGTCATAAAGAAATAGATTTTTTTAATCCAAAAACAGTTCAGTTAAATCCTCTTTTAATATCTTCAGAAATTACTCATTGATGATTTAAGAGTAATAATATACAAATATAACATTTTATCATAAAATACAGTAGGTTGAATGTAATTTAACAGAGTGACCCTAAAGAATATGTGAAAGTAACAGTGCAGCTTTTCTTTTCTCTTTAATTAAGTGTATTGGGGTTACACTGGTTAATAACATTATCTAAGTGTCAAGTGTACAATTCTATAATACATCATCTGTATATTGCGTTGTGTGCTCACCACTACCCATAGTCTAGTCTCCCTCTGTCACCATATATTTGACCTCCTGTACCCTCTTCGTTCTCCTCCTATCACCCTCCTTTCCAGTAACCTTCATACTGTTATCTGTGTCTGTGAACTGGTTTTGTTTCTTTATTCGTGGCTGCTTTATAACCCACATATGAGTGAAATCATATGGTTCTTGTCCTTTTCCATCTGACTTATTTTGTTTAGCATGATTATCTCAAGATTCATCCATGTTGTCACAAATGGCAGTGTTTCATCCTTTCAGCTGAGTAGTATTCCATTGTATATATGTACCAAATCTTCTTTATCCAATCGTCCATCAAAGGATATTTAGGTTGCTTCCATGTCTTGACTATTGTGAATGATGCTGCAATAAACATAGACGTATGTATATTTTCACAAATAAACATTTTCAAATTTGAGGAGGTAGATACCTATAAGAGAGATTGCTGGGTCATATTATAATACTATTCTTAAATTTTTAGGAACCTCATACTGTTTTTCATAGTGACTGTACTAGTTTGCATTTCCACAGGAACATATGGGGGTTCCTTTGTCTCCACATCCTCTCCAACATTTGTTATTCTTGTGTTATTGATAATAGCCATTCCAAAAGGTGTGAGGTAGTACCTCATTGTGGGTTTAAATTGCATTTCCCTTATAGCTAGTGAAGTTGAGCATCCTCTTATATATCTGTTGGTCATTTGTATATCGCTTGTGAGAAAAGCATTTGTCCAGGTCCTCTGCCTGTTTTTTAACAGGATCGTTTTATCGTTGCTGTCATCAGCATTGTTGAATTTAGTGTGGCTTTTCTGATGGCAAACGAGATTATTTAAACATGCGTAAACTATTTTAGTGTTTTAGTTTTTTTCTTATTTGCCTGCTTATAGCATTAAGATATGTCACAGGTAACAAGTAAAATGTGTTCTTGATGATTATTTCATTAATAAAAAAGAGGAATCTTGGAAAAGAATGTGGGAAAAAATGTTTATTAGAGGATTTTTTTCTTTGTAGTTATCCTTTGTCAGCTGGGGTCTTCTTAATCTTAAGATCATGATAGAAATTATTTAAATATACAAATTGAATGTCTGTGAAATTGACAAAATTTCTGCTAATCTCTGGGGCTAAAGTATGGTTCAGTTCCTTTGTCTGTACTTGGTATATCCTACCGCTATGTCAAATCTGAGCCTTTTTGCCTGATTGGAGAAGATGATTCATTATATCTAGAAGTTTATAGATTAGTTTATGTGTTGAGATCATATCAAATTCTCCAGTGAATTCCACTAATGTGCAAACTAAACAATACCAATCCCTCTGTGTCTCAGCACATCATCTGTTTTATATTCGAAAGGTATCTTTGAAAACAAAATTGTCTCCTTTTTACATATAAAAAATGCATCACTTTATATGAACTAATTAATAATTGTTTTCAAAATACAGAGGGTATTTATAAAATTCTTACATCGGTATGTTTATCACTGTTCTAAAATGAATTCAGTTTTGTGGTAATTTCATAGTCACATTTAAAAATTTTTCCAGTACCACTAGAATTAAACCTTTTTAACTTCCATATAACTTTACTATATTCGAAAAAAAAGTGACCCATTAAAACCACACTGTAAATCATATTTTCAGAGTATTAACCTGGAGAAAAACATGGCAAAAAATCAATAGCGTATGCCTTTTTGTATATTGATTTACATGTCATCGTCTGCGATTATTGTTTAAATACAACTCACTCTTTGCTAATAGGATACTATGATCACTACTGTATATAAGGATCAGAATTTCATAAAAATGATTTAGACCCAAGCCTAAGTTTATTGTTGTTTACACCTGGAAAACTAAGATTTTAACACAATCGGAACACATATACTCGAGCACTGAAGTCATCTGTGTTGAACTCTATAATTCATCCGAGATCACCTTTCGAGATATATCTTGAAATAAGATGGAGTAACCCGTCTCCATGACAAAGAAAAAGGGGATGGTCATGACTTGACGACCATCACTTATTCAGTTCCTGTCCTTTGCACTGTTCGTCCATAGGATCACTATAACAAAGATGCTAAGTATGATTGTCAACTTTAAAAATCAAACATTTCACCTATTTCATTTAAAAGAAATGATAGAGGATTTTCAAACCAAACCAAAGACCCTCTTTTCCATGATTACTGCTCCCAAATGACCACACATGATATGGAGATGCTCCTTCATTTTGCTTCATTCTCTATCTTCAAACTAGAAGCAGTAATCAGATTCAGTTATTAGAAGTCCTGACTTCATCATTCCGACACAAGGGCAAAAGCCTGGAGTCAGTGCTTCCAATTACACTGGGTGGCCCAGAAATGGATAAGCTGATTTACAGATTGCCATGCTTGGTTCTGTCCCAAAGGCCCCAGAGTTGGTGCCCAAAGGAGAGGCTGAATCTCCCTATCAAGTGGCTCTGAGCTCTGTCCTTAGTCATAGAATTAAACAGATGGATAAATTTGGAAGGATTTTTTTTCTCTTTTACACTATGGTCCATTTTTAAATCACTGACCTTAATATGAAAATACCATAGACACACTTGCATGTCCTCATTAAAATATAGAAATTAAAGAAGAAGTGACAGAGTAATCACTAAACCAACAGAGAAGATGTCCACAGGAATAATACACTCAATCCACCCTTTAAGTAGTTCAGTCTAAAAATTGAAAATGCAAACTCTTTTTATGGAATTGATATCAAAAGCATGCTCGGTCACATGCAACACATCTCATGCTGTTTTGATCAATTGAAATTATTCTTCCTATTTTGGGCTTTTCAGACTTTGCTGATGAATTCTTATCTTTGACACTCTTAAGAGGGAGTCAATATATAAAAGAGTGAATTGAAATAAATTTGTCGCTTTGCCTATTTTGGGGTAAAAAGTAAAACTCTAGTTGTTCCTTCCCTTATGTCAACTCTCTCAACACACACATTTTTCTAAGGTACTTCATGGAAGCCAACTTTTAAAACAACTTCTTCTCATGTGGACGTAGTACAAAATCTAGAACTGTATAATAAAAACCTACACCAAAAAAAATCATCTCCTTCTTTATTTTAAAAGACATCATTTCTTTTCACATAAAGGGAGGAGGCAGGATATGAAAAATGCTTCTAGTCCACAGCATGATAAGTTCCAAATATTTTTTGAAACCAATCACAACTAATACTGGCAAAAAAGCAAGAAAGAAATGTCTATATTAAAGTGAACATATAGACCATTTTAAGACCCTGTGATTAGATCTCTGGTTTTAATGCAAAACAAAATACAACCTAAAAGCCAATTGTAGAGAAAGTTTTAATGGTAAATAAGAAGATGAGGAACTTTAGAGAGAGAAATAAGAAATTTATATCTGACTTGTGTAGAAATAGAGAATGTAAACGGAGGTCTGCATTCCACTGTGGAGATGTGATTTACTGTTTAAACTAGAATTTAAGAGAAAATAAATAGTACAGGAAAACTTTCCTCTCACATTCCATTACCTCAATAGCCCTCCTTTCAATTTTTCCTTGGTAAGAATGTCCATCAACTTTAGCAAGAGGGACAGAGAAAAAATTCTGAATACTTAATGTGTTTAATAAAATCATATTGTGCTGCAGACTTATATGTGTCATCCTTACAAGGAAATTTTAAAAAGCTACCTTTCCTGAGAAAGAATGACAGCTGTAAAACTGTTCCAGGTAGTATAAAAATCTTACAAAATTAGAAAGTAATCACAAATCTAGAAATCATCAAAAGAGGATAAGATTCAGAAAGCAGTGTACAATTTTTGTTTTGGGATAAACTGCAGACTCCAGATTTTCAATTTTAAGTAAAAGAAAACCAGCATACTTGAATATTCTATTTCTCAATTTTTATGCCTAAAAAAAAAAGAAATTGTAACAGTATCATTAACAAGTAACATTTAAAATTAGGATCTAGAAATAGTAGTTGAAAATACCTGCTAAAAGTGGAGGAGTGTATAGCAAAAGCATAAGACATTATAGAGCCCACTCTGAAATTCAGTTCAAATACAAACTCAGCCAGGTACAAGATGCTGCTGAGAGAGCTGAAGGGGCTTAATTTTCATGCAAGTGGAATAATGGAAAAACTAAGACCATGTATGTATTATATAACACCGATTATCAGAGGAGCTCTGAGAAAAGAAAAATTCAAAGGAATAATAGACATCTGAGAAGGCTTCATGCGGAAGGAGGAACTTGAACTAACTATATAACTAGCTCATTTTAGCATGTGAGGAGAGACTAGGTTAAATAACTATAAAGAATTATAGAGAGTATTAAATATTAGAATAAGTAATTTAAATGTTTTATAACTAAAAGTACAATAACACTGTGGGACCAATTTTATTAAACATTTAATTAGTATTGCCTCACGTAATCCAAATAATAACTCTAGGAAAATAGGTATTAATATTATCCCCATTTTACATATTAGAAAAAGTCAGACTTAAAACCCAGGTTTGTAATTTCAAAGCTCACACTCTTGACCACTCTATTTCATTGTGTCATTATATAAATACATATCCTTGGTCTCCAAAAATATTTAAGGAGAACTAAAACCCATCGCAATGATTTATATGTGTATATAAAGCAATTTTGAATGTTTTCTAATGTTGAATGGAGGTAGAAGGAGAGATAAAATAAATTATAGGAAAATTAAATAATCAGCTGAAGCTATAAGCTAGGTCATGAAGTCGGAAACTTATCCAGAGGGTAATGTGGGAGTCACTGGAGCATCAGCAACAAAAGGCATAATCAGATGTGTACTTTAAAAACATGCTCTTAGCACTATTCACAGTGGCCAGGACATGAAAGCAACCGAAGTGCCCTATGATAGATGACTGGCTAAAGACGATGTGGTTGTATATACAATGGAATATTACTCAGCCATAAGAAGAGATGAAATACTTTCATTTGCAACAACCTGGATGGACCTCAAGATAATCATGCTAAGCGAAATAAGCCAAACTGAAAAAGTAGAAAATCACATGATATCACTTATATGTGGGATATAAACCTAAAAGCAACAAATGTACAGGACAAACAGAGACTCAGGGACATGGACAATAGACTAGTGGTTACCAGAGGGTAGAGGGTGCGGCAGGAGGGAAGAGGTAGACAGGGTAAAGGGGGTCAAATATTGGGGGTTTGTGCAAGGGTGAAGTGGGTAAAGGGGATCAAATTATATGGTAGCTGAAGGAAACTGGACTTTGGGTGGTAAACACACAATAGAATATATACATGTCAAATTATAATATACACCCCAAAATTATATAATTGTATTAACCAATGTTACCCTAATAAACTTAAAAAATAATAATAAAATACAATAGAACCTGAACAGGAAAAAAATGCTCTCATTACAGTGAAGAGAATGGTTTGGTGAAGATGGCGGCAAGGATACTTTAGCTAGCTATAGAAGGAAGAATGCAAATGTGAGGTAATGGTGGCTGATTTAAGAGGCAGACATGATAGGCCTCAGTGACTCAGTCAAAAATAATAGGTAGGTTTGTGACTTGGGCAGTGAAAGAATAGCAATTCTACTTAGGTAGCCATGGATCATGAAAGGATAGGGAGAAATGATGAGTTAAATGTGGGACTTGATGAGTTTGATGTGCTTTTGTTGCAGTCAAAGAGAAATGTGTCATGGTTGGAGTTATTCATCTGATACTCAGAAGTGGGGTCTGACCAAGATGTCAGCATGTAATTACTTAAATATAGGGATAAAAAAAGATTACCTGGGATGAGTACTCAGAGCACAAAAGGAAGGAGGAATTAAGACAGAACCCCAAAACAGCAACCTTTCAACAATAAAGAAAGAAAAAAATTCCAAAAGGGAGTGAGAAAAAATGACTCCAGAAAGGAAACACCAAGAGTATGTGGAATACTTGAAACTAAAGGAAGAAAGTTTTCAAGGTGGATGAAGTGGTCACCTGTATCGAATGCCATGAAAGTTCCAGTTAGATAAAGAGACAAATGACCCCAAGTCAACAACTGAAGACATTACCAGTTATGCATCTTAAAAGGATTAGACACCAAATTAGAATGGATTGAGAGGTCAATTTTTAAAAAGAACCTGTGTATGTAGACTAGTGATTTGCGAAGATCAGTGTTGATGCCTAATCAAGTTTTCACATAAATCAGAGGCAAACCCAGAAAACGAAAAACATCATTTTTGTTCGTTTGTTTAAGAAGTTAAATTATCCTATAAAATCGTTGCCCTGGATGATGTTCTTCTATATCTTTTTAGTACTAAAAATATATCTTTCCAATAAAATGGTGCTCATAGAAGATAGTAGTTGTTTACAAATATTACTGCTGGTTAAATCTATATATTATTCCAAATTCTGCAACCTACTATTGCTGCTTACTCTCAGAATGAATGTCTGTTAAAAGAATGTCTCAGCAGTCCCTGATGGATAGAGGGGAGTTAGGATAAAGGGAACTGTTACTTGTCTGGCAAAGGCATTTGCTTCTTTCTAAGAACAGAATGTGGTTCTGAAGGGTCAGTAGAGAGTATTTGCATTTCGACTTTGGCAGTTTCATTATGTTGTCAATTATTACAGTGCAGTGTTCTAATAGGAGTTTCATCATGCATTCAAATTGGAGAGGGGATTCATTTAGCCGCCACAACAAATTGAGCTCAGCAGGCTTTATTTCAGCAACTTCTGTGGTGTCAAGTGGTCAGTCCTTCAGTTTTAATTTCTAGATATATGAGATGCAAATTGCATGATCTTTTCTCCTCTGATAGGCAAAGCAAATGGCTCCAATTATATTCTAGCATACCCTTAACTGGGAGGTAAATAACATTATCGGCTTGGGATGTGGTAGGATGAATCACAAAGAAAAGATTAATTATCTTGTAAAGGTATTGTATTATCTTAATTGTTCACATCACTCAAGCTTTTCTAATTAGAAAAGTAAATATCAGCCAAAGCAGGTATTGCCCCTGCACAATGAAAATAAAAGGCTAAACATTTGCATGAATTATACCTTTTCAAATATTTAAATTTGATAAGGCCAACTATCAGTTTATACCTGTTTTCCTGTCATCAGACTTTTTAAAGGTCAATTGTAGTTCTTTTATAAAAAGTGAAAGAATAACAGCCTACCATTAAATGACAAATATTTCGATGTATTGATGCTGCAAGCAAACCTACCATTCCATATCCCTATAGCCTATTACCTTTTCATGGTTTCCAAAACCTAAGATGCTTTTCTCTATCAAATTTATTCCATGTGTCCTTTTAAGCTCAATGGGTTATTTGAAAACTCACAAGAGATGACATACAATCCCTCTGTTTTCTTCCTTCAAGCAGCAGCTGTCTTTTCTTGTACAGAACATTTCCCATTCCATCTTCCTGATTAATGCTTTGTCTCTGGATAAATGTAGCACTATTAAACAATCAGAATTGGATTCTGCCTCCCAGAACTCTACCTTACCTGAGAGAAGTTTGTCAGACTCTCTCATGAGTTGAGTCCCACAAGACCCAGGTATTAGGAGGCCACAGTGGCACAGAGAATACCCTTACTATTATGACTATCTTTCTCGATAGAACACCCAGCATATCATAGGTACTCAGAAGTGTTGTCTCCTTTATACGCATTTCCTCTGTATTGGTTTCTGGCCTTCATTGTGAAGAAGCGTAAAGAATAAAAACTTTGAATCCATATAGATGTGCATTTGAATCTGGCTGAAAAATGTTCTATAATCTTGGGCAGGGTATTTCACTTCCCTGTGCCTCTTTTCTCTTCTGTAAGAAGATAAAAATAATGCTAACCTGTTAGGGTGATTTTTAAGGGACGAAATGATACCATACTTGTTATATACTTAGCTCAGTGCCAGGCACATAAGGACTCAATAATTGTTGGCTGTATTATATTTTATTACTATAATTTATAGCCTCTCTACTGAAACTCAGTTTGAAAGCTATTTCTGAGGTCAGAATCAGAACTGAAAAATTCTTGTCATTTGAAAAGGTCATCTGAACTTGCCCACATACCAAATGTTTCTCTGGGTCCTAATTCAGATGTGTCTCTCTCATTCTTACATCTTCCAAGTGGGATATTTTCAGAGGTCTGATGGGCTGTAACACACTGTTTCCGTTGCTGGTTTACCAATTCACTGATCTGCAGCATTTCACTTAGGGCTGTTCTATTTCTGACAGGAAGGCTTGAGAGAGATGATGATCTTAAATGCCAGGAGGATTTTCCATGTGGGCACAGGGGAAGAACACTGAGCATCTGGGCACAGCATGCGTAGCAGATTTTGAGGGTTGTGAGACTCCCATCTCTGTGTTCAGTTAATGAACCCTGGGGGCCTGAGCACACTACATTGTGGAAGGGAAAAGGGGTTAATTTGTCAGGAGCTTGATTTGTGAAAACAATTCTTCAGTCTCATTTATATTTACATTATCAAGGCATCTTTTACAGAGAGGGGGCTGTGGTATTGGATGAGATCACAGCTGAAATGTAAGATTTTATGGATATGATCTCTTTGTCTTCTTTGGCCAGTTGCCTGGAAGAAAAAAACACAGATCCTAATTGTCCAAACAGGTCTGTTCTTCTAGGGGGGCCAAGAATTTCTTCCTCGAATTTCTGTCTGTCTTCAATCACTTTATCTATAAAGTCCAAACTTCTGTTTAGCACAAATCATCAGGTAACCTACTTTAATCTTCTCTTCTATCCCTTTTCTACTTGTGATAGAAATTTACTTGACTCTTATGAACTTTTCTTACTTCTGGCTGTTTGTTGTTCATGGGTTACTATAAAATCAGGTCTGAAGTACATGAAGTCGATGTTACTCATCCAGTCATTGTGACCCTAAACAAGTTACCTAATTTTTCTAAACCTCAGTTAACCCATTGGAAAAGTTGTATTTATACCCCACATTACTGTATACTTAATCTGCTTGCATTTTCTTTATTATTTCCATGAGGTGGTGTCCTATTCTCGGTCCAACCAAGAAGGGAGCATGCTTAGCCTAGCTGTGCTAGGACTGCCTACTTCTTCTTAACCAAATTCCTTTTGAGTTCTTAGCTATATTTACTCTTATAGGTGAAAGGTTGCAAATTATTCAAAGCATTGTCTCTATTCTCTTCATGTTTGGTATCTTTCCTTCCTGAGGACTAGAAGGTAGGCATATTTCTTCCAAAATTAGTATCTTGACTTCTGTATGTTCTATCAGCTAATTGTCATGCCTTTCTGTACTTTCTGTACAATGATGACTCATCTCATCAGTACTTCTCACTCAGTATTTAATACAATGCTTGGCACCCAATATGCATTCAATATACAAGAGTATTACTATTACCATTCTCCTCCAGGAACTATCCCAGGAGCTGCTTACAGCAAAGTGAATAACCAGAGAGTTCATCTTCTTTTTGAATCTGTGGTTATGTCATGTTTCCATGAATGACACTGACTTTTCCATGAAAACTCTATCTTTTCTTTCTCAGTCTCTCTTGGATGCAATGACAAGCATATCATGGCCAGTGCTATTGGATGATATTTAAAACCGATTAACCTGAGTTCCAGTGGTGAAATGCTCTAAGAATTTAACCCAGTAAGTCTCTTCTTAGCTCAAAATAGATTAAATATTATTTTCAAAACAAAGAAGCAGCATTTAATATGAACTATCAAACTAGAGAGTCCATGGAGCTAAGAGGGACAGGTGCCCGGATGGCCAGTTAGACTTCTGTCAACGGGCCAATCTTTGTCTCACTTTTCATATGAGGATAGTTATAGCTTAACATAAATATTGAAGGGTTGCAAAGTCAAATTGCCTGTATAAGAAATACACTTTAAGACTTGAAAATGGGCATTTTCCCACTCAAGATTAATGACACTTAGACTGGAAAGTAAATATGACCATTTCACTCATTTCACCAGATTGAAATCTCCTTGAGAGGGAGGGTCATGTCTGCACTGCACATTGCTTTAACCCCATTATCTTACACAATGCCTGACACAGAATCCAGGCTCGATAAATATTTATTGAAAGAATAAATTCATTTTGCTACCAATTTACCACCTAGGGGAAAAAAAAAACAGATGGGTAGCAAAGAAATTTAAAAGCAGTAGGAAATGTATTTGCAAGATTAGGAAAAGGCTATTCTGAACACAGTGGAGAAATATAAGATTAAATGTAGAAGGAAAATAAATCCATACTGTCACCCTCTATAAATTCATATTTGTTTGTCTCCAGTTGATTGTTATCCCCTCCCCATCAACTTTAGAAGTGTGAGCTAATGAAGAGAAAGAACTAAACTGCTGACTGGGTAAGACTTGGAAAAAGTTGGGGGAGTTAATCTGCCTTAGTTCTATAAGTTAATGAAATCTCATTTAAACCCATCCACCAAACCTTCATTCAAATGTCACTTTCCTGATTGCTTTTGTTATGTGCCGTTGAGTCATGGAGATTTCACGGCTTACTCATGTAGTGGCAAGGTGATAAATCATAACCACTGAATAACATCAGAGAAATTACAAATGACAGACGGCATTTCAGAGGACTGCCTGTGGGAAACCAGGTATTTATTTTCACTTTGTACCAACTTCTAAATAGCCTTGGCAATAGGAGTTGTCAGAAAGGTAAGAAGTTATTGCTCGCTCACTGCTATTTAGGCACATAGGAAAGACATGTTAAAAGCGGAAGACCAGCTCCTTTGTTACGTTATCTAATTAAAACTGCAGCTGAGAAGTACAGCATACATTTGAAGAAAAAGACAAACCAATATGAAGTTCAGGCCCTTGATCAGGAAAACTGTCAATTTTTAGGGATGCTTCGTATAGTTTCTACAGTAAAATGAAAAAAAAAGTGAAATAAAGTAAAAATTTTTGTTGCCATTGATAAAGCTATGCTTTATACCCAATACATCACTTTGGACTCAGTTTACCTTAGTATTAGATCACTGTATTCTGAGAGATGTACACAAATTTTGGAATGGCATTCAAGTAAGAGTGAACGTTAGACACAAATACTAAACAGTTTTTAAGTGCCTAATTAAGGGTATTAACTAGTACGCCTCTAATGAGCATTTACTCTCTATGTTTCACATAGTAACTAAGCCTATAATGAAGATTTCTTCATCTGGGGCTTCCAAAATTATTTGATAAACACTAATAAAATTACTTTGCTATTTAAGGGAACATGATTGTGATGTTCAAGTGAAATGACCTAAATTTCAAAAATTTATAAATTTCCAAAATTTAATTATCTTTTAACTTGATATCATGGATATATTTAAGCATATATATATATCAAGGGGCAAGGGAATTTCAAGGAGAAAACACAAGTAAATTTGTGGGTCTTTATGACACTTTTATACTTCTAAGAGTTGAGATTGTATATATTTTAAAACAAAGAAAAATTGAACTAATCATTGACTTTTTATTGATGCTTCCCAAAATTTGTTTTTGTTCTTAATATAATATTTTAGAAGTTTTTTAAAAAATGTATGAAATAATACAGTTTTCAGCCAGATATCACATGCACTGCAGAATCACATGTCTGAAAACAATGGGCAGGAAGTCAAACTAGGGAGCTTGAGATATAAACAATCCATGTCACTTCACCTTCTGAGAAACTCTAAAATTGGGAACAGAGGAAGAAGAGAAAGAGGTGAACTATTTACTAACAAGAATATCTAATTAAAGTCTCTTCAAGTTTTTACAGGAATATACCATTATCTCTGGCGGACCCTTAGAGGAACACAGGAATATAGATATTCCCATTTTTATAAGAATCGTGCCAAGAAAGAAAAGCTGAGAAGGCATCTTCTTCAAAATTCTAAAGGGCAACTAGCCTTTAAGTAGGCCCCTTTGGTGCACTATGCATTAAAGGGTTTTAATAGCATCCATTTATTATTTTAACAGCAAGCATTTAATACAAGGTATATGACCAGGTGCAAAGAAGAAAGTATATAATGTACTCTGAGGCTTAAGTTTTCAAAAGAAAACATCAAATCATGTCAGAAATGGGAAATACTGTCTTTTTCCCTTTGTTTGCCTACTGTGTGATTTTTAAGTCCTAGCTGTATGGGTGGCAAAACTTTTGATAGAAACACTATCCATGGTCTTTGGATGAGGAGACAATTTGAAATGGGACCCAGTCACATCATGCTAATTCAGGTTTATATTGGAAAACTTCTGACTATTAGCCATGACACTATAGTAGATGTAGCAATGATAATAACAGGCTGTGTTAAGAAAAGTCAGAGTGTACTTACTGCTTTCACCTACATTATTTGAGGTGGTTCCCCTAATGACCCTGTATATCTAGACCTTATCCCCATTTTGCTCAGGTAACCTGCAGGAAGCTGAGCTGACTTGTTGCCTCTCTGGTGTATGTAACATAGTCCAATATCCCAGACCAGCAACAAAAATAATTTAAAAGACATTTAAATTTGTGATCCCTCAAGAAATAGAGATAATCCCATTAATAAATTTCAGCAAAACCTTTCAAAATCTACTTTCCTTCAAAATCCCAGGGCACTGATTCATTATAATATGACTATTCCTGAATAATTGATCTCTCTTTTCCTTAGACAGACAGACATACACACACATCTCTTATAAAAGTATATTATTCTTATGCTTTCAGTATGTCTTCTGCCTTCAGCCAATAAAAGCTATTCTAGCCTTTTGTTTTATATTCTGGTGAAGAGTTCTGATGCGTGTCAACACTGAACGTGTGAATCATAGTTGGCCTCTCTACTCATATAAAAGACAGAATATTGCATCGTGTTTTTAAATGTGAGGTTAGCAGCAGCTCCAAGAGTTTTCAAAAAGATGGTAGAAAAACAAATGCTAAATATCAGACAGGGATTGATGGAAGTAAAAACATAAGATCTCAATGAGCATCAATTTAGTCTGAAAGAGATGACTGATATTTAATTTGATGATCACTGTAAGAAAATGAAATTAGAAACCATATATGACTCCAAAGTCATATATGAGTGATCCCAGAAATGCATTTTGCATTTTCTAAATGTCCCATGGTCATAAAACAATTCTTAGGAAGCTTTTATAGATTCCTATTTGCTGATCCCAAGGCTTAGTGTATGGTGTAATGCAACATACCTACTCTAGATTTTTTAGAGCAGGTTTGCAAATTTTTTCAAAGAGCTAGATAGTAGCTATACAGACTTGTGAGCCAGGTCCCGATCACACTTTTTCAACTCTCCCCTTGCCGTGGGAAAGCAACAGAGGCCAAACTTAAATAAATGGATACGGCTGTAAAACTTTTTAAACATTAAAGAAGCACTACCAACCTTTAGATTATGATTAGTGTTATTGATTTGTTAGTTTTTTTTCTTTCTTTCTGTTATGGTCACCTCTCAGATTCTGTACAGTACAGCAGTTTCTGAACTGCTCCCATTTATCTGTCCTCCTGAAGAGTCAGGTGAGGACAGAAGAATCTCAAATATTATTGTATAATACCTTATCTTTTGTCACTTATTTTCACACTTGAGGGACCTGAGGCTAGCAAGGACAAGGCACTTCTAGATTCTAAGCATGGATCTTTGTCTTCAAGGCTCATATTCTTTCCTTTGAGCATCTGAAATTTATTCTTGGAGGTCTCTACAACTTGTCTGCTTGTTCTTGGAGCCTTTGCGTCTGCAGATGACCTATTTGATGGTTCCTTGCTACAGTTCTGGCTTTAGGTCAACTAATTTCTACATAGGAGTTAATAGGAGATATCACTTGGTGTTACACATGTGAGTGTATTTTCTCATCAAAAGGAGACTTCTAAGACTGAAATGTCTTGAATATACAGAGGAATACATCTCTCATTGTGTAGTGAGTAGACCCTGGCAGGCATTGGATAGGAGATTGCAGGAAAAGGGCACATAACCAATCACACTTTGTAGGCTTTCTTTACCTACTCACAGGTAATGTTTGAAAAAAACTTTCTCCTCTTTTCTATCGTATTTCAGTTTCTGGGACTAGCATAATGTAACCACGAACGCCCGAGGCAGTTTCCCCCATCTGGGCTCTAGGTGCCATGCCACTGTCTGCAGGGCCTTTGGAAATTAGAGGCTGTGACTAAGGCCTGTGAGGCAGTGCTGGAGAACCTTCGTGACTCTGCATGATTCTGGCATAAAGGAAACCACATGCTCCTCCTTCTACCCCTAGTCCAGTCCTGTCCTGATCCTTGTCACTAAGATTCCAACTTATAAAACTCTGCTCTTCTTATGAAAAAAGAAAACTAAAATAGCAATAGAAGGCAATTTATTTAATTCTCCAGTCTGCCTGTACCATGTTAAGAATAGACCATTTTATAGGAGAAAGGCAACAGAGGAGATGGGAGAGACCAGGATCATACTGATAAGCCAGGTTGTCTCAGAACTGTGGATGCAGGAGATAAAAAAGAAATGTATGTTTCTGTTAAATACTGTTAACGCGAACGTATAATTCACACATCCAGATGCAGCTGCTGCTTCTTGACTGGAAAAATAGAAGTGAGGTACATATATCGGGACAGCTAAAGAGTCCAGGAATTTAAAGCTTCCCCCTCCCCCCCACACACATCCTTCCATATTCCACTTATATACTCAGAAACAGATGTGCACCTCTCTGCAGTCCATGTTTTTAAACACAAATAAGAAAACTGCCATACAAGGACACAGACCCAAACTAAAAAGTCATTTCCCACCAAGTGACACAGCAATCTCTACTTTGACTTTTGCTCCACAGCTGTGGCAAAACTCACATTATGGCTGTGGGAAGGAAATTGTTCACAGGTGAGAAGTAAATTATCCGGCTTGGAACAAAAATGTCGAAAAGGCAAATTCCACCTGCTTTTCTCTAGGCAAGATATTTTTGTTCAAATATCTCCCTGCCACCTAGTCAAGTAGTGGCCCACATGTCCAATTTACAGCTTATTCTGGAAATAATTCTAATTGTGTATTGTGCACACATATAGAATATATGTGTATAGAAATACACATGAAACCTAAGGGCTGAATCACATGCTTTCTAAATCGCTAAAGAGAGAGTTTTGTGAAACCTTAATTATGGATGTTTATTCATTCACCTGTTTCTTCTCTCATTCAACAAATGTTTCCTGGGTGCCTATTTTGTGCCAAGCACTATTTTAAATTCCAGGACTACCGCAGTAGCAGACAAGGTCAATGTTCCCATTCTCATACAGGAAGACAAAGAATAAATAACTGACAAATGAATCAGACATGTGTGTTCTTACTCATTTCACATTTAGCTGGTGTAAAGTATTTGAAAAAACATTGCTGTGAGGCTGGGTGACGATAAAAGAGATGGGGAAGAGGGCATTATGAATTCTGCCTTGAAGAAACAGAATTTTACAGGAGTGGCAAGGATTCAAGCCATATACTGTAACATTAAACAAAACGTTTAAGTTCTATAATAAACAAGAATATGTTGGTAGAAGACTAAGGAAAGAGCAGATACTCTAACAAAAAGAGATTTATGGATATGTACTAAAGAGTTGTTGATAATAATGATGATAATGATAACAACTAATATATTCCATGCAGTCCTCATTTCCTATCATGTGCTGGTACAGATACATTATATATGCGACTTCATCCTTGTTCCCTAGGAGATTAGTATTTTCCTATTCCCATTATGTATATACTGACATTGAGGCATGGAGATGTTAAATAAGTCACCCAAGGTCACAGATATAGCATGCAAGGGAACTAAGATTTCTAGGGTTTCATATTGAATTCCACAACTAGAAAAAGCTCACGGAATAATACCTATTCACTTTTCCTCAGAGAATGTTTTTTACTTTCTAAGCCTTCTGCTCTCTTTGTCCCTTAAGATGTTGTAAAATATTTTTTCTTGAGTCCCATCAGCTGACCTCAAATTATCCAAAGCTCTAATTTTCCCACGTCTCAGAAACTATTTAGACAATACTACTGCTTAGGTGGCACTCAGAGTTGAAATATTTTTAAGTGAACTCCTAGGAGAAAAGATGGAAGTTGTAAACTGGGATCATATCCAATGGTAGAATAATAACATTCATAATATTTATTTTATAGTGACAAGTACTGAACATCGATTACATATGTGCCAGACACTGTGCTAAAACATAAACACAATCCTATTTATCTTTGGCAATGATCCTATGTCATAGGGGCCCTGATTATCTCTACTTAATAGACCAAGAAAATGAATATTAGGATAACTAGCCTACTGAAGTAATAGAGCTTAGTTCAAATCAAGATTTAACTTCAACACAAAGCCTTTTAATCAGATAATTGTATCATGTCCCTATGTTTTTAGATAGTCTCACGGAAACCACTTTTATTTATTATGTGTGTTTAGTTCAAAGAATATGTATGCATGTGTGTTTCAGTTGCTTTAGTTGTATAACAAGTTACCCTAAGGCTCATTCATTGATATTTCTGGCAGCAATCTGTGAACTGAGTCCTTAATTGAGACTATTAGCAGAAACAAGTACACATGGCTTCTCCATGTGGCCTGGTGCTCCTCAAGGTGAGAAAAAGGAAGACAGAAGGAGAGAGAGGGAAAGCTAAAGAGAGAGATTCTCTTTTACAGCCTAGCTTCAGAAGTCCTGCAGTAGCTCTTTTGCTACATTATGGTCATTGAGAGAATCTGGCAGCCTTGCCAGGTTCAAGAGGAGGAGAAACAGACCCCCCTTCTTACTGCAAGGTTATGGAAAAGCATGTGGGTCCAGAAATATTCCTTTGGCCATTTTAATGCAATCTTCCTTGTAAATAACTCATATATAATATGTATGAATGTGAGTTTATACTCCTGTATAACTCATATATATGAATATGTACGTGAATATACAGACACATATATGTGTGTATATATAAAATAGTGACTTCTTGACATCATGAAAATTTTCAATCTAGCTGCAATGAATGCAGGATTAAATGAAGAAGGCAATTTAGCAGAGGCCATTCAGAACCCTATACCATTAACTGTCGTTCTTAATGACTGCTTTCTTTCAAACACAATTTCTTCTGATGAGCAAGATCTCAGCCTTCCTATTTCGAAAGGCATTGCTTTTGTTTATGTTTCACCTGCCTTATGTGCACAACATGCTAGCTAGCTATGGAAAATAAGATTAAGGGGACATAGAGTAAAGCGGTGGGGAAGTGGGGGAGGAGTAAACAAGGGTTCAGACCCTGAAGTTAGATCTGGCTTGGAATCTTGGCTCTACCTCTTACTAGATAACCTTGGGGAACTTCTTTAACCTCTTTGACTCTTTGTTTTCTTACATGCAAAATGGGAATTTTGTTGCACTCCTTACAGGGTTGTTGCTAAGGCACGTTAAATAGTGTCTATGAAGTGCTTGGTGCAGTGCTCGCCACATAGATGTTATACAGAAAACTGTATCAAAGTTTAAATAATGAAACACAAGTGCTTTTTTGTATGGCCTATTAGATTCTTCATGATTGAGGCCTGGTTCACTCCCTTGGCTTTATCTCGTACCACACTCCAGTGTGTTATTTATGATCGCTATGCTCTAAACTCTATGACCCTCTTTCCAGTTTTTGAAATTGCCCTGGCCTCGAGGCTATTGAATTTGATCTTCCCTCCTCCTGGAAGAGCCTTTCCTCAAAGCATTGCATGGGTACTTCCTTCCCATCAGTCAGATCATTTAACTCATCTCACTGGGGAGGCCTTTTCATGATCAACCTCTTATCTTGAGAACCCCTGTTCCTCTCAATAATTCCTTATCATGTTATCATATTTACAATCTAACAATTCTTTCTTCTTACTTACTTTTTTACTATATGGTTTACCATAAGACTGCGAGCTGCGTAAAACTCAGTCTTGTTCCAAGACCCCAGACAAGGCCAGACCCCAGACAAGGCCAAGGCAACAGCAAGCCCTCAGTACACACCTGATGAATGGATGAATACCCATGTACTTGCATGTGTTTATGTGTGTCTAATGAGGATAAAGTAAAAGAAAGGAAGGAAAAAGGAAAGCTTAGAACAACATATGAAATTGCATTTTAGTGAGAAAAATAAGACTGACATTTTCCTAGTGTTCCTCATTGGAGGGACACATTGGAAAGGGACCTGGATAGCTGCTCTTTATTAGCTGTAGGACTGGTGTTGCAGACAAACGTGTCCCATGCTGCAGTGGAATCATACCCCTTGTATCATACATATCCTTGAAGCTCTTCATTCTTTCTCTCAGGCCGTGTCAACATGTGACCTAGGGATTCTCTCTCTTCCTTTCACTTCTGATTTTTTTAGGTTTAACTCTGGGCATCTGGCTAGATGCCTCTCAATCAAGAAAATTTGCCTTCCTTTTCCAGGAAATAGTATTTCAAAAGTCGCAAAACTGAAATGTATTGCACATGCAAATCATTCCTCCAAAACCAAAACAATTCTAAAAATTACCCAAGCTCGTATAAAAATAAATGTTAAATTCATTAGATTTTCTATTTTTACTTTTCTGGCCTTTTCACTGGAGCTATTTGGCAACTGAAAACATCGGTGTGTAAATGAATGTATGTCCTTGTGTAAGAAGCTTCTAATTAGCACACACAGTGAAGTGTGCCCTGTTTTCCATATAACGCTTTCTGGCTGAGGTTTAAAACCAAGGTCTGTCCTCTGAAATTCGTTGATAGCTGCTATGTACATAAAAAATAAAATAATAAAATAAAATATAATAAAATAAAATAAAATAAAATAAAATAAAATAAAATAAAATAAAATAAAATAAAAGGAAGGCAAATAAGTTGCTAACTTGGGACTCAGAATGGAACCTGATTGTATCTCCAGAACAGATGTTTCAGGTCTGGGACATTTTGCAGAAGTCATTAGAGACTTCATTTTCAAAGGCTCCTGGGGAGCTGTCTGACTGTTTTTGCTTAATTAATAGATCTCTTTTCAACTCCAGAAGCAGAGGCGCTAGGGGACAAATACAGGTGTGCAGTATTGCTTTTCCATGAAAACCTGTTAGAGTTGCCCCAGGTGGCCTTGGGCTGATCACCAAGGCCCCCTAGGCCTCAGTTTCCCTCTCTTTAATTAAAGAGCATGTGAATCTTTTCTTGTTTCACAGCGATGTGACAGGAGACCCAAAGTAACAAACTGTACCAAAGTGGTTTGCTTTCTGACAACCCTATTTAAAAATTAAAAAAAAAAAAAAAATCCTTAATGCCTTATTTTTCTCATCATTATGAATTTGGGCTATAATAATTTTAGGAATTACTACTATCTCAAAATCAAATACGTTACAGAACATTCCGGAGGTTAAGAGGTAAAATAAATTATGATTAGGATTTCTATTAGTCTACCTGAGAACACATTATCATTTAGACTAGAATTAGACATAATGGGTATCAAATTCTGGCTTTTCCTTGTAGTAACTGCGGTATTTTTGAAAACTAATCATCTTTTCTTAGCTATAATTCTCTTACATATAAAATGAAAATAATAATGATTTACCTACCAAAGAAGAATGTTCTGAAAATTTCAGGAAATAATGTATACAATGCTCTTGGTGCATGTTTCTAGTACACAACAATAAATATTACTTCTTACCTAATAAACATAAAACCTAATAAAATAATAATTTGGGGGATTAGAACCATATAAGATGATATTCTCATGACAGTTTAATGACACTAAACAATTTATATTTTTCATTATTTGTGTTCAACATTCAACAACAAATTTAGTCTTAAGCAATTTCATAACAGCTTCAAAAAAGAAATTTAAAAAATTGAGAACTTTGCTCTGAGCTCACCAGCCACCCTCTCTTTTCTTCATAAGCCTAGGCATTTGGAGAACTGATGAAGTGGACATGAAACTCTCAATAGGGTGCTTTGTACATCAGCTGAAAAGGTACCTTTCTTCCGGTTCTGCTGATTTACAAAGTGATCGATAATAAGCAACATCATTAAGCTCCATGCCTAGCTTTGCAAAGTACCACTCTTTAGCTATTAGGAGGATATTGTTTTAATATTGACAGGGAAATCAAAATGTGTCACTGAGTGGTGGTTGTATGCTTTCTTCCTGGTGGAATATGATTTCCCAGTGTCCTTGGGAGGAGAGCAACACTTTCCTCTCCACACCCCCACCTAACTGGAAAATATTTCCACTTTGTTTCCTAAAGGAAGAGACTTCCTATTCACTTAGTTTAGTTCCCTTGTGACTTGAAGTCATTTCACCTATAGAAGACAGATGACTTCAATCCTCAATCTTGAGCTTGAATTGCAATACAAACCAAATTAGATAAAATAAATCAATAATACCCTTGCAGGCCAAATTCACTTAAGTAACATTTACAGTACAATTGCCTACTTTGTCCATATACTTTAATCCATTAACACTCTACATCTGGCACCTGAATAAATACGTTGCCCCAGCTGAATATAAATGAACTAGGATCTCATCATTATTTTGTGTTGAGTGAAAGGTTAGTAAATTTTCATTTCTTAAAATAAATGATTTTGAAGTAAGGCAAAAAACTCGTGTATCATGAAGCCCTAAGAATTTGTTTAAGTGGCTGTTACAATACCCTGAAAGCTCACTGATGGCTTAGAAGTTTATATTGCAGTTTATGGATCGTTGCATTCACACCTCTCATATTATAAACCCCCAGATACAATATAAAGCCCAATACATTTGAATTTGAATTCTAACTTGAAAAGCAGATCTTAGATAAGAAACAACAGACACACATGCTGAACTGTGCATGACAAACCTCAAAGTGGGTTTTGTGCTTACACAATTAATAGAACACATAAAGATGACTGTAGCTAACATGGACGTAACTGAAAAATCTTGGTCAGTCCAATTTGCTCCAATTTCATGTAAATTACAAGTGAATTAGTCCCTCCAATTCCCAAACTACCAATGGAGTTAGTATATTACACCGGAAGGCTACGTGGATGAAACCTTCATTCAATGGTTTGAACCTGGGAAGGGCTGTCAAACAATTTCTTTTTTTTAATATCAATCATTACTTCATTTTTTAATTAATTAATTTTTTAATTGAAGAAATTATTTATTTTTTTTTCCTCATCTACCTTCCCTTTAACCAATATCAGAGTCATAGTAGTGTCAAAACTTGGCTTTCAAATGCAAAAGTGAGACATTGGAAACCTAGTTCGGGGGGTTAGGAAATAGAATTCACATAGTCAAGTGCAAGCTTAAGCAGACATGTGAAAGGCCACGGCAGCAAAAGGAGTGACACAACCATTAGTGACATAATTCTTGCTGGATGTACATTTCAGGATGCTGGGTTACCTTACGGTTCTGGTTTTCCCCCACCCCCACACTGCTAAGACAGACTATTCATGGGTATGTCTTACATTATAGCACAGAGGCTGAAGTAAATGCTTCAGTGTTAAGATACTAGCACTGCTAATTACTTTCTGAGTGGCCATGGGACAGTCATTAAACCTTTATGTTAGGCGTATTTGTCAAATGGAAATTTTTAAAAGACCTACTCTTAAAGGCTTATAACGAGAACTAAATGAGGGAGAAAGGGAGGGAGATATAAAGGGAAGAGGAGAGACTGAATGACAACTTAAGTAGGAGGTGGGTCTGACTGTCATTGCCCTCCATGCAGATAGACCCAGAGTGGGAGTGAGATGAGACCTGGGAGACTCGAATAGCTTGTTCCCTCAGGTGGTCCTAACAGACGTGCCTCTCACATCGGTGGTGCAGGGTGCCATGCTGAATACTATCCCGCTATCTGATTTTTTTTTATCATGACCAGCGAATATAATCCAAGTATTTCATCCGATGCGCAATCAAAAACAAATGATCTTTCTATCATGGGGAGAAAAACTGATTGCATTATATGTGAAACAAGAATACAGGCATACCTCATTTTATTGCAGTTTGATTTATTGCACTTCACAGGTATTGGTTTTTTTTTTTGTTTTTTTTTTTTTTTTGTTTTTTTGTTTTTTTTTTTAACAAATTGAAGATCTTCCACCAGCGAAATACTTATGGCTTGCTTTATTGTGACCTGGAATCAAACCCCCAGTATAGCTGAACTATGCCTGTATACTGGTCTCCAACATATTATCTTCCTAAGAGATTTCTGGTGGTTAATTTTTTACTCCACCTAACTTTCATCATATGTGATGACTTTAAAATGTTACCCAGAATAACACAGAACTGTGCTTTCTGGATCAGACCACACTCTAAGTAGAGTCTACCACTGAAGCACATGGATCAGGGCACACGACCGAACATCTGTTGGAGACTACCAAACAGGTAGAGCCTTGGAAAATGACCCTTTCGTTTAGCAGCGCTCTTAAGTTCTCTGGGACTTGAAATCGAGTCATTGCTTCAGCAGAGAAAGCCTGTATTTCAGACATAACGCATAGTACTTATCCAGCAAATTGTGTGGATAAACAAGGAAAAAATTAGCTGCAGAGAGAGAGAAAGAGAGAGAAAGCATTTGTGCTACAGCCTAAATCACATGAAAAACAATTTACAAAATGAGCATTTTAATAGACAAAGCACAATGTTTCTACTGGTTAAAAAAATACTGCAAAATGTTGGCAACAATAGTTTGCATCCAAATAGTCAAACCTAATTGTTTGTGAATGCAACATAATTGAGTCTTCATTGTGCGAGCTTTAAGAAAACCAAGTAATATGACATGGGTTTTTATGACATTAAGAAGAAATAATTTGTGCAGAGTTATTATGTTTGAAGAAACACACACCCACTAAACCATTAGATTTCATTAGAGACAGACACAAATTGTTAAATGTTTTGTTTTGCTTCTGCTTTGAACTTCACAAAAGATAAAACTCATTTATTTAGAATGTTTCCTACTCTATTTCCTTAGAAATTAGCTTTCAAAGTATGCATTATAATAAAACCACACTTAAACATGGCACTCATAATTTCTGGTAGCGGTTAATTCTATTAATCGACTCTCAGTGGCATTTACAGTATTGTCACAACCTATGCAATTCAAAACAATGTCCAACTAACACTGAAAATTTGAGACCCATTGACATGAATTCAAATTTATACTTAAAGAAGATATCTGCTCAGTCAGGAAACTAGAGGACAGATTCATAATAACCTGGACTACAGAAAATAGAAACAGACAACAAAGAAAAATAAATTTAAGTGACTTTTGAGAACTTTTAAATGATCCCTAGCCTCTGCCTTTTTTGAGCCCTATTGCACACATAACATTGAAGTGAGAAAGAATTAAACACAGAAGCAAGTTATGGATCACACACTCTAGTATAATCAAACTCCAGCAGTTATCGCAAGAACAAAATGTCAACTCTAACTAACTACCTTATTGAATTCCCCCAAACCTATGACCCACAAGATAGCCATATTAATTTGGTCATGCCCAGAGCCTGAGGAAAATCGGTCAGAGAATAAAGTATATCCGACAGAGACAAAACAAAATGCAAGATAATCCAGCTTTTAAAATAGGCACAGAATCATTTAACTGTAATGATCAACTTGTCCCAGTTTGCCTGGGACTTCCCCGGTGTTGGCCCCGAAGGTCCTGCATCCCGGAAAACGGCACAGTCTCAGACAAACCAGGATGGCGTATCACCCTCCCATTTAACGTGAGCTTCTTGTTACCTGACTTTCTCACCTGAGCTTATGGGTTCTCAGAATTCACTGTGCAAATGGACCACCTGGAAAGCTGTTAAAATACTGTATCCTGGGCCCCATCCCTTAGATTCTAATTCTATAAATTGAAAGGAAACCAATAAATATACATTTCTACTAGCTCACAAAAGTATAGATACTGCTGGTTCAAGTACCATATTTTGAGTAACACTGGTTCAAACTTCATATACCCCTTTCATTTTCCAGTTTTCCTTCTGTGTGCTTGAATTCAGTTTCTAAGAGTATTAATGCATGAACAGATTGTATAGGTCTTTTAGAAATAGAAATATTTTGTCTTGGCATAAATGATGCCAGTATAATTGATGGAGAATTTATCCAATAATCTGATTATTTACACAACATTAAAAGTTTTGACTATTCTATTTACATGCATTTTGTCAGTTATTAAAATTATAATGTCTTACTGAAATGCTATTTCGACTTTGGGGAATTAATAGAAATAACAGGAAAACAGATAAGCCTTGGCCATAGCCAATACATTTATGATAGCTTGTAAAACTGAAATGACTACAAACTATTTGAAGAAGTTCAGCAAGGATTTTGTAAGGAAAACCTGAACTAAATTATATTAGCAGGTCTAAGATTCTCTGATGCCAACTGGGTATCCCACAATTAAATTCTGACACTAACCACCTGCAGTTGGTACAACCCCACAGCTTAAGGACTCAGTCCCACCAGCGAGCCACCTCTTCAGATGCCAGTCTCAGGAGTAATCCCAGGGGCTTACTGGTTATAAACCTGGTCATGACCCCCTCTTGAGGTTCTGTAATTGCTAGAATGACACAAAACCCAGGAAAACACTTTACTTATACTTACTTGTTTATTATAAAGTATAAAACTCAGGAACAGCCAAATGAAAGAGATGCATAGGACTGGTTATGGGAAGGGAGCACACGGAGTTTCTGAGTCTTCTCCAAGCATGCTGCTCTCCCAGCACCTGATGTAGTCACCACCCAGAAGCCCCCAAACCTGCCATTGAGGGGATTTTACTGAGATTTCATTACTTAGACATGACTTATTAAAACATTAGCCATTTGTTGGACTCGATCTGCATCCGCTCTCCTGGGGAGGGGAACTTTGCTGAATGTTTAACCCTCCAGTCATTTCGTTGGTTTTTCCGGTGACCAGCGCACCAACCCTAAAGCTAGAAGCCTCCCCTTAGCTCGGGAGCCACCTTATTAGCATACGTAAGGAGTAAACTCTAAACATTTTAGGAATTGTGTGGCAGGGACCTGGAATGAATTATCATATTTATTTTTTTTATATTACACCTAAAAAATATTTTTTTTATTTATCTCTCACATAAGGTAAGATACAAGTCTTGGGAGAAAAAGCTATCTTTTGTCGGAGATTGGGTTTCAAAAATCACAGCTGTGTCTCTAACAACTAACGGCATAGTTTGACGCAGAGACTGTGGCACCCACGACAATGCCACAAAAGTACTGTGCTCCCTCTACTCTAGTTACGGGGTTAGAGCAATCCACGAATGCATTTTACAGAGATTTTTCAATAGCCAACGCTGAAACTAAAAGATAAATCCATTTAACCTGACTATCATACTCCACGAGCACTGTTGAATGTTGAATGTGCTATTTGTTTAAAGATAATCTTTAAAAATTCAACATCTTTTTAATAAATGCTAACATTCAAAAAGAGCTTGTGACTTATCCATTGGCCATTTCCCATGTAGTAAGTTACAAAACAAATGCATCAGCGCTCACGCTCACAGCCTCTCTATCTTCACAGGCTGCACACGGAAATAAACTCCCGATGTTTCCTTTCATGCCGAAAACCCTGCCCAGTCCCTTGTCATGGTTATCATTTTTTTTAATCCCCATTAGCATAGCTCTAAATTTCCTAAGTCTTCTCCAAATTAGTAATGGTGATATCGATAATAATATCAACAAAAATTACATATTATAAATTGAGTATTTCCAATGGTGCTGGTCCTATGCTATGTAATTTACTTTAATTATGACTATGAATCCTCACCAGGGCCAAGACTAAGGTGAGGGTGAGGCAAGTGAAGCTCTCACCACGGGCGCAAAACATGAGGGGCCATCAAAAACTTAGTAATCAAGATAAATAATATTCCATTGCAATTTGGGGAGAAATGAATATTAATGAAATATCTGTGATGAACAACATTTTAAATAAAGACTAAATCAGCATAACTGATTTTTCCTTCCACCTCAGGTTCTAAAATGGCTCAGCACAGCTCTGTTACTGATTCCTCATGACAACCCTACCAAGTACAGAATAGTGTTTCTCTCATTTTCTGAGTAGAAACTCAGAGAGGTAACTGGTCCAAGATCACACAAAGAGGCAGGGCATCTGACTTCAGAGCCCTTCCACTATGATGTCACAGCGCCTCTCAATATTGAGCGTTTTTGATGGGTGTGATGTCAGGGGAAACAGTGCCCAGCCTGAGGTCAGTAGCTCATTAGAAGGGTTCATGGTATCCACTGAGAGCTATCATACTCATGGTAATGTTTTATGACAATGATTGATAGAGAGTAGAGTCAGCCAAGGGAAGACATGCATGGGGCAGATTCCAGGAAGTTTACAAATGTGGAGCTTCCAATTATTCTCCCAGTAGAGTTATGGACAGAGTCATTTTTCCCAACAATGATGTGTGACAATTTGCAAAGGGCACTGCCAACCGGGGATGCTCACCAGGCCTTAATGTCCAGAGTGTTCACTGGAACTCAATCACATAGACATGGCTGACAGCCTGTGTGCCTCACCTTTGATCTCCTGCCACTTCGCATGTTGGGCAGAAACCTCATGGTCCAAAGGCTTTATCATTATCACACTGTTAGACTGTGTGATAGTCCAGAGTGGCCCAAGGTCTCAAAATAGACAAATTCACTCTTAACCAGAAGGACACTTCAATGGCCTTGAGGTCACCTCTCAAGAACCAAGGCCAAAGGCAGACCTCTTTTTGAAAAAGGTTAATCCTTTAACACACTACATTTCAGCATACGAACAGGAGAGAAGCAGAAGTATGAACAAGGAGACAGATACCTCTTTTTAAAAAAAAAGAAGATGGAAGTCTTAAGTAAATAAAGTAACATATCCCATAAAATTATATTTAAGAATCAGCCACATTGTCTACATCTTTAGTAGAATAAATACATATGGAAAGGAATTCTGAGCTGACAGCCAACTTTCCTTCTCATTTTCAAGACTGCCAATAAGAAAGAGAGCACCTAGTCCTAGGTGCAACCTGGTTTACTTTCTAAACCCACCTCTCTGCTTTGATGAAAGAAGATGCCTCACTGTAAAAATAATCAATCCTGAAGTCAAGAGATCAAAGCGAATGCACACACAGACATATATTATTTATAAATAACATTCATCAGAGACCATAGCTGGTTCATGATCCTTAATACATTTCCTTAGGATCAACAGAATATTGTACCTATTGCCCCAGCCTAATAATTATAAAAGAATGTCTGAAAGGTGGGGAGTACACTGCTGGTGGTATGTGAGATGGTTTTAGGTTATTTAAACAAGCAGATTTTACTTTAATAATTGTTTTTATGTTTTTTAGAAAATGTTATTGTAAGCATGCTAGCAAATGCTAAAGTAAGTAGGCTTTTAAAAAATTATCAATTTAAAGAAAAATATTAAGTAACTTAAAAAATTAAGAGAAGTCATATTTGAATATGACACAAGTAAGGAAGATAAAGAAAATAGCAAGTTTAGGAAACCACAAATTAGTAAGATAAAGATTTTATCATATCTTCCTAAATAAAGGGATTTTAATTCTATGGCAGTTAGAAAACCAGTCTCTGAAATGGAAATCTAGCCATGTTCAATCCAGGTTTTTGTTTATTTAAAATTTTCTAAATCGAGGATTTCCCTTAAGCGTCCTTCAGTTTTGAAGGAAGGGAGCAGCATTCTTTCTAACCAAACTCAGAAAATCTGATCATTCTGAAATACTTTTCATCCTGAACTGTTGAGCTGATAAAAAAAAAAAATTTCTTTTCCGTTTCCCCCAGTGCTAACCTTTATCCTCAGATGCTGAAAGCCCTCTTCCCTGTGCCTGATGATCGCATCTCTCCTCTGGAAAATCAGTAGGAGAGCTGAGGTGGAGGCAGGCGGGCCTGGCGGGGGGGCTTCCAGGTCTCCAGGGTTCCTCTCCCACCTCACCATGACCTTTAGAAACCTGTTTTTGCTCCTGTACCTCACTTTCACCAGTTGGGAAGGATGGGACGGTGACCTTCTCAGCACATGGTAGGAGGAATGAGCTCCTGTCTGTTGGCACCTGGGAACTCTTGAAATGCAAAGAAGGAGGAGGTGAAGAAACAGCAGGGTGTCTGCCTGTGCCTGTGATCACAAAGAATGAACAGAGCAGGTGGCTACTTGCTGGAATGCAAGGGCGGGGGTTCTGAATGTGAAGGAAGGTACAAGCTGTACTTGGAACCCTGGCACTGCTCTGCTGTGCTGCAGCACAATTAAAATGAATGAGCAAACATTAATGGGGGGGGTGTCATTTCCTGAATTTCTTTTTTTTTCTGTCTTTCTGTTTGTTTGTGTGTTTAAGATTCATAGCTAGAAAGGTGGACTAGCAGAGCGACCAATTATAGAGGCTTTAATTGGGCAGACCTGGTTTTCCCTCGTCACCACTTCCTGTGTGACATTGAAGAAGGAACTTCAGCTCTCCGTTTCCTCAGCTGTAGGGTGAGAAGGGGAAGAGTAGCGACCTTGTTTTATTGGAGAGAATTAAATGAGATAATGCACCGAAGCATACAATGCCTGGCACATAATTCTGTCTCTGTTATTATTATTATTTGTTTAATTTAACCTCCCTAAGTTGCATTTTCTCATCTGTAAAATTATAACTACCTTATGTTTACTTTATTATGTTAATGTGTGAATCACAAGATAAAAGAGAGGCGAAGTATCTGTAACCTGATGGTACTTGGGAGCCTTTCCGTGCCTTGGAGATTTAAGTTAAAATTAACTCAAAAGCTCTAAATTTTAAATTTTGTGTGTTCTCATTGTTCACACACACACACACACACACACACACACACACACACACACACACACAGCGCTTCTACATATTCCCCATCTTACTTTCCTGCTGTCCCTCTATCTCTAGGCCTGTGATCTCACAGGTAACCTGAGAACCTCTGAATCCAAACTGGACAGCAAGTTCCGTCCTCGTTCTATTCTCCTGAGAAAGCTCATCACTTTGTGCACGCATAAACTTAGCAACCTTTGCTGAAGATGATGAAATACAGTCTTTTTACTGCACTCCTCTACCTCTGTCCTGGGCCACACCCCACCGGTGTCAGCACTCCCAAAATGCCATCCACCCTGTCACACAGAGCTTGGTGGGGAAGATGGTCTAATGCCCTCATTGCAACTGCTTTTCTAATGGCACTCTCCCACCCCCTTTTCCCCAATGTCTTCCTTTGTAAACTAAAAAGCATCCAGTAATTCCAAAGCACCAGAATATGTAAATTATAAGAAAACTGGAGTTTTAATTCCAAGTCGATTCAGGATCTATTTATTGGTGCTCCTCTTATGCCATAGACCATGCTAATTTCTAATAATACAGTAATGATTAAAACATATTTCCTGTTTCCAAAGGGCTGGCAGCCAGGTATGTAAAGAGCCGGGAAACCAAATGGTTTCAGACCAGCTTTCTCAGTGAAGAGAAAGATTCATGGGGGAGCAATGAAGCAGCAGTGGGCAGAGCCCCACTTCTGGAGAAGGTGAAGAAGGCTCAGTAGGGCAATGAGATCGGTGTGATGAAGACAAAACAACAACAAAAAAAAAGAAAGAAAAAAAAGGAAAAAGGGAAGCTTATTTCAGATAGAGGAAAGCCAAAGCAATCAAACAGACAAAAAATTAGAAGCAAGTATGTTAGTTAGGAAAACAGAAGAAAAATTAATTGAGAATCCAGGCTAAGCGCTGAGCTTGAAACTTTATAACAATGTGTAAATATTTCTAAAAACTAAATATAATCAAAAGTCTCATTTCCATACTATTTACCTTAAAAAATAATTATTAAATCTAGTTCAGAATTATTAGAGTCAAAGGAAGCCTCGAAATTTCAGGCTTATTCTCATATCTTACAATAGATTGGACCGACAATTATGCGAGCTTTATGAAATCTTTATATCTGCAGAGGTGACACATAAAACATTTGCTGAATAAGTGTGACTCTTTCATACTCTGTTCAGGAATCGCAATACATCGGGCTGTGAGGACATATGTAGATGCAGCCTTGCATTGTCTCCGTTTAGGGCATATTTTTCTATTTCCTGTCACCGCAAGTTACTGATTGCAATGAAAATAGAATTTTACAGCTAGGACTACAATTTCTATTAAAAAAAAATAACCAAAAGGGTATAATTGTCATAAAGAAAAGAAAGACAGTATGAAGTTAGAGACTATAAAGGCCCAAAAAGCACCTTGACTTGACAACACAGAATGCAGGGAAAAGCCCCATAACAAGTGTGGAGTATGCCTCTGTGGAGAGGTAATAATCATATCTTTCCCGCACATAAAGATACTTTTTTATTTAATTGTTTCAAACATAACTTATGTCCTACCTTCTAGATCTGAGAAGAAATCCAGACATATTTGCATCCCAGGATTTATTCATTCCAAAAAAAATTCAAGGAATGGCCTCTGGTCTTCAGATCTCCCTGACCCAATATGCCCAGTCCTATCTATACCTTTTATTCAAGCTTGGGTGCAAAGATCTTAATTTTCTTTCCAGCGCATCAGTACCAACTGTGTGATAAGCATTTATTTAAAATAAATTTTGTCTACACTGTAAGAGTAGTTGAATAACATTTGAAGTACCCTAATCAGGAATCTATACTCCAGGTGTTTCATTAGCACGTAAAGTTGTATACACTCCAGAGGTGGCTGCATTAGTGCTTCAGACATCACTATACAAATTTGCCACTGTGTATATGAGTTAGCATAAAGGATGGTTTTAAAAATGATTTTTGTTGTTGAAAATCCACAGCAGTGGCATTGTGGAGAATAATATGTTTAACAGTGTTGATAAGCTCAACACCTTAATACGTTTAGATTATTACTCCAGATCTGAAAGTCCCCTGAGAGTGTAGTCCCCTGAACATTGTGACCTGATCTAACCAGTAATCTTACTGATCCTGCTGCATCCCCATGGGACTGACTCTTTCACACAGTGGGATTTTTTCAAAGGGTATAAAAGGATAGAAAGTCTGTACTGAGCATAAGGAACAGGTTGCATGACTGTTTATGCACCTACTCACTAACAATGTTCGCTTGTGTGCCAGCTTTTGACTTGAGACTGGATGTCACTGAAACGTAACACTTGACAGTGTTGCTGGACTGGGTGAAGACATGTAGTTCCCACCAACCTCTGACTGTTGGAGACAACGAACATATACAAAAAGAACTTGATCTATTGTGAAAACTAAATGATCTTTGCCTGGGCTCCAGAAATTCCAACCTCCATAGATATATACACTTGAAAGCCTTCCTGATCAAAGCCCTGCCCTTGTGATGATTTTCTTCCTTGTCAGGGTTTGGCATATATGGGCATATTCTGGTTGTCACAGTTAGAGGGGGGTTGCTACTAGCATCTGGTGGTTAGAGGCTGGGGATGCTGCTAAACATCTTGCAGTGTATAAGACGGCACCCTTCCCTCCAACAAAGAACAGTACAGTCCCCAATGTCAGTGGTGCCTATGTTAAGAAGCCCTGTAATAAAGATACAATTGTAAAAGATACAATGTAAACTATGGTTCTATAGTCGCTGACACTGTATTATATAATTGAAATTTACTAAGACAGTAGAACTTAAATGTTCTCAACAAAAATTAAAATAGATGATGATAGATGTTAGATTGATTGATTGATGATAGACAGACAGACAGATAGATGATAGATAAGTGTGGTGATGGATGTATTAACTAGATGGGGGAATATTTTCGCAAAAGAAAAAAAAAAAAGATATAGTTGAGTCCCAGGCTCTGGAAACTAATGAAACCTTAACATTCAGGTCTTCAAGATAGGCTGCTTATCTATTTCTTTTCAGAATATTTTTTTCCATCCCATGCCAAATTTCTTTTTTCCTATCAAATGAAAATCTAAGCAAGGGTTGCTTTAGAAATAGCTCATGAGATATATAAACCTGCTCTTTCCTGGAGAAGCAACAAAACCCCAAACTGAAGCCTTTCAGACTTTCTCAATGGGGAGGTATGTGGGCAGGGCCGAAGATATTTACATCTCCAGTCTTTAGAAGTTTGAAAGCACTGAGAACATTTCAAGCATTAATATCTCAATAAACCATTCTTCCTTACCTTTGAAGAAACCAAAACTTTACCCCAGTGGTTTTGGGGAACCGGCATTATGTTTTCTTTGTTCTTATTTTTGTTTAGAAGGCAGGAGGGGCAAACATGGTATTGGCATATAACAATGCCAACAGTAATAATGGGATGATGATGATGATGATGATGATGATAGCTATTTACTGCTCAAAGATCACTCTTACATGCCGGGCACTATGCTACAAATGTACCCTATACTACCTTTTCTTTTACATCTGTCTTATTAGGAAGGTATTATAATGCCTATTTTATGGATATGAAAATGGAGGCCAAGGAAGTGATTTAGGCTGCCCAAGTTCACACTGATGATGAAAGATGAGAGATTCAAATCCAGTTTACAAATTTCTGAAATTCAGACCCAATAAAATGCATTCGACAAAAATATTCAATATTTACCATGTGCTAGGCACTTATTTTGGGCACTCGAGATAAATCAGAGTAAAAAGGGACAGATATATCTTAATTACTAAGTTGTACTACCTGTACTTAAATATTTTCAGCTACAGAATTGCAGTAAATCGTTCTCTTTGCTTACAACTGGATTATTTCATGAGTTTTTTCTCACTCCGCCTATTTGTTATCCTTTACTTCCCAGTCAAAGCAGATCTCACGGTGACTCTTGCTCACTTGGTAAGTCAGCCAAACACGAGCACTAGAACAGAGCAAAAACTTTCTGATTTTCCCAGCATATCAAATAATAAAATTTGGGACAAGTTTTATCAGCTGGAGCCCAAGTTCTTGTAACTTAGAGACTTGGAGAGGAAAGCATTTGAGGCAAAATTCTCTTTTGAGGTCTACATGAAGAATCTACTGACCAGGATTCTTTCTTTAATCATGGAAGATGCATTCTTTACTGTCAGCCGACCCAATGTCACCATTCTATCCTAGGCAAAAATTCTCTGTCCTTAGTGGCCAAGGGCGTGTGATTGGAGGTAAGCCTGAGTAAGAACCCTGGCTGACATCGAGACCTGAGGGAGAAGTGGTTTTGCAGAAACTTATTGGCTTTGTCTCACAGCAGTGAAATTGCCAGTCATGGAACTATAAACACTAATCTATATCATCCTTTTAGCAAATGTGTCAATGTCACAGAATTGCCATAGAAAAGTATTTAAGGGTGTTCATTTTAGAAAGAGATAAAGAAGACATTCAGGTTCAAGGGACAGAACCTGTTACCTGTAGCCATCAACCTATTAACTGCAGTCATACAAGTAAAATATTCCCAATCTGGAGAAATGCAAGCAGCTAGGGAGGGACTACTGTCAATGGTCAAAAGCTGAGCCGTAGAATCAGAAGAAGTCTCTCATCACCTTCGGAGACCTACCAGCTATGGGACTTAAGGTAAGATACCTAGTTAATGCCTTGCTACTTCAGTTTCTTCACCCATAAAAAAAAAAGGAATAATTAATAGTGCTTACCTTGGAGGATAAAACAAAATAATGTACATAAAACACTTAGCAGAAGTTCTGGCACATTCCAGCAATAAATATTAGGTATTGTTACTACTACTTGGTCTCCTTGTTAATTCAGATAAGTATATTTACCCCATTTTAGGAAGCCTGAAATAAGAACTTTTTTTTTTGCAAATATTTTTTGTTATAAAACATGAAAAAAGATTATTTATTTTCCAATGGCCTTTCAAAATCTAAGAAGCTGTAATTATCTTGTCAGTAACATGAATTACCTGAAATTTCAAATCCCCTGGATTACATATATAGTTTTGCCACAGCAAAAGCTCTAATGCTTTAATCATTGATTGTTTATCCTTACTCTGAAATAAACTTCTCACTGGCTTTTGTTTGTTTCTTTGATTTCTTCATAAGTAATGGTCTTCTAAATCTGAAGAAAGAAATCAGTTGTTTTACATAAGACATGATCAGGATTTTAAAATGAGGCAAGTGAGCAATGCTCTCTAGCAGACATTTCATATCCTTTAAGGGAACAAGGACATTTTGTCACTAGTTATATGGTCATGACCTAGGGAGAAAAAGTTGGTTACTAAATAGCGTTCCATTGTAACGTGAGGCAGATTGTAAAATTGAGATTTAAACCGGAAAACACCAAGGAAGCAATGAAAATTAACTGAAAGAGACAGAAACTAAAATTGAAAAGGCAAAGAAATGAAACTTATGGAGGAAATACAAAACCACAGCATGAAGGACTGCTCCTTTGGATATTAGCATGGTAGAAACTGAGCTCCTAAGTGCTCTATTGATAAGTGGAGACATCATTAATCTTTCGTGACAAGATACTTTGGAGTAACCAAATCGTGATGGTCCCACACCATGAATATCCTGTATTAGCCTCAGGATTGAAGATGACTTCCACACACAGTAATCATTGTATCATGTTTCTCCACTGCAGTAAATTTTAAAAGAAATGGCTTTCAAAGCTGTCTTAATAAAAAGCGATTTAGGAAAGGGGGAAAAAAAAAGAGTACCCAACTCTAGTTATTCTAGTTATTTCTTTTTTACAGTGCCCACTTAGATATATTTGATTTTGAAGTTTTTAGGACAGAGCTATACTATGTCATTTAAAGCTGAAATAAGAAGGAGGAGATTTGCACTTGGTTGAGAGTTTTTCAATACAAGCCGCCTCCCTACCATGAACTGTACAATTAGCACTGGTTACACATCAATAACCCTCAATTTATGACATTTATACTCTTCGTGAGAGAGATTTTTCAAGAAGAGGTTAAGATCAAACTTGGACAAATCTAAATCATCTAAACTACTATCTCTCAGAGAAAAAAATGGAATTTATAACATATGGGAAGGCTTTCCTTAGCAAATGAAAGAGAAAAAGAGGGCCTTCCAATTGCTACAATACTTAGAGGACCTTACAGAAAGATGACAAATGGGGAAATAATGACAAGACAGAAATAAGTCTTCCCCACAAGGTGTTCTCCTCCATCAAAGAAGAATCACATTGCTGGTCTGGGAGGGCAGACTCTGAACTCTGCTAGTTCCCTCAGCAAAATATTGCCCTCCTCATGCATTGATCCAATGAATATTTATTAATCACTCAGCATCTCCAGGGTTCTAAGCTCCATGCTGCATCCCAGATGTTTATGTGTACTGGTATATAAACAAATTATTAACCAATAGAATAAAGGTTATAAGAAGAAGGTGTGTAGAACAGTAGGTGAAGTGCTAAGAAGTGGGCATTTAACTCCAGCTTGTAAAGTCAGAGAAAGTCACATTTCAGGGGAGTCTGGAATCAAATATAAAGATAAGGTTCAAGGCACAAAATGGTTGAGGACTTGTGTGTTTGATTTATGTACAAGAGCCTGATACCCATGGGAGTGTGGCATGAGCTAAGGATGACAAAAGGCAACCTAGATCGAAGGACTTTGGCTTCTTTTTCAAAGACAATGGGAGCAATTGTAAAGGTTTAATATAGAAATCTAAATCAGACTTCCTCCCTACCTCACCTCATTCTTTCCACAAACGCCTACAGAGCATCCATTTTGTGCCAGGTGCTTTGCCTGATGAATTGCAGAGCCCTGGCTCTTGAGATACTCGGAGTGAAGCTCAGATGGGTAAGCATGGCAACACACCATGATACACTAACTACTGTTACAGAGGTAAGTGGAAGGTACTTTGCAAGAACAGCAAAAAGGCACCTAACCAAGTCTTAGCAAGGTCAAAAAAGAAAAAAAAAAAAAAGAACTCGAGAAGTATTCTCTAAACTAAGCCTTAAAGATCAGCAGAGTAGAATGGAAAGGGTGTGTGGGTGGAAGAATGCACTGGGCAGAGGAAGCAGCATGTACAAATCTATTGTACCAACACAAGACAGAGCATGCGGCGTTTAGGGCACTGAAATTAGTTCCGTCTGACTAGGGCTTTAAGTGGAAAGTAGAGGATGGGTAGGAACTGGGTGGAAGAGAAAAGGAGCTGGAGTCACTCTGAGAAGGCCTCTCTATGCCTTCTTTAGGGGAGTCTGGTCTTTATTCTGAGGGCAATGGATGTCTGAAAAAGTACTGAGCATAAAAGAAGCATAATCATATTTGTCCCTTAGAAAGTTCACTCTGGCTATGTATAGAGAAGTGTTTGAGGGATAAGACTGGAGATCAGAAGACCAGGTAGGAGGCTGTGGTAATAACCTTGGTAAAAGATAAGAGTATCTTAAATAGAATAGTGGTAGTGCGTATAGTTTGGAGCGATATTTAGGAGACAGAATTGACTGGTCTTGCTGATGTAAGAATTGAAGGATCTGGAGGAATTAAGATTAATGCCAAGATTTCTGGCATGGCAGCCCAGTGGCTGACTATATTTTCATTTTAATGGAGATCTCAGAAGTTGTACTTTTGGAGAAAATGATGAGTCTAGTTTTAAGCATGTTAAACAAGAGGGAACATTCCTATGGAATAGTTAACTAGAGATAGATACCTAGGATAGAGTTGATATTCAGAATGGACAAATGATCTAGAGATACAATTGGAATTTCCCAGCAAAAAGGTGGTAGGAACATTTTTGAGACTGCCCAAGGTAGAAGAAATAAAATGAAAGGAGAATAGGGCTAAAGTCAGAGCCTGTAAGGTTTTAGTTCTGGTGAAGTTTAGTGCCAAAGAAGGCTTTTTAATGACATGCTGAGTAAAAGATAAGGTGATCAACTGATAAACAAAATGAATGGAGATAGTCTGTAAGAGTGAGAAAAAATGCTCTAAATAATCATTTGAAGTGAGCATAGTACGAAATGTTACCTGAAATATTACATAGCCACTCAATAAATCTTCGTGAATTTACTCAGCAGCTGGTGAAAGCCAGATTATAGTTAGGAAGTTAATATCCAGCATCCTTTAAGACTAAACTATATATTAGAAACAATATTTATTCCAGAGAAATAGAATAATCTTTTAATAACAATCAGCAACATATTCTGCCTGAATATAATTTCAAAATAAATACTCTGGACGAAGTTAAAAATGTTTAAACAACTGTGAATGAGAGGCTCTGGACACTGTAAACCATGGAAAAATAACAGGATTAAGTTCAGAAACCGTTCTGAAAACCACAGGTGTTTCAACCCACATTATCAAGATAGATACTTTGGTAGAACCAATATGTCTTAAATTACATAATGATCAAATTAATGAGTAAATACATTAACCATAATACAGGCTTATCTCCTTCCATGCACAGCAGTTATCCTTCATGTGTTTGCTAATCTGAATGTTTTCATATATAATTAAATTGGTAACTCTAATAAGATAAATGCTACATACTAAACGCTAGGTTGATCACTAGATATTGTCTTGATGTACAATGACCGTAATAAGAATTAAGTATATTTCAATGCACTGGATCTGCGCCCCAGAATAACACCAGGTTTATCGTACTCTCCCTAACTGAACCCCACCTCACACCTCCAAGCTGTTTTTGTGCTGAAAAAACCGGGATTGTTTGCAGTTCAGAAAGTCCTCACGTTATGAACTCAGACAGCTCTAAATTACTTGATGTCCAGATGCAAGAACCTATCAGCCTATAATAAATCTATGAATGGAATTTACAAGCAACAGAAACAATAATAGAATACTTCATCTTTTTAAACTGAAGTTCTGGACCAGTGGCTAGCTTAGTGGCCAGAAAAGTTATGTTTTGGCTCCAGACCATTCTAAAATGCCTCCTATGGATTTAATAATAAAAACAGAACCTCTAACATCAAGAGTAAACTGCAGGGGTTCTTTTTGCCACATTCCAATCTAACAGAGTAGCTATGACTTCATATTTATTCAAATCCATATCATCATTTTAATATACTACTTTATCTTTCCAGGGGAGTGCATAGAGTACAGCGAAAGCCATATTTTACAAGCCAATTTTAAATGCCTTTTAATGATGATTCACGGTGCTCTAATACAGATTTCTCATCAATATCGCCATCCTGCAGGCATGCATTAAAGCTGCAAATCATTTCTTGGGTGGTGCTACTGTCAGACTACAAATGTACTATCAACATAACTCAGAGACTTGAGTTAAGCATCTCACTTAGATGCAATGGGTATAATCTGATTTCTGCAAACTAGAAGGAATGCCAGTTATGCCAAAGATGGATCTGAGTGTCTTTCGTTGGAAAATATGTCTTAGTCTCAGTCTCTCAGTCTCTCAGTCTTTCTCTCCACTCCCCCACCCCCTCCACCCTGCCACCCCGCCAAATGAAGGACAGGCAGACACTCTTGAGTTCAAAGCTGCCCACCCGCCCCGCCACAAAGTAACTATGAGTTGAACATCTGTCTAGGTTTCTACAATTTGCAAATTGTTTGATTATTTAAGTCTTTTTCCTCCCAGTAAGTGTTAATCAGCATTCCTTAGGGTTGTTACCATGGAACTTATGATTTTAAAGATGTAGCTGAGATAAAGGGGGACACCTGTGGATAAGTTCTTTCCACTATCATTAGCATAAACCCTTACAGGCCAATTCCTGCAACATTGTGATAAACTGCTGGAAATAGAAATGCTTGATACAAAACATGGTCTGAAGGCTTAAATTGTTCTGGGTCTTTAGCATATTTTCACATTGGTATTAAGAATGTTAGAAATAATTTAATCATTGCCTGATTATAGCGATGTTAGGAGAAATGAAATTCTTGCCTTATTACATATGGACTCATTCAGAGCCTCATTATTTATTTGGCAAGCATTAAGCATCAAATCAATTTAGTCAGATACTTGAAAATGGGAAATTCAAGATGAAAGTTAAAGTGAAGATTAAGAGGTAAAATTAGAACTATTTATTTCTAGCAGGCACAGAACAATTTCCTCTGCAAGCCACCCATCCCAAGAGAGTTTAAACGGGAAGAAGGGCAAATGGTAGAGTCCATCCCAAAATGAAGAAGAGCTGGCAAAGCATCCCCTACTTATATTTGCCTGGGTCAAATGACATGGGCAGAAGAGAGTGATAACTTTGATTTGTAGCTATGGAATATATTCTGTGTTTTTATACAACATTATTATTGGGATGGTTTCCATTTCCAGCTCCATAGAAATGGGAAGAAGGGAAGTGCATGCTAATCACTTGGGAATCTGTAGTTTCATTTTGCATCTGAAGATGTACTGACATCAGTAGGATGTACTAAATGTATTCATTGGTGCTTTGGTTTTGGAATCAGAGTAGCAGTCACAAAAATGATATATATTCTTGCATTGCAGAGTATATGGGAAAGTATCCTACCCACACGGAATTGAGACTGGAGATAATGCCATTGTAAGCAGCTATTCGGTTGCTCCTTGCAAGGGAATTTTCTAATGTATTGATCCATGACAATAATTACTGGATTGGGTCACAGGAAGCTGATGAAGCTCATTGCATAATGGGGAATAATTGCCAATAAAATCATACAAGACGGCTTAGGGAAACAATAACTTCTTCCTTTTAAGCACAGAGGTAATTAGAAGTAGTAGAGCCAAGACTATCACAGGGCAGTATCACAGGCAGAAGCTGAATTTTATTCTAGTCTTTCTGGAAAAGGTGAGAAACTAGACAGCCTGAATGTTGGAAGTGTGTAAGACCACTAACTACAGGAAAAAAGAGACATGTTTATTATTGAAAAGGATATTTTAGCACAGGAACAGAAGGAATATACATAGTATTAAGGAAATGGGACCCCTCCAAAAAAATCCAAGAAAATGGAAATTGGCATTCTTAGGTGGCCAGGCACTGGGTTAAAAGCTTTACATATAGCACTTTATATCATCTTGCTAATAACCATTAGGCTGAGGAAGATTCAGATTTAATAGATGAAGGAACAGATTTAGGCAAATTATGTCACTGCCTCAGGTCATACTTGTTAGAAATGATTAGACAGGATTTACAACTAACTGTCTGATTCTAAAACCTATGCTTTTAAAAAATTGCTTTGTTTACCCGATGCATACCATCAGGTAAAATAAACCCTTCCTCCTCCAAAATATCATCCAATTGCACGAACCCCATCCTCACATTCTCCACATTTCTATCAGCCACTCGAGATGCTGATAGAGAGGAACCGAGGCCAAACGGCTTCTGTGATGTGACCCCAAATTCAATAAACAGTCGTTTAATATGCTGAGTAGTGAAAGCGACTTTCTTCTCGGTCAGGAGTGAATCAATTCATCCCCAATGGAATTTTTTTTTTTCCAATGCTCAGATTTTACTAGTCAGCTCACTAGAGAATCCAGAGGAGTGTTAACGGAGGACATTCTTTTAAACTCTGCTTTGTTTCACTTAATGTTTGCTCAAAGGTCTTATGTAAAAAGAGGTGACACTAACGTCAATGGGGAACTAACACACTCTTTGCCATGGTTACCTTACCTTAGCCATGCTCCGTGCTACTTTCAGGAAAGACCTATTGATTTCTTAAGCAACTCCACATTACTAGGTTGCAATAGTCTCTTTATCATATCAGTGTGGCTCTGTTAATACCCCAGCTAAAAACATGCAGCTGCCCAAGTATAATCAAACATGTAACATAGTCAGTGTGTTGGAAATGCTCTTTGGCTCTTAGTAGAAGTCAATTTAGTAGAAGTCAGTGCCTCTGGATAATGTTTTCATTCTTAGGAAGTTTATACTTTTCCTTCTTTAAAGAAATTTTAACTGGTGTTTCATGAATTCACAATTGTCCGTGTGATTAAGATGAAAATAGGCTTGAAACTCCAATAAAGACTTACTGTCCCATGTGATCACTGTAACCAAATCAAAATAGTTTTGTTTTATTTTGTTTTTTTTTTTTTAAATAAGGATTCTTCGTAAATAAGAGGCATCTCATTGTTAATAACACTGAGCCCTTCTAAGCAATAAAAGGAAGCAATGCTATGGGTCCACTGGAGGAGAAAGATGGAGTGTGTTACCTCTCTAAATATTATCAAAAGTAATATATATGAGAAATAATATTATAAAACACAGATTAAAATGAGAGTCAAAGACTTTGACAGCAAGAGCCCCTAGTAAAGGGATTTCATTCCAAATACAGACATATCTTCAATTTTGGATTATAAATATTGGGAGGAGGTGTTAGAAATTTTGCAATGTTTAAATATTACCCAATAAATATTAAAAAATGGTGAGACATTAAATGCATGTGGAATCAAGGCAGGAAAGGAAGAGTAGGATGTGCTGACACTAATAAAGGAAGTAATTTTGACTATTTAAAGGAAGAATGTTCTAGGAGAAGACAACAAGGAAGAGGTTACACTGAGGTGGGCAAAAATATAGTTATAAGGCCATAAAAAGTTTTCTGCGGGATGAACTTCTACAGCAGAATGAAGCAAAAACACAAATATAGCATACACTCTGTCCATCAAGTATCTGAGAATGAGAAAGCCTCACATTTCCATTTTTAATTTTTTTTGTTTTTTTTAATGTGAATCACTTATTTTTTTCTCCCCATTTTGATTTTTTTTTTAACAAGGTGATCTTGCTAATAAACATGAAAACAGCTCATGCAGAACTCCCATTTCCTTTTTTATGGGAAGGAGGCAGGGTGGGGGCCCATTAATATGCAAAGGGATTGTACTTCCTTCCATGAAAATTAATTCCATGTGTCTTATCACCCCACTCCATCAAGTGATACAATATGCTATCTATCTATCTATCTATCTATCTATCTATCTATCTATCTATCTATCTGTATGATTGATTTATAACCGTCAACTATACTTCTGGGTTCCCCATACAGTGGAAGGGAAATATAAAAAGAAATATATTAATGACAATTTATGCAAACATACCATCCATCTAAAAAGTTATTTCAGAAGATTATGCCAACACCAGCTTTGGATTGCCCTATCATGTTCATACTCATGTAGACTAATAGAAGATGCATATAAGAGTGAGCCCTTTGAGCCTTCCTGGCTATATCTATTTGTAAAGGAGAATGCCCATGAATCAATCCTATCAATGTAAAACATAACATAATATCTCACATTCTAAAAAAAATCTCCTCTCTAGACACCATTTACTTTTCCAAGTACCATCACGTCTCTCTATTCCCCTTTACAGAAAACCTCTTTAAACGCTCCCTCTCCAACTCCTCTTCTGTCATTCTCATTTTCTTTCCCAGTTTATGGCTGTGAAATAAAGCACACATATGTGAAAGTGCACAATGAATAATTTTATAGCTCAAGCAAATGTGTAAGGTAAGCGTCCATGTAAATGTCACCCAAGTTATGAAATGAAATATTCCCCGAAGTCCGAAATCCCCTGCGTGCCATTTGATTGTAATGCTTTCCTTTCACCTATTGATAACCAGTATCTTGATTTGTATGCTGCTTATCTCCTTGCCTTTTAAAGAGTAGTCTATATAATTATGCTTCCCTAAACAATATATTTTAACTTTTCCTATGTTTGAATATCATATAAAGGAAAAAATTATGACTTCTATTTTACTTGAGTACAATTTTGAGATTTACCTAATCTCAAAAATTGGCATTGAGGGTCACTAAAGTTCTTTCATTTTTGTTGGTACTGGATTTTTTTTTTTTCCAATATATCACAATGTATATAACTTGCTGACTATAGATAAATATTTAAGCTATTTATAGGGATTGGTCATTATAAACAATAATACATCGATTGTTTTTAAAAGTACCAATTTGCTAACTTTCTAGCTGTGTATGAGTTCCTGTTGTTCCACATTCTCATGAAACTTCTGTGATGTCAGATTTTTTTTTCTTTAACTAGTCTAGTACATATGTTGTGGCATTACATTAGGAATTAATTTGCCTTTCACTGAGCATTTTTTTATATTTTATTGACTATTTGGATTTTTATATTTGTGACTAATCAGTTAAATTTCTTCCAATTTTTAAAAATTGGGTTATCTCTATCTTAATTTTCAAAGTTTCTTTGGATATTATGGATATGAGTTCTTTGTTAGATATTTTAAATTTCAATTTTCATGCTTTTAATTGGCTCATCCAATGATAGAAATTTTTCATTATGGTATAGCCAGTTTAAAAGTGTTTTCCATTGTGGTTAATGTTTTTTATGTCTTACTTAAAAATTGATCCTACTCTGGAAGTCATAAAGATATCCTATTATGATCTAAAAATTCATTATTTTTACTTTCACAGTTATGTTCATAATTCACCTGAAATTGATTTTCCTGTATGAGGCTTGTAATAACATCTTTGTGGTCAAAAAAGTGTTCATATAAGCATGGACTTATTTCTGAGCTTTTTATTCTGTTCCATTTGGTATATTAATCTATCTTTAAATTAATGATTAATTATCATGGCTTTATATCAATGTACTCTTTAATAAAACAAGCTCCCCACTTTGGATTATTTTAAAATTTTTATTATATCATTTAAAGAGAAATGTAGATTAGTCTATCAAACTTCTAAGTTCTCATAAACTGGTTTCAACAATTATTAACTCATGACCAGGCATGATTTATGTCTATAACACCACCTAATTCTATCTATCATACCCAACACAAGGTTGGTTTTAGGAAAATCCAGATGTCATACCGTTTTGTCCATAATAATCTGAAGATACTTTTTAAATAGCCATAGTACTATTAATATAGAAACAAAGAATATAATTAATAATTTATGAAGCCAGTGTTCAAATTTCCCTGGTTATGTAAATAGAAATAGATGCATGTGTGTATGTATGAACTTTTTACATATATGTATTTTTTATGTAGGCATATATTTTATAAATATATATTTATGTATTTTATGTATGTAAGTATAGATATATACTTTCTATGTATGTATATGTGTATATATATATGCTTTTTAAATACATATGCTGTTTATATGTGTATAATACACATTTTTATATATATTTTAATGTATAATATGTGTGCATATGTGTGTATATATAAATAATCAAAAATTTGAATGACTTGAAAAATTACTGTTAATTATTGCATTATTTTTTATCGAATAATGTACATATATACTTGTTATGGATATACACAGTTTATATTTTAAGTATATATATATATATATATATATATATATATATATATGCACACACACATAAGTATACATAAATACACTGTTTTATGACTCAGAATCCAAATAAAGTTTACATATTTTATATGGTTGCTTTGTTTTAAATGGCTTTATTTTTAACATTTAATAAGTAGTTATTTTAGAATAGTTTTGTTTACAGGACAGTTGCAAGGAGTTCCCTGCTTCCCCTGCTGTTAACATCTTACATTGTACATTTGTCACAACTAACGAACCAATCTTGGTACATTATTATTATTATCTAAAGTTCCTACTTAATTCAGATTTCCTTAGTTTTTACCTAATGGCTTTTTTCTGACTGAGAATCCTATCTAAGATACTGCATTATAACAAGCTCTCATGTCTCCTTAGAAATCTTTACAGTGAGATTTTGTTGGGCTTTCCTTGTTTTTGACAGCCTTTACAGTCTGATTATCACTAGTCAGGTATTTTGTAGAACATTTCTTCAATTTGGTTTTATCTGTTCTTTTTCTCATAGTGAGACAGGGATATAGGTTTAAAGAGAGAGAAACTACAGAGGTCAAGTGTCATTCTTCTTGCATCTTACCAAGGGTATGTACTATCTACAGGACTTATCACTATTGACGTTAACCTCGATCACTGAGCTGAGGCTGTATTTGCCAGGTTTCTTCCACTACAAAGTCATGCGTGCTTCCCCCTTCCCATACTGTATTTCTCTGAGGAAAATCACTGTGTGCTTCATACACTTCAGAGATGGGGAATTATATTCTCCCTTCTTGAGGGCAGAATATGCACATAAATTATTTGGTACCCTTCTGTATGGGACACTTGGTTATTTTCCCCATTTATGTATTTATTCGATCATTTAGCTATATCATAGACATTTATTTTATACTTTGAATTATAGTTCAATTGTATGTTTTTTATTTAGTTTTTGCTCAAATGTTCTAACTTTGACAATTGGGGGATCTTTTAGTTGGCTCCTGTATTGCTTCTACATGATATGCCTCCACTGTTTTGCTTTTTGAGCACTTCTTCCTTTCAAGAACCAAAGGATGCTCCATGCTTATCTTGTATAGCCACTCCTCTGATCCTAGAATCAGACATTTATCCAAGGAGCTGCGATTTCTTTTAATGGAAAATGGCATTAGAAATTAAGGCCTGGGAACAAGGTGTGCTCACTATGATTGGGATTATGATGCTCCTAGGCCTTCTCAGCAGTCAGAGCTAGAAAATATATATGTATATACTATTTATATTTAATACATATCACATGTTGTGTGCCATAAATATATTACAAATATACTTAATATGTTTGTGATGTTCTTCACCATGAAGATGAAGAGGAAAAGAGAAAAATCTAAAAAAAAAAAAAAGGCAAATTGACCTTATAGAGGTAGATAATACACTATACATAATTTTTAAATTATATAGATTAGACACTGTTAAAGGAAAAAATTCAGTAGACTTGAAGACATAGAAATTAACACTGTTCAAAATAAAAAGCAGAGGAAAAAAAGGACTAAAAAAAAAGTCAAACCATCTAACAAACATATAACTAAATTCCCAGAAAAAGAAGAGTAGCTGGAAAAATATACATGAAAAAATATGCATAAGGAAATAATGGCCCCATATTTTCCAAATATGATAAAAAAGACCCATAATGATCAAAGCAATATAAATATTTTTTTAAAAACACAATAATGACGGAGAGTAAACATTAAAAAACTCAAAAGAATTACTTTATTATTAATTTTTCTGAAAACCAATACTAAAGTGAAAATCTTAAAAATAGTCAAAGGAAAAAAAATGACATACCTAAGTACAAGGTTAATAACGATGGCATAATTCCTGTAGAAACTATTCAAGTCAAAACAATAAAGTAGACATCTTTTAAAGTACTGAAAGAAAAGTCAATCTAGAAGTTTGTTTATAATTTATGTGGAACTAGTTTATGAAAGCAAAGAACAAAAAAGACAAAACAAAAGTATACTGGTGTAAGATTTATATGACATATATGAAAGGATATATTATTAGGAGGTAGGATATAATATGTTTAAGATGTTATTGTAAATTTTATTTATTTTATTTTTTTAGGCAAGGCAACACTTGGTTCACCTCACAGATTACAAGGACCTTGTCAGCTTACAATCCCTTTTTTTTTTTTTTTTTTATGCCTACAGCACCTGGTCTTCCTAGGTGGTCTCCCATTCAAGTACTAACCAGGTCTGACCCTGCTTAGCTTCCAAGATCAGATGAGATCGAGCTTGTTCAGGGCAGCATGGCCATAGACAGTTATTGTAAATTTTAGAGGTAAACCTTACAAAAAATTAACACACAAATATGTAGAGCTGAAAATCAAAAGGGGAAATAAAATAAAATCATACAACTTTACCTAATCTAAAAAGAAGCAGAAAAGAAAAAGAAAGTAAATAGAAAACAAATATCAAAATCTAAGATTTAAAACTCAATCACATTGTTAATAATATTAAATAAAAATGGTCTAAATATACCAGTTTTAAGCAGAGATTGTCAGACTGGATAAAATAGCAAGACCCAACTATCTTCTGTCTATAAGAAACTCATTTTGAATAAAGAAAGTGATTTTGACTGCTTAAATATTCTAAGTTAACTGAATGAAGAAAGGGTAGTTTTTCTACAAATTATACTGGAACAACTTAATATCTACGTGCAAAAACATTAATAATCTCAATCCTTACTTTACATCATTACAAAATTAACTCAAAATAGATTATAGGTCTAAATGTAATCTTAAATTATAGAAAACATAAATATTTTGATATTGGATTACACTAAGATTTCTTAAATAAGATGCAAAAAGAAAAAAATTGATAGGCTTCATCAAAATTTAAAATTTCACATATTATAAAAAAAGTAGTTTCTTATAAAGTTAATCATATACTTAGCATATGATAACATATGTCTGCCCAAAGATTTGTATGTAGATGTTCATAGTAGCTCTATTTATTAAAGCCAAAATTGGAAGCAACACAACGTCCATCAATGGATGAATACATAAACAAATTTTTACATATACATGCCATGGAAAACTACCCAGTAATGAAGAGAACAAACTACTGGTATATGCAACAAGATGAATAATAGTAAGTGAAAGAAGCCAGGCGCAAAAGAATATATGCTGTATGATTCTATTTTTATAAAATTTAATACATGTTAATAGAATTTATTATGTATTATATTATTATATATAATTGAAAATTATATTTTCATATAATAGAACTTACATGAAATTGTAGGAAAGATTAGTGACACAGGATGGATGAGAATGGGAGGAGGGTATTTTCCTGTGAAGGAGCACAAAAATATTTTGGGGTGATGGAAATTTTGTATCTCATATTTGTACTGTGGCTACATTCATTTGTCAAAATGCACCACTAATTTTCATAATATTGTATGAAAATTATGCCTTAAAATATGATTTTTAAAAATGAATATTCTTTGGCCTAAACTTTAAGGAACAGAGACGGTCTAGTAAGCAATAATTAAAATAATTATAGTGTAATCGGTTCCATATCGAATGTACATAGATTCATTTTTTCAGCTTGTAGTTATGGGCCTGGGACCAACCACATTAAACACTGCAATGACAACTGTCCCACACATCTGGGAAACAGCAGGAAATACCTAATTCTCCCTAAGGTCTCCGAAAAGACTTCTTAGAGGTGATTTCAGAGAAGTCTCAATAAAGATACTCACCAGGCAGAGGGAAAAGCGCGTATGAAAATACTATTAAATTTAATGGCATGAAATTAAAACAGAAGATATTTTCATGTCACTCTTCCTAACCAGAGAAAACATAGTCTCTGTGCAATTTCAAAACACTGCATTTCATGTAAACTATCTGACAATATGGCTACCACCTCAAATTGTATTTTCTGGTTTTGGACTCATCATCTGGATAACTACCAAAATTCTACGGGGGAAAAAAAAGGTCAGATTTGGTTCTTATAATAAAATGAAAGGTGTTTTCCAGCAGGTGAAATTTACCAGGAGTAGGGCGCATGTAATTTCTTTTCAAAGACTTACCATTTAGATAATCTTAAAAGGTGCAAGGATGACGAATTGGCATTCACTGCTATCAACACAAGGATCCTGCCTGTTTTGTTTACCACTATATACTGCAGTGTCTGAGATATAGTAAATGTTACACAGATATTTTTGTTGTTGAGTAAATATGAAATCATGTCCTGGCAACTTATTCCACTTGTTGCCCATCCCTTCATAGTCAAGAAGGGTCTCTGTAGATCAGTGGCCCCCAACCACACACTTTTTATTTTTCTCCAATAATGCCCATTTTAACCTTCTAATGGAGGGATCAGAATCTATTAGCATTGAAATGATGTATTAAACTTATGAACCTAACACAGTCCATGTTATAGGTGAGAATACAGAAATATCTGTACATTTATGAAATCTAAATTTTTTAATAATTATTCAAACGGTTCATATAGTCTATGGTTCCTTAATATCTCACCTAGTTTACGCTATCATCAGACATGTTGAGCTGACAAACCATGAACACTTACCCTGTAATCCGCCCACAAATGCTTCACAGCTGTTAAATGTTGTGAGCTCCAAATTGAATAAATGTTTATTTCAACACTTCTCAATCCAACAGGTGAGATGATATTGTATGGAATCTGTTGTAAGGTATTGTGTTTCATCACAAGAAAATGAGATGAGGCTCAGCATTATTGCACATCAGATGATGGTGGGATTTGCTAGTAAATCAAGAGCTAGTAAATCAGTCCAACTCATTTCTGGCATTTTGTCACAGGCTTTTCAATCTGTGTTTATCTTTTTTTTCCTTCATATTATATGAGTGGAAAATCCTTTTCTTTTTTTGAAGGGAAGGAAACACAATAGTAAATTCTAGATCTTCTTTACATTACTTTCATATGGAATTGGTGACCAAGGAATTACAACGTTGATAAATTCTTCTATTATTGCTACAGAGAACAAGAAACCCAGGAACCTAGACTTAGCCACACTTTTTTGCCCAAAGGCATCTTGTAAAGTTGGCTTTAGAAGGAGAGTATGTTCATTTGAAACTAGTTTTCAATTAGTTAGAAAGCACAAACATGAATAACAAAACAAAATTTTCCTTTGGAATTATCAAAACAGATGCTAACCTATAATGCTAAAAGGAATCTTTGTGGATCGGGCTTTAGACTATAACCTAGCAGGTCTGGTGTTTTTGCCTAGCAAGTCCATTATCTAACCCTGAGACTGTGGACAAGATCATTGAATAGCACGTATTTCATTTTCCTTATCTGTCGAAAAGCAATGATATTTCATATACCTCTCTAGCATCTTCTCTGAAAATCAAGTCTGATAATATCTGAGAAACATATGCCTAAGAAAATATTGTGCAATGTACACACATTTGTTATCACACAGACTCCTTTGTGTACCCCAAGCATTGTGCTACATTTTATACATAAGATATTCAGGCATACAAAGTCATCGGGGCTACTCAATCTCCCTTTGGTAATCATCGATACATTGTTATGATCCTCTCAAAAGCAAAGAACAGCTCACATATTTTTAGCTTCTCTAGATGCTGACAAACTCAGTATCCTGAAAGAGGAAGTTGGAACATAATGGAATCATTACAGATAACTGGTCTCTAAACCCAACAGAATCTTTTAACTTGTCCCCTACCCCTATCTTTCTATGTTTCTTTAGTCAGTGTTCTTATCCCTTCTCTAAAACAGTTCATTTCAAATCTATTCTATAAACTCTGAGCTTCCTCTACCACTACACAAGAGGCATAGACCACTGTAGAAAAAAATTATGTCAATGTTTGCTATGATTCTATACACAGACCTGTATCTCTTTCTAACTAATGTTTAAACATAATTGAGTGATGTCAGCAGAATGGCAGAATATAGGTGCCTATCTGAATGCCTAACCCCAGATATATAAAATCAGAATTTCTGGGGCAGAAATCAATTATTTTTTAAAGCCTCAAGGAATTCTGATGCTCATTCCTGGTTAAGAAATTTTGCATATGCATGCACATATGTATGCAGGTGCACACACACACGCTTAACAACAACAAAAAAACACACAAAACAATGTACTTGATCAGTGATCTTCAAAGTGTCCTCTCTGAATCAGTAGCATCACCATCACCTGAACACCTGATAAAACACCAATTCTTGGACCATACCATGAGTAGACTGAATCAGAAACTCCCTGGGGAGAGGGCCCCAGCAAACTGCATTTTCAAAAGCCCTCAATGTATTTCTGATATAAAGTAAATGCTTAAGGACCATTGCCTTAGGTCAGCCTTGTGATAGGGATGGTATTCCCCACCCTGCATTACATATGCATTACATATAATTTGGTTTTCAGTTAAGGCGACCTTCCCCTTTGAGACCAGACCATGGTCTCAGAATCCTTCTCAACAGAGGGATGTAGGGTGGACCGGCAGATAAAATATTTCTGTGATTCTTACTATAATTTCCTATAAAATTCACACTACTTCTCAGTACATAGAAAATTGTTTAGGATATAGGCTTGAGCAATGGAGAAGAGAAGGTTGGGTATGATGACATGAATTTTAATATACCTTTGAGAAAGGAATAAAGAAAAGAAATGGTATGGAAGAAAGATTCTCCAAATGCAGGAAAAAATGTTTCATAAGAGGCAATAATGGAAGGGATACTGGATAAAGGGAAAATTTAGCAGGCTGTAATAGACAGAATGGACTGGAGTCCAGAATGCAGAGATTTTAGCTATTATAAGTTTTACATACAATCATGTTAATTTATATTCACAAACTGTATTGAGTCCTATAATGAGGGCCTCACACTTGGTTTTGATAAGAGTATAATGGCAGAAATTTTCCTAACTTGTCTAATGGAAGGGAAAAAAGGATGACAACAATACTTTCAAATCAGTTAAACTTAAAGCAGTATTTTCAAATAGGCTAAATTTAAAGAATTCAAAACAATTTTGAGAATTCTTGACTTTTTAAAATTTAACCATAATAGGTTTAATCCAATTAATACTAATGCCTTTCAGACCTACTTATTTGACTGTCATTAGAAAGTCTTTTTCTTTGATAAATGGCATTGCCTATGAGCTACTAAATGCTTCTCTTTTTTTGAGAGAAAAAGAGCATTTTATGGAACGTCCAGTTTTTATTTATCCAAACCATTATATGTTTGAAACTTCGATAGATCCAAAGTAGTAGATAAACAGGAAAAAGAGAGTTTCGATATATTTATAATAACCCTATTTAATAAATACATCTTATATTGTCCGTTATTTTATAAATATTTTGAAAGCATGTTTCAACACTAGAATTTATGTAACTTTGCTGTCACCAACAGGTTGCTGTGAGAATTAAATGTTTTCATCTCAGTATGTTTTTATTGCATCTACCAGTGAAAATTTGAGGAATAAGCTATGTTATTTTTCTTAAACTTCAGATGCTCTGTAGAATGCAATTAAGCATTAACGTATTACATCTGGGAAAGTAATTATTATTTTTTTTTTTGCCTGAAGAGGATAGTGTGGACATATATCAGCCAAAGAGCCATTTGTATTTTTTTCCCTCTAGCAGCAGATTTATTTCTCCATTAAATGTAGAAAGATCATCAATATCTACTACATGGTTTCAATTAACTGAACATTTTGTCAACCACTGCTATTCTCCAGCTGCCAGATATACCATATGAAATCATAGAGAACCTGTCCTATTTTCTCATCTTCCTTCTCAATTAGACAAAAGAAAATAGAATGGCAAGAGGATATTAAAACTAAGCCTGCCTTTTAATTGGCATCTGCTCTTCTACAGACCATTTATAAAAAGTTGTATTAGGGAAGAACCAGTGTAAAGGCAAGAATACAAAAGTATTAAAAATGCTGCCTTCCCCTACCTCATCTTGTTGTCGATGACCCTGGTTCTTGTGCTTTCTGAAAAGTCTCAGCATCACCTAGGCAAAAGGAAAAGAATTCAGAAAGTATTATCATTTGGCAAAGACAGAAACACGCAAGAAAACTTTAATCAACTGTGAAATAATAAAAATAGTTCATTAATGTAATTCCACGTTACAGCAGACCACTTTGGTATTATTTTTTAGTAATCCAGACTGGTCATCAATTGTGTATTATTTCTAAGAAATATATCACAGATTAAAACTGAGAATTAAGATGTGTGTTTCATTTAGGTTCATTTTTTTAAAATATGTAATGTGAAAGAATTAAGGATCACATGCATGACAATAGGAAAGTAAGACCATAAATTATGTTTATTATGTTACATTCAGGTGTAGCCCATATGTACAGATTAATTTGAACTATGTCAAAGAACTATGCTATTTATTATACTCATATTCATTCAACTACATACAATATGCTTAGTTAAGTGCTGGACAGTGGGGTACAGATCTCCACATTAAAGCTACCGTCTAGATAAGAATGTACAAAGACCTGAGTGAATACTTATAACACAGTGTGACAAGCACAATAACAGCTCTGTGTGTATGTGTGAGAGAGATTGAGAGAGAGAGACAGACAGACAGACTGACAGACAGACAGACAGACAAAACAGAGAGAATTGACATGTATTTGGGAATAAAAAGGAAGAAAATCTAAGGCATCAAGGAGTAGTACGAGAGGATGTTATTTCAGCTGAGTTGCCCATCATTTACTTAGGACACTCAAGAATGAGAAAGCATTTTAGATCAAGACATGGGAAAATTTTCTTGTTATTTTACCTTAATTAAGCAACTATAAGTCAGGCCTTATACTATGAGTTTTAAAAAGGATATCTCCTTTAATCTTCCCAACAAATTGTGAGGCACTTACTATTATCATCTTTATATAAAGGGTAAAAAGTAAACAATTTGTCCAAAGTCAAATATACTGGATTTTCTTTCAGAGAGTCTGATTTCAAAGCCCATTTGGTACAATGATGGAGGTGGCACAATGCCCCCAGGGACATCCTATTTTTCTCCATGAGTAACAGTCTGTGATATTTGGTAGTGGAAGGAGGTATAAGAGATGACACAAATCAGAAAAGAATGTATAAGAGAGATGGCCTTTTTACATGAAAATACCATGTTTGAACTTTATTCTCTTGATACTATGGTATCATTACAGGACTTAAAGAAAGAATGGACTGAACGATGTATGTTTTATAATAGCTAACTATTTATTGGTTTTATAATAATTAGCACATAAGGCAGCCTGGAGAAGTAATGATTAGGGTTGGGAGATAACTTAAGAAACCAGAACAATATTTCAAGCAGGAGATAACAACCTGAACTGAGTAAGTGGGGACTGAAGAGAAGTGGACAAATTCAGGAGATACTGAAGAGGAAGAATCGCAGGGCTTTTTGGACAGATTGGCTATATGGAGAGGGATAGAAAAAGGTGGAATCCAGAGTGCCTTTCACGTGTCTAATTTGAGTGGTAATATTTGGACTGTAGTGACTTCAGCTAATAGGGAATGTAGAAAAAAGAATGGGTTCTATTCAGGGAATTATATGGCTGATATACCTACAGAGTATATGAGTAGAATGATCTGGGATGCAGAGAGCAGTTGAGGCCAAATGTGTATTTGTGTGTAAATAATTTATAGGATATTGATGTTGCGCCAGTTGGTTAGATTAGTCAAGAGAGTATGTAGAGATAGAAGATAAAGTGACCTGGATATCAAGAAAAATAGGATCCCATGAGAGAGGCTGAGAAGAAATGTAGTGAAGAGAGACAGAAGAAGAAAAAATCTACAGAAGAGATAATTTTGGAGTATAGGCAAGGTCATCAGTGTTAAATAACAGAGATAGTGTAAGTTTGTTAAGGATCCTAGAATGTTTGTTGAATATGGCCCTGGAAGGAGAAAATTTGATTGAGTAGGGCAGAAGTTAGAGTACAGGTAGAGGAGGAAGAGATTTGAGTGTCTAGGCAACAGAGGGGCTGAAGTGGTGCATTTTGAGGTCTAGAAGGGCTGGGGAAGAAATTAAAGCTAGGTGGAGACAATCAACAGGAGTCTGTGATGACTTTAAGGAGTAGAAGTATAGTTGACTCTTGAACAATGTGGAGGTTAGGGGTGCTGACCCCCTGCACAATCGAAAACCTGCATAATATTTCACATCCCCAAAACTAATTGCGTACTGTTGACTGATGTCTTCCTAATAACATAAATAGTCGATTAACACGTATTTTGTATGTTATATGTTACTTTCTTAAAAGAAAGTAAGCTAGAGAAAAGAAAATCATAAGGAAGATATTTTACTGTATTTATTGAAAAAAAATACACATATGAATGGACCCGCACAATTCAAACCCATACTATTCAAGGGTTAGCTGTATTATCAAGCATTGACAGGTTATGGTGAAAAAATGTGCCAATAAATTTTAAGATTCTACAGGTCAGACATCTCTGAGCAATTATACCATGTAGGCATCTGGCCACAGATTGAGTAACAGAAGATAGAAAGGAAGGTCTTTGAAGAAGAAAAGTTCAGAAATTTGGGTAGGTGGCCATGCAAATGTTTGAAATACCTGAGGTAGCTAACAGCAGTTTGAGTGGAAGGAGAGATTGAGGCAGGAACCAAAATAATAAAAAAGATTTGCTGAGGAGGGTGAGGTAAGAGACAAGTCAGGTGGTATGAGCCTGTGTGGGAATGGCTTTCTCAAAACACGAGTTTAGCAGTGGGAATGCGGAATTAAAGAAAGTCAACATCTCCAAGGTATGCAGAATGTGGAAAATCAAATTGTCTTCACTAAAGAGAGCAGCAGAGTAGAAATTAATTTCCTCCTATGCACACGTGGTGAGCCGCAAACTCACCTCATAGCAACCTGAACTTCCTCCTACACAACATTCATTGTAGTTGTAATTACAATAGCATATTTGTCTTTATCATATTTAATTTCCATCAGTTACTGAATGTTACCTATTGCTCTATTCATCATTATGTTCATTCTTGCACCTTCCATAGAATATATAATTCAGAACTAACCACATAAAAATCTTCTAGTAAGAACTTGTGTAAATAATAATTTAAAAAAAAAAAGATGTTTACTGACAAGAAATGCTCCTGCATCTTTTACAGTTGGGCAACATAAGAACAGAACAAAATGGATATGTCTCCTCTACAAGATATTAATACAGTTACATTGTTACTTATGTTATCAGTAAACAATCCAGCTAGGGCTTTGAAGTATGTATTCTAGCCAAATGATGATCCAATTCAGCTATATATTTTAACCAAATTAATCAGTAATATGGCAATAACACTACTTTGATTTATGGTATGCATAAAGAGGCACAGAGATGAACAAATCAAACTAATTAACTTTTAAAAATCTAGATACCAAAAACCATGTCTATGAAAAGAAAAAAAAAAAAAATCAGGTAATAGTGCCAAAGACACATTATGCATTCTCATTTTGACTTCTGCTTCTCAATTTAATTCCCTTTTATCCATTTCACTTTTATATTTCCTGATGATGCTTCCACTTGTGGTTTCAGAATCTGAAATTACGCCACCAGGGACAGCATCGGAATTCTCAACGCTCAGAGTGGCTGTTGTAACGAGCAAGGCTACAGGTTCAGTCACTGTTTCAGTTAAAGGATCAATATTTGTATCTTGTCCAAAGTCTACTGTCTTTCCTTGACAATAACTTCCACCACTCCCTTGAGGAATAACCTGTAAATGTCTGCAATTTTCTATTGAAAGTCCTTTTTTCTCTCTCACTATCCATTGTTTTGGCAAAATACTTTTCTTTCTCACTACTTCAAACACTGCTCTTGTTACTCCCTCATCCAATGCAGCATAGGTATGACTATTAGGTAGGAGACCTGCAACTGGTAGAAACTTATCTCTCAGAGATCAGATGGTCAAAATGGTAGATTTTTAAAAACTTATTTTCTATCAATAGAATTAAAACTTTAAGATATACAACCCATTGCCGGAGGTCATGCTGGAGGTCAATATGGGATCAATGTTTGATTAGTATTCCTTAAAAGTGTCGGTTTTATGAAGCTAAGTCTAATAGTTGAACTATCCCATCTTTCCTATCAATTAGCAGACATTAGTAAAAGATAGGATTGAAGGCCTATAAGAAAGTGGAGCTCATAAAAATAGCCAACACCTGCTTTATAGCTTATAAAGGCTTTTCTTAAATGTGATAAAAGATAACTCTCATGGATCTATTTATATAAGAAATACCATAATATTTTATACATTTAGTTTGATCTTTTATTCAAAATATTGAGGGCATGCAAGGAAGTAGGATCAGTAAATGCAGAAGGTAGCATGCAGTAGCAGAAAAATGGAATTAGGAGATGAGAATCTTGAATTCTAGTTCTACTACTTCGCTCTCTGACTGTTTGACCATAGGCAAGTTATTTTGCCCCTGTTCCTCTGTTTCTTCACTTGTAAAATGAGAGATATATATCATATCCTTTTAAGTTTACTTCCCATTCTTTGACTCAAATCAAAGTATGCAAATATTACTACAGTATTAGCTAGATTGCATAGTTAATGCTTCTCTACATACCTACCAAGATCTGTCTTCCAAATATTTAGCCCAAATGCTTTTTTCCAAGATATAGCAAATTCTAACCATCTTAAGAACAATCTATGGGAAGATGTTGAAAAATACATTTAAGCTTTCCTACATATTACAGGACTTGTCTTTCCCTACACACCTTCTCAAAATACAGGATGCTTAAACTCATTACGTAATAGTATTTTTATTTTAAATAACATCATCAGATATAAGTCAATTAATGAAAGATTCTATTAACATATTCAGTACTCAGCTTCAAGGTAGACATCTTTCAAGTGCTATGTCTGTCAAGGTTAAAGTCAGCATACTGTTTTAGGTATTATGCATGCTGTCACTGGGTTTTCAGGCATGTATCACAACTTCAAACTAGCAATTTAAACCAAAGTCTATGACAGTCTCCATTTTAGTATATTCTTAATTGAATGGTGCCAGATTAATCCACTTATAGATATTTCATATACCACACTTTTGGAAAGAGAAAATATGTGTTCATTGTTTGAATTCTTAGTTAACTCCACTATTCAACAACATGCTCAAAAATTTGTCTCTATGACAGTGAAGGAGGAATAGAAATGAATGAATGAGCGAGCAAGTGAGTGAACAAGCAAATATAAAATTATAAGCCAGGACTGTGTTAAATATGTCACATACATTATTTCATTTGGTCTTCACAAAACTCAGTAAGGCACCTGGTATTATCATTCCTAGTAAAAGCAGAATTAAAGATAAGTAACTTGCTCAAGGCCACAGAAAACTGAGCCCATGAAGCCCAACTCCACAGCTCACACACTTATCCACTAAGCTGCCATGTCTACATCATCAGTTACTTGGGGGCATTCAATAACATAATGTATGTGAAATGGTTAACATAGTGCATGGCACATGACCAGACCATGATATAAAACAGAATAGGTAGCAGTGGAGAGTTTGGACTCAGTAACAAAAATTATGGGTTCAAACCCTATCTCTGCCACTTATCAGCTGGGTGACCAAAGGCAAATCACTCAACCATTTTGTGCCTTAGTATATAAGTACATAAACTGGGATAATAAAAGTATCCATTTTGTTTGGTTGTTCCGAGGATTAAATGGATCAAGAGCTATAAAACACTAAAAAAATGCCTGACCCATAGGAGGAACTATAATGAGTATTACTAATGCAAATGTAAGCTAATATCATTTCCATATTTAGAAATAACAAATAATATTTTGCACAACACTCCAGAAATGACAAAGAATCTATTCAGAGAATCTTCTTTGCTTCTCTCTTTATCACAATCATTATTCTTATTTTGCTGATAGGGAATCTAAGAGTCAGATACAAAAAGTAATTTTTCAAAGTCACATGGTTAGGGAGTGCCTCAAACTCAAGCCCTCACACTCCAAAGTCATTTACCATATTATAAGTCATATGACTTTGGCCAGGAATCTGAAGCAGGTCAGCCTCAAGAGAGGTGAGGATTTTACCTCAAATTCTTACTACCGAAGTCCTTTGGAATGAAATATGGATAGGAACTTGATATAAACAAACAAATAAACAAATCAATCAGTCAATCAATCAAAAGAGTTAGATTCAGAATTGTACTCCTCCTCTAGAAACCAAAGAATGATTAGGAGAGTGGAGGAAGTATAGTCAAACTATGGACCACGGGACGAATCCAGCTAGCCAACTGATTTTGTATGGCCTGTGCACTGAGAATAGTTTTTACATTTTAAATGGTTGAAAGATAAAATAAAATATATGTATGTACATATATATATATGTATATATTTTGCGCTATGTAAAAATTATGAGAAATTCAAAATTTATTATCCTTAAATAAACTTCTATTGGAAGACAGCTGTGTCCTTTGGTTTACATACTGCCTATGGCTGCGTTACAGTGCAGTGACAGAGATGAGTGTCTGAGACGATGGCTGTAAGGCTCACAAAATCTAAAACGTTTGCTAACTGGCTCCTTAAAGAAGAAGTTTACTGCCTTCCTTGCCTCTACATCTTAGTGTTGGTGGTACTGAGCAGTTGAGAAGAAATATGTTTTTATGAAAATGATGCCGAAACAAATGCCCTCCAATCCCCTCATATACCCAAGCAAATTTCCTATAGTAATGGCTGTCTATGCTACACATTCCGACTGAATAAGAGTATTTGGAGTTATTGGGATACTATAATGAAATATCAACCTCTTGATTACAGGTCTTTACACCTTGCCTGTTACTAAAATGTTCTCATGTAAAAGTCTGCCAAAAGCCAGCCCTGTGTCCTGTCACAGAGAAAATACAGTGCAGGTGATGACCTGGGTTCAAACCTAAAGTATGTCTCCTTGAGCTGGAAACGGAAGCTTCTCAGGCTGCTAAGCTCCTTAAAATGCATGCCAAGTATGTTAACTTGAGATAGAAGAAAAGGCTGGTGTATCCTAGACTTCTGTTGCAGAGATCAGCTGCATTTCTGCAAGCAGGTTAAGCAGCTCAGTAATGACCACATGTTCAGAACCCTGGGACTGATAAGCGATTAGATCTGGCATCAGCTAGGGCAACAGTGTTCTCTGGTTTAGCATTTCTAATGACCTTTTCAAACCATAAGCTCAACATTATTTCGTAATGAATTTCCTTTGTCTTACTTCAGGAGCCCTCAGCACTCCTTGGTTACACTTGGGTGACTCATAATTAGTTCTGCAATACTAACACAGATTACAGTTTTTAGAAAGAGAAAGTAAAAACAAATATGCTTTCAATCACAGCAGAGGGGGAGAAGGGAATTGTAATAAAATGTGTTGGTATTGCAAATTACCTGGTTTTATTACTTGTTTATTTATTTATTTTTAATTCAGATTCTAGGCCCTTTGACTCAGGTTTGTTCTTTCAATGGCATTCTATTTCTAAGTTTTGAACAAGCAATCATAAAAAATATATATATATATTCCTTATACATATAAATATATAAATATATATTTAATATATAAATAAATGTATATACATAAATATATAATATATTTATATCTTTCTTAATGTTATGGCGGTTTGCTTAGATAAATCACCTTGCCCATTAAATTTTATCGTCGAGTAAATAGCATAGTGATTGTTACATGGCGCATTTAAGAGTCATAGAATTGAGTATCAGTAAACATCATGGTAGAATCTGTATGAGGTTAAGATCACAAGATTTGAGGTCTGACAAATCTCAATTTGAAGCCTGTCCTGCTACTAACTAACTTATAATCTCAAATAATTTATTTTAATTATCAAAGCCTCAGTTTCAAAGAATCTGTCCTTGGAGTTGTGGTAAGAATGAAATTTAGTCATTTATGCAAAATGCTCAGACAGAAAGTATTCATTAAACATATTTATTACTCTATTAAAATGCAATCCAGTTTTCCATTGACCCAAATCCCATTGATGATCCAGTTTTCTATTGACCCAAAGCCCAGTGCTAAATGCATGAGTGTTCTGTAATGATCCTGAGAGCCTTTTGAATATACAGTCTTTATCTGAACTTACCGCATACCCACAAAGATGACTGTTTTTGTTTCATACAGCTCAAATTACCAAAATTCTTCTTATATTGGTCTTTAATCATTAACCATCTCTCCCTAGTCCAACCCTGTTTCCTGGAGCTACACAAAATTAATCTGTCCTATGATCATCCACATAAGTTTTCTCTTCCTCAAACTGATTAACCCAAGGTCCTGCAACCATTTCTCATATTTTATCAGTGGTTCTCAACACTAGCTGCACACAAAAATCATCTAAAAAAATTTTTTTTTAATCCTGATGCCTAGGAAACTCACTCAGAAAAATTGAATCGCTATCTCTGGAGGAGAGACCCAGTATTGGTATTTTTAAAAGTCCCCCAGGAAATCTTAGATGTGCAGCCAAGATTGAGAACCCCTGTACATATTACTGATTGTTAATATGTGAATGGCTTCATTCCTAAGTAACTTCAATTTCCAACAACACTGCCGAAATTATAGTTCTCAGATAAATATTGTACTCAATGTGGCCTGAGAAGGCTCATCATCACTGGCCCTTAGTGCAAGAAATTGTTCTATCATATCCAAAGCAAACAAAGTCCGGTGTGTCTCAAATTCCTGTACATTACCATGTACAGGAATAACTGGGGATTTTTGTTAAATTGTAGATCATGATGCAGAATCTCTGGGATGGCACTCAGGATTCTGCACTTTTGGGAAGCTTCCATAAGGCTGATGCTGCTTGTCCACGGACTACTTTGAGTAGTAGAGGTCTACATGCTGACAAAAATCACATTAAGGTGAAATGCCAGGAGAGAGAGACAGAGACAAAGACAGAGACAGAGGAACAGACAGAAGGATGGGCGGACAGAGGGAGGGTAGAAGGGAGGGAAAGGGAGGGAGGAGGGAGAGAATCTTAGTTGAATCATAAGTCATTCTATTGAATATTTTATAATCTATGTATTTGTTGAGTTTATGAATTGGTTGGCAAGACATCTATCTCAAATACTGGCTATTTTCTTAGATGTTCAGCTTCATGCCTGGTTTGGAAATCAACATCTATTTGTCTTTATGGCAGCTAGCATGGTGAATCAAACTAGCTAAAGGGATTCATAGAAATATGAATATTGCACTTTCAAGAGTCTAAGAAAAAAAAACTTTCTAATTATATTAAAAAACTTTATATAATTTGAGCAAATAAATTCTCTAAATACAAAGATCATGCATGTTGTTCTTTAATAATGTCTCTCGTGACACTCAGTGTCTTCAAAATGATTCATATAAAAAAGACGCTAAATGAATATTGGTTTATTAACTAATTGATGAGACATACTCACCGGACAATGAAACATGCTTTTTATGTCCATGGAACAACTAAAGAGGGAGATGCTATGACAAAAATGACAAATTGCACAGCATAAATAGTGAATATAATTTGCCTAATAAATGGGAAAATTGAAAAGAGTTGAAGCCAGGCATTGAAGGAGTGATAATCTATAAAAAGGTAGAGAAAGAGGGCAGGGAAACACATATCAAACTTGAATATGGATAGTTTTACATCTAGTCAACATCATGCTTGACTTGGGATATCTAATGAGACTGCAGACCTAAATGGTGTACTTGTAGGACCTTCTGTCACATAACGTCAGGGATAATATATTAAGCCAAGGAACATGTGAGTTATATTACGACCGCAAGGGAATAAAAATTAAAACCCCTTCATGTGGAAATAGACATAATCGTGCTACATTTCCCTGCAGAAGAGCATATAGTGGCAATTTTTCTTCATATAATATTACATTAGTTTTAATTCTTATTAATAAGATACAAGAGTCATTAACACTATTAAAAATCTAATTATGTTAGCAATTTTCCATCATGTCATATTTGAGCAGTTAAGTATTGGTATTTGTTTTTCTTAATGGGATTCAAAAGTCTAATTAATAGGCTTTCTTTTGTGGTTAAGTGAAATGAATCTCTATGAAAGAGAGCCATTTTTAATATCTGCAGGCAGCTTATTTTCTCATATATTACACTACCAAGCCATCTGTCCATCTGTGGTATGAATAACAAGATATGAATTATAAGATTATCCTATGAAATTGAACAATGCTTTTCATTACATGTGATGTACACATTATAGCTATCATGTTTTAAGAACTTTGATATATCTACTGGATTAAAAAAAACACACAAAAAAGAATATGCAGTAGATTATTACTTAAGAAAACTTGAGGAAACTGAAAATATCATATTGAATGGGTCAAATGTGTTTTCTACTTGAGTTGGTATTACTTTGGGATACTGCATATCAAAATAACTCATAGCAAAAAGTTGTGCTTAACTCTAGATTGTTTAATTAACCTACTGTCTTAACGAGAAACATTTATGTGATTACTCTCCCTCTTATTCCTTGGTAGTATGCTAACACACACACACACACACACACACACACACACACACACACACACACACATATAATACAATATCATACAGGTACAATAATATACATAAAGTACATATAACATATATATGTAATACAATATATATTAGTATCTTATATAACATGATATATATATCTATATATATAGATATAGATATGTAGATAGTATCAAAGAATAAAAATATTTATAGAGACAGCTATTTCTTGGTTATTATTAAAAATGCCCTGTGATAGATACACTAGTCATTTGTTATTAATCCTATAGCCACAGCAATTAAACCAGCATCATTTTATTTCTTCAGACTGTTAATTACAATGTTTTAAATGAAGACTTATTTTTCAAGCAGATTTAGGTTCACAGTAAAATTGACAGGAAGATAAAAAGATGTCCCTTGTACCCCCTGCCCCCACACATGCACAGAATCCCCTGTTATCAACATCCCTCACCAGAGTAGGAAATGTTTTACAACTGATGATCCTACACTGACACATCATAATCACCCAAAGCCCATAGTTTCACTGAGGTTCACTCTTTGTGGAATATGTCCTATGGGTTTAAACACATGTATAATGACATGTATCCATCACTATGGTATCACACAGAGCACTTCTGCTGCCCTAAAAATCCTCTGTGCTCCATCTACTCATCCCTCCTCACCCTCAACCACTGACAACCACTGATCCTTTTTTTCACTGTCTCCATGGTTTCACCTTTTCTAGAAGGTCATACAGTTGGAATCATACAGTATGTCGACTTTCAAACTGGCTTCTTTAACTTAGTAAAATAGATGTGAGTTTCCTCATGTCTTTTCATGGCTTGATCATTTCTTTTAAGCACTGAATAATATTCCATTGTCTGAACGTACCACAGTTTATCCATTGACCTACTGAAGGGCATCTTAGTTGCTTCCAAGTTTTAGCAATTATAAATAAAACTACTATAAGCATCCATATACAAGCTTTTGTGTGGACATAAGTTTTCAGTATTTGGGTAAATACCAAGAAGAGTGATTACTGGATCATATGGTAAAGAGTATGCTTAATTTTATAAGAAACTACCAAACCATCTTCCAAATCAGCCATATCATTTTGTACTCCCACCAGCAATTTATGGGAATCATACAGAGGAACTTAATATATTCATTAAGTGAATATATTTGTTAGGTGAAACACTAACAAACTGCTATAGAAAAGGAATACTAATAAAACAAGAACAAGTTCTTGAAAAGTACTATGATAGCAGAAGTATCAGACTCGACAGAAGTGTAAATAGAAAAAAAAGATGAAATGAGAAAAAAAAAACCTTGGAAAAGAAAATTTAAAAACTACAGCAAGAGGTTCATTATTAGTATACTTGGAGATCTTCAAAAAGAGAAGAGAGAAAGGACAAGAAAGGAATAAAAAATTTCAAGAAATTTTCACAGAACTAAAGGACATAAGTTTCAGATTATAAAGGTCCACTGAGTGGCCAGCATAATGGATAATGATATACTGGCACTAGCAACAGACATTCACTATAATATCATCAGGAAATTTTTGACACCAAGAACTGAGAGAAGATGCTCCAAACCTCCTTATGGAGAGAATGAAGAGACTTCTGATAAAAGAATCAGAATGGCATCTGAGTTTTCCACAGATGTGTTAGGAGACAAAGCAAGAATACCTTTATAATTCTGAGAGGGAAAAAAAAAATTCCTAACTATAATTCAGAATCTGAATGAACTAAAATAAGTGTAGATAAAAGGATGATTTCTGCAAATATGCTATATCTTGAAAAGAAAAACTCTCCTCATGAGATCATTCTCTGAAACCCACTTGAAAATGGGCTTTTCCAAGAAAGGATGATTTAAGAAAGAGGAAGGCAAGGAATATACAAAACAGAAGGTCTAACACAAAAAGAGAAAAATGGAATTAGTCCCCAGAAAGTCATGAATGAAGTACCGAGACCACAGCTGAATAGATGCCTAGAGAACAACCAGTCTAGATGGCAACACAAAGGATCCAGGGATCCTTTTACAGTAAGACAGGTAGATTATTTGATGCTTTCTTCCTTACTGAGAAAAACTTATACAACTGGGGGAAGAATTTGCAGTTGAATTTGATATAAGTTCATAAGCAAATAAATAGCATTAAATAGCAACAAACAATTCCAGGGAAACAAAAATTTGCCAGAAAGGAAAATTAATCATTATCTTGCTCAATTGAGAATAGCATTTGCATAGTCAAATAATATAAATGCTTAATATTGATCTAAAGAAAATTATGACATAACTGTATTGGGAGGCCAGGAGGATTAGAAATTTGTGTGTGTGTGTGTGTATGTGTGTGTGTGTGCGCGCGCACGCGCACATGTGCGCTCACACACACTCGGGGGTATGTGTGAATGTGTGTGTATAAATGTAAGCAAAGTGGGTTGGAGGAGAGAAGAGAAATAGAAGGTAAAATGGTGACCTTTTTAAGAGAAAAGTCAATAGGTAATGTTAAAAATGAAAAATAAAAATAAAACAGCAGTATACATGCTGTTTATAAATATAGAAGTAATAACCAAAAGAATGGAATAAGTGGATTGAAAGTAGTTACCTTAAAAAGTAGGGAACAACTGAGAGAGTGGAGTGAAGGGCGTTATTTTATACGAAATGTTTTTTAAGCCAATTATATGCATATACTTTATAAAATTATATGTACACTTAAATATTTTAAAGCATATGCATATCTTTCGATAAAAATAAAAACTAATTTTAAATATCCAAATTAAAAAATAAATAATAAAATTAGTTTTCTACAGCGATATGGCTTCAATTAATACTTTGATTTAAATAGCCTGGACTAAGCCCCATTTAACTGAAGAGAGCACAGTATACCATACAAGGACGACAAAAAATTTCTGAATTTTTTGACCAATTTCTTGACCAAAGGTAGTTATTTAGAATGATGGGTTGTATATGATTTTGGAACTGAGTGTTCCTGATGCACTCAATAAACTTAACGAAAACAAAATTTCAGTGGTAGCCACCGCATTCATAAAACCATTGGCCTACCCTGCTAGCAACTCAATTGTAGGTCATTGTTGACCCCAAAGTAAACACTCAGGCTCTGTTCTTGTTCTCATTCATGAGTTCGGGTTGTATGTACCTTACTTGTACTTTTGGAATAGAATTTTTCATCCTAGGAACCTTCATTTCGACTCCGTTGTAAGCTGATTGATATGACTTCAGGGAGGCAGGACTTCCAGATAGTTTCTAACGGCACTTTCTGCTCACTCATACCACAGGTATCATTCAGCCACGGCTCACAATGCTATAAATATGTCTCTGCCTGCATGATGAAACACGTCTACCCCAAGGTACGCCAGAGATTTGAAAATAAAAAGTAAATCTCCTCCTTGGGTGGGATCCACATTATCATGCAATTTGTGAGCTTGCCCACGTGAGCCCATTTCAGGCACTTTTAGATCAGTGGAGCAGCTATTAAAGTGCCATCAAAGCATTTTTGACTCCATAGAATTAATCATGAAATCTGTTCCTGCCAGCTCACTTATCATATTCGAAATATTAATTTAGAACAAAATTAAATCGGACACCCACCGACAGCAACATTTTGCCCTTCAGAACTCCCCTTCATATTGATTTATTAATGGCTGCCAGAACAGTGTACTAGAACAATTTATTACTTCTTTCTAGATGTTTCCGTATGCTTACAAATAGTCCTTGGGAATGAGAGGTGTTATCTGACAGTCTTTTGACATGGGTATTTTTCAATTTGCATAACATTTGGGGGATTTATTGGGATTTAAGGGAAGAAGTTTAATTTTAGTATCAGTGACAATGGGTGATTTGCTTCAGGAAGTTTTAAAGCCAGGGTGGTCATTTGACTGCGGTGCAAGTCGGAGATAATATAAAACTTAGTGCATCAGTGAATCCAGTCTCCACAGTGATGAGGAGCTGTAAAATGCAGACAGGAAGCATAGGGTGTCCTTTATGAACTAGGTAAATATTCTTTACACTTTTGCTATTAAAATCTTAAATGGCTGCATCAGCACTTGAATACCATGAAAGTTCAAATGATCAACTGTGTCAGTACATTCCAGGCAGTAAAAGCAAATCGTCCTCTAATCCTGAGACAAAGGCCTTTACTCCCAGGGCCTCAGAGTGGAATCACAGTGAGCAGCAAAGCTCCTGAACAACCCTCAAGAGGCCCAAATATACCATCCCATTTGTGTAAATAATATCACCAACGCAGATAATACAAATAAGAGATAATCTTGTCTGAGCAACAGTCGTTGATGTCTGAGGTAAAGACATCTACACCATGACGTATTGGCCCCATATCTTGTGCCCCTTCAAATGCTTCTGGAAACCTGGGGATTATGCATCCAGATGTGCACAATCAGCTTCTCCCTAAGACAGCTGGCTTGTCAAAAAACTTTTCAAAAACGGGGGGAGGGAGCTTTTCCTTAAAAATAAAACTTAATTTTACACTTCACCATTTTGCTATAAAAATATATAAATGTGATAAAAGCATAAGATATTTTGTAAGGGTCAAAAAGATTTCTTTTAGGAGCCTTTGTCCAATCTGAAATTGATCATTTTCTCTCTTCTCACTTGCTTTATAATGCCAGCAATAACTTCTGTCTAAGGTAACAGAAGTAGCTTTCTCTCTTTTGAGTTACTTTATTTTTAATGGCCACTTTTGCTTTGGATCCTTCATCCTTTCCTGTAGCAAATATTTATAGGTTTTTCCCTTGATCTCTGTGGGAAGAGAAAACATGGAACAAAACCACAGGAGACTCTTAAGGTCCATGTGTGGTCCAGAAGAGGAAAGCCTAGCCCTGGAATTGGTCTCATAAAGCTAGCGATTAGCACTGAAACCAGCAGACTCCTTTTCTTGAACCTCAGAGTTCTGGGTATGGTGACGGAGCTATGCATCTTGTTTCTCTGAAACACACCTGAACTGCAGGGGATACCTGAGATACACAAGGTTCCAATGTACTGAATGTTTTTTTGGAGCTTCATGCCTTTGAACTTCTGGGTTACACTGCTGGACCACCCTTCCTTTCTTCATCTGACAATGTCCATTGATTCTTTAAGACCTTTCAAAGTCTCCCTCTCTAAAAAGCTAGTTTCCTATCGCTGCTGCAGCAAATTACTTAAAACAACACAAATTGGTTACTGCATAGTTCTGGGAGTGCAATCCCAAAGGGGTCTGTAGGCTCCTGGGGAGAATCTGTCTCCTTGCCTTTTCCAGAATCCTGACACCATCTATATATTCCCTTCTCTTGGCTCCTTCCTCCACCTTAGAAGCCATCAGGAAAAAACCTTCACATCTCTCTCTTGCAGCCTTCCCCTCTCTGACCCTGTGCCTCTTTCTCACAAGGTTCTTTCTGATTACATCAGGCCCATAGATATAATCCAGGATAAGCTTCCTATCTCTAAATCTTTAACTCAATCACATATACAAAGTTCCTTTTGCCATGGACAGTAACATGTTCATGGATTCTGGGGATTCGAACATGAACATCTTTGTGAGGAGCACAATATACGGTCTGCCACAGACACCTTCACTGATTTCCTGCCCTAGAGTAGAGCTTTACCATTCTGTGGCCACAACAGAAACTTGGCTGTGTGCTCCCCACAGAGCCCAGTAGGCAATTGCCCAGGACACTTATTTATAAAGCATGTTAGAACAATGCTATAAATGTAATGAGTTGGAGGAAACTGCACTCACCAGAAAACAATATAGGAAGGAATTCTGTTTGGTTAGAGAGAATATTTTCACAAGCTATTTCTAGGAGAGGGAGGAAGATGGGGCTCCCAGGAACACACTAGACACTACACTGCTCCCTAAAGAAGACGCTTGCTTGCAGAGTGGACCTGAGGCTGCCACTGACATTCTTCTCTGTCCTTTCCAGCTGCAGACTCAATGCCTTTCCAAATAACCAACGGATACGCTTTTAAACAATCTTTGTTGAGAAAGAAACCGAACTATCAGCTGGCACAGAGGACCAACATGTCCCAGTTGGGGACCTATCACTTTGTTATAAATTTCCTCATCTGTAAAATGGGGATAAAAGCTCTTTCTCATGTGTGGTTGAGAAGATTAAATATGTAAAATGTTTAAAACAGTGTTGTACTCATACTGAATGCTTAAAAATCCTTAACTATCCTTACTGGGCATTATTGTGCTTGTCGGAGGGTCATCTGGCTTGATAAGCTGGGTATTCTTCAAATCCCAGTATTAGTAATTTCTGCAGTGGCTGGAATTTCACTGTCCAATACAACAGCAAATAGATATGTTTGGCTATTTGCATTTACATTCGAATTAATTAGATTTACATAAGAATTAAAAACCCACTTCCTCAATCATACTAGCCACATTTCCACTGCTCAGTAGCTACATGTGGACAATACAAATGTAAATCATTTCTATGATCACAGAAAACACATGTGTAGCCCATTCGATAAACATCTCAGTGTCAATGAATACTGTAGGATTTTCAGAGTAGTTGAAGTTTAATGTACTCAGAATTACACCTATGTGGAGTCATAGTTCTTTCACGAAAAATCTTCAAACCATAATAGATCTGAAATCAAATAAACAGCATTTTTTTTTTAAAGCTCTAAAATGTGTACATAGTGTGGGCTTCGAGGTTTTTGATACTATGATGAAGACATCTTTTTTTGGCCTCTACTCTCTATTACCAGGCAGCCAAAACCTATTAACCTTCTTGGGGTAATAACATCATTTTCTCATCGTCTTTAAAACCCTGGCTAGATTAGGTGAGGCAAGAAAAGAGGTCATGTTCTCATTATCAAGGATGAAAAATATGCTCCGATATTTTGACTTTCAACATATAACCCACTATTACTCTAACACATTTTATATTCCACTTATATTTTCTCTGGCTAGCTCCAATAGCAGTGTAGAATTTATAATTACCATAGGTGCTCGATACATAGAGTTCACAATGAAGGCTTAAGCAGTCATGGCAAGTATGTCACCATTCCAATATTCTGTACCCACAGCAGACATTGTTAATCAACCCACAGTATTCTCCCCACTGACTTGGAAATGACATGAGAATCATTCTCAACACAAGGCTCTAGGTAGCAAATATCAAACAGTTGATGCTGGTATTTGAGTTCAAACCCACTTGTCATTCCTGGGTCAATGGGCGTTTGGTGGATAGAAAGAATCAAAGACACAGATAAAATTCAACTGTGCTGCTTAAACAATGCTACTTTCTTTAAGGCACAACCATGCTTCTTTTTTTTTTTTTAGTATAAGAAAAATGTTCTTTAACCAAGAACTCAGTGGAGCAACAGTGCCACCCAATGGCTGGTTAGGTTAGTTTTTCATTTAAATGTTACCATTTTAACACAAAAAAACTGTCTTTCACAGATAAAAAATGGGAACTGGAATTGGCTATTAACTGCTTAAGCTGCTATTATTCACCATTTTTCTAAATGATAGATACACAAAAGGTAGGCGGCATCCTGAGAAATGAAATTGCCTTAAAACAAAACCCTCGGCACGTTTCCTCTATCAAATGGAACAGCTCAACAAAAAGACAGGCTCCACGAATATTTACAAATGAACAGGGTGAATTTTCATCCCTCATTTATAAGGGGGTGGAATGGGCAATAGTTTTCCAACACCTCCCCCAACCCCAGGTGAGCATAGTTCTTTTTTTCTTATTTTCTAATAAATCAGTGTGCTAAACAAACCCTACTGGAAACATTAGAGTAGGTATATGTATCGCAGCATTTTATATGCAAAAAAGGAGTATGAAGGCTATGACAAGTGTTATAAATAGAACTATTATTTAGTTTAAAGGGAAGCAGAATTTACATTTCCCAAATCAGAGACCACTCAAGCTTTGAGATTCAAGTAAGCAAAATAAATCTGAGCTTTTTACAGTGTGAAATCGAAGCTCTAACTCTATTAATAGAAGAGGTGAGTAATAGGTTTCTCAGGCTGGATGGTGTTGGGTTTTTATTACCCAATCTTCATGATCTGCATAGATCACTGAAAACTTCCAACCTGGGGTGACAGTGAGTCCCTAAGGCACTGAGGTTTCACATTGTAAGCATTGGAGTCTTTCTCCCTTGGAAGGATTTATTTGAAGATATGGAGACATCCCCACAGAACTTATACCCAAGGAAAGAGGAAAAGCCTACTCTCTTTTTTTTTTTTTAACTTCCTATCAATCAGAGTACTCATAAAGTCTTTTTTTTTTCTTTTTATAACTACACTGATGTTCTTTTAAAAAATTCCAACAGTGAAACCAAATAAATGTGTGCTGGGTTAATCTGGTCTTTTTTTAATGCATAAAGACATGACACAAAAACATATATTACTGTGTACTAGTGATTGCTGTGATTAATCACTTTTGAAGAAGTATAAAATTCTCAGTCTTGCATCTATTTGTAATTAAAGGCTTTTGCCAAGAATTTCTTTTATTCAACCTTCATCCTCTTATGTCACTTAGTTTTTATTTCAGTGACTTAGACTGTGTTTTGCTAATAAATATGGGTAACCAGAAAAAGACTCTGGCTTTGAAAATGAAGTGTGAAATGAATGGAGGCACATAGCAAATATTTTATGTAAAGACCAAAGGTATACCCCGAGTGAATCAGAGAATATTCAGTTAAGTTCACATTTCTTCACTGAGTTATAGTATTTTTTTGAATAATCATAAGTTTTTCTTAGACTGATGAAATTGTAGAAACTAGTTCAATAAAAGATAGGATAATGTAGATTATAAGTATGTGAGATTTTAGATCAGCTGACCTGTGTCTGAATCCCAGTTGAGCCACAAATTATCTATGTGAATTTGAATAAATTTCTTAAAGTCTATGAGCCTCGATTCTCTAATCTGTTAAATAGCACAAATACATAATATTATTATGAGGATTAATGAGTATTTTCTATGGTAAGTGGATGGAATTTTCACAGACTCTCAAGTACCCCAATGTAACTGGTGTGACCAGAGATACAAGTGAAAGGAAAACTGAAGTTAGAAAGTGACTTTATCTTAGAAATGTAACTCTAGCAGCATCATAGAAAGTAGTCTCAGAAGAAAGCCAGAGGCAAAGAAGGAAATCAAGGAATATTGTGGTCTCTGGGGTCAAACTACCTAAGTTTTAATACAATTTCACCACTTCCTAATAACATGATCACACATCTCCAAATCTGGGTTTTCTCATCTGCAACTGTAGGCAACAGAAATAGCACTTCCCCAGAAACTGTAGGGGATAAACTGAGGCAAGACATACTTAGCTCTTCCACACTGCACTGCTCAGGGTAAACATTTAATATGTGGGAACCAGGAGAACGCCCCTTGACTGTAGCTGAAGTGCTTCAGCCTGTGTTTCTTTTCCTTGAGAGGAGCAGAGTTTATTGAATAACAGTTTACAGAAGATAGAACAAAAGGGAATATAATCTGCAGAATCTAGAGTAAGATCCTGAAATTCATAAACTCTCTTTTTCACCTAATGATTCTCTGCTATAAATGCTATGCTCACCTTTACCAGGTAGAAAGCATCAGGGAGACAACTGATGCCTTCAGGGAGTAGGAATTCTAGTTCAGGGAACGGACATTCACAAATTACATGTCGAGTGAGGGGGACCCATCACTTGGAGAGGCACTTGGCTCAGGGATAAAGACAGACGACAGCCTCTATGCCAGACTGCTTGGTTTGATTACTGGCATCCCCTAGTGGTGCCACTTAGGAGCTTTGTGACCTTGGGCAAGCTACCTAACTCCACTGTGTCTTACGTTTTACAACTGTAAAAGAACATAATAATAATACCTACCTAATAGAACCGGTGTATAGAATAAAGAAATTAAACCATGTAAAGTACCTGGAGCATATTTAGTGTTAAATAACTAGTTACTACTAGTACTACTTCTACTACTAGTAATAAAGGTCCACTAATAAAGGCACCATGGAGCCAGGTGTGTTTCAGAATTTTTCTGATATTAGAAAGAAAACATGGTATGAACACTATATATGACACAATCATCCCAGTGGGATCTAGGACAGCATCTGTATTCAAAAACACTAACATTTCTGCAGTAGGATTTTTTACAATGGTTAGCTAAATAAAGACCTATCAAGAGACTCACATCTAGCAAAGTAACAGTTTGCTGATAACTGAGTTCAGACCAGGTAAGATGTTATCACCACACAAGTGTTCAAAAGCTTTTAGTTTCCAGAGCTTTTTGAATGTTGGCTTTGTGGATCTTCATGGCTTTGAACATTAGACAGAGATTGGGAAGGCTTCTGAGAGGGGCATTTTTTTTTTCCTGGTTCATAAAGAAGAGTAGAGAAATTGTGAGCAAAAGGAATTTGTGACAGACTCTGTGGTCAAAGTGGGCAGGATACTCCACAAGACAGAAGGGCAGAGGAAGAGGTGAGGCTGGGGTTAGATTGCTTGACTCTCCCCCAAATGGCAATGATCGGACAAGTACTGATCTGTTTGAATATAATAATATTAATTCTTTTAGATTAGTAAATACAACTTTAGGCTTAGTGTGTGTAGCCAGAGATGGCAAACTGATAGGTCAGGACAGCCAGTGGTGGCCTTGTAGATGTGTTTTGTTTGGTGAAATAGTGTTTAGTTTTTGGAATGTGGATATACTTGCCATCTGCCACAGATGGTCCCATCACTCTATCATTCTCCACTGTCTTCAGCCAGCTGGATTCTCTTATTTCTACCTTTGTGGTATTTCCCAGCACTGGAATTTTCAACCCCTGCTTGAGAAATAAAAGAAAATAGTTGTTTTAAATGAACCCTGAGATTTAAAATGATTGATTGTGTGGCCGAATTTATCTTGAGGTCTCTATACAGACTGACAGAGAGGTTTCACCCTAAATGCTGGCTCTGCTGATTGTCCGTGACTTCTCAAAATGCTGTGTTATGAAGGTGTTTTAGGCTCCGTTACAGAAAAGGAAAAAGAGTATTAACCTTTTCGATGTCCTACATAACTTGTTCCCAAAATATAATCCGGTGAGTATAAGTAATGTATTACCTGATCTTTTCCTTCAGTATCCGTCCGATATGGTAGTCACTAGCCACACATGGCCAATTAACACTGGATATGTGACTAGTCTGATTTGAAATATGCTGTACATGTTAAACATACAACAGATTTCAAAGGTCTTATACAAAAAAAAAGGTGAAATATCCTGTAGATAATTTTTAACATTGATTACATAGTATAATTTTTATTTTTTTAGGTGACACAACCCTTGGTTGACCTCACAGACTGCAAGGAACTTGTCAGCTTACAATCTCTTATTTTTTATTTTTTATGCCTATGGCACTTGGTCTTCCTAGGTGGTCTCTCATCCAAGTACTAACCAGGGCCAACCCTGCTTGGCTTCTGAGATCAGATGGGATTGGGCTTGTTCAGGGTGGCATGGCCATAGACAAAATTTTTAATATGTTGAATTAAATAAAGTATAGTAATAAAATTAATTTTACATTATCTTTCTACTGTTTTAATGTGGTTACTAGAAAATTTGAAATCACATATGTCTCATAAGATATTTCTATTGGACATCACTGTCTCATAAGATATTTCTATTGGACATCACTATTCTATATGATACATATTAATGATATAGTTATATTTAAAGTGATTTCTGACCCTCATTTGTATTATTCCTGCCATTTTTAATGAACTACCATCCCACCAAATTAATATTTTAGAAAAAAAATAGATTTCCTATTCACTCGTGATAGAAAAGATTAAAATTTCTGGACCTATATCCCACCATGAACTTCTCATGTTCTCTCCCCATCACACAAACATCAGTTGGGAATCACTGCTTCAGAGCAGCCCATGGGCCAAATCCACCAACCGCATACACGTTTGCATGTTGTCTATGATTCCCTTTGCATTGCAATGGCAAGGTTGAGAGATTGTGACAGCGAGGGTCCTGAACGCCCAAATAATTTACTGTCTGGTTCTTTACAGGAAAAAGTCTACTGACTCCTGTTCTAGAACAACAATTCCAAATGGGCTTTTCTAAATTAATTCTCATAAACAGACATTGAGACTGGTTTACAGATTTAGAAAACTGCTTAGGAAGAAATTTGAATCATGAGTGCTACAAACCATTAATACATTCTGAAATAAAACATTGTTTTCCAGCTTCTAAAAATCTTCAAAATTTCTTTTTCCAGCAGAGGAACGGGAGCTGGGGAAACCATGCTTTATAAAACAAGATCCGGGGGGCAGTGTTAAGAGATCGGGGGTTATTTAGGGATGAAATGAGCAAGCATTTGCTCTGCAAAGGATTTCACAGAGCATCATGTTTTACTGACAAGTGTCCAACCCATTCGAATGGACATACAAATTAATGGTAAATTACTGAGAATTTCCTTACATTGATCATAATAAGCATCCTAAACTTTTAGCTGCTTAGTTAATAAGATTTTTATAAATTTCTATAAGAAATTTAGAATGTTATATTACCTTTGTCATAATATGTCATTTTCTTTCTTATAAGTTGACTCTTATAAGTTAAATCTCCTGGCTTTTAGAACTCATTAGAGAAAGCTTCTGGTTTGTGGTTTATGGGTCATCATATAAAAAGTACAGAGCCACTATGTCAAAGCTGGCATTATGCATAGAAAAATAACCTCTGGAGGTCGATAAAGCATTGTTTCACCCTTCTAAGACCTAGTTATCATATTAAAGATTGCAGATGTTCATTTCCCAATTTTATTAGCTTTCTTCACAATTGGTTAAAAATGCAAAGAAAAGAAATTACAATTCTAATTGTGACTCTACTTAACGAGTTCAAACTGATTTAAGTATGAACATCTGAGAAGCCTGAAAACTCGGCAGCCATTTAAAAGTCTATTTGAGTAGGAGATCACAATTCCTTAGAGAAATGGGAAGGTGCTTTATAGTCTAATGCTTCCTTTTGAACTGTATATCACTTTTTCTATTTAGAATTCATTTGAATGCAGAAATTGAGTTAGGTTCCTTTCGTTGGAGACACTCCAAATATTTTGACAGTTATTTGAATACCATATTGACAAGCCCATTATATTTACTGGTCCTAAAACAAATAATTTCCACACATTCTAAGCTTTAAAACTCTTTAGGACAAATTATTAAAAGATTATAACGTGTTTGTCTGTGAATTTTTAAAGGGAGGGATTTGTGACTTCTTAAAAAAAGGAAAATATTTGAATAGCAGCTATAATTCTAGTATATTCACAAATCAGTCATTAAAATGCATTGAGCAGAGTTGTTGCAGCTGTATACAGCTTTTATTATTCAGACTGCTAAATGGGTGAAACATATATTTTAATTTAATGTATAATGCACAACTCAGAATGAACCAGAACAATTCTCCCTCCCCTCCCTTTCTTAAGAAGAAGCCAGAGATCCTTCAACGGGCTGGTGATAATTTCTCCTGGACAACAGCCAGCTGAGATTTATTGAATGTGCTGGCATCTCTTCATAAAACATTGCAAGAGCTGGCAGAAGGTTAGTCGAAAAATCAGCCCATAACATTTCTACTTTTATTCATATATTTTCATGGGGGATTTAATTGCTAAACCTTCAGCTCTAGTTACTAATTATGGCCCAACAGGAACTTCAGCTTCTAGAGAAAGTTAACAAAAGGGTGTCTTCCCATTTCATTTTTATGGGACCAGAAGTCCTGGGTTTGGGGAGCTGGGACACTTATAGACCTGAGTAAAGGCAGCTACAAGGAACCACCTGGATATTATTGATAAAGAAGAGGAAAAGGTGGTGGTGGTGGTGGGGTGTTATTCTCATTTAGTGACATACTAGGAACTGGGTAGAAGATATGTTTAAAAGCAAAAGAAATTATGTGGCATGACTATATTCAAAGAGTGTCATGATTCTGCCTTGATTTTAAATAGGTCAGACTCTTGTCTAGAAGGCTTGTACCTGGAGAATGCTATTGTCTATTTAACTTTCCCTCCAGCCCTTGGAATTTCATCTTGAGGCTCCCTGCCAAATAAAGGCCCTCCCCTCACATTTTCAGAACAAGCAAAATCCCGTTTATAGCTTCTTGTGTTTCCACGAGAATACTTGTAATGTATTTTATTTCTTTGCTGAAATGTAAAGGTTCTCTCAGATGCAATTTGTTCCTCTCCTAAGGTGTCCAACAAGCTCTCATTGGAGTTCTGAACTCTCCTTCCATAGCACAAATCTCAGTGGCAGTGCTTAACTCATTTACTGTATTTAATCAGGGACTATAAAAAATAGTTTCTTTTGTCTTTCCATGTCTAGAGATTTATACTGGTGCTTAGTCTTTTAGGAAAAAGGCAGTGTTAAACTTCTGTCAGTTATGTTGGCTTTTGGACTTAGTCAATTCGTGACCATATCAAGAGGGGATTATATCTTTTAGCATTATGAGTACTTTCACCACAGAGAGGAATAAATTAGAGCTGAGAGTTTCACGGTCCTAGGAGACTTTGAACTTGACTTACTGAATTGTGAAAGCAAACTGCGATGCTCAATAATAGCCTTCAAAGCTACAAGTGCTGCAGGATTCTCTGTGCTCTCTCAGACGTCCACAGTTGTATGGCAGACACCTGCAAGAGCCTCAAGTCTTTCTCTTATGTTCTAGATGTCTAGGCTGAACACAGAGGTCTATGGCATCTCTTCTAATTTTTATTATTTTTCAGTAATCAGTGATACAGCCCCACCTCTTCCATATCTAGACCGTTTTTGAAACCTCCTCAGCATTTATTCATGTTTTCTCCACTATTTTGTAAAAGGGATTTGAGGTATCTTTATAATAAGGGAGATAAATCTCATAACTTTAATAAAATATAAAAGGAATTTAGGGCTGTGGAGAGGTAGAACATGTAAATATGCTACCACCTGGTGTTTATATAATTGAAATTAGACTTAACACATGACTTGATGTTTCTTGCTGACAGTACAAGAACACAAGCCGTGATCCACAGCAACTGTTTTCCTTACTTCTAAAACATATTTATCCTTGTTATCCACACCTATAAGACCTTGTAGACCAACTGCCTTGTATGTTCAAAGTTCATGATTTTATCACAACAAATGCATCAAAAAAGAAACAAAAAAAGAATAGGGGAGGTGAGTAAGGTGACTCTTACTAACATCTTAATTCATTTTCCATTATTTATTAAAGAAAAAGCTGATCCTAATCTCCTCCAAGACACACTGGGCATCTGTAATATTGGTTTTGTTCTACTTCTCTTGGAATCTTCTTCAATTAGCTACTTTCTCTTGCATACTAACTCCTTCTCATCTTTTTCCTTGTGTCCATTAATATCATAAGTCTCCCCTATTTAAAAAAAGTTTTCTCCCATTCAGCCTCATTTTCAAGCCTACTACTCCCATCTCTCTACCTCTTTTGATCGTCAAACTTCTTAAATGAAAAGAATATTTTGACAGACTACTCATTTTTACTTCCTTAATCCTCTGGATACTTTTGACAGAACTCCCTGACATTTATCTAGAAAATCTTGTCAATGATTCACTGTTTGCCAAACTTAAAATCTCCACTCTCCTCTTCAGTCCAGCTCTAGTTTACACCTGAAATGTCTCAGCTCCTGCCCCCAGTCTCTCCTCTTGCTGATTCATTGTCTTTATTACTATCAGAGTTAACTTTATAAGTGAAAGTTGGATTGTATCACTCATGAAACTCAACACCTTTCTCAGCTGAATTTAATTCATCTCTAGATACTCATTCTTTAAGGCCAGCGTTACTCTGATGTCAAAGCCAGCCAAAGACACCACAAGAAGAGATAACTACAGGCAAATATTCCTGATAAATACAGATGTAAAAATCCTCAAGAAAACACTAGCATACACCATGATGAAGTGGGATTTATCCCTGGGAATCAGGATAGTGCGACACTTGCAAATCGATTAATGTGATACACCAGGTCAACAAAATGAAGGACAAAAATCATACCACATTTTCAATAAATGCAGAAAAAGCATTTGACAAATTCAATACCTTTGATGATACGAACATAATAAATGTACATAATTATGTACTTCAACATAATAAAGACCACATGTGACAAACTCAAATATCCAAAGAAGACAGACAGGGGCCAACAGGTACATGAAAAGGTGCTCACTACCACTAATCATCAGGGAAATGCAAATCATGAGATGCTACCTCATGCCTGTTACAATGCCTATTATCAAAAAGATGAGATAATAAATGCTCCAGGGATGTACAGGAAAGAGAACCCTTGTGTACTGTTGGTGGAAATGCAGAATGGTATAACCACAATGGAAAACAGTATAGAGATGCCTCAAAAAATTTAAAATAGAATTAGTATATGACCCAGCAATTCCACTTCTGGGTATATAGCCAAAAGAATCAAAGTCAGGATCTTGAAGAAATACTAGCACCCTCAAAAATGTGGAAACAACCTAAATGTTCACTAATGCGATGAATGGATAAAGAGAACATGGAATATACCTGCAATAGAATATTATTTAGCCTTAAAAGGAAGGAAATCCTGCAATATGCAATAACATAGATGAATGTAAAGATGTTATGCTACATCGAATTGCTAATCATAGATTAAATACTGCATAATTCCTCTTACCTAAAATAGTCAAACTTATAGAAGTAGAGAGTAAAATGGTAGGTACTAGGGGCTGAGGAGAGAGAAATAGGTAGCTGCTACTTAATGAGCATAAAGTTTCAATTTTGCAAGATAAATATATTCTGGAGACCTGCTATACAACATTGTGTCTGTAGTTAATGATATTGTATTGTGCACTTAAGAATTTAAGAAGATCTATCTCATGTTAAGTGATCTTACCACAAGTTTTTGTTTTGTTTTTTTTAAACCTATGAGGCAGGCATCAATAACATCATTTTCTTATCAGGAACCTAAGGCCCAGAGAGATTAAATACTTTGACTAAGATTCCATAGTCATTAAGTAATAGCGTCTATTAAGTGGCAGAATAAATTGTGTGCACGTGCCCACTTGGCTAAAAACGAAATGGTAACATCAGAGGACTGGTTTTTATTGGGGGGCGGGGAATGTTTCTCCATTGTTATCTATTTATTTGTTTTGTTTTTTACGTGTGAGCAAATTAAAGGTGTTTGGGGGAGAGGATGCCTCCCTTTGTTTTCTGGCATAAAGCTGTGACCCTCCACTCATGAAGAAAGAAAGGCAGTGCCAATGGAAAAGAAGGAAATTGCAAGCATCTCCAATGTTTACATACACTGTGTGGTGCTTTGTCTATTCAGATTCTACATGAAAGCCCTGACCAGGTTTCATTTTTAAGTTTGTCTCTTTCTAAGTCTACTAATAAGTTTAGTCTGTATCTTTTGTACAGTACCTAGTTTGATGTCATGCTTGATTAATATTTTGTTCTAATTAATAATACAGTAGATAAATCAGAACCTTGAGATTTAAATTCTCTACCCCATCGTCTCTCCCCTTCAGCCTGATTGAAACCATGCTCATTATCTTTCTGCAATTAATTCCTTATTCCACAGGCTCATTCCTGTTATCCCAAGGGATGACCCTCCTGCAAGGAGGACTTCATTGAGATGATTAGGTCACACTATATTCACCAATTAAACAATAGTTAGCTATTGATTTCTACTGAGACATGTAAATGATTAGCAGATCCTTTATAGAGACAGCTGTCGTTCTAAGAGGTTACCATTTTATAGTTCTATTTCTACAGAATTACTTGGCATTTTCTTAAGGTCAGATGGGATACCATAGCACTAACTAGTTAAGAGGATAAATCTGTACCTTATCACCATTAGAGAGTACTTTCAAGGCCATTGCTAAAGCTCATCATATAGACACAAATATTAAATTTCATATATGAGTAATGGAATGTTACAAAGAAAAGTACACCATAATCTCTTTGCTATTTGCATTTTCTTAAGGCCTCACTAGAGATTTCTCTCTCTCTCATACACACACACGTACATATGTGTATGTATGTGCGTGTGTATATTGATACATACATATAGATGCATGCACTGTACATGTGAACTGTCTTTTATAGACAAACATTCCATGTTCTCAGGATCAAAAGTGTCTAATCAATCTATAGAGATATTATTTCAAAAACTATATGAACATATGCTGATCATAATAAAAAAATGGTTATAATCAGTATGGTTTCATATTTATTGCATCTCTCTCTTTCAATATAAATTTCTAGTTTTGCATACTATTGGAAACAGACGGTTTTAGGTGGCTTTAAACCTCCCAGCAAATGACACAAAACTGTAAATAAATATGGTATGCATAATACTGGCAGTATGTGAGGAGACTGAGGGAGATATATGGACAACTTTTTTATAAGGTTATATATTTATTTCATGAAATAGGATGACAATATATAAAGCACATAAAATCCATGATTTTATATCTATAAATGTTCAATATAAAGCTAACTCAAAATTGAATTTACTTTAAGGAAACATTGCAGGTATGGAAAAATTACAAAGGCAATACAAAATATTAAGGGTAGAGGTAGGGGTAGAAAAGAGATTACATCTAGAAGAGAGTACCGATAATAGTTAACATATATATGACATTTGCTATGTGCCAAGTGTTTTTTGGGGGACTGTATGTCCATTAAGTTATTTAGTGCCTACCACAACTCTAAAAACTAGATACCGTTACTGTCTTTATTTTCTAGATGAGGAAATAGAGGCACATTAAATTTAAATGCTTGACCCAAGGCCACACTGGAAATATGGCTCTAGATTCTTTATTCTTAACTTCTAGATTGCACTCTTTTAGATTTTAATAATAGCCAATGCACTGGGGAAGGACAAAAACAATGTAAAATTTAATGCTCAATCATAAAAAAGAAGACAGGCAATAAGTCTTCAGAGAAGACATTACTGGGCCCCCTGTGCTCCATACATTCTTCTAAAGCAGGCTCATTCCATATTTGATCTAAATATTGAACAGATGGAACTATCCCCTTAGAGTATTTAAGTTATTTTGTAATTTTCACAGCCAGTTAGAAATACATTGGAGAAAACTGCCCATTCTGGACAAAACATTCTTTGTTCTCAGGACCAAAACATGTCTAATCAATCTATAGAAACAATTATTTCTGAATTGATATACAATATGACCACGGTTGTTCCAGGTAATAAGTGACTATCATTATTATGACTTCCAATTATTGTGCACTTGCTAGACACTGGCTAAATCTTTTATGTGCACTCGTTATTTACTTCTCACAGCAAGTAAAGTAATTATTGTATCCCCATTCTATAAAAGAAGGTTAGGAAGCTGAAAAAAGTTAATCACCTTGTCAAAATTTTTAAGGATGAAAAGTGGGTGAACTCGATTTGGAGTTGGGGCTATCCAATTCAGGCTTATTCCCTTTGCCTGCATGGAAATGATGTTGGAGCATTTTCTTAGCAACGTCCTTAGCAATAAAAAATTAATTCTATCTTCAAATTCAACAACAATACTTTGCTGCCATTCATTCCCTCAGAAACAACTGCTGCTTATTCTTTTAATAGTTCAGCTCAAAAAAAAAAAAAAAATGTAGCCATCCAGATGCATAAGGATCTCCTTGCAAACAACTGGGTTTTGTAGATACCATAAATTAACACAAGCTGTCCACCTTATTGAATTCAAGCATTTTTTTTTATGCTTTTAAAAATATTGTTTTTATTAACTCAATCCAACAAGTGCCCAAATGTTTACCAGTTCCTGATGAAGAGGAAACAACTATTTTTTTTTTGGGGGGGGGGGATAAATAACAAATACCTGCAGAGGGTGATATAGTTTAAGACTACACGGTACAGAATAAATTGTGTAGAACAGATAAAGGTTACTTTCTACACATCCTTCAACAGCAGAAAGAGACCACTGTATCTCAGGTAGATAAGTTTAATTCTAGTAAAAGTTAATTTTCTTCTTTGTCATATTTGGAATCTCCTTTTCCTCTGTTTCAGCAAATAGTTTAAATCATATTAGAGTTATTTAGGGCTATATCTCTTTCCTTCTACTATTGTATGGAAAAACTTAGGGAATAAAGACAAATTTTTACTTCTCTTCATATTGCACTTTACAACGATGGCTAAGTGTTAGCTTTCATTGAGTATTGCTCAGAACACTTTATACATCTAATTCTTTAAATCTGCACAACTACCTTCGAGTAGGCCCTATGATCACTGCATTTTACAGATGAAGAAAATGAGTCACTTGCTCAACATATAGACTTAGTAAGGGGCAGAGCTGGCATGTAAGCCCAGAAGGACTGACTCTAGGAAGCAGGTGCTCAATAAATGTTCATCAAAGTGATTTGAGCAAAATCTGTTTCAAGGTGGTATTCACAGAGGAGGTCAGTACCTCACACTGAATAATTACCAAGGACACTAATCAAGATTAGGTAGCCCTCCCCATTACCCCAGCTAGGCAAGATCATGGAGTGTTGACATGAATATGGCAACAGCAATGCACTGGATTGGTCTACAAAGAGAGCATTGAACTCATGTGTTGTATGAATAGTGCAAGTCATCTTTTGCTGTTCCCCACAGAGATTTGAAGGTATATGCAAGTATGCCAAAAAAAATGGGTTTTGCCTTATTTGACCATAACAATTACATGGCAAAAAAGACCAAGGGAAGAACAAGGAAAGGAAGGAACCACCTATTATTGAGCAGCCACATGCATTATGCTCTGAGCTGTACCTCACGTATGTTACGTTATAAATCTTACTATATCCCTTCAAATTTTGAAGACTAAGGCTCAGTGACTGTTTAAGTACACATAGCTATCAATATTGGAATCCAAGCCTGTCTGGATCCAAACTTTTATTCTTCCCTCTATTAACAGAGAAACCATGCTTATTCTATTTCCCAAAAACATAATGCATTCTTTGTTTTAAAAAAATATGAATGTTAAATAGTATGTACAAGATCAGGGACTTGCTCATAAATGTCAAGAGCCATAATAATTTTTCTGAGAATAACACCTAAATTCCGAGAACACCTGTCTGTGATATTAAACATCTGAGCAGTTTTTCAGAGTGTGGTATCCTAAGAAGAGTAAGAATGCTTATTTGTTGAATTATTAGAAAAGAAATTGTCCTCATTCTTTTGAAGTCAAGATGCATTTACCACATTAAGAATACAGACCTTATATATGTGAAGGATCTTTGTGTTGTGACTCATATTAGTCTGTAGCACTGAACATGGTCCTTACTCATGAGATGCTCATTCTTATTGTGAAATTTTAAAACAGAGATGAACTGCAAAAATGAATATTAATTTGCAGAAAGTAAGGATTCACACTATGTACATGCTATTTCTTTTTTAATTATTTATTTATTTGTTTGTTTGTTTGTTTTTAGTGAGAAGAGAGTAATGCTAGACACTGGATAAAAACTTTTAAAGAAGGGGCCATTTTAGTTTAGAGGACACATAGAACAGTTCTGTATTCTTGAGCTTGGACATAATAACAACACAATAATGATAATGATAAGCAACTTGGGTTCAGATCCTAGTTGGCCTCCATAGTACATATCTGTGGTTATTTCCCCCCTTCCCTTGTCAGGTCTCCATTCTTCTGGTAACAGCTTCCTTGTTTCTTTTATGAGATCAGCCCCACCATTACTCCAAGTCTGGAGAGAGAGGTTTAACTGGCCCCAGCTCCAGTGATCCAAGCCTAACCCTCTCAGCCTGGACATCACAGATGGCTATGTGAATATAATTGGTCCATCAGAGTCAACCCCAGGACTTTTTCTGGAAATGGCTAGAAATGGAGGTTTTCACTTTCACTGGGGATGCTGTCCTAGTTGTCCATGACAGGACGGACAGTCAGCCTGAGAATGGAGCCAACACACAAGGAAGCAGTGATGGATGATGTAGAGAGACATGAACATCATTTGGGCTCCTTGGGTCAAGCTGTACCTGAACCCACCAGTTACACGTAAGTTTTTGACTATGTCAAAAGTCAACAAATCACCTCCTTACTTAATTCCTTACACAAAACTTAAGTTTATTTTTTATCACTTGCAACCAGAAATGCTGACTAATACAGATAATTACCACTAGCATATCCTTAGACAAGTTATGTACCAAGATTTTGTGAGGATTTTTTAAAAAATAATATATGTAAATGATTCAGCACAAGGCCTAGCACAATTTATCACCAGCTGACTGGGAAAGTGTTTGCTGAAGAATAATAAATTGCACTGAGAGTTTTGAAACCCTTATGTGGGCACCAAATGGAAGTGCTACAGAGGAAGGGGCCAGCAAGTGTGATAATCACGCTCTCTAGAAGCTGCTGTTTTTCAGGGTTGGAGAAACTAGTTTGGAGTCTGAAGTGACAAGGCTAAGAACAGGGAGGAAAAATAGGTTAGGTCATGTCCAGTCACGTCAATCACTTTCATACTCGAAGGTACAGTATTTCCAATGAGAAGACTTTAGACATAAAAAAGAAAACAAAATAGATCACTTGGGCCATACGTGAGTCTTTCAGAAAAACCTGTTCTGGCACAATCAGGCTAACCTGAACTGCACTGTATAAAGCTGTCATGTGACTTTAGAATAACACCAATGGAAGTAATTTGGAACTTTCTGTTGTCATTCTATGGCCTACTTTTCATCCTTCTCTGTTGGAGAGAGAAAATAATAGTGACATGAAGTATTCTAATTATTTCCTTCTGGTGTATAATTTGATAACCAGAAATTTAAATCATGGGCCTATATTACTATATTTAAAGATATTTTTGAAGTTCTACAGAATTTAAATCACATTTTTACGTGTTTATTCTTAGTCATAAAGTCAGTTCCTTCACAAAATCAGTATAGTGGAACTAAGATTTAAAGGAAATACTTTATACAGAGCAAAGACCTAGCATGTATATTTGGAGGAAAATGCAAAACTATAATAATCCAGCAATTAATAGTACTTTGTTTTGTGATTTCTTGAAAAAGAGTAGATATGATCTATCTCTATCTATCTATCTATCTATCTATCTATGCAAATAAACTAATAAAATTTAAAACTTTATGTTTATAATGGTGGTAAAAATGTTTCAGGGATTTCAAATACTAGACATCAGTTAAATACAATGTAATAATTCCTGTCATTTATAATCTTGTAAACTCACTTTCAGAAGCATAGTAGGATATTTGACTGGAAATATCACAGGGTACACTTTTAGGTTTGACCATACTGCTTAAAAAATATATATATATGAATACAAGCAAAGTGATAGAGGGACAGCAGGATGTAGTTACCCTTGCTAAATTAACATGAAGTCTTGTGAAAGTAAGAGAACCAAGCTGATAATGTTTTAGTTACATTTAGTTTAAGTGTGATTCTATTAAAAAATGATACTATTATAAATTAGGTTGTTTTAAGGAAGACTGTGAATTAAGCAAACTAGGATTATCAAATATTCAGACCTTTAACATACACACACACGCATATGTATTATTTCCTAAGTAGCCCTAGATAGATAAAGCTGGGATTCTTTTCCTTTTATAAAACTACTTAATTAAGGTATTATTGGCATTCAAAAATCTGTACATATTTAATGTATAGAACTGAATGAGTTTGGAGATCAGTATATACACAACTGGGATTATTTTTAATCATACTTTAGAATTTCCTCTTTAACCATGCATTAGATTTAGTCTAACTCCTAAATCATTCAAGCCTCAAAGTTAACCCTAGTTATGACTTTTAAAACTCATTGAGTACATACTTTTTAAGCAGCACTCTCCAGTAGAAATATAAACCACATAAGCAATTAATTTTTTTTAGTAACCAGATTTTTTTAGTCAAAAGAAACAAGTAAAATTAATTTTAATAATATATCTTACATAGATCAATATGCTAATATTATAGTTTCAAAAGGTAATCAGTATAAAAGTTGTTAATGATACATTTTACTTTTTCATACTGTGTCTGAAACCCAGTATGCATTGTACACTGACAGTATGTCCCTAATTCAGGCCAGCCACACAATGCTAGTGGCTTCTTACTCAGCAGTGCAGTTCTGAAGTCACCAGGGGCTCTTCCTCTGACAATTTCCCCTTTGAAAATTAGCATGCCATACAAAATGCAAAACATCTAGTCTCACTCCACCCCTCTTCAACCACGTCCATCCTGGAGAACCATTAAGAGAAATCAAAATCTCAAAATTCCAGAACACAACCTGAAAACTATTTGGGGAAATGAAAAGTTCCAACGAAGGCTGATAACTGACAGAAAATGAAACCAGGGACTACATATATATCCAATTATCTACCCAGTTCAGTGACTTGACAATCGGAAAATTAGATGTCCTTGCATTTTCACATAAACACCAAACATAAAAAATTGTTGGAAGAAATTGCATTCATTATATTCTACCAGAATATAAGAAATGTATGCTTTAACTGAGTTTTGTAATATAACATTTGATTCTTCTAATTATAAGAGCAATAATTTTAGATAATACTTGCTATGAATTAGTTCTAAACTTTTCTAATACATCAGTCAAATATACACCTTTGTACTATATATTTATGTGAGAAAAACTGACATACCCTCTGCTCTCCTCTCCCTTTGCCAACTTCAAGCTGGAAAAGGTGACCAAGGAGCTTTTACAGATGTCTGTTTTTTGTTGTTGTTGTTGTTTGGTTTTGTTTTTTGTTTTTTGTTTTATCTTGGGCTAGGAATAATGACGTGTCGATAACGATGACCATAGTGCTCTGCCAAATTGCTTGTAATCCCACTGGGAAAATCACATAACCAATTACTTCTAGCTGATGCGACTCCTCTAACAAACAAATTATTCTTTCTCTAAAATGTAACTTTGTAGACAGTCTTAGTTCATATATCTTTTATTCTGTGCTTCTTTAAATTTACATTTTTTAATGACCTTTGACCATACATTACTTCGATAATATATCAAATCCCTCTTGCTTCTGAGTCTACCTCTGAGAGTCCTCAAAGCTCAGTAGATGAAGGGACCATGGTGTTATAAAAACCCATGGGCCATGGACTACAGCCAGCCTTAGTTTAGAACCTGTCCCAGTCATTAATAATGAGTGACTTTGGGCAAGGTACCTAATTTCTCTGATTCATTTCTTATAAAATTGGAACGAGATCTAAAAAATTCAGAACATCATCAATAAGGCATGGCATAAGAGCTAAATTTAGCTATTTTTTATTATTGTTATTATCAATATTAAACAAATAATCTCATTATAGAATCTCTCAAAGAAAAATTCCAGTATTCTCTAAATCTTTCTATATATATGGACATGTAGATATCTATATATCTATATCTCTATTGAGATAGATGTAGAGATATATTCTCCATCTCTCTCTATAACTTTAGAGTTGGTCAGTAAATTAGACATCTATCTGATGTTGTCCCCTCCTACTGTATTCTAGGATAGTGATTTTTAGGTTTTAATAGTACTTCTTCCCAAAGAGGTTTGGGAAACAAATTTTATATATATAGTTTTTTTATTTTTTGGTAAAATTTTCAGAGCAATTAATATGATTAAGAACTAGTGAATTTCTAGAAAAAAGGTCTATCATCAGCATTTTCTAGTATGATCACATGACCACCGAGTTTCTTCTCAAAGTATTTTGGAGTACTGGTTTTCTACATATTATTTGGGAAACGTTACTAGCACCTAATCCTTTTTATTTCACTAATTGAATCATGTAACTGACTTAGTACCCTGGGCTGCATATACTTTACAGTTTTTTCACTTTTCCTTCTCTTCTAAATCAGAGGAAGAAATCCTTTCTTTGCTTCAAATATTTCTGATACAATTTTGTGCCAGGTTTCAAAATTTTGTTAATTCACAGTCTTTTAAATTCTACTGTGTAAATAAAATTTTAAGTCAAGAAATAGTAATTAGAGGCACAAAAGGAAGAAAGCCAAGTTTTCAAATAAAACATTCTCAGAGCTTTAAATTTAAATAAAATAGAATATCCAGGTTTAAATTAAGAGATTAAGTTGCTAATAAAAAAATTAAATGCAGAATTTTTAAAAGTCACATGATAAAACCTATTATATGTAACTGAATACCCACTTATAATGAGGCCTTATGTAAAATATTGTTCATTAAATATTAATATGTAATTATGATTACTCACTAATTTGTTCAAAATCACAATTTTAAAAGGCACAAGTAAACTAAATATATGCTAATGTAATGAAGAGTAATCAAATTACTTGCAAAATCATATTTCTCAAATGAATTTTAAGATGTCACACATTTGGGAGGTATTTAATTGACTTTTTTACTGAAAGATACTCAAATAGAATGCAAATAGCCAAACATATATCTGAAGATGCCAACCTCCCTCTCTTAGTCTCTTTTAGTCTTTCTATGAATTATCAAGAATTTTCTATCTGAGTCCTGATAGACCAATCATTCTTGAATGAGCTAACTCCTATTCACGCTCACACTGGTAACTATGATAAACATCTGGATTTTCCAAGGACTTCATTCTTTTGTTCTTTTTTAGAGAGAATTAAAATTTAGGAATTCTTGGGATGTAAATTATGATGAAATTAAAATCAAAGAGAGCGAAAACGATAAATAATTTGGGGGACTCTCCTCTCCCCTAACCATGCATTTAAAAGAAGGAGGTGTATCTTTTGTTCCAATATAAAACAATCTCCAGGAATAGAACTGAAATTTTTCAAAATTTTAATAAATTTAAGATATTAACTACTTTTTATTTTATACTGCCTGTTTCTGTTATCTGCATCCATGCAAAATAAATGGCATGCTAACTAAGCATGAGGAAGACAGAGAGATGATAGATGAATAGATATGTCTCAAAAATAAATCCATTTCTCTATTACTTTTCACTAATTATATTATTTAGAATAGATATCTGTATGCGGTAAAGACAACATAATAACAATCTATATTTATGTAACAACTTTCTTAGACGATATCAAAACATTTGTAATCTTTGCAATTTGTAGGCTCATTTTTCAGATGGCAGATTCAAGGGGAAACATGTACACGATGCCAAAGCTCTGTTTGAGATGTGAAAACTTAATCAGTGATTTGTCCATTAGATGCCTTCCAATCAAATAAAGTCTTTGATTTATTATGCACTTATTTTAAATTACTGGCTCTTTTAAAAAATCTTATTTTCATATCCTATTTGCTTGACACAAATTAGCTTATATTTAATATTGTAAAGAGCATGTGACATTCACTTGGAACTGAGCTTCTGTCCTAAAAGAGAACTCAAAATCAGTTAAATATATAGGAATATGCCCTTTCTAATATCCCAAATGGTCAATAGTACCAACATCTTAGTTGTCACCAAATGGAGGTACAATTCAGATTTTGTTGCTTAGATTTAACAGCTTCAATTTAAGGATCTCTAAAGAGCTCCGAGGCTCAGAAGCTTCTAGCTGTTTCTGGAGTTCAACTGACGCAGTCACGGCACGCTGACAGATAATTGCCCGAAGTTACTCATGAGCAGCAGTAGAGAAAATCAAATCGAGGGGTCACACGCTCTTATAATGTTTTCATCTCAAGAACACCAAGAAAAAGTGCTTTGCAATATGCCAGTCCTCAAGTGTATTTATTATTTCAATATAATAAGCATTCACCTAGTAAGAACCCAAGAGCCCAAATGAAAATAAATGATAGTTATTAGTAAATAATGGTTTGTTCCAGTCTCTGAGTCTAAAATAAAGTAACCTTATCAAAAGATAAATACCAGCACTGCCCTTGGAAGTCAACAGGTAATGGCAAATAGGAACAAATGGAAAGAAACGAGGAAAACAGCTTAGCGAGTTGAGAGATTGATTTTCTTATATCAATGATATATTCTGTTGTTGTTTTTTTTTTTTCCCCCAGTTTCTTGATTGGCTAGCACAATTACATTAAACATAAGAATTTCTCCTCAATAGATTATCATCTATTTGATCATTGATGGGGCTCAAAAAAAAAAAAAATGTAAGGAAAAAGAGAAGTTTCTGATAGGTATAATTTCTAGGAATAAAAAAGTGACAGTTTCCCCATTCCTATAAATAGTGTATGCTCTTAGATGTAGCAGTGGTCTGGCCACATCATACCCCTTTCAGAGAAGTTGCTTTCACATAGTAGGTTGGACTCAAACCAAACACATCTTTGGAGAAATGTCTGACAAAATTTCAATAGACAATCCGAGGTCTTGTTCAAGATGTTTCTAATTGTCATTACTGTCATGTAGCTGAGGAAAAAAATAGACTTCATTTAAAGATCTATGATTATCTAATGGAGGTCAAGGTCAGGAAATAGGCTCATCTTCATACAGGATTAGAACCAGGAATCAGAAATTAGTCCTCAAACTGGCATCTTTTTTCTTTCTTCTCTCATATAGCCTGTGTCTTTTTTCATAAAATGGCTCTTTCCTTATACATGTCTCCTCCCCAACACCCTGAAAAATAAAACCTGCCCACAAAGTCAGCAGTAGTCCAAAGGTTACGTCATTCCCTAAATCTAGACTCATAAGTACACTAGAAGCTAAACTCTCTTAAATGACCTTATTTAGTTATGTGTACTGAAAAAGTCAGAGTGATGAATGTAAAACTATACACACACACACACACACACACACACACACACACACATACACACACACATATACATATATGTAATTTATAATATAAATTACATTCATGTATAATACAGGGTAATACATATATAAGAAATAAACTTAAATATGCATTATTAGTATATAAAATATATATGTAATCATTATAATCTTTTAATTTAAAATGGTTATACATAAATCATGCATTGAGTTTTGACATAGCGTCTTGAAGCTGGAGAAGAGGGGTGAGGCATGGCTGCACCTCTCCCACCTACATGCTGGCTCACTTATAGAGAATGTAGAAGTAGGTAAAGAGAGAAAAGTAACAGCTTATTTCCTAAGAGGAGAAAGTAAAGGTTGATGTTAGACTGGTTGTCATTCTCCTTGGCTAGCTTGCTGGAGATCTTTGAAGGATGCTGCAGGAGGCCGCCCCTACTGCACTGATCTCTGACATGGGAGTGCCTGTTTCATCTCTTTTTCCTTTCTCAGTCCCCTACCAAAGCAGCCCAACTCAAACCTTACAGCTAGTGCCATTTCCCCTGACAGGGGAATATCTTTAATGCAGTTTTGGCAAAATAGCTCAAGTCCAACTATCATCTACCCTGCTACTCAAGCCACAGGAAGCTCACACACCCTTGATCAACAGCATGCAGTTGGAAGACATTGTGGGACTTTTAGGACTAGTTCATTCAAAACCTTCAGCTTCTGCCTATGCCTCTTAGAATGCTTGCTGTGGGAGAAGCCAGCTGCCATGTAAGAAGTTGAGTTTTTCTGACATAATCATGTTGTGAGCAAGTCAAGCTTACTATCTAGAGAAGCTCTATGAATAAAAGAAAGATGTCTGATGAGTTTCAACCACTCTATCTGGTAGACATGTGAGTGAAGAAGCTATCATGGACATTCCAGACCCAGCAGACACGATACCAAAAAGAACCAAGGAATATGGTCACTAGCCAGTACTGAAGCACTAGGCATATATGGCCACAACGAAGTCATCCCAGCTGAAGCCCAAGTCATCATGGAGCAAAAGCAAGTCATCCCCACTGTGTCCTGCCTGATCTACTGATTCTCAAATATGTGGGCACAGTCCACGGCTTTTACTCAGACCACTAATTTTTAGAATGTTACATAGCCAGAGATAACCAGGACTATACAACCCTCACATTCAAACTTTCTCAGCCTTTTAAGATATTTATATACATTTTTGTAGGTAGCTAAAATTCTTCCTTTAGTAATTGCTACATAAGGTTATATTTCTCTAAAAATAATCTCATTTCAGCTGAATTGGCATGGGTTTTGATATCATAATGTTTAAATATATATATGGTTTAAATAAACATATATAAGTTATATATGTAAAATATAGTTTTGTTGGAGTTTATTTATTTTTTGCCTATGTGATATTGGGCAAGTAACATGAACTCTTCTGTATTTTATTTTACTTATTTTAAAAATGGAATAGTATCAGCCATTTCATGGGATTTATCGGGAATGCCATAAAATAATATGCATAAAATGCCTTTCACAGTTGCTGACACATCACAGGTACTTACCAAATGGTGACTCTTCAGAAGGATAAGTAAAGATGAGGTAACTTCAAAACATTAAAAGCCAGGTGAGCACAAATACCTAAAGGAACTATTTCAGACACAGTAAAATATATATTTGCATTCAGAGGGGTAAAGCTGTAGAGATATAAGATTTTTGCATCTGCTTTTAGACCATTTGGAATAAGCTTGAGAAATCTTGTCAGTCATTCCCAAGTATGTCTACTAGAAGAAAACCTCTCTCAACATTTTGAAATTACCTCATCTTTACTTGAAACATTTATGAAAAAGAGAACTTCACATATAGGAAGAGAAAATAAACAAAGATAAATCATAGAAATTTAATCTGCCACAGATGTAATGAAAAGAGAAAAATTGTGAGGAAGGGCTAAAAGAATCGTGCAAATATTTCAATCAAATTAACATCAAGCATAAGTTAGAGGAGACTCGGAAAATAATTGCCTAGAAAAGCAATTAAATTAAGGTTTTGCCTTTATATATATACAGCACACACTGCTGTTAGAAAGAAATAATGGAAGAGTTTATTTTGTTAATATAATATTTTAGGATTTGCTTTTTTCTGGAAATATCTATAAATAAAATATAAATTTTCTTTCTTCCTCCTTTCTTCCCTCCCTCCTTTCTTCTCTTTCCCCCTCTTCTTTCCTTCCTTCTCTCCTTCCTCCCTTCCTTGGGTGTGAAGGTAGAAACATGCACAATCAAACACTGTGGAGGGGTCCTTCCTCACAATAGCATTCTGTTTCACTAGATCTTGGTTAGATATTATTATTTTACTTGCCCATAATAAAATGGTTCCTTTGAAACAAATGTCATGTTCCAACAGTTCCTTCTGCTTTATTGGAAATGCACAATCTGTGAATCCTTTTTTGATAACTTTAGGCTGTTCATCTCAAATGATTATTCATTTTATTTGAGTCCTTCTTCAAGAGGGTATCAAGGACTTTTATTTTTGTCATAGAAACCATTAATTTGCATTTGAAAGAGGGGAAGTTGGGAATAAAGTCTTCAACTAATTATAATCAGTGGCTACATCTCTACGCAGAAGCCTGTGCATAGTCACAAAAGATAGAAGAGAAGTAATTGTGTTTTATACCTCTTTGTGTTTCATCAACATTTTGGAGACTTTTATTAGTCTCCCCCATACAATAAAATAAAAGTGGTTACAACAAAATAGGTTCAAATTTTAAAGGTTAAAATATAGAGGGCAAAAACATGCCCATGACAGAAAAACAAAAAATATTGGTAAAAGTAAGATTTGGAGAAACAGCTCAGATAAAACAAAACAACACAAAAAAGACCCTAAAAAATTTTAAATTAATTCAAATTTAATCAAACCATCTTGAACTCAACTCATATTTCTATTTTATATTTTAATAGTGTATATAGAAGCATTCAGGATCATAGCAGAATTTAATTTCTTAGCATTCTTAAAGAGCAAAGAGTAGGCACAAGATGATCTTTTAATTAAATTACAAAGATCAAAACACAACGAACTTCAAGGGAATTTCTAAATGTAAAAATAGGTGACATTTTAGGGTTGATTTCATATAATGAAACATCCATCGGTATATCAGCATACATTTTCATCAGAAATATGTCAAAACACTTTGGATCCGATATTCGACAATGCCGGTAAAATATACTATAGCTGTGGCATCTGCTCTAGGACTATGCTAATAGCATTTGACCAACATTTTCAGTCAGAAATGCTTCTAACTCTGTGAATAGTCAATTATAAAATAAATTTAAGTCAATGCCAAACCTGTATGTTTTACAGTCTAATTTTCATTAAATAAAATTTAAAGAAGCATTTTTTCTCTCAATTTTCTGTCTCCATAGAGACCCACTAAACATCCACAAGAAAAAATAGCAACTACAAAAGAAGATATATTCAGACATTGATTGATTTCTTATCTTTGGGATAAGACTGGAAAAGCCAAGAGCCAATGAATGAGAGAACTATTGCACAAATAGATACTTCAACTGTTTTCCTTGGAAATGGCAATGAGACTAATATTAACTTGCAATAACAATAATGAATCTTATTAGCTTTTCATGATGATGATGATGATGATGATGATGATGATGATTACTATGCTAGGTTTAAAATAAAATTACAAGAAAGAATATTGTGCAAGATGTTCTCTGAAATTATAAATGTTATCTTCCATATGTACAACATTTCTTCCAGACAATGTGCAAGGTAGCAGCTATTTCTTTGGTGCATAATAACAGAAAGATCACTCCAATCATGCAAATTAAATTCTGGTTATTGTTTCTGTGAAGTATATGCTAGAACCAGCATAAATACTTTGTTTTCCAATATCTGCAATCGTACTTCTTATCTTTTAAGTCAGAGACAAATCCTCTCACTGCCAACACAGAGAGAAATTAGCTCATATCTGACAACAAATTAAGTCATCATTAAATTTTGGCTCTTTCAAGGCAAATTAAGCATATTTAATTCTTACCCTAGAATTTGGCTTTATATTAAAAAAAAAACAAACCTAAATTCTAAACCTCTTAGTGTGTAATAATATTGCTCACCTCAAGACATTATATTTGTTTGAAAATGGCAGTCTTCTATTTTCAATAAAATTGATGTCAACTATGTGATCCCTCAATGTAACAACTTGATGAAACAGCAGGTGGTTTTCAAGCATTATCATTTCAAGCCACTCTTAGAAAAATTGATAAAACTTCCTGTTCCTGTAGGATGTTATTTTCTTCCAACAGAATTTGTACTATGTATGATTAATCAGTCTTTAGTATTAAGGAATTCTGTAGAATGTTATGTATAGCCTTCCGTCTTAATTAAATTCCAATATAGAGAATGGGTAAAGAAGAAAGGAAGCCAATGTTAACAGTTTGAGTCACTAATAAGAAATGTGTCACCTAATCTTTAGCCAATATTTGTTCCATAATGTCAAATGTCTTCCTTCTAAATGAAATTATTTAATGTAATTAATTGTGGCTATCCTTATGATCACATACAAATGTCCTCCCTCCATTTCCGACTCTTATACGCACCTTTCAAATGGATTATTATGAGGCTCATCTGTCTTTTTCACACATCAAAAGAGGGCCATGCAGTTTAAAATGATCCGTTGGAACTTGTCTGGGGTAAATAATGATTCCTTTATCCAAAAACAAATGTCTCTTGGGTGCCATTTCTATGCCAGGTAGTTCATTCTGAGTGCTTAACTCTTCTAGAGTTCAACCCTAAAAATGGCTTAGAGACATTTTTTGACACTTAGAGCTGCCCAGCAGTCAATGTGTCTCTATGGGGGTGTGAGCCTCTTTTAGATGGTTACTTGAAAGAAGAAAAAAGGGTGGTGAATTCATTTTTACTGACTTCTGGAGAAAAAAAAAAATCAGTGAAAATAGATTCAAATTTTATCTTTGTCTTGAGCTGTATGATCTTGGGCATATCCCTTAACCTGTCTGGGCCTTAGTTTTCTCATTTGTTAGATGAGTGAGTAATGAAGATGAACCCTCAACTTTGAAATTATAACATGCTTTCTTTTATGTATTTTTATGTCATCTTGTCTATGATTCTAATTTAAGTCTTTTTCAATGATTATTGATTAATAAATTTCCAGCTAGTCTACAATTTTTATTCTTTCTTCTAGTCACCACTTTGCTTTCCAAAGCACTGTCTCCATCATGCCTATACTAGTGATTCTTAAATTCATGATTTCAGATTGAGTGAGCACTTGTCCCACTTAAGGGGGACAGTTATTACTTGAGTCAATCCAATGATTAGCAGACAGAAATTTGTACACGAAGTTGACCATTTAAAAAAAAAATCCAAAACTCTAGGTTTTTGTATGAAATCTATTAATTTTGAAATCTTATCAAATATGTTTTTTTTAAATGAACACCCTATATAGATCGCACATCTTTGAAACAACTATAACCCAGGGGTTAGGTGAGGGCTGGGAATCTCTACCTTAAGGCTTATAGCACATATCAGTAGAGTCCAAGGACCAAGCATTTTCACTCTGCATTCGGAAAGGCTCCAGTATAAACATAACAAAAGACTGCAACCATCTTACTACCTAGCAGATTGGCAGCTAGTTGGACCCACTCAGTTTGCACATATTAAAACTGAAATCTATTCCATTGAGATACCTTTCTCAAGGTCAGATGGCAAATTGGTAAAAAAACTCAAACAAAAATCCAAGTCTCACACTTTCCAGTAAAATTTCTGAACCTTTTAGCATTTTCTCCTCATTTTTCCAAGATGCTTCTGCTGAATAAAAAATTCCATGCTTTCAAATTGTAAACATAATTATCTCATTTATGGAGATACCTTTCTTAGGATCACTCTGCACATTGTTCATGTTGTTCATTTATGTAAAATTTAATACGCAGTATTAAATTATACATAAATTGTAACAGCATATATGTTGTTAATGACATATGCACTGTATATGTAATATGAAGTTTATTTTAACATAAACATGCAATATCGGTTTTTAACAATATGAGTTCTCACAAAATCTTCAGTTCTAGGTATACAAAGGACAACACATCCATCCCGTTCTCCATTGTTATAAAGAACAACCTTCTCCTTCTTAAGTTCTTTGCCTGAAACACACGTGTACTCCCTCATGGGCACTATTTAAAGCACAGTGGAATAATGCTAATCCTGACAGCTCAGTAAAATCACTCGGATAAGTCAAAATTGATCCATTCTTTTAGATGCTTTGTCATTTTCAACCAGTGGTTTGAATTTGAGTTCTCAAATACAGACCACAGTAAAAAACTAAGTAGCTAATGGCTGTCAAAAAATGAAGAAGAAAGAAATAGTATGGCAATAAGAGATGATTTTTTTAAAGTGTCGCTTCATTCAGTGTTTTCAAAGCCAGATATTCAAACACTACAGGAAAAAAAGGTACACATGGGTTCTTTTTATAATATTGCTCAATAAGAATGAAAATTAATGAATAGTAGAAATGAAAATGAATATCTCTGGAAATATTAAGCTACTGGCATCATTTGTAACCCCATTAAATTGTATAAATGTTCTTTGATATATTTCTCTATTCAATCTCCCAATAAAAAGTTAAATCAATTCCATTCAACAAATATTTAGTGAGCAATGGGTTGAATGGCAAAGATAAAAAATATAAATGTACTCTCTCATCAAGGATCTTCTACTTTATTGTAAAAGGAAATAAATACCTAAGGCTAATTATGACATCATGAGATGAGAATGAGGAATCAAACACCTAGTGCAGCAGGGCGGGATAACAATTTGTTTATGGAAAAACAGGAAACATCTTTTCAAAAAAAGACATATTTTGTAAAAAACAAAAACAAAAACAAGCTGGATTTTGCCAAATAGAAAAGGTAGGGAAGGCCCCTTTGGCAATAATGTCCGAATAAAATAATTGCTAATATCTAATCCACCTTTGTTGTATAACCATTACCTAGTACAACATGCAAAAATTGTATATAACTCAAACCAAATTTGGTAAGTTAAGATGGATGAGTGGATGAAGACTAAATTTCAAAGGGGCGAGTTTAAAGTTTCCCAAAGTTAAATGTCAGAGAGTTTAACGAGAGAACCCTGATCCATTAATATAAACACCACTTATTTTGGAGATTAGAGAAGACATGTTCCTAAGGAAGAAAAAAATCATAAGCAATAGATATTAAAGTTTTTGAAAGCGTTCAATGTTATATCATCATTCATATACAAAGAAAAGGATAATTCTAACCCTAGATAGATCATATCACAATATTCATTGAAATTTGATTCGTTTTTTTTTTTTTTTTTACCATTTCTATAGACAACACATATGACTTGAATAGTTTCTTAAAGGCCTTCAAAAACAAATAAACAAATAAACAAATGAACAAAGAAACAAACAAAAAAGTATAAATGTTCTAAGACCTAGGGGCCCAGAAACTGTATTCCAGTTCTTCTCCCGTTTCTCCTCTTGGAAAGTACTAAATCAGAGAATGAAAGCTAGGAATCTATAGGCTGAACCTTGTGTATACACATTTTTAATTGTATCTAATATAATTATATATATAAATGCATATATGGAGAGAGAGAGAAAGATTGTTGTTTTTATTGAGGTTATAGTAGAAATAATTAAGGTGCCTCTTTGGAAAAAATCTGTAGATTTTTACAAATGCGCTAGATTCAGACTTCTCTTAAATTATTAGGAAATCTGGAAATAAGTAACCAAACCTAAGTGACGCCTCTCCCTTTAAATGGAATGCACACTTCTGCTTCATCACAGTCCTCAGCTTTTGCTCGTGTCTCCAGCACTGAGCTCATTTAATAATTGCCTTATATCCAAATCTCATCACTCACTTACTTATGGGACATTTGTACAGACTTACACTTATGTGTTTTAGCTCTAACGAGTGTATATTTTACTGAAAAGACAATAATTAGGCAGTATCTTTTGAACTCCAAAGCAACCAGTTGTTTCAATATAGAAAAATTAGACTTCACACCAAATTGAACACTTATTTAAACAAATTTTCCAATTAATTCATTCTAAGGGGTAAAGTTAGAAGATAATTCTCCATGATCACTTGCATCTCTGCATATCTGATGAGCCAAGCACTGATAGCCCTTTCATTCTGAACAATCACATCAAAGATGTTTGTATAGTGAACGGCTTCGAGAGAGAAAGAGAACATCTTCATCTTGACAAAAGGACAGTCAGGTTTAGTCCCATTATACAAGATTTGGGTTCCTCAGCTCAGAGTTTCTGTCTTGTAAAGCAACCACTGTGTGTGCAGACATCACTCTGGAACCATTTATGTTGCCCCGTCCTGTCTTCAGAAGACATCCACGAAGCTATTGCAGGCTGACTTGCTACCTTGTACACAGGTAAAATCTCAGACCCTTCACAGCTTGTGACAAGTCATTCCATTCACAAATATTTGTGAATGGATTGAACTTGGAGCTAATTCTTAAAGCAAGCCCTATTATTTCAAATGTATTCATGACTTTATTCTTACATTAATCTAAGGAAAAAGATTTGCAAACCTGTCCAGATATTCAGAATATTCTGGGGGACTTGTTCATGATCAGGATTCTGATAACGTAGAGGTGGTATGCTGTAGTGACTGAACACAGGCTTGTCAGACAGACAGACTTTATGTTAAATCATGGTTTCCCCATGAACTTTGGACTGTTGCTTCCATTTACCAAGCCTCAGCTTCCTCACCTATAAAATGGGGCAATAACTCTTATGATGTTGTAAGTATTAAATTCAATATTTGTGATAATAGAAAGACATCTTCTTGAGAATTTACGTAGTGGGATAACTTGTTGGCAAATCGTTTCTTTCTACTATAGATTTATTAGGAAGAAACGAAACAGAATATATAAACTTCCTTTTTTCTCTCTTTCTTCCCTCTAGGGTTGAGGAAGGTATTCAGGCCTACATCCCCAAGGTCTAGGTTTTCCTTATCCATAGAGGGCATTTTTTAAAGTTGTTTTAAAAAGGCCAAGAAGTGAAACCCTAACAGGCAGTTAAGCTCATGGCAATGGAATGTCTATTTAGGGAATCAGAGATGAAAGCATAGAGGCATAGACGTGTTGGATAGCCTGGACCACGACACTGTGAATAGAGGCGCCCTGAACCAAAGCAAAAGCCATGCTCCTAAGGCAGCAGACATAGCAAGTTTAAGTCTGAGGTGAAAGTGAAGACCCGACAAGTAGTCTTGCCATCTCAGTGAAGACTCTCTGACAGATTTGCTCTACAGGAAGTGATGCACCAGTGAAAACACCTACCAAATGACCTCATGGACTCAGGAAAAAGAAAAGTTGCCACAGTGTCAAATGTAGATTTAAAAACCAAGACCTTTTCCCATTTTCATGTACTGCACAAAAGAGATTACCAATATCAGATGGCTGATATTGGACTTCTGGAAAATTTTGTAAGTGAGGTTATCAACCTAGATTTTTGCGATTTGGAAAGAGAAAATTAAGCTTGCTGTTTATTTTACGAGGATCACCACTGAACGATTTAAATTTGTTTAGCAAAGTACCCAGAAAATAGTATGTGCTCAATATTGGATATTTTATTAGTATTATTCTAGTCAATATCATCAAGATGTCTGAGACAAGACATGAGTGGGAAAGAGACAAAAACAAACACAGAGATATACATTTTAAAATCTGATTGGTTTCTAGTTACACCTTCATTCAGCTAGGGAAGGCTTCTATATTATATACTTAACCTTGGAGCTACTGCCATTTTCCCATGGTCTTGAAGAAGTCAATAAGTAATTGATAAATTTTCTGTCACTGTGGGCAATTAATAGGAGTTACACAGCATCAGTTACATCAATTTTCCTGTATCTGAGGAGCAAAAAATTGATTTCACAAACTTACTGGTGCATATTGATTCAATGCCTACCCCTAGGCTATTTCCATGTAATGCTTTTGTGCAGTCATTGAAAAAAATCTCAGCACTGTCAAATAAAATCTAGTTCTGTGGCATTTTTATCAATTACCGTGCTTTGCAAGTATTTTTGGTAACAGTGATGCCCTTTCAAGCTCAGGAATGTGGATACTCTCTTAAAATATTTTCATATCTGAAAAACAAAAACAGGAAAGAGCTAAAATTTGTTAATTTAAGTCTGAAATCTCAGATAACATATTTCCAGAGGTAACAGAGTATGTGAGTTTTTTTTTTTTTTAAAGAAAAAGTATAGGATTTGTGTGTTTTAGACCTCTCTCTCTTGGGTTTCAATAAATGTTTTTGAGATAAAGGAATATAAATATATTCCCAACACTTTATTTTTGGGGGTACTCTGCTTCCTCATCTTCCTAAGGAGGCCTAAGATGGCATTCAAAGAGAAGGAAAGCATCTGAATGTATATCTGAATATATTTTATATTCAATAATAATAGAGCTTAAAAGCATTTCTAAAAGCTTCTTTATTCAAATATTTCCCTGTAAATAAATGTGGAGGAAGTGTCCATTCTGCATCAGGTAAACTGTAGGTCATGGGGATAATAGTGTGGGCAAGACAGACAAAACTCCTGCCCTCATAAGGCTTATATTCAAGAGAATGTGATATATGGAAGAGAAGGAGGAAGATAGAAACAAATTAATAATAATAATAATAATAATAATAATAATAAACAGCATAATTTTAAACCACGTTTATGCTACGAGGAATAGCAACAGATTCTAGCAAGAAAAGAAATAGTAAGTGGCATGAATGGGAATCTGCTATCTAGATATAGTAGTGAAAAAGTCCTTTCGGAAGAAGTGACGTTTGAGCTTAAGACCTAAATGACAAGGAAAGAGCTGTACGAAAACTGGGTAAAGAGCATCCTAGAAAGAAAAGATTATGCAAAGGTTCTAGGGCAGGAGAAGGTTTGGATTGTTCGAGGACCAGAAAGAAAATCTGGTGGCTGGAGTAAGCAAGGGGTGAATGGTAGGGAGTAAAATGAAAGCTAGCAACAGAGGCCAGACCGTGAAAATCTTCACTTACAGATTGTGGTAAAACCATGTGGATTTTATGTTATATGACAGAGTAGCCACTACAGGCTACTAGGCATGGGAGTTACTGACCTGACTCACATGTTTCTTCAATCCTAATGTCCCTAATTAATCCAATACTTAATAGAAATTAGTTAAGATTATTTTAAAAATACAAAAAATATAATTATTTGTTACAATCCTTCAATTTCAAAAAATATTAGCTTTTTTCTGTAAAGCAGGTGTTCTCAGCTGGGGGAAATTTTGCCCTTAGGGACACTTGGCAATATCTGGAGACATTTTTGGTGTCTTGACTATAGGATGCTATTGGCATCTAGTAGAAAGAGAAGCCAGGTATACGCAGTACACAGCCACTCTCATAGAAATGCCTTGCCTGGCCCAAATATTGAGTGCCAAAGTTGAGAAACCCTGCTTACTGTAAAGGAACTTAAACAATAGAATTTAAAGAATACATAGCATATTTGCATAAGAGGTGTATTTTGTTTGACTTGATGCTGGTCTCTATTTAATCAAAGTTCTAACGCCTCCCTTGTAAATAAATACATAAACATATACACAGAAATAGAACAAAAGCAATCAATTTTTGGTGTTATGTATTGAACTGAGTTCCTCTCAAATTCATAGATTGAAGACCTAACCCCCGATAAGACCATATCTGGAAATAGAATCTTTAAGAGGTTATTAGAGTTAAATGAGGTCCTAGGAATGGAGGCCTAATTATAGCACTCTGGCCTTATAAGAGGAAGTGTCCTCTCTCTCCCTTTCTGTCTCTCTCCACTTTTCCCCACTACCCGCTGTTTCCCCGCCCTGAGTGAGTACACACAAGAGGGGACAAGCCAGGAAGAGAAAAATCTTGATTTTGGACTTCTCATCCTCTGGTACTATGAGAAAGTAAATTTATTTCGCTTAATCTACTCAGTGTATGGTATTTTATTATGACAGTCCAGGCATGCTAAGGTGTTTGCATATGAGCTTTCCAAATGATGATCAACGTAGACAGAGAGATGAGCTTGAGAAACACTAATCCATGTGACACATTTTAAAGTCACAGAGACTTTCAACCCAAAGCTTATCAAAACTATTACATTCAATTTAATAGATGATCAAGAAATTGTTTTACAAATTTTGTCCTAGGATAGAAAATCTACAGTATATACACAGTACCTACTGACAGTCACAGCAGCACCCTCCTGAAACCAGTTATTTCCCTGATGAGGAAGCAAATATTCAAACATATGGCTGCATTCAATAAAGTAGCAGCTATGCTGTTGTATATTTTCATTTTAGAACAACCAAATTTATAGTATGGGATTTTTTTTCTAATTGAAATTTACTATCATTTCTTCCTGAGACATTTTTCCTGAAGATGGAAAAGTATTTTATGTTTCAGCAATTGCAATTTTATTCTTCATAATTAATAACACAATTGCTGTGCGTTTCTCATTTTGATGCATTACGAGAGTCTTGACAGTTGGAAGAGTTTGCAGGATATGTTGTGTTGTGTTGCTTAATACCTTATTAAAAAAACTGTCTTGCCTCCAAGTTAGTTCCATTTACTACATTACAATGAGACTGTAAGTTACTTTGACAGGGAAACAGAAAAAGGAAGTTCATACTTACAAATATAAATAAAAGCCCAGACGAAAAAGAAAATGTAAACTTATTTCTTAATCCACTGACGATTGAGAATTCTGATCAGCATAAGCATAAAATTCATATACAATGCTATTTTCTTTTTCCTACCATCTTTATAAACAGAATCAAGACTTTGATACAGTCCTTACTAGCCAATATTATAAACATTGTTAATGTTTAAGAACACATATGATTCATTTCCATTTTTAGCATTTACATATCACTAAAAATAAGCCCTCTACAATTCTGTTCAATTTAAATCTTGCTATGAACCTACCAGAACCTGTTCTCCTGTGTAAGAATAACAAAATAAGCTTATTTCATGGTTATGTGTGATTATCTTAGTATGAAATATTCATAAAATTGATTGCAATATATGAGTGTCTTTTTCAACATGTAGTCTAAGAACATAAAGAGGGTGGAGACAGCAAAATATTGCTCACAATGGAGCTCTGTTATTAAGCTGAAATAATAGAAAATTAAGCAAAAGATTTTCAGATCAAGGGAAACAAAATATTCTGTTTTCCTGATGAATTGTTACAATATTAAAGTTAATCAATTTTGTTTGGTGAGTGTTCTTGTGCTAAATTTGTACAGTACAACATTAATTAATCAGTTTTACCCTCGAAAAAGAATCCTAAGTTTCTGCCACTTCTCCTTTCTCAAAAGCAAAAAAGAAAGGGAGGAAGGGAGGGAGAAAGAAAAAGAGATGGAGAGAAGGAGAAAGAGAAGGGAAGCAAAGGGGAGGGGAGAGAGGGGGGAAAAGGAAAAGGAAAGTAAAAGAAAGGAAAGGAAAAATAAATTTAATAATGTGAGGGCTAGGAAGAAGAGCTTAGCCATAGGTTGAAAACAAAAAACAAAACAGGTAAGTTTTACGTTGCTTCAGGAGGAAGAAAAACAATTATGGAAATCATAAAGCCAGATTACGGTCAAACCCTCCCTTTCCAGTAATGACCACTGTACCATGTGGTTTGTCAAATTTCACAACCCTTTGGAAGCAATGGTTCTTTTAGCCATAAGTGCCCTACAGGGCCAATCTGCTTGGGGAGCAAGTAAAATAGGTCTGCACACCTAACCTCCGGTAGTTTGGATAGCAAAATAAGATCTGGCCTGTAGTGGCTTTTGAATATCTCGCATTGCTGCACAATAGGTCACTCTTTACAGATGAACAAATCCTCCAGCAATCGTCTTTCATCAGCCATTTGGGTCTCAGTAGAAATTAGATTTAAGTTGCCAGGGCCTGGTGTGAGTGTTTCTTCTAAACCTACCTGGGCTTCCCGCTGCTTTATTATGTGGCTACTTGCATGATTTATAGCCCCAGCACTTGGCCCAGAATTATAGGATAGCTATGCTCAGTGTTCACATTTTGTTCTTTCATTTGGCTGAGTATTTACTTTTAAAGAGATAATCTTAATAATTTTCACTTCTATTTTTCTTTAAATTGCTTCTTTGTTTAAATTAATATTTAGTGCAAATTTAAAAAACAAAATAAGAGGAGGACTTCATTCTACTCTCTACTCTATATTCCTACTCATCGTGCCTCAGTCTCCAAGGTAGGCAAAAATATATATATATATATATATATTATATATGTATTTATATATATATGTATATGTGTGTATATATAATATATGTATTTATATATATATACATATATATGTATATGTGTGTATATATATGTATTTATATATACATGTACAAATATATGTGTGTGTGTGTGTGTGTATATTTCACTATTCATGTTGCTTCTTTTAACCAGAGGCTGATTTTCAATCTCCATAGTACAGCCCTTTTAGTGAACAATATGTGTGTTCTCATAAGGAATTATATTCTTCCTAACATCTCACGCTTTTTTCTCAAATAATCTATCCTCTTTTAAAAATAAAAGTACTAGGGCTCAATGTCAAACCATCAATAAAAAGAAGAGGAACTTTAAAAATGTATACATAGCGTGAAGTAGGTTTTAAATTGAGGTACCACTAATATGTTGTCTTAGTTTTGGCTGCTAGAGCAAATTATGATGGACTGGGTGGCTTAAGCCACAAACATTTATTTCTTATAGCTCTGGATGCCGAAAGTCCATGATCAGGTTCTCAGGGGAAGCCCTCTTCCTATTTACAGATGGTGACCTTCCTGCTGTGTCCTCACATGGTAGAAAAAGAGCTAGCTAGCTCTCTGTTCTCTTTTAGGGGCGCTAATCACATTCATGAGAGCACCACCCTCATGCCCTAGTTCCCTCCCAAAGGTCCCACTAATACCCTCGCAATGGGATTAAGCTTTCAATGTGTGAATTTTGGGGGACACAAACATTATACATACACATACAGACAGAGATAGATACCTTGATATCAAGTTGCAATGAAGTATGAAGGCAAAATTCTATAATCTCATTGACATCTTTCAGCTATCACACTTCGTAGTCAGTGCCTTTATATTACTTCTACTTTATAGGAAGTGTTCTGGCTTTATTATTGTTTTAATTTCAACCTAAGAAACTACTTGAAAAAAATATTGACTATCACAAATGAACATACCTCTACGGGTAGAATTCCTGATATTTACAAAGTGATAATGGAGAAGATAGTTTTTATCAACAAGAAAGGCATGCCTTCTCAATTAAAAGTACATAATATTAACATCCACTTACTCCATCAACAAACACAAAACTAAATCAAGTTATCAAAATGTACTTACATATTTTATGAACTCTTCTATACAACTATAGATTCTTGTACACTGTTTTAATGAAACAGGTAAAACAAATTACTGTTATGTGGCTAGTGATATATTAACACGTGCATAACTACTAATATGAATTAATAGAAGAAAACAGAGTCGTTGTTCCTTTAATCTTGATTTTTGTTAAGATATAAAAAGTGATAAACTCTCTTAGAGAAAAATATAACATGCAATAAGAGCCAAATTATTGGACTTCCTCCAGACATCTGCCACCATGACACCTTCTATTAAGATAAAAGCAAAAATAAAAGCACTGACAAATTCCAACTTCCTAAAAAAATATTCCTGCAAAAGAGGTAAGAACTAAACTCTCCCTCATTATTCTCTTCCCAGGGAATGAACACATGGCCCTTGTGGCATCTTTCAGCAAGACTCTAGGTAAGTGGTACCCGTCCTAAATCCACAACTCCACTTCAGAACAACTGCTCATTTAGGGTCCTTCTGAACGAAGATGGCACAGTGTGATATTTCTCCACTTCACCTGCTAGTCCCTTTGAAGAGTTGCACTTGACATTCGGTGACAAATCACCTGCCTTAAGGGTCTTAAGTCACATATCACCTACTGCAGACTTGAAATTTAAGTCCTGTATAAGAAAATCACTCTCTAACCAGCCAAAAAATGTACTTTTGAGGAATTCTCACATCCGTCTCCAAATCTGAGCCCCTCTGCAACTGGCTCCCTTGAGAAAGGCCTTTGAAATAAAGAAAAAACTAGCTGTATTTCCCCACCTCACACAAGAATTCAGCATCAGGTAGTGTCTCAACTATAGTCAAGAGGGTTTTTTCATAGGAGGAAAATGCATATTAAAATATCAATTTACTACATGCTAATTGTCCTCCCTTGTAGGAAATGAATTAGAATTAGTTAAAATTATAGAACTCTAACACTCTTTCCAGACAATCAAAAATTAAAAATCAAGGCGAAGACTTAGTTCAAGAAGAGAGATCTTATACATCTTCTTTGTACATGTGCTGTAGTGGAAGTGAAAGAAATCTTTTTCCTCTAATTGCAATTTGAAATGTACAGACAGTCAGTGCTGTGAATATGACCTTTCTGGGGTTTTTGTTGTTGGTTTTAATACTATCCCTCATATTCTTCATAGCATGTGGGTCAACTGACTTTGCACCTAAACAATTTCACATCAAAATACCCAATCAGTCTAGCCACTCCATTGGCTGCATAACACAGAAAAGCTCTTACAATTTGGTGGATTTCAAAAAATGAACTAACTGAATATTTGGGGTCCAAATAGGCATTCGCAGCAAAAGCTAACAAGGTCCTTAGAAACATAACAGATAGAAGTTTCTGAGAAGAAATCTGTTGGCTCCACCCTCCAAATAGGCAAGACTAGGAAAACATTTGTATGATGAAGAGTTCCCAGTTTCTGCAGTCTTCTCACATTTACCACCTGGCTTGATCATCTGTTATAACTTTTCCAAACCAATCTCTTTCTTATTTGTATGTGGAAGAGAGGCATCCCCTAAGGAAATATACAAAATTGAGGTATTTTATGGGTGCAGTCAGCATGTAAAAGATGACCTATGGCAACTATCTGAAATGTAGCAATTTTGCATTTTCTAAGTCCATTTACTATACTCCTGCTATACTCTCTCGAGACGTAACCAAGACCCTAAATGTTTCATTATGTCCAGAAGACACTTAGAGATGAACTTTTTATAAAGTAATAAGTTTCTCTGGGCACATCTATTGCTTCCAGGTCCCCATAACTATGATGGTCATTAATACAGTTGTTGGCAGGAATGTCCTTTATGTCTCAGTTGCAATTAAAATGAATAAAAGGATGCCAGGGGTTACACATAACCTACCTTAGCCTCTAGGCTATACCACTGTCAATATGTGCCTACTGTACTTTTTGTCATATGTACCTCAGTCTTTGGCAATATAATTATATCCAATGAAGACAGTTCTTAAAAAGCAACTGTTATTGGCAAAATATCAAAATTCCAAATATATTTATGGGTAGGTAGCTGTAGCTACATTAAAATAATAAAATGTCATTTTGATAATATTCTAGCTGTTTGTTGTACCTCTGATAACTTCACTCTTTATTATCATTTTACTCTTCCTAACACTGAGGAAAGTCACCTCCTACTCAGAAGCTAACGCTTCTTCACTAGACTCTGGACCAAGTCCAATCTCCTCACTTAGAACACAAGATCTGGCTTCTCTAAATTGAACTCTTACTATTTCACTGGACAAATTGTCTCAAATTCTTCTACTTATTGTTGCAGGAACAAGATGTCACAATTTCCTTAGGAACTTTGCTCCTGTTGCTTTTTTCCTGCACGTTTGCTTCTTTTTTCTGCATTTAGAAGCACCACCCCTTTATTCAAGACTTTCACAGATGGTGTCAGAGTTTGATGATGGTAATGATATCAGCTTCTCTATAAATAGAGCTATTCTTATTATTAACTACCAGATGCTGTACTTGGAATATCCTCATTATATAAGAATTCTCATCCTCAGTATTAAGACATCAAATTCTAAAAAATCATTTCTGATACTCATAGATTTCATTCATTTAGTCCACATATATTTTATTAAGTGCCTACAATATGGTAACAATGACAGGCTGACATGGGCCATCATGAAAGACATCATGGTGGGTTGTGGCAGGGTGGGGGACAACAATTAAACTATGAAGCAAGTATTATAATTATTTGATGTTACAGATGAACCAACTCAGGCTTAAGAAAAAGACGTAATTTAGCTAACTCCACACACTAAAGAGAGTTGGTCTTCATTATCTACTTTCCATTTGTCTCTCATTCCTATGTCTAACTCTTACCTAAATTATTATGGTATTCTTTGCATTCAACATTCATTCAGCACTTACTATATGTAATTTTGCATTGATATTTAAATTCTGTATGTGCATCTTTTCTTCCTAAATAAAATGTTAAAGCACTTGAAGGTAATGACCCCATCATACATTTTTTTGGATCCTTGAGGCCAAGGGCATTGCATTCATTCAGTTGTTGTATCATTTTAGTATCCTTTCATTTGAAAAGTTGTTGAGTCTTTATACTTCAAGACCTTGACATTTTAAAAAGTAAAGTCTGGTTATTTGTAGCATGTCCCTCAATTTGGATTTGTATGATGTTTCCTCATTATTTGATTCATGTTATGGACCTTTGGAAAAAGTAATTCAGAGGCAATAAGGTGATACAAAGTCCTTAAAGATCATATCAGAAGGTATAGGCTATTGTTAGTTCCATAACTGAGACTAATTGGTTAAAGTGGTATCTGCCATGATTCTCCATTGCAGAGTTAGTATTTTACCCTTATAATTGATAAGTCTCTTATGATAAGTTGAGAGTATGTAGATACTCTGTTGCTCTTTAAATCTTCACTTACTGATTTTTATATCTATTAATAATTCTTGTCTTGCAATAGCCAAATGATAATTTTCTAATTCTATTATTCTTCCTATACTTATTAGCTGTTTGGAGTGGAGGGGTGGTGGGAAATGCGAGGAGGAGATTTCTCTGTCATTTATGTATTTAGTTAGATCAGTTTGGATTCCTGGATTCATAATTAATAGGTTAAAATCCTTTACTATCCTCTTTATTCTGATGTTCAAATTGGTTAAGATTTGGCCAATGGAAGTCTCTTCTAACTTGTTCCTGTGTTCTTTGAAAACACCTATCATTGATTACATTCTCACTTTTTTTGCCACATGATATTCTACGTAAAACTTGTACTTTCTGTTCCCCAGCCCTGGGATCAGACATTTCCCCAGAGTTCTGGTTATTTATTTATTTATTTATTTTGGTAGAGAATGGTTTTTAGAAACCAAGCCAAAGCCCATTTTCTTTTGAAACATCTCTAGTCAGGCTTAACAGGAAACTTCATGATGAAAAAATCAAATGACCCTTTCTCACAGTTCATCACACGTGCTCCAGCAGGAGCATCTGACTTGCTGATTCGCTCGCTTGAAATATGTTCTTTCCTTCCTTGGTTTCCCAGATGATATTTTCTGAGTTCTCTTTTGACCTCATTGGTGTTTTTTCTTGGTCTCCTTTGAAATTCTCACTTATTTTCCTGACCCTTATTTGCTATATTAGCCTAGTATAATCCTTACACTTCTTCTCTAAGCATACATAGTTTCTCAAAAATCTCAGAGGGAGGCATTATTGCATAATTCTGGAAGTCAGTCTGCCTGAGTTTACATCCCAACTCCACTACTTACTAAGTGTAAGTAGATTATAGGGAAGATGTATAACCTTTTGCACCTCAGTGTCTATATCCATAAAATGGAAATATTAGCAATACCTACTGTATAAGGTTGTTCTGAGAATTAAACTATTCCTGACTCATAGCAAACTCTATATCATCATCATCATCATCATCATCATCATCATCATCAAGTCTCACATTTTTAAATACTATCTTTATACTCTTCCTCCCTTAACCTCTCCTACACTCAGAAATATTTCCATCAGCTGGATATATCAAGGTGACTGGGCCTCTAACAGAAATCTTGAAATTAACATGTGCAGAACCAAACACCTAACTTTGCTCATAATAGCTCACACTTATTGTTCCCCATCTTGTCTTCCTCCTCTCAGAAAAGATTCAGAAGGATCCATTTAAAAACATTAATCGCATCATATTACCATTCTCGTCATACCACTCAAAGGCTGTCCTTGTTGTTAAAAATTAAACCTAAGTTCCTTACCATGATCCATGGAATCTATGTAGCTTTGCCTCAGCTACCTCCATAATCTCACACAATCTCACGTCTCTTCTTTGCCACTCCACGGACTTAGGGCTTTAGCACTCTCTTTTTCCCCTGCCTGGAGCTCTCTTCCTGTCTGATCCAAATGGCTCATTTTTTCACAGTCTGTGTTACTCAGGGTCCTCCAGAGAAATAGAACTAATAGGATATACCCTATACAAATTGCCAATTCAAGACCCAGGAAGAGACATGGTTTCAGTTTGAGTCTAAAGACTGGAAAAACACATATCCCAGGTAGAAAGGCAATCAGGCAGGAGTACTTCCTTATTACTCATGAGAGGGTCAGTCTTTTTGTCCTATTCAGACCTTCAACTAATTTAATGAGGCCACAATCTGCTTAACTTTGTCTACCATTTCAAATGTTAATCTCACTCAAAAACACACTCATAGAAATGCGCAGAATAATGTTTGACCAAATATTCAGACACCTTGTGGCCTGGTCAAGTAGCACATAAAGTTAACCATCACACAGGCTTTCACAGTTTTGTTGAAATATTATATCAGATAGGACGTCTCTAATCATCTATACAAAATTACAACCACATTCATCTTTATTTCCTTTACTCTTCGTTTTTTCTTCCTAGCACTTATCACCAACTAATGTATATGTGTGTTCTTTGTTTACTGTCCCTTCCTTCCACCCCCACCTCCACCCAATATATTTGATTATAAGCTCTGTGAAAGCACGGACTTTGTTTTATTCACTGCTCTATTTCCATTTATTGAAACAAAGAGGCAATCATTCAACATTTGCTCATTGAATGGATGAATACTTTTCTTACATGCCACATTATTTAGAAGGCAAACTAGCTTGTTCTTTTATCACAAAGATGAGTAATATACCATAGAATTTAGTCATTCATATGTAATAACTCAGGGACAACATTCTATAAGGCAGCTATTGGTGACATGTGGAAATTGCTTTTTGTTTTAGAATATAAACATTGTGTAAATTACCATTACTCTTAAAAGAAAGATGTTTATTTCTCAGTATTCACCAAGGCAGTAGCAAAATCCTTTGATGAGCTTTTAAAGATTACCAATTCAGCATAATTGTTAGAACTATGGCCACATTGATTTGTATCTTAAAGCTTTTATTCATTTTTTTAAAAATAGGTAAATTTCTCAACTACTCAAATAACAGTTTACATCAAATAGTTATCAACTGGAAAGCTGTGATGACTCCATGTCTGGGTTAAAATAAGCCAGCACAGTGATCGGTTAACAAAGGTTATATATAATGTGACTTTGACTCTGATTTCTTGTTGTTTATCCTGACAACCATCTCCATTCTGCCGACTGACTCACTCTATAGATAAAAGAAAAATGTTTTTCTTTCCCATTTTCTTTCTGCCAGTTGCCCTCTTTCTCTCATTTGATCTCATTTTATCTCATTTCTATTTTTGACTTCTGTAAGGAAATGGAATTTTCTATATTCAATCTACAATGCCCTATATCTTCATCAATTTTTCTTCAATGATACACAAACCTGAAAACTGATAACTGCAGTCTGTCAGAGGGTATTTCTATAATAAGGCAGACATTTCTATGGTTCATTTTCATGGAAAGTTTCAAAATGAAATTTTAGAATATGTGTGTGTTTATGTGCGCACGTGCGAATATATGTGTGTGTATGTGTGTGTGTATTTTCACTTTTAGCATCAAAGTCTATTATTTTCATAAGCAGTTTTAAGAATGGCATATCCACATGTGAAACTTTGATAACATTCTTTATTATGTTCTTAACAAATGTAAAACTCAATTATTTCAAATAATTTCAATTAATACTCTACTGCTTTTTCATGCTGGTCACTGAATCTTTTAAGCTCTTTGCAGAAATAACAGGAGCTTCAATAACATAAAACTTGGTGTTTGAGGAGGGGGTATGCTTTAAAAGGCTCAATTCTCTAAGCAAAGTAATTCTGAAAACTGTTTTCATTTTCTTGATGATAATCCATCAATTTCTACAGTCTTTAAAATAATATAAAGCAGTTAAGCCATGAGGTTTAAAGCCTTACCTACCACTGGAAGTAAGCTTAAGTCCTATTTGGAAGGATGTAAAAACATTTTATACAAAGAAAAATTAATAACCTCAAGCATTTGGATAAGGACAAAATAATCCATATACTCAAATGTTTTGGTTTCCTTGGGAAGCCTTAAGAAAGTGTCAAAAAAGAAATCTCAAAGACACCTTGAAAGGAAAATACTAGAAATTAAATACTTTTTTCTAGTGACATATATATTTGTTTACTGTAAAGATGGCATCAGAGATATCAGAATCAAAATGGACTGCCCCAGCTCAATAATACCAGAGAAAATGTCTTGATTTATAATTGTAGAAATGGTTCAAAAAGCTAAGAAACAGAGACTCTGAGTCTCTATCATCTCTTAGAATCTTCAGCAAAGGTTTGTTTTAAGGCAGCAATAATCACAAACTTCTAGAGCAGAGGCAAAGGTCAGCAAACTACAGTCCCAGATCTTTACATGAATTATAAAGTAAAATATCTGTCAAAGAAACTCAGAGTTGAAATTCTTGCTCAACTCTCTAAATATTTACAATGAAGTGGTCTTTGGCCCTTTGCATATACTTCTTTTGACTGAGAACTTACTTTCTGCCAGGTAGCCCATTCAATTTGGGATTTGTAGGACAATTGCCATGGACTTCCATTTCTAGAGTATAAGGTATGTGGAGAGTGATTGCTCACATAACCAAGGGGCTTAGTATATAGAGATGGTAAGAACACAGAGGAGGAAGAGATGTTATCACATAGACTCTCAGATGAAGGCAAGACATTTGAGGGGTTCCTGAATCAACAAAATGATATTAAATGAGTTACTATTTAACAACTCATATAAGGAGGTGAAAAGAAAACATTCTGATTAAACAAACGAACAAGCAAAAAACAACTCTTCCTTGAGAAGTCATAGGCCAGAAGTTCAAATTTAAACTGGACCCTATCAAGCTGAAAAAAACTAACATTAAAGAAGCAATAACAGTCATTAAAGGCGTTTAGCAGAAGCAAATGCAAACCTCCTTAAAAGGTGAACTATCACCGATAAAGATCTAACAATAAACCCACAAAACACAAAGTTGCAGAACCCTCAAGTAAACAGTAGAACAGAAAGAAAGTCAATAGACCCAACAAACACAAAACTTCAGATAATAAAACTATCAGAGTTAAGTATTTTGAAATGATTATACATGAAAAAAGAAAATTAAACGTATAAGTTATAATAAAAAAGACATCATTTTAAACACCTGGCAAAATTGATAAAAAGGTTAAACTTCTGGAAATAAACAAAATAAAATCAAAGAATTTACTTAGGAATGAGCAAACATAAATAAAAGCATACTTGGAAAAAAGTTGAGACATGAAAGATAGAATAACAAGGTCTAGTATATATTTAGTGGTATACAAAGAATGGAATCTTAAGAGTGGGGAAAGAGGATACACAACTAAAAATTCCCTATAACCAACCAAGTACAAGAATCTTTAGCCTCAGGAAACATACAGAATATCATGGAGGAAAAGTAAAACAAAATCCACATGTGAATGCACTGAATATAAAGGCAAAGAACAAGTCTTATAAGTGGCCAAACAGAAAGAAATGGACTACCTTAAAAAAAAAAAGACAATTATATTTTAAATACATTTTTCAGTAGCAACAATGGGGTGCAGAATATATTGAAATAAAATTAAAGTATTGAAAAAAATTATTAATAATTACTACCCAATTAAACTATTATTCTAGAATAAGGAAAAATTAAAAATTTTGAGTCAAAAATAAGGGGGGGGGTGAAGGTTTATTATAGGAACTGAGAAAGGATGTACTTCATGGAAGAGGGTGTTAAATTCGGAAGGAATGACTAGTGGGAAGGAATGTTGAGAAAAGCAAGTGGTGTGTGGATTGCTAAGTCTAAAGACGCATATGTATTAGTCTACTTGGGCTGCCCTAACAAAATAACACAGACTGGGTGGCTTAACAACAGAAATTTATTTCTCACAGTTCAGGAGGCTACAGGTCCAAGATCAAGTTGCCAGCAGGGTTAGTTTCCGGTGAGATCTCTCCTTGGTTTACAGAAGACCATTTTCTCTCTGTGTCCTCACACGGCCTTCTTCTCTGTGCATGTGCACTCCTAGTGTCTCCTCCTCTTCTTATAAGAACAAGGGTCCTATCAGACTGGGTCCCCACCCTTATAATCTTGCTTAACCTTAATTAAATGTATAAGAAAGTCAGGTCATAGACAAGTTTTCATCATGGGAGAACAGAGACACCTGTACAGACTTCCGACATTATACCTGGCTAGTTCTCTTCACAACTCAACATCAGAAAAAGAGAACGGAAATGGAAAAGGAGAAGATTAGGAACTATTCTAGTTTAAATAAAACTGAAAAGGAAAGTTAACTAGAAACTATGTTTTTGATAATATTAAAGAATTATTGCTAGTTTTCTTAGGTATATGAGAATTATTTATTTTTGAAATATGTATTTACTACAATATTTAGGTGTAAAGTGGTTTAATGTCTGCAATTTACTTGCAAATGATTTAGCATACATACATAAATATACCAATAAATAAAGTAAATATGGCAAAATGTTAACACTGTTAAAGTTAAAAGTATAGATTTTAGAATCACACTGGTTTCAACTCCTAGTTTCATCTTTTTCTGGTTCTAACACAGTTCAGTATTTCTTAATTCCTCGTAGTTCCAGAAAGTGCTACTTTAATTTCTATCTTAGTATTATTCCCCCCTGAGGTGCCTCTTGCCAGGACTGCCTATTCATCAGGGGTGAATTTATCTATTATCCAATTGCAGCCTGTCACACAGACATTCCTGACCATTCTGCCTTCATGGGTCTCTTTCCATGCCCAGTTTTCCTCATGGGAAAGAGTTTGAATACTCCCCTAAATCCTCCTCTGTTTGTAATCTTAAACTTCATCTGTGGTTCTGATAGAGAACAAGACAATGGACCAAGGCAGGGCCTCAGACTCAGGAAATGAGCCACTTAGTTTCTTAAACTAGACCATGGGGTGGGGAGTGGGGAGGAATTAGAGACAAGAAATAAGAAAAAGCTCAGCTATAAGAAAAATTCTTTCTCTCTCTCCCTCTCCCTCTTGCTCTCTCTCTCTCCCTTTCCTCTCTTCCTCCCTCCCTCCTTTCTCTCCTTCCCACTCCACCCTCCACCCCTGCCGATAAAGTCCCCTTTCTGTAGGAGAAATCAAAAGACAATTAATAACAGTTAACTGCAGTGAGGGATAGGAATGTAGCTTTTCAGTTTTAATATTTTTATCAACACTATTTAAATTTTCTAACGTTATCTTTCTAGGCCCATGATTCAGCAGGTAAGACAGGGAGAAAGAACTGGGGTGAAGCCAGTGTGAACCACATCACCCTACCTTGTCCACTCATAATCGAGGTCTACAAATGAGAAGAATGGAATTATTTTCTTTGGGAGGAGGAATAACATTTCACTTAAATGGTGTTCAACATTAGTATTTCCTATAATAAAAATGAGCTTCAAATGTTTATCTGTTATCGTTGATCTGTAATGAGATTTTACTAGTTGCATCTTTAAAAATACCTTTTCAAATGAATAGGTATTATCAAATACTGAGACTAATTCATGAGCATATAATTTTAATTGAGGATATTCCTCATTCGAAAGACATTTATAAATTATATTAGATTCTTCTCTTGGTATTTGTCTTTTAGCATGTCATTACAATGTAGATTAATAACTTCCAATCAAAAAAGTAGAAGCCCCTCAGTTGTACAGTTAACTGGATTTTGAAATATGGAAATTCTCTTTTCACTTTAAGATCTGAACAATGTTGCTGGATATATAGCTTGAGCTTGGAAAATGTATTTGTTGCAAATGTGTGTGGGATTAAAGATCTCCCTTCTTGTTTTAACTCTTACTAGTCCAGAAATGTATAAAAAAGCTTAACATTACTTGTGATTTGAGCGACATTATTTGTCTCCAAAATATATTTACAACAGTATAAATTTCATATATAAGTGCTATTTTGCTTTGTAATTTTAGTTTTAATTCATTATACAACACTATCAATCTTCAGCAGAAGCAAATTAATTTTCAAAAAATGTGCAGTGTTGCATAACAGTTGAAGATGGCCCTTTTTGTTGAGAAAACTTTCAATCTCAGTCTTGAGCTCAAACAAGTGCTATAAAACTGTACCCCTGTAAAGTCACCAGACTGCTGAGTGGCAGGGTAAGCCATGATATTTAACTTCTATTTTTGTCAAAAATTCACAACACGGATAATGAGTAAGTCCATGAGAACGAATGAAGTTCGCCACTGGCACTGCCTGTTCAATAGCATGTGACAGATTCAACTATTTTCTGCAATGTATCTGCCCATAAATGACACGCTAAATAACTATGCTATTTAAACCCTTCATATTTTCACATGCTTTATAAATTTGTTCAACTAAACTTATTCCTGCTCCACACATATTTTTACCACCTTTAGTTATAACACATCTTAGCAGTTTCCACTTCAGGTAGTTCTGAATTAGTGTTTTCTTAAAGTCTGAAAAAAATACTGCCTGTAAATGTTCCAAAGAGACTAATTGTTCAGTTTCTTCAAACTCAGTGTTGACACCTCAAATGAATGACTGAGCAGCATGGTAACATCTGTCAACTCACCAATAACCAAAGAAATCCACTCAAAATTGATTGCTTTGTTTTATAATTGACTTTCGATGTTGTTCCAAATGTCTTCAACTTTTAAGCAACTGTTCTGTCTGAAAAGCTAATAGTCTCAAACAAGTTTATTTTCTCTAAATACATTTCTTTGATTGTTTCAATCAAACATGATTTAATTAGCTCACTATCAGTAAGTGACTTTTCTTGCACAGTTAACACATAAACCATTCAAAATTTTACTGTGTTTGCAGTTTCATGTTTAGTTTTCATTGTTTTGAAGAATTTCTGCTGAAATGAGACACTCTTATCAACTTTTCTAGTTTTCCTGACCATTGCTTTCCTGTGTATTAGGTATAATGTGATGAGTGCAATGATTCTGGTAGTATTATCATATAGTGTAGTGTTTTAGCACATCTATGTTGTCACTGCATAATAAACACAATTTTTGGTATCTAATTCAATAATAAAATTATTCACACTCCACTGTGCTTTAAAGTATAATATTCATATCGGTTTCCTGTATCCACTTTAACAAATTACCACAAACTTTGTTGCTTAAAACAACAAACTTATTCTCTTATAGTTCTGACAGTCAGAAATCTGAAATAAATCTTCTGGGGCTAAAATCAAGATATCAGCAGGCTCAGTTCCTTATGGAAACTTTGGGGGGAATCTGTTCCTTGTTTCTTCTGGCTTCCAGAAGCTGCTGGAATTTCTTGGTTTGTGGCTTGTATTACTCCAATTTCTGCTTCTGTCACTTTATCGGCTTCTCTATTTGACTTCCCTATATCCCTTCTGTAAGTACTCTTGTGATTACATCAGACACACTCAGATCATCCAGGACAATCTCTCCATCTCCAAATCCCTAATTTGATCACATCTACAAAATGTCTTTTGCCATAGAAGGAAATATATAGGTTCCAGAAATTAGAATGTGAATACCTCTGAGATATTCATCCTACTGCGCCAAGTACTCTTTTCTTGTTTTTATATAATAAGTATGCACCGAAAATAAAAAGTAAATAACTAGGAGAGTATATGATATGCATTTTGAAATGCTATCAGGTTATAATGGCATCACTACAATCTGTAGCAAACTGAAAATGATGGTAATGTTGTCTTTCTTGCAACTACTCAACTCTGCTCTTATATGAAAGTAGCCATAGAAAATAAATAAATGAATAAGTGTGACTGTATCCTACACTAAAATTTAAATTTCATATAATTCTCACATCGAGAAATATTAATCTTCATTTTGTTTTGTTTTGTTTTGTTTTGCTTTGCGTTTCCAACCATTAATAAAGTGTAAAAATCATTCCTACCTATGAGACTATACAAAATTAGGTGGCAGGCTGGATTTGGCCCTTAGGCCATAGTTTGCTGGCTACTGGGAAAAATCACTAGACAAGACAACAGCTACCAGCCAAAATGTGCTCTTCTCAAAACTTCAGTATAAGAACATTCTAAATATTTAAACATTCAGAAAAGTAAGTTTTTACAATGAAAGGAGAAGAGTTGCTTTAAGTATTATGACTGCCTCTTTTTGTCATGAAACAAAAGTTACTAACTAGCACTAAACTTTTAAACATGGCTAATTTTAGGAGTGTTTTGCCCTCCGAGTATATTGGTGCTGGAATTTCCTCAGGTAAGAAAAGATATTTAAGTACAAGTTTCCTTCCTGTATAGTGGCCAAAGTGACAACTCGGTAGAGATGGAACTTTCCTCACTCACAAGAGACTTTCTCTCTTGGGTTATGTCTAACACTCCCATTACAATGTGAGATTTGGTCAGGTCTAGAGTTGTAAGTTCTGAACCGTAAGTTTTGTTGCTGACTTTTCCAATTGCTCCTCTTAATTTATCCTACATGCTATTCAACCATTTATAAAGGCTCACAAAAAAATAACTAGCAGTGTATTTTTAAAATCACATGTAGGTGAGAATGGAGATGAATTTGCATGTGAGTCTGCATTTACTCATGCTGCAGGCGTTTGCTATGTAATGAAATGATATCTCTTTTCAGAGTTCCAGGAATGTCATAGATGAAAATTTTACCTTTTCTCTCATCGCACTTCCTTGTCCAAAATTGTCTATACTCTTATTTAAGTTATGGTTTCTACTCTGTGATTATAATTATATTACACTTTAAAAAGTAATAAAAAGTGTTCCCACTTGAAAAAAAAATACAGAAAGATATGTTTCTCCAGTCACTTTTGATTAGCTCTAATCTGGCTCTCCAGAGGGAGAGGACATGACATTGAACATTGAGTCTCCCTATTCAGAAAGCTGATCCTTAATACCGGTGAGGAAATAAAGATTCTTTTGATCTTATATTTTAATCTTAAATTTTAATTTGCACCATACAATTTTAATAACTGTCCTCTAGATTTCAAAGTGAATAAAATTAAGTATTTTGCACACACTGCATATTACACATGTAACTTCAGATTCCTTTGTATCTGTAAGAGCTTTGAAGGCTGCTTATTAAATTAATAATGACCACCAATCAAGGGCTGTCAACCTTTTTGTACACTCATGAGCCTTGGCTACAAATCGAAAATACATGTTGAACTCCTTTTTGTTCCTAAGCATATTATAATGATATTGCCATAATTAATAAACTCTATGTTTCACATGGGATTGCTTTTTCCAGGGTATTTATTATGCATAAATGAATAAAGGTGCCAATCAATTGCTATACTGTCCAAAAGTCTAATAATCAAGTTCTAACAATACAAAAATAGAACCAATCCTGAGCAGGATGCTCCTATCCCCATTATCCCAAACTAAATCAAAGTTAATGTTCCCCAAATGGAGAGACATAAGTACTTTAAGCCTATTTAAAAGTGGCTATTTCACTTTTCTTCTGCCTTTTGTTTTATGCAAAGATTCACGGTATTTAAAATTAAAAAATACATTTTTAAGAAATTATATCCTGTACTCCTTGAATGCATGTGAGAGAATAAATCTGAATTTATATATTTACAGTTCAATTTGGAAGCAAGCACTAAAACGACACAAATGTATAATATAATTGCCAAACATTTCATGTTTTTCCAAGAAAGCATGTTTCTATTCATTAGTTCACTCAAGGAAAGTATACTGAGAACTTGTTACATGTTGTGCATTGTACTAGGAGCTGAGGAGATATAAAGTTTTGTAACACAAGGAGTTTTATCCAGTAATCCACTGTTTACTAGGAAAAATAATCATGGAATCAAATAGTGCCATGAAAGTACCATAACTGAAAGAATGGAGGAAAGGCAATAGACTAGTACAAAGGTGACGGAGCACTGCCTTGGAGGAGCAGGAAGCTTCAGTGAGACAGAAGGCTTAACTTAGAACCTGAAACATAAGGAGGAGCTCACCAGGCAGAGAAGTGAAGCACAGTCATTCCAGCAGACACAAAGTGAGGAAAAGCGATTGTACCATTTTGCGTTCCCACCAGCAATGTATGAGAGACCCAATTGCTCTGCATCCTTACCAGCACTGGGTTTTTGTTGCATTCGGTTTTTTAAACCCTTTTAATAGGTATGTAGTGTCATATTTGCAATTCCCTAATGACTAATAATATTGAACATCTTTTAATGTCCTTTTTGCAATACATTTAACTTCTTAGGTAAAATGTCTATGCGAAACCTCTTGCCATATTTTCAAATGGGCTGTTTTCCTATTAGGACTGTTTTGAAAGTTCTTCATATATTCTGAATACATTTCCCTTGTCAGGTATGAGTTTTGCAAAGATTTTTCTTAGCTCATAGGTTTTTATTCTCTCAATAGCATCTTTCACAGAGCAGAAGTTTTCATTTGGACAAAGACCAATTTGTTATTTTTTCTTTTATGATTGTGTTTTAATGTCATATCTAAGAAATATTTACCTAATCCAAGATAACAAAAACTTTCTCCTATGTTTTCTTCTAAAAGAAGATTTTAGGTGTAATATAGGTTTTATATCTAGATCTAGGAAACCGTTTAAGATAATTCGCATGTAAGATTCAATACTTGGGTCTATGTTGACTTCCTTGCACATGGATATCGTATTGTTCCAGCACCATTTTTTAAAAAGACTCTTATTCCTCTATTAAATTTTCTTTGCGCCTTTATGTAACATCAATTACCAGTATAGGTAAGACTGTTTTTGGATTCTTTGATATACATTTTTAGATGAAACTAATAAAATGATGGAACTCATGGTAGATCTACTAAGCAAGCTACCTAAAATACACATGAAAAACAAGAAACCCAATCAGATACATAAGGAAATGGAAAAAAGAGTCTTGACAGAACACTGAAGGATCTAAAAATATAAGATGCCCTAGATGGTTAACACAGAAACTTCTACTTTGTTAAGCTATTTCCAAGCATCTGAGCCAGCTCTCTTTCTTAGCAATATCAGGCAGAATTATTTTTCCATGGATTCAGTGACTTAAATTGAAGCCGACACATCACCCAGAAAAGTAGACAGGACGATCTGACCCGTGGTGGGCAGATCCATTAGGAGCCAGCACACCCCCGAGTACTGTAAGATAAATGAAGAACAGCTTTACCTAGCTCTGTGCACAGATCTTGCAAAGTGTTGTTTGTGTTTTTCCCCTTTCTCCTGACTCACTTTATATATACCTGTAGCACCACCTTCCAAAGAGCACTCCACTGAAAGAAAGTTTCCCAGATGCAAAACTTCTATTTTTGGGCCATAGTTTTTGATACTTTAACTGTCCAAATCCAAATCTTTAACTTCTATCTGTATGTCATCCATGTTCCTTTGTGTGGTTTAGGATGTAATTCATATAAAAGTCATCTCAATCTTTCACAGGCTGTAATTCTCCTTTAATTAGATTATAATTAAAACCAAATAAAGAAACATGCAGATGAATAACTTCATAAGTTTTCTCCTGGAAAATTATTATTTTTTTCTTTGATAATCAGCCTAAAATAGAGTTGGAAAATGTTTTTGTGCATTTTGATAGTAAAACAGTAGCGTGTGAGTGTGTGTGTATGTTTTCCACTGAAAAGCACTCACACAAAGAGCATTTTAATTTTCCATGGTATTGCTATTTTGACCTCTGAGACCTTGCAAAGTAAAGTATTTATGATCCTGGGCTTTTTTATGGTATTGTTTCAATAGTTTTGTAACATTTGTATTTCTTGCTGATGTTTTTGGCATTAAAAATCACTCAGGCTGTGCTGAAATATAATGGTATTCACTGAACCATACCATGGAAGGATAATTCAGTTCAGTGAGGTTATTCTAGCTCATCATGTACACAAAGGATTGAAAGAAATTGTAGAAGATTCTCAGTCCTTTACATGGGCAGCACTGAGTCTTCCCACCCTCCGCCCCCCAATAACTTGACATAGACAAACCTTTACTTGAACATAGAAATATCTAGTTTTAAGTCTTTATAGCAAACCAAAGGAATGAGACAATGGCCCAAGGTATAAAGAAGCATAGCATTGATGAACAGTTGCTCCGGATCACTAATTCCTTTTACCAGTTACTCAGGCAAAAATCAAACCTCAACAGTCATCTTAGCTTACAGGCCAGTTTCAACACATCTCAGATAAGCCCCCAAAATGATGAGTCTCAAACTTGATTACAGTAATGGAATGTGCTATTACAGATATAAACCAGGGGTGATTTAATTTTCATATATTTAAGTTGGCCCTAACCATAGATACCCATAAAGCCTCAGTTTGACTGCCATGCTTTGTACCATTCTTTATCTATTTTGCTTGTACCATTCTGTATCTATTTCTTCACCAAGAATAGTTAAATGCAAAGCCTTTCAGCCTTTTGTCACCTTAGCTTGAGATATCGATTACAATAGTACCCCATATTATTTGATCTTTTGTACATTTTCTCCTTGATTGGCTGATCATTCAATTTTGGTCTTGATTACACAATATAAACTCTTAATGGATAAAGTGAAAAGGCCGATAGGACAAAGGAACAATACCTACATGTTTAAAGAGATGATAGATTGATAGATAGATAGATAGATAGATAGATAGATAGATAGATAGATAGTAGGCAGATAGAAAGGTAGATATAAAATCTCCAGTATGCATCAATTACATAGGATAAATATATTGAATTATAAATAATTGATTGAGACCTTAAATTGAGTATGCTCATCTGATAGAATCCATAAATTTTTACTAAAGGTGAAAAACAGATCTTTCAAGTTTTACTCCTTGTAGATAAGTAAAAGTAAATATTGTTGCAATATTCAAATGCAGTAGATGGCTTAAGCTGATGGGCTCTGCAATCTCACAAACCTGGGTTCAAACAGTAACACTGCTATTTAGCTGCTGGATGACTTTGGGCAACTTTCTTAGCCTCTCTAAAGCTCAACTTTGTCATCTGCAAAATGGGAATAATAATAATTAAGCTTCTGGTTCAGTTGCTAAAGCACAGATTATAAAATAATATTAACTCAAACAAGATAGAAGTTTATTTCTTTTTTCAAATGGCATGCTAAGCATAAAATTTTAAAAAGCAGCTTTGTGGTGGCTGCGATAGGGCTCATTCCATCATGTTATTCTGCTGTCTTCAACATGCAGCTTCCATATTTTGGTCGAAAATGCTGCTTAAGTTCTTGCAATCATATACATTTACCAGCCAGTGGAAAAGTGAATAAAGGAAAAGGAGGTGAAAGATACTATAAACAGGATCACATTTCTCCCTTCTTCCCTGCATCTATGCCTCTTCGCAAGGTGACTCTGCAGTATCACCCATAAAGTAGTTTACTTTCACACCCTCTAGAATCTATGAATGCCTTATGATTTACTTTAACCAAGAGAATGCACCAAAAATGGCATATATGAGTTCTGAGTCTAGATCTCTATATCCCTTGTACTCCTCCACTTGCTTACTTGGTACCCTTAAAGCCACTGTGTTAACAAACCCTCTAGATGAAGAAAGACAGGTAGTGAAACCAGACTTATTGCCTCAGCTGATGGTCAGCCTGCAGCCAATCCGATAGCTCATTACAGATGTATAAGCTCAGACATCACAGAAGAATCAATTAGCTGATCACAGCCAAAAATTGCTGACCTGCAGAATTATGAGTAAAAATAAACTATTGTTTTAACTTACTAAATTTTGGGGTGAGTTGTTATGCAGGAAGTGATAGAAGGAAAAGACATCACTTTTCCTTTAATACTATGGCCTAGAATCTGCACATACCACTTCTACTCTTGTGCCATTGGTAAAAATTTAGTCATATGACCATAGTAGCTGCAAGGGAAGCTGCGAAATGTAGTTTTTCACTGGATGGTCATGTGTCCAGCTATAGCTAGGTTCCTGGTTCTAAAGAAATAAAAGGAGATGCTAGGGAACCTATATTGTGGGGCAGCTAGTTAAGTACCTGCCACCTCTACCTCTTCAGTTGGTTGTGAAGATTAAATATTAAACAAGTGTAACAATGTTGGCCCAATAGCTGGAACTTATAAAGGTTCCAATAAATGTGTGTTTCCCTTTATATTTAGAATAGAAATAGATGATATTTGTTTAAAGGGTCACAAAGAATAGTTAGAAGTATTAAGTTCTCCTTACCTATTTCTCATTTTTCCATTATCTTTCAGCAGCCCTTCCCTTGTCCCAAACTGAAATCAGGAGCCACACTGGAAGATCCATAGAGGGAATATAAAGAGTGACATTGAATCACTGTGTCTACAGATATGATGCAGACAAAGCCTGGATGTCTGTTAGAAAAGATTAGATAGAGCTTATGGAATAAAGCCAGGGGAGAGGACTAAAGAAAAGTCCTTTCAATCCTATCACTGTCACTGTATAATAAATAGAGAATGCCACTGGGCAACTGTCAGAAATCAAAGTGGAAAGGGCTTTTCTTTTCATCCTTTTCTTTTTTGAAACTGAGGGTTTTAGTAAAAAAAAAAAAAAAAAAAGATAGTGGATGTGGTGGTAAACTATCTTGGCCTTGAGGAGAGAAAAAAAAATAGGTGTCCATTACCTACAGCCAATTCATGTGTCTCTTTCCAATTTTAATGAAAAAGAAATGAAAGATAAGAACAGAATGGGAGATAGGCTGTGGGAAACTGACAAAAAAATCTAAAAGGAAAGCTTTTGAAAATAGTTTGATGGATGTATACAAAACCCACTTCCATAAAAGATAATCATTACTTATTAACCAGCTAGAAGATTACCTTATGGTAACTGTAGAATAAGTGAGCCGTCATTAAATAAGCTTTAGTCAAGAACATATGTTTGCCTGTATTTTGAAATCTGATGTTTTGACTTATCCCCCAGACTAATGGATGGCCTCATATCTGGTAAACAGTTGTTGTTGTTGAAATCTCTCCTTTCAGAGTTGCTGCCAATTCAGAATTTGCTATCACAAGTCAAATCCTGAAACAACCCAAAAGAGTATAACTGAGGGACCCTGGATAAAAGAGAGATTAAATAATCAATAAGTAAAGTGACACATGCACAAAAGGATGAGACAGCAGTGAGATTCAGGGCAGGTATGGGCCATCTTGTGAGTGACAGTATTTACAGAATATGTCCAACTGTGATGCAAGGGAGGGCTCAAGGTCAACGACAACTAGAAAAACATAAAGTCATAAGAAAGAAGGCTTTGTCAGGAGCCGTATATGGATAAGGCCTAAAAGCTGAGAGGGTGTGCTCAAAGGTGAGCCAGAGAATACAAAGGACATTCCAAAGGACAGAGGCTTCAGAAATGTGAGAAGGGTCACAGACCAAGATAATGGCATAGAGAAGAAAATAAAAATATATGACTTCAAAGCAGCCTCTTTAGAAATATGTTTTATTCAGTGTGATTAAGAAGCAAACACCCATGTCATCTAGAGTAATATTTTAGAATTTGAGAAATTCTTGAGATAAATCTGTTAAAAGATTAGGAAACTATAATGTAAATCACAGGAGGAAGCCAATCAAAGATTAAAGGGCCTTTGGAGTACTAGTCACTCCTGAGGGTAACAGACATTGCAAAAAAATAAATAAATATGAAAAATGGCCAGGTTACATATGGTTGTATAGGTTCTTTTCCTGCAGAGAACATTCAGAACTAATATGCATTGTGCTTCTTCACAAGGAAGATGTGTGGTAAATACCTATTCTTTGTTCCCCCATCATTACCTCATGACTTTTCCTTTGGGGAGTAAGATGGCTGCTTGTGTTGAGATTTTCCATCAGAGTACTCAGATTATACCTCCTTCCCAAACAGGTGACAAGTGACCAAGTCCAGGCCAAACAGGTTCTCCCTCCTAAGAATAAGCTGCTTTAACAGATGGGCACAAAATGCGAAATTCATGCCATGAAGCATCTCTGCTTTGTTCCTGCTAACAGGCGTCCCCTTTCTCCCAAGGCCTGGTCCCCTTCAATGTCCTGAGTTACCTCAAACCCTTCTAATGAATTCTGCTCAGGCTTGGTATCCAGAATTCTTCTGTTTGTAACCGGATTGCTATGAAGGGAGCAGTTTGCAACACTTCACAAATACATTTGACTACCAATTTTTTTTTTTTTTTTTTAGCAAAATTACACACTACACAGGTTATCTTCAGAACACACACTGCTCTAGATACTAATGGTGAGCTTTTGGAATATGTTAAGGGAACATAAACTGTACTCAACGCTTATATTTACTCATTGGAAATCACCAAAGAAGGAGCAATAACACATCCCTCTCTGCGTGTCCTCGCCATAGAGCACATTAAAATGGCCTCGCTAAAGATGGTGGTGCTACCACACAAAGGTTCTGTACTGGCACTAAGACCATCAGGGGTCAGATGACTCCTAGCCGGAGGAGAAATGCAATTTCCTCAGCAAATTCCAGGGTTTACCACGGTATCGTATTTTTTTATGACAGTAAAAGGGAATTAACTGTGAGCTTACCACAGGGCAGGACCTTCCTGTAGAACAAGACCTAGTTAAATTAATCTCCCTCACTCTGGAAGGATGTTGGAAGGGTAGTGAATGTATCCTTCACAAGTCTCCTCCCAAAGCCTAGTAAAGTGGTGGTATATATATTTTTGAAGAAAAAAAAAATAGCTCTTTAATTGTATTCACTTAAGAAAAGTAAAATTTCTCTAATATAAGGCATGACAAATAAATATCCCTTAGGAAAATAGGGGGAGGAGGAGAGTCCAGGTGGAAAAAAGGAATAAAATGGTGCTAAAACCACACACCCAAATCATGTTAATTCTCTTTGTGTTTATACACAATTTCTATGATGACAGGTTCAGAAACAATAACAGTATTAATGATAACATGAAAATATCAATAATATGATTTGGGTTCTAGTCTATTTACATTACAAACCCCATTATCCCCATTAAGCAGATGAGAAAACTGAGGCAGGAAGATAGGTTAACTACCCAAGAGTCTTCCCCTTAAACCGGTTTAACTTCTCTGCTAATTCTCTTGCCCTAATTGTCTTTCTCTCTACTTCACAAAAAATGCAAACGTGATACAATTCATAGTGATAATGACAATGCAAGGAAATTGTATAAAGGTTTGTAGGCACATACATATACACACATATACATATTCATTCATATTCAAAAGGCTGCATGAGAAGAATGAATAGTAGAAAGAATAAATAACGAAGTAAGGAAGAAGAAATAAAGAACAGTCTTGAAGAGTACTTGGGAACATATCTTTCTCTAAGTCTGGATAACAGTAAAAGAGGAATGTTTTGTGGTAGGTATCAGGAATTTTGAGGAAATTCGTGCCTGAAAGCAGTTTTTGGAGAAGTATCATACAGAGAGATCAAGGAAAAAAACGTTGTTCATCTGTTTGCTGAATCTATTGGTCTGGAGCAATTTCCCCTTTTCTAACAACCCATCCTTTATCCATGTAGAACATAGATATTTGTCTGTGATGAATGTTAAATAAATGTTTATGGAACAAATCAATCATGTGTGGTTGCATTATGTTTACATACATTCTAACAATTTTTTTCCAGATCTCACAGGACTATTTTTAGAAATTTTATAATTTTTTCATAAACTTTCAGTTCAGTCAGGCTTTGTCAAAAACTCCAATGTCTCTGTTTTATGTTTATTCTAAAATCATGAAAAATGTTTCAAAATTAGAAGTCATTTTGGTCAAGCACCCCAAACTCAAATAACCTCAGAATCTAGGCAAATGACATAAGTAAATGAAGCAATCTATGTGTGAAAAAAATTGTAAGGCCATCTTGGTATGCCTCTCATTTGCCTACTTTTCATAATGGCCTGGAAGGAGAATAGAATCTCCCTTTAAAAAGTTACCACAAAAGTGCAACAGTAATGAGAAGCCAACATTGGTCTTAGTCTCAGAGAGATGATGAGTGGGTAGGCACTGCCACAAACTGGCAAATGCATAACCATCTAGAGTGGCCAGCTCCCACCCCCCAGCCTTACCTATTGCGCTATACCTGAAGTGATTCCAATATTGTCAGATGCACTGAATTTTTAAGCAAAATGTATTAGATAACAAAAATGCCCCTTCTTCCTTTGTCTATGCCCTTTGCCATATATTTATGCAGTGCCTTTATATCCTGACTACAGGAATTACCTGTCACACTTGCTTAGACCCACAGAATGGCATACAAGTGACAGTAATGCCAGAATTTCTAAGCCTAGAGGCTTAGGAGGTCTTGCATGTTCTCATTTACCATCAGCATGAGAATATACCACAACCAGACTGAGGTGTAAGAGACACAAGGATGTGAGAAAGGACAAACTGCCATGGCTGACAGCCAGACATGTGACCCACCAAGATTAGTGGAGTCACATGGCCAACCTCCCAACTCACCCCAGACCCATGAGCAATAAACTTACCTTAATATGCCATGGAAGCTCTGTGGTTGGTTATTATGCAGCATTATCATGGTAGTAGATCACTGTACACAAATCTAGGTTCTTGGGTGAAATATGCATGCCTAAAAGAAGTTCATGGAGAAGTATCATGCAGGGTGACCTGGGTGGGAGAAAAAAACCTTTTCAGTCTGTTTATTGAGTCTATTGGTCAGACCAATAGATTCACAACCCATTCTAACAACGCATTGTCTAACAACCATTACCTAACAACCCATTCTTAATCTAAGTATGGTATAAATATTTTTCTATGACAGAAGTATGCAGGGTTTTTTTTTTGAAATTTATCAACCCATTCATATTTTAAAAAAAATGCAACATAGTATTTCTGTGGCTCTGATCCAGACCACAGGCTACTATTTTGCATTCTCTGTTATGGTCTAAGCCCTTCATTTTACAATGAAGAAAAGACATTCAAAGAGATAGGTTGAGTCACCTAATTCAGTCACTTTTTAAAAAGTATCTAGTGTTTTCTTTGAGTGAATAGGTATTTCCAAAATCACTCAGGTCTTTCCTCCCCAGCCTTCCTGCCACTCTGTTTTTGTCCAGAGGCTAGACCCACAAAAACGACCGACACCACATTGATCTCTACAAGCCTCAGCTGAGCCCTGTCAGCTACTTTTGTTTGAGCAGGGGATTTGAATTCTCCTTTTCCCAGGAAAGATAATATTTCTAAAAATGTGCTTGAGGTCACAAACTGGGTACATTCTTTCAGCGTGAAACTCAAACCATCTCTTTCTACAAAACAAATTAATAAATAATGCTTCTACTTTAAAATGGAATAATTTTTACACAATGCTGACTAAGGCCAAATTTCCATGAAATCAGGATAACATTGGTCTTGACCAAGCAAAAATAATCTAGGCTAAGAGCACACAGGCAATTCTAATAGGGCATGAGTCCATTCATTTAGAAAACCATAGTTTCTTTTTTACAGAGCTACCAAAGGAGAACCCATATTGAAAGTTGTGATTATTGTTTTAGCTAGGATTCATAAAGAGACTGAACAGCTGCACACTTTATTAGATCTAATCTAAATACCTGCTCCTTGTATTTTGTGCTGGGAGATATTTATGATATCAATTCAACTTTATACTAACCATCAGGAAGAATACTCCCTGTAGCTCTGCCGACTCAAAATAATGATTTGTAAGGGAGCCCTAATGACAGAACAAGGGGCAATTATAGACACAGCATGAGACTTGGAATAACTGCGTGATATATTTTGTGCACTTGATTGACCTCATGTTCAAGTTCATTTGTGCCTCACTGTTGTAGATATGACCTGTGCTTCAGGGTATATGCCTTGTTAATTTCAATATAAGAAGACAGAATGGATTAGATCAGATGGCTCAAAACAAAAAGCAAAGCTGCACTAGTGCTTGGTGGAAAGAAAAGTGGTGGCACACTGGCATCTACCAGAAGGAACCATCAAATATCTTTCAGGAAAGAATGAAAAGTTAGAATAATCAATATGGAGTGTTAATTTATATCTACTCTTGGGATAACTAAAACAACATACATTTTTCAGTGTCTTTACATAATTGTGTAGCTGCTGGGAAGATTTGGAATTTATTGTAAAATGAGAGAGGGATAGGAAAATAGAGAACAAGAACTCAATGTAAAATAAGGTTATTGTGAGATGTCCATAGATTGTATTGCTTTAGAGCAAAACCACTTGGCAGTCTCTTCTGTACATGTCACTGAAATACATGCTTGCTGTGCTGTAATTCACTGAATGAGATAGGGGGGAAGTCTTTTCTGATGGGTTGTTTATAGTCCCAATTCCAAAATGCTTCCTAGAATTGGGAGTAAAAGAAGGGGCATATAGGAAAAGAACTGTTCTTTGTTTGTGTTTTTGTCCATTTTAGTATTTATCAAAAAAAAGAAAGAAAAACAAATCCTCTTGTTTGTTGTACACAAAATTATAGAGGGAATTCAAGCACATAACGATATTGCAGACTGACTTGAAAACAACATGAATAACTGGCACTTATGCAATTTCTCAGAAATACAGCTTTGATTCTAAATTGGTTGAAAAGAGGCGTTTCAAAACAGCCGTTTCATCAGTCTTGGTTGTTTGCTAATAGTACCATCCAGTCAACTCCGCCTACTCTTCCAAAGTGGTTGTTAGAAAAACCTACAAAAGCTTTGGTAGAAATTTGAAATCGATGTTTTCTAAATGATACTGGGAACCATATCTTTGCTATTCTATTGTGAGATGTGTAATCTTTGAGAAAGTACATAACTAATTTCTAATATTGAATGAGGAAGTGCCCAACTCAGAATATACAAATAAACTGCACTGCCAACCTAGCAAGGAATACAGGTAAACTAAGCCAAGTGATCACAAATTGGAACATTGGGATTCTATTCCATATTTATCTGGCCTGAAAAATTAAGGCTGGAAATGGGTCATAATTGAAACTATAGGAATGTATGAGATATTATAGGAAGAGACAAGATTCTGATGAAAATACCTATTTTTGCCTAAAATGTTAGGGAAAGAGTAGAAAATATATACTTAAACATACAGCACTTTAAAAAAAAAGACTTGATTTTCAATAAACTAAGTTGAAAAAAAATTAGTCAATTCTCTTTAAGACACTAGTCAGATAAATATACTGCTTTTAAAGAGTATCTAGAAAAATAGATTCCCAGATTGCTCTTAAAAATATATTTCTGACTGAAAGCCCTCGCTTTAGGAAAGGTGTTTATTCTCCACTGAGGCAATATCCTTTACTTAGAATAACTAATAAGATGCAGGCAATCCTAATAAAACAAATATCACACATGTGATTGATTCATTCATTTTAAATCATTGCCTTGCAATTGTATTTTAATAGCACTGCAACCACGTTTTTTCAAAATTAAACCAAAGAGAAAATTCTCAGAAATAAGATGGTAATGGCATTATTTTATAGTACAATTGGCTCTTGAACAACATGGATTTCAAGTGTGCAGGTCCACGAACATGAGGATTTTTTTGATACAGTAAATTCTCTTCCTTGTGATGTTCTTAATACTTTTTTCCTAGCTTACTTTATTGTAAGAATAAAGTATAATATATATATATATTATATATTATATTAATTATATTATATATTATACATATATATAAAAAATATGTGTTAATTGACTGTTCATGTTATCGGTAAGTCTCCTGGTCAACAATAGGTTATTAGTGGTTAAGTTTTTGGGGAAATTAGAGTTACATGCAAATTTTCAACTGTGCAGGGGCCACTGCCCCTAATTCCCTGTTATTCAACAGTCAACTGTGTATGTTTTTGAAGAAGTATGACCTCACTGATTTTAAAGTCCATAAGTTAGAAAAGTAAAGCTATTTTCATGATATCAACAATTAGAAATTAGGAACTCAGATAAAAGTTTTGTCATATGATAGCCTTTGATTCAATATTTCAGCATTTTATCCATCTAAAGCTAAAGAATGTTGGGTAAAAAAAAGATTATGACTTGAACATATTTTGGCTGGAAAGTATCTGTTCATCATACGGACAGTCAGGTGATTTTCCTCTAGAAGCCACCTACCCAACTTTCAATTTACACATTTGGGGATGTTCATAATTCCACTCCTGGCATGTGAGTCAGGTCTAGCGAATCAGACTTTATTTTTTCTGGTGATAATAGTTGTTTCAAAATAGAGTGATACAGTTGACATTCACGAAAAAGTCAAATCCTGAAAACGTTCTGCAATTATTGAGAGAATCACCAAATTTGCACCTGGACACATTTGACCTGGTCTAATTATAGCCATCCTAACATATAGGTACTGAGAATGACTCTATCAAAATAGAAGATAGCTCCACAAGATAAAGTGAAAGTAAATTCCGATACATTCATTTATTTATTAATTTATTCATTCAACAAACATTTACTATAAACAAGGATAGTTATAAAGTAGCAAATAAAATAACAAATGTTCTTACCCTCATGATGCTTACTTGGTAGTGAATAAGAGCAATTTTAAAAAATTAAAATATTTTAGAGTGATCTGAGCCTTTGTAATGAATAAAGCAAAGCATACTAAGAAAAAATAACAAAGTGGGTGTGCTATATTGTCTAGAGCATGGGCTGGCAAACTCCATGTCATGGATCAAATTATTTTGCATTTTTAAAAATTGTTAATGAGAGCTAGAGATGAGAGATAGAGGAGGGAAAGGGACAGGGAGGAGGGAGAGAATATGCAACAGAGACTAACATAGTTACTATCTGGTCCTTTATAGAAAAAAGTCATCGGTCTTCCAAGGTAGTTTTCAAGAATCCCTCCTGTCCCTCTAAAAGCATTCTATTGAGCCTATTATTCACACTCTGTATCTTGGCTGTGCTTGTAAATATTGTTGGCCAACAGAATAAAGTAGAAGTAGTATTCTGAGACTTCCAAATCTACATTTTAAGAGGCCTTGTAAAGTCTAGGCTATCTTGCTAGAGAGAGAAGCATTAGAGAGAAAGAGGTCCTCGAAGATGAGAGACCACGGGTGGAGAGAAAAGCCACATAGAGAAGAATAGAAGCATCATAGGCAGTACTAAGGCCTTCAACACGTTAGTGAAGCCATATTTGATCTTCTAACCCTAGCTAAAGCACCCAACAGTCACCATGTAGAACAGAGAAAAACCATCCCTACTAAACTATACTGGAATTCCTGATTCATATAATTATGGACAATAAAATGACTGTTTAAGCTACTAAGTTTTGAGGTGCTCTGTTTTGCAGTAATAAATAAGTCAAACAGAAATTGGTATGAGAATTAGAGTGCCACTTTGACAAAAACCTAAAACACATAATATTGCCTTCAGAATTGGTGACAGGCAGAAACTTGAAGGGAGATGAGGAATCATAAATGGAGGTTGGAAGAGCATTGAAAAAATACATGCTATGAAAGACTGGAGAAAGGATGACCTGTGTTACATAGAGGTGGAAGGTTTGGCAACACTTGTGAATCTAGCTAAGACTTTCAGGCATAAATCTGAAAGTGTCAATTGGTTTCTTGTAGTTGTATATGATAAAGTATAGGAGAGTAAGAAACTAAAGAAGAATTACTCTATATACAAGCAGAATTTAAAGGGAATATAGAGGACACAGGACAGGTTTTTCAGACAGAAAAATGTTCTCAGGGTATGAAATGGACTCCAAGTAAAAACAAAGTCAAGAGTGTGGCCTTTGTTAAGAACTCAGAAGACACCCTTCAGCCAAATTAAGTCTAAGAATCTTAAAGCATTGTCCTACATCAGCCTGACATGCCCAAAGTAGAACAAAAAAAGAAATGTTATAACTTTGGGACATGGAATGAACTCTGATAAGACATATAAAAAATCTACAAATATTTTATTGATAGAAGATCTAATAGCTTGGATAAAATGGGATTGAGAAAGAATAAAATGAAGAGTCCCCTGAGTCCTCAACTTTGTGTAGGCAGAAAGCAGGGTAGGAAGCCTCTAAACTGTAAGCACAGGCATTCTCAGGGCACATAGCCATGAGTCAAGGAAAACACTAGAGAACCACTAGAGAACTAGAGAACCACTAGGTGCACTAGAGAACCACTGTTGGGGAGCAGAAGAACCATGCTCTAGTAAAGAAGCATTCTCTTGAGTATGGAAACAAGAGATAGGTGCCTAGATGGATGCTGGAATTGTTATGAGCCAGTGACTGCTATGGGTCTTCCTTCCACCCACTGTTGAATGGGAGTGTCTACTGCAGTTAGCCTGTCCTTGTTTCACCATTGTATGCTGGTGTGGGGAGATGATAAGCTGACTTTCAGTTCACAAATCTCTAGATCTGTAGATCAAGAACTATATTCAGGGGGCCTTAACTTCTCTAGAGCAGATATAGACCACAAGACACTGAATTTTGGCCCTGGTACTATATTTGGATAGAATTCAGGGGTCTTGAGTATATTTTGCATGTGGAATGGATGAGGAAGGGTATAACCAGAAAGTGGACTGTAGATTTTCTGCAAAAATGCTCACCAATGAAGATCATCCTGTCCCTAGACACACATGACACAACTGCCACTGGTAGAAAGTCTATTTCCTCACGACTTGAATCTATGATGGTCTTATAACTTATTCTGACCCATAGAATAAGGTACAAATGACATGCTGGAACTTCTAAACACAAGTCTTTAAAGGCTTGATAGCTTCGGCTTTAACTCTTGGAAGAAAGCTACTATATAGCAAAGTTCAGAGAAGCCACATGGAAAGAGAAGGTCCAAAAGATGAGAGATCATATCATGTGAGAAGAGAAGCCAGGTGGAGGAGAATTGAGGCGTCCCATTTAATAGCTGCCACCAAGACCCTAGGCAAGTTATATTGGTTCTCCAGCCCTAGCTGATCCACCTCCCACCCCCACTCCCCCCCAAAAAAACACATTGAGGAGAGAGAAGCTACCCACAGAGTCTTGATTCTGACACAAAGAATCATGAGCAATAAACAGTTATGCAACTAAGCTTTACAGTAGTTATGAAGCAATAGATAAAAGACACATGGTCTATGTTAGATAGGGTAACCAAAGGATCCCATTCTCTGAAGAAGCGGTATTTGAACTGTGCTCAAAATATATGGATGAGGAAACCATAAGATTGAACATTTCAGTCAAATAGACATAACTATAAAGCTTAATTAATTTAATTTAATCTAGAAACTTCAATAAATTTACTGAAGCTGGAGGGGTGTGGATAAGATGAGGAATAAAAAGAGATAAGTGAATAGTAAGAAATGGAAAAATTTAGATGTTCTAAGACCCTTTAGTCCAAAGAAAATAACTGGCTTTTATTCTAAACCTGTATTAGAGTTCCTAAATCAAGCATACTACTCCAGAACTTTTAACTTTTATGGACCAATAATTTCCCTAAGTTTGTTGTATTTGTATCTGAAAGAGCCCTAACTAAACAATTTGATTCACTGAAATGATTGAATGATTGCAAAGTAACAGTATTTTAGCACCTTGCATTGAAATCTTAGGATAGTATTTCATTAACTACAGAGAGTAAGAGAAACTATCCGGATAGCTCAGTTCTGCACGAAAGTAGGATCCTGTGAAATGAGGAACATAGTAGTGATCTACAGTGTGTTCAGATTTGGCAGATTATATACGTAAGTGCTTTCAGAGTTTATTTTAATTAATTTTAAAACATATTTTTATTCATTTCCTATGGCTATCATAACAAATTACCACGAATTTGGTGATGTGAAACAAAAGAAATTTTTTTCCCTAGCAGTTCTGGAAACCAGAAGTCTAAAATCATGGTGTCAGCAGGGCAGTTCTCTCAGCAGAGGTTCTAAGGGAGAATCCTTCCTAGCCCCCTCCACCTTCTGGTGGCTCTAAGTGTTCCCTGTGGCTACATTACGCCAATCTTGGCCTCCATTGTCAAATGGCCTTCTTTCCTTCCCTGTCTCATAGGAAGACACTTGTCATGAGACTTAGGTCTCAACCAGTTCAAGGATGATCTCGTCTCCAAGTCCCTATCTTAATTATATCTTCGAAGGCCTTTATCTCATATAAAATCACATTCGCAGATATCAGGGGTAAAGGCTTGGACATATTTGGCAGGAGGACACCATTAAACCCACTAAAATATTAAAAATACATTTTTAGGTCAAAAGAAGAAAAAAGTAAAACACTGCCCAAAGCACCATTGCAAAGAACCAAGTTTGAAAATCGTGACTTTAATGTCAAAGGCATGTTACTTTATTTTTAATGTTACAATTTCACAGGATGGTGAAGAATTCAGTTCAAGGGGGACCGGGAAATGGAAGAAATGAGCTTTTACTTTATCTACTGCATACCCACAGCACCAGCCTACTGAAAACATTTGAAACTACTAAGAAAATCATTTTGAGAGTCCCAACACTTAAAATGCCAACCTCCATCTCCATACATGAGACATTTTTATTTTTCATCTTCCTTTCACTGAACCATCCTTACTCCATTTACATAGTGAATTACAGTTTATATTGCCACCCTACATGTCTGAAGGTGACTCAGTAGGGAACATAAGAGGGAATCATTGTGATACAGACAAGCTCGGCGCTATCAGTCAAACAAAAAGAGCATCCTATGAATGTTTACTGACTGTTTTATACTGCATCCAGTTGAACAGTTCAATCGAAAATAATTGTAGAGAAACAGAGATTAAAGATAAGACTGAAAAGCAGTATATGATTATGCCAATCTAAAACTATATTTAATAGTAATTTTCATTTCTGACTACAAATGCAAATAATGGGTCCATACTCTTAACATGAAGAATGTTTTCATATCCTTTATGTGCACATTTATAATCGTCACGTCTAAGAATATAGTGTTAGTCAGAATGATTTCTGTTCCAAGTGACAGAAAACGCAGCTCAAATTAGATTTAAGAGAAAAAGAAAAAGAAAAAGAAAAACAAACAACAAAAAAACTTAGTAACTTAATTAAAGAGTTAAGAGTTTCAGTTGTGGGTAGAGTCAGTTCCCTAAATGGCCAGTTCCCTAAATGACCTCTCTCCATATCTTAAATCTAATTTTCTACATACTGGCTTTATTTTCAACAAGGGCATTCTCCATGATGTATACCTGCAAGTCCTGTGTTACATTTTTTCAGGTTCAAATCCAATAGAAAAGTGAAAGTGATTTTTTCCCAGACACTCCAGCCACACATTTATTTTGGCAGGGTCACGTGCTTGATCATGTACCAATCACTGCAAGTGGAAAGATATAGTGTTCTGATTGGCCAAGACAAATACACATGCCCATCCTGGAAACCTGAGCGAAGTCACCCCATCATTAATGAAAATTTGCTTTTATTTTCATTGTAGACATCACTTCAAGAAAAATCCTTATGTATGACTATGTATTACTTTCTGATCTTAATAGGATCAATTTGTAGATGTGGTATTGCTGTGTCAAAGTGTATACATATTTTGAAATTTTTTTTTAAATGTATAAAATTGCCTCCCAGGAAAGTGGTATCAATTTCTATTTCACTAAATAGTATATGAATTTGTCTTCTTGTGGTCTCATCATATTTGAATGTTATCACTTTTGCTAATCTTCCTCAGATTGAAAGACAAAATAAATGAACTCGTGTTTATATATCATTGAGCACATATCATACTTCTGTTGAAACTTTTTAAAGGAAGTTGCAGACATTAAGACACATTACCTGTATATACTGTAGCAAATATCTTATGTAACCAAAATATCATAATCATAACCATGAAATTTAATTTTGATATTACTTCATAAATAGTCCATATTCAAATTTTTGCAATTGTCTCCAAAATGTTTTTTAAAATATTTTTGGATCAAGAATTCAATGAAATCATAAATTACACTTAGATATCATGACTTTATTTCTTCTTTGCCAAACTATATTTCAAACCTTTTATTTTATTTTCGTGTACTGTTACATTCACTAGGACTTCTAGTACAACATTGAAAAAATAGTAAGGGGAAACAGTTTTGCCTTTTTCCTGATATTAGAAGGAAAGTTTCTAGGTTTTCACCACTAAGTACAATACTAGCAGTAGGTTTTTGTAGATGTTCTTTATCAAGTTGAGGAAGTTACCTTCTATTCCTAGTTTACTGAGAGTTTTTATCATGAATGTTGGGTATTGTAAAAAGTTTTTTCTACATCTATTCATATGATCACGTGATTTTTCTTCTTCAGCATGTTGATGGGTTATATTGATTGATTTTCAAATGTTGAACCAGCCTTGTACAGCTGAGATAAATCCCACTTGGTCCTGATGTATAATTTTTTTTATACATTGTTGGATTTCTTTTTATACATTGCTCAATTTGCTAATATTTTGTTAAGAACTGTTGCATCTATGCTCATGAGAGATTTTGTTCCATAGTTTCCTTTTTTTTTAACATCTTTTTCTGGCTTTGGTATTAAAGTAATGCTGGCTTCATCAAATGAAGTAGAGAGTATATCCTATGCTTCTATCTTCTGAAAGAGATTATATAAAACTGGTATAATTTTTGTCTTAAATGTAGGTATAACAGTGAACCAACCTAGGCCTGGTGCTTTCTGTTTTGGAAGGTTGTTATTGATTCAATTTGTTGGGGGGACTAATCAAGTGGGCCAGCTCTGCTGCTTGGAGTGTAGTCTTTTTTTCTCCTGTTGAAGAGTCAGACTGGCTATATATAGTATATATATATATATATATATATATATATATATATATATATATATATATAACTGTATATTATCTACTGTTCACATTATTTCTTCTTGTGAAAGTTTTGCAGACTGTGTCTTTCAAGTAATTGGTTCATTTCAATAGGGCACAAATTTGTGGGCACAGAATCATTCATTATATTCTTTTACTATCCTTTAAATGAACATGATCTGTAGTAATGTCCCCTCTTTCATTCCCATTTTAGTAATTTGTGCCATCTCTTTTTCTTCCTTTAATTAACCTGTCTAAAGGCTTATATATTTTATTGCTTTTTTCAAAAAAATTGATTTTAGTTTTGTTGATTTTCTCAGTGACTGCCTGCTTTCAATTTCATTGATTTTGCTCTCATTTTTTTGAATTGCTTTTCTTCTGTTTTCTTTGGATTCAATTTTCTCTTTTTATTTTCCATTAGAGTTGATATTCAATATTATTGGTGGTTTTTTTTGTAGTTTTCAAAGGAGAAATTTCATTGATTTTAAATTTTTCTTTTTAATATATGCATTCAATGCTCTAAATTTCCCCCAAACACTGCTTTCACTGTACCCCATAAATTTTGGTAAGTTGTATTTTCATTTTGTTCAACATATATTTTTTTTACTTGCACTCAATTCTTTTTTGACTCGCATTATTTAGAAATGCTGTTTAAAATGTTTCATTTCCAAGTATTTTGGTGTTTTCCAGCTATCTTTCTGTTATTGATTTCTACTTTAATGCCACTGTGGTCTGTGAGAAGACATATGTTTTCTACTCCTAAATTTGTTAAGGTATGTTTTATGGTGCAAAATGTGGTCTTTCTTGGTAAATGGTCCATATGAGCTTGAAAAAAAATGTGTATTCTGCTGTTGTTGGAAGAAGTAGCCAATAAATGTCAATTATATCCAGTTGACTGATGGTGCTGTTGAGTTCAACAATGTCCTTACTGATTTTCTGCCTGCTGGATCTGTCCATCTGACACAGGGATGCAAGAGTCTCCAACTACAATAGTGGTTTCATCTATTTCTGCTTGCAGTTCTACCAGTTTTTCTCTCACTTATTTTGCCACTCTGTTGTTAGGTGCACACACATTAAGAACTGTTAGTTCTTCTTAGAGAATTAACTCCTTTACCATTATGTAACGCCTCTCTTTATCCGTAAAAACTTTCCTTGCTCTGAAGTCTGCTCTTCTGAAATTAATAGAGCTACTCCTTCTTTCTTTTAAATAGAGCTAGCATGGTATATCTTTTCCCATCCATTTATTGTCACTCTATATGTCTTTATATTTAAAGTGGGTATTTTGTATACAACATATATTTGGGTCTTATTTATTACCCACTCTGCCTATCTTTGTCTTTTAATTTATGCAATTAGACTACTGAAGTTCAAAGTGATTATTGATATAATATTTGATTAATATCTCTCATATTTATTACTATTTTCTATTCATTGTCCTATTCCTTGTCTTCCACTCTTTTTCTGCCTTTTGTGGTTATAACTGAGCATTTTATATGATTTCATTTTCTCTCTTTTTTAACATATCAGTTATACTTTTTTTCCTTTTATTTTAGTGATTGCTCTATAGTTTGCAATATATGTTTACAACTAACCCAAGTCCACTTTCAAATAACACTATACCTCTTCACAGTCTGGTAGAAGTACTTTATAATAACAAATGATCCTCATTCTTCCCTTCCACCATTTCCTGTATCATTGCTATCATTTATTTTACTTATATGTAAGCACACATAAGTACACAATCAAATACATTGTTGCTACTATTATTTTGGACAAATTGCCTTGTAGATAAATTAAAAATAAGAAAAATAAAGCTTTCATTTTACCTTCATTTATTCTTCTCTAAGGCTCTTCCTTTCTTTAGACAGATCTGAGTTTCTCACCTATATCATTTGTCTTCTAAGGAACTTATTTTAACATTTTTTTTACAAAGTAAGACTACCAACTGGAAAAAAAAAAAAAAACTCCCTCAATATTTGTTTGTCTGAGAGTATTTAACATGCATTTTTGAAGAATAATTTTTTAGGGCACAAAATTCTAGATTGGTGGATTTTTTGCTCTCAACACTTTAAATACTTCATACCACTTTATTGTTTGCATATTTTTTGAGGGGAAATTTAATATAATTGTTATCTTTGTTTCTCTCTATGTATGTTTTTCTCTGTCTGGCTCTTTCAAGAGTTTGTATCTTTATCTTTGATTTTCTGCAGTTTGAATATAATATGCTCAGGCATAATTTTTTTGACCTTTGTCCTGCTACTGTCTCTGAGCTTCCGGGCTATGTGGTTCAGTGGTTAACATTAATTTGGAGGAAATTCTCAGTCATTAATGCTTCTGATTTCTTCTGTTCCTGTTTCTCTTTCTTCTCCTCTGGTATTGAAATTACGTGTGTGCTATTCTATACTTTTTTGTAGTTATCCTACAATTTTTAGATATTCTGGGTTTTGTTTGTTTGTTTTTAGTCTTTTTTTAAATTTGCTTTCAGTTTGGTAAGTTTCTATTGTCATATCAAGATCAGAGGTTCTCCCTTCACTCATGTCTACCCTCCTAATGAGGTCATAAAAGAAAGTCTTCATTTCTGTCACAGTGTTTTTGACTTCTAGCATTTGTTTTTATTCTTTCTTGGAATTCCCATCTCTCTGCTTACATTTCCTATAGTCTTGTGTGGCATCTACTTTACCCATTAGAACCCTTAGCAATATTAATCATAGCTGTTTTAAACCCCCAGTCTGATAATTTCAACATCCCTACCACATCAGAGACTGGTTCTGATGCTGCTTCTGTCTCTACAAACTGTTTCTGTTATTATTTTTTGTTTATTTGTTTTAGTTTTGCTTTGTTTTTTTTAGTATACCTTATAATATTTTTTTCTTCTTGATAGCTAAACATAATGTATTGGCTTAAAAAAAAATCAGCTACAGTAAATAGGCTTGTTATGGTCAGGCATGGTGGAGGGGGCAGAGAAACCTTCAATATTCCTATGATTAGATCTTAGTATTTTATTTAGCTTGTGTCTCTGAACTGTGAACTTCTCAAGTGCTTCTAAGTTTCTCCCTCCTCCTTAGGTAGACAGAACAGTTAGAGCAGGCTGGAGATGGACATTTTCCATTCCCTAGGTTAGTTAGGCTCCACTGGAATTAAATGCAATAGTTAGGCTCTGGTAAAATAGTTCCTTTGAGATTGAGTCTTATTAAGAACAGAATGCTCTTGTGTATTTCAGAAAGTAGTTCTCCCCTTCTCTACTGGAAACATGAAAGGCTTTTTCTCTGATATTCGCTGAGAGAACATGTTCAAGTTCCTGGAGATAAAACTCATATACTCCTGATGACTGTCCTCTCCCCTGCAGTTTTTAAGTCTCGTGGTGAGCCTCCAGCAACTCATGAATTATAGTTCAGGTTTTCTAACCCCACCACTGGTATCTGTGATTTCTGCTCAGGAGTTTCTCCTCCAGTAAATTGTTATTCTCTGTATGTTTCTTTCTCTCCTATTGTGGGGGCAGAAGTTTTCCCTCTGACCTCAGTTCTCTGATGAATCTAAAAGAGTTGTTGATTTTTCAGTTTGTTCAGCTTTTTACGTATTAGGACAGAATGGAGACTTAAGAGCTCTTTACATGCAGGAATGGAGACCAGAAGTCCCCAATTTTTTTCTAGTTTACCATCTCCCTCATTTCCAATATCCATGCTGAGGCTCAAAGAGGGCCCAGAATATGCTCAGCAACTTCCATAGTGTTTCCCCTTGGCACATAGCTACATGATTTTGTTTATACTCATCAGCATCTTTCTGCTAGAGTCATCTTTTGTTCTTTCATAATACAATTCTTACCATAACTTTTAGCATTTTGGTGAAGTCCATTTTCATATATCACCAAGAAAATTGATTAAATAACAAACAACTGGATTATGTAGTCTATATATACTCAAATGAGTAATCCTTAATCTTTTTAGCTAAGTTTGTGCTCATGGCAACATGGAAAATAAAAGCACTTAATTGCCTGATACTTCCTTTATAGGAGATACAAATTTCTGCTATAAATTTTTTATAGCAGAAAATTCTAATTTCTTCCTCCACAATGTTGGCATTGTTGCGAGCCCTGAATTTGATGGTATGCTGGAAAGTTATCACCTATCTCTGATGAGAATGTAGTCTCTTACCCTCAGTGAGAAACTAAGAATTATCATCCCTTATATGCCCACTTCATATTGCTGGAGCTTCAAGTGAGAGAAAGCCCAGAGCAAATGATATTATGCCAAAGGGAATTTACTGGCTCTTATAAATGGAAAGCTCAGGGTAGCAGAGCTCACTTCAGATGTAGCTTGATGTTTCAAGGACACTCTTCCAACCCAGCCCTGCTCCCTCTGTGAGCTAGCTTTGTTCTCAGGTAGGTCTTCCTCAGTGTTTCTATGATGAGTACATCAAATCCAGACCTTCTCTTCTCAACTACAAGTTCAGTGGGGGAAGAATGAGAGATTGCCTTCCAGGATTTCAGAAAGATTTCATTGTATCATTGGTTCTGGGTGGTTCTAAACAGCCTAGGGACCCCTCCCTGAACCAACCACTGTTTCCCAGGGGAATGCAAGATGCTGGTTAGCTATGGTCCAGGTCACATGATCCACTCATGAAAAAGAAATGGAGTCAACTCCCCAGAAATCCTTAGACAGAGAGTGGGATATGGTGAGTAGCGTAAGAGAATAGGGGTAAAATTAGTAGAAGATGGATGAATGCATACCAGGCAGCCAAATCAATATATATTATCTACCCAGGAAAACTAGTTAATTGTAATTATTTAGATCAGCAGGTCTTGAATGAACAATTCAAAAATAAATTTTACTAGTTTTTGATAATTTTTTTCTTTTTTTTCCAGATCATATTTACATGACTCATAGTATCATATTATAGTATCATAATTTTGATATTTATTCAATACTTCCTTTATTAGATTATTATTTCCCATCTCAACAATGTCCTACTCATGACATCACAATTAAATTAGTTACTTTGGAAGAGATTTTGATACCATACTGAAGCTTACGACTACAGGTGAAAAATAAATCGCAGAAATCAAGAACAGAGAGAAAAAAAGCTCTACTTTCATTAAAATACTCCTGTCACGCCACATAAGAACTGAGATTTAAAAAAATAATACATTTTAAATGTAATATGTGATTTACTGGTTTCTTTGTTTTTAAACACACACACACACACGCACACACACACACACACACACACACACTTATTTTCTCATAGGGTATGCACTTGGGGCTTATAATAGTTAATGATAATTTGTAAATGTTAAATTGCTATGAATTTCATTTGCACTATTATTTTGAATCCAAAATAACAACTATGAAGTTGCTCTACAATGTATACAATTGTCAGTACAAGACAAACTAGAGGGTTGATAGAATACAAAGTAAATTTGACAGGACATGTAGTCTGTAAGAAATAACAATTGTATAATAGGTGGTGTGCATAGGCAAAGACTAAAGATATTTTTCAGTAATCGATTATAATTCTGATTAAAAATGATGAGAAACTATAACCTAAAGTAAAAGGCTTCTTATATCCAATATCACTGACATGGTTATAAGTTGCAGAAATGATGGAATACAATAGAAACTACATCTGACAAAGGAATAGGACTTCATTGGGGTTAAATGAATATTCAGCATTCACTTTCCATAACATTGACACACTGGCAGGCTGAATCCCAAAATCCCGGCAGACCTGACTCTCACAGACGTGTGGTTTTGAATTAACAAAACATGTGGAGCTCAGTAAAGAGACTTTATTTCTCAGGCCTGGGAGGCCATGTGAGGAAAAGAGGGAGATATGCTAAGATGTCAAATATTGTTTCTGTTCTCTTCCCACCTTGGGGAGAAAAAAGTAGAAATCACATCGCATCCTCTATAAGCTAATGAACTTTGTGCATTTTACAAATATTTACTGAACTTCTCAAAAGTGTTACATGTGCTTTTCAAATATGTTTAAAGTTTTGAGTTCACAGTGCACTGTCATATCCACCAAAATCTCAGAGTAACTCTCTGGAAAACTCTCATTAATAAGACATCAGGTGAGCCAAGGAAGAATATAAAGGTAAAAAAGGTGGCTTTGGTTCTAGGGAGACGTCTTCTGTGAGTAACCAGAATTCCAGTATATTGTAGTGGGTAGGGAGGGGGTGACATCTAGATTTAAGCAGACCTAAATATGAGTCTTAACAACCACCAACTGCAGACTATAGACTCTGGTCAACTTACTGAACTTCCCTGAGCTTGAGTGTGATCACCCAGACTGGAGATCACTCCAACATCACGGGTTTGTTTAGAGCAAAGACTCCATTAATCTAAATGCTGGGGAGATTTCTTCATTGACCCGAAATTATGTGGAAAAAGTACATCTGCATAAGTATTATTTTGTGTGGATAGCCATATTATTACTTTTGATGGTATACCATCATTAGGCAGAGCAATAAACTAGCATAATAAATCTTATATACCTTCAAATTTTATTTTAAAGTGTATTTTATGTATTATGTGGTAATTCATCATCTAACTCTCTATGTCCAGGGGTGGGGAAAAAGATCATAATTTCACTTTCACTATGTTTTCAAAAATGCCATGGATTTCTGTGTATCAGTTAAGATTTTGGAGCATAGAATTTCCAGGGAGCATCTTGCTTTACCTCAGCACCCAAGAGATTATTTTCGCTATGTCTAAAATATCTTATCTAGTAAGGATGAGAGGGAAAAGAAACTTTTGCATTTAATTGCTTCTTTGATTTCTATCAGCTGCCCTAGCTTTGTTGCTGATGCCAAGCATAGTTAGATGAGTTGGAAGGTGTGAGATAACAGAGGACTAGCTCCTGTATGGCTTATAAATGCAAAGCGAAGCATTTTTATTGATATTCTTTTTAAAGAGTTCACTGAGGTGCAGCTCACAGTTGTCAAATGAAATGGAAAACAGAAATCACTTTTAAAATAAGAGATAGAATTCAAGGTCAGTCTCCCACAGGCCAGTAGTCCCTCTACCCTCACCTTTTTGGAAATAGTAAATTATTTATCTGGGTTTGTTCACTGCAAGCTGATGGTATCACACCTTATCACTGTCTAAAAGAACACTTCACTATCATATTTTTAAAACAACAATTTATCTTCTCTTGTCCCCTAAGCTAATTTGAACCCCAAAAGTCTCACTGGAAAAATATGTATAGATTGCAATGCTTTGGAAAAAAGTTAAAACTTTCTTAGATCTGTCATCCAAAGTTAATGAATAGTAGATACATTTAGAGTAGATACACTGTGTCTCAAATGGACCCGCTGTGCCTATTCCAATGACAAATTTTTCAGAAAATACCACAGCATTCAAGGAAAAAGGAGAATTATTATATTATTCCTACGTAGATGACAACATGATTCTGGTCATCTTTTCTCCATTTCTTCTATGCTGAATCTCTCCGAAAAGAAAACACTGGTGATAAGTGGCTAAGATCATCATACTACCATAGTATAAGATGCCTAAGCCTGAAGTACTCAAACATTAGCTCCACCCAAATTTCTGATTAAGTATGTCTGAGATGCAGCCCAAGAATTTGAATTTCTAATATTCTCTCAGGTGATACACTGCTGGTCCGCAGGCCATACTGTAACAATCACTGGCTTAAGCCATAGAAAGATAAATTCATCAGTCATCAGCATAGGGAATTTAAAGTATTATTTCATTACAGATTAAGATATTTCTAAAAATACCAAACTATAAAATATGGAATAAAACAGAGCAATATCTATATCACATCTAGGACAAAATCAGCCCTCTAGGCACAATATTTTGAGACTATTAAAATAAGGGTGTGCTACAAAATGTAAGATTATATTTTCTGCCAATAGGCACTTAAGATACAAACTACGTTCTATTATTTAAAAAATGAATAAATTAGGTTTACTGTACCCCTAAGTTTTATGACTGAAAACACTGTTAAAAGGTTAACTGAGGCACATTAAAATTTTCAAGAGTTCATTTGAACATACATCAATTCAAAATTGGGCAGCACCAAACCAAAGATGGTGGAGAAACACTCCACTGACAAGAGCTGGGGGCGGGGTTGGGGGAGGGGGAGGCAGGGGACTTTTTATAAAAATGATGTAGAAGCAAAGCAAGGAAATTCTTTGATGGGCCGTAGCTTAAGCAGTTGCCTTAAATGAGAAAGCCTAGTTGGCTACATGTGATTGGTTATCTTTAATTTTCATTTTCTCAGATTTTTAGTACATTGACTCTAGCTTAGCCTTTAGTTTGCTCATGGAGGCCACCAAGGCATTAGAACCACCCCAGTCTAATGGCCTCTTTGTTCAATTACTTTAACAATATTACAAGTTTAATTTATTTTTTTAGGGGGCAAGTATTTACTGGCACTTTCCTACTGATGACTAAGGTGGTGATTTTCTATCTCTGTGTCAGATTTAATTAGTGTGTAAATTTCATATTTCCTTTGTCATATCATGATCCAGGTATAAATTTTACATTTTTAGAACTTGAATATTCATATTGTTAGATGCCTCCAAGTGTTCCTGTGACAATCGAGACAAAAAATACATATTTCTTCAAAGAATAGATAAGAGGAAAAAATGTAACTTTAAGTCAACAGCAACAAAAAAGAGCTCCTGTTTACTGGGATACTGAAGGGCTTCATATCATCATTATGCATGATCAAGCTGTAGGGGCCATAAACAGTTCGCTTCTAAAATAAAATGTCCTAAAGAACAACCAAGAAAAGAAATTATTCCTAGGGATGTTTAAATTAAAAGCAAGACAAAAAGAAGTGATTAATGTATCTTCCACAGTTACAATTTAATGTTTTTTAAGCTTGCTTCTCCCCCAAATCTAGTATTATTCAAAAGCGCACTAAGAACACAGAGAGGATGAGAACTATTGACCTAAAGTTGAACTATATGATTTATTAAAAAAAAAAAAAAGAATAAAGTAGCTATCCCTCAACTTTAGTGGGTATTGCTCATGAAAACTAAAGCCTCTTAAACTTCTCTCCCAACAAAATTGATTAATTTGGGAGTGAACCTGGGAATCTATGTCTATAAATGATTATGACAAGAACAAATTTGGAAAACTCTGAAAAAGATGGTAACCCTTGCCCATAAGGACTCACCACTGATCACTAGAATTATACTTAGCTATAATATTAAAAATAAAACACTCTATATACACTCCCAGTCTTGTAGTCAATGGAAATGACCAAGCACATCAACTTCTTTTTAAATATTCCCTTTTAAAAGAAGACATTTAAAGACTTATGAAGTTCAAGATATCTCTTTCTCTGAAAACCTTGACATAATTATTAAGGTTTGCCCAAGACTTTCCCAGTAATCCTGCAGCCCAAGAACCCGTTCGTTGATAACCAGGGTGGCTGGTAACCCCACCAATCATTCTGTGATTGAATGTTCATGTTCCCTTCCTAGATGCCTAGATAGTAGCTGAAGAAATGAAACAGACAAACAAGAAACCTTCAATCTCAAGGTTTTTTTTTCTTTTTCAATTGTACTTTTTTTTCCTATTTTGCTGATACCCTTCACATATTTTTCAGAACAACAAAAAAAAACAAAACATCAAACAGCCAGGAAATCCATGAATGACCTGAGGGCAAAAACAGCATCCCATTCAACTGTCTCTCCCTGATGTCTAGCCCAGTGTCTGACACTACGAGAGGCATTCGATAAACTTTTGGTAGATGAAAGAGGTTGAAGGACTTTAAAATATTGTTTTTCATATACAAGAAAGGTGTTATTTCCTTTTGTGAATATGCTCTGAGTCAGTTCTCTTCACCTCCAACTACCAACAAATGTATTTTATCAATCTTAAGTTTACATTTCAGGTGTATGCCCTGTTTGCAAACTAGGCTTGCTCTTCCAAATGCTTATCATAAAGTAATAGCTCTCTAATTTATCTGTCAAAAGAATTGTTGAAGTGCCAGAGAAGAGATCTATTATCTATTGGGAAGTTTGCATCAGGAAAACAAAGAAATGTATATATTTGCAAAAGCAAAGATAAGGACATCCATCTAGGCCTTTTAATATCTATCAACAAGGATATCAGGAAAGTCAGATTAAGTTCAGATGCATTTCTCCGGTTCCTAGTGACAGTTGAGAGACATTTAACACCATTTTGACCGTTCAGAAAACTAAGAACAAATACCAAGCTAAGTACACCAAAGTGAACACTCTAAAGCTTTCTTGGAGATTTTTCAATGAAGAGGCTTAGGAAGAAATTCTGAATCTTATTTGAAATATGGATCACAGAAACATCAGCAACAATTAAATATTCAGAAATCTGTAAATCCACTATCACCTCCCCCCCCGCCCACATCAACTGAAGTTATAAAGACTCTCAAATACCTGAGGAATGAGAAAGAGAAAAAGAGAGAGGGAGAGGGAGAGGGAGAGGGAGAAGGAGGGAGGGGCGGGTGGGGGGACATGTATATCTGGGCAGGTGTGCTTAGGTCTTGGAGGAAAATATGATAGGACAAGTGACTTGGTAGCTGGCCATGTAGCTGATTTGAAAACTATAATAATGACTCTTCTCCCCAAATCATAATATTCACCCGTGTACTAATTACAAAACTCCTTTACATATTTCAGTCACCCGTTAGTAATGATGAAACACCCTTGGGAAACATTCTTTGAGACATGGCCTTTCAACATAGTCTTTCCATATTCTGCCGCTCCTGACTATGCCACTCATATTTTCCTATCACCTCTGCCAGAAACATCAAGCTCAAGGCCTTTCCTCTGCCTCCCACCTATGCTCCATCACTTTGAAGCCTTTCCTTTCGTATTCTATCCCCTCCTGTCCTGACAAACAGAGTGATGAAAGGCAGGAGCATATGGCTTATACAAAGTCTTTTCAGTTAGGCGGTACTGTAAGATGACGTAGCCCAGTCAATTGCTTCAAAGAATTCATTAGGCACTGAGGATACCTGTCGTATTTCTTCAATTTCACACCCTATCTCTCTGTGCTGACAGCTGGCTTCAACAGCATGTTCCATTCTTATGTCACCCCAGGCATACGATAGTTAGGTCAAAGCTTTAACAAGAGGGATTCAATCCAAATGAAGAGAAAATACACTGGTATTCTGGGTATACCGACTTGATAATAACCTAAGATAATGGAACCATTTATTTTTAAGTCCAAACAATTATTTTAATAGCACCTTCTACCATTGAGAGCTTTGCATTTGTTTTGTTTTACCCTGCTTCTGCGAGGATGGGGGATTTTGCTTTGTTTTGGCCTGAGCACTCAATAAGTGTTGTGATTTCCTTGGAGGAGACTAGCACTACCCACCAGAACTGCTCCATGGATTATTTTTAAAGTTCTCCTGCAAAATAGGCCATTTGACTCCCTTGGGCTTTCCCAAAGTAAACAGTAGTTTGGGTTAATAAATAAACAAATAATAAAGTTTATGTACACTCTGCAAAAGACATCGTACTTCGTATATTAGATATTTAAGAGTAAGTCAATGATTCTTTATTGATAGAACCATAAAATCATCACAGAATAACAACCTTAGTTACAACACATCTTATATGGATCACAGGCTTGTGTGGATCATGAATTTTTATAGATGTAGGCATGAAACTTTATATGGTTTCATGCAGACTGGTTTGGAAAAGCAGAAAATGCCAGGTCATCCAAAGAAGAGACTGCCACAGGTGAAAGGAAGTACAGAATTTTAGAGCTGCACGTCCACTCCTCACCATGCACCCTCTGCTCCCACTCAGATTCAAGTTTAAAAATTCCTGGATCAAGGTGGTAAATAACAAAGACTCTCTCTTTGACCAAACTCTAGTCACGTTCCCCTTACTTCTGTTTGAGTGGGTTTTATTCTTGGTCATGTCCTTAAGAGCCTAATTTTAGCAAAAATCCTTTCAAGTCGGATCAGCCAACATCTTCCACCCTTGATATCTGATACCTTGTTGCATCCCCTTCTGTACCCCAGGTGATGTCTTGATCACCCTGGCTTGCCTTTAGCAAGAAACCTACTAGGTCAGTTTAGCCAGAATCCCTCCTTACCCCTGTTGTTTCCTCTTGGTAATTTTCCACCCTGCTTCTTGGTGATAAATTCCCATTTTCCTTGTATTCAGAGTGGAACCCAGTCTCTCTCCTTTACTGCAAAATCCCATTGCAGTAGTCCCTGTACCTATTGTGATTGTCCTTAATAAAGTCTGCCAGACTGTTCTTTAACAAGTGTCATGGGTAATTATTTTTTAACATAAGGCATTCAAAAGATAGTTTAGGAAGCGATTAGTATTTTTGTTAACTTAATGCTACATCAAACTGTGAAGTTTATTCATCTGCGAAAAAATATGCTGATCTCTCTGGGTGTATTTTTGTTGTCCAAGGAGAAAATGTTGTCCTACCAAGAAAAAACAGACCTGGCAAAGAAAAGCTACATCCCCCTGTAGGGTATCTACTGAGGAAATGCCACGAGAGCAAAGGCAGAACAGGAAACCTAAGCAGAGGCAGAAAAGATGAAAGTTAACGATCTCAGGGATAGAGAAATCTGTCTTGTGCAGATACTCTGGATGATGTTAAGAATTGTGTTACTACGTACAAATTATGCTGCTTTGGAAAGTGAAGTCTGCTACTAAAGCGTAAGTGACATCTCTGTCACCATCTTATTTAATTGAAGACTGTAGAGTTTTAAAAGGCTGCTTTCATTTTTTTTTTTTTATTCTCTTTCACAAATGAACCATGGCAAATACATGTGGGTTTAGATGGAGAGAGATTTATATGTTTGGAGGGTGGAGGTGAAGGTTAAGGATTTAGGGAGGGTTTTTTTTAAACAAAATAACATTTAAAAAGTAGTGGACCACATCACTACTGAGCACACAGCTACTTTTTTACATTGTGTCCTTGCCTCAAATTAGATTTTCGGGGGGAATTCTTCATTCAATTTTAAATAATGTTTGGATTTCAAAAGTGAAATCATATTCCTCAGTTAGACTCAACCCTGTGGATGGGTGAGACTAAAGCCCAGATCATAGAGGTTACATTCCGTCCTTGGCTTTCCTACTGTCTGCTGCTCTTCTCAGTTGCTAGGGACACATTAAAAGATATTTATTCCATACATGTTTTAGAGGTCTATTTTCCCTCTATTACTCCCTTACCAAGAAGAAGCTTTGATTAAGTTTCATTTACTGGTCTTTACAAAAACCAATATTCAGAGGCAAGATTACTTTTGATTACCCACAGCTGTTCTAGCCCAAGCTGCTTCTAATATTTTCCCATTTAAGCCATTTTACAATATCTAATGTCAATTTCATTGGGTTTTCTGAGTCATTTGGTGGGAGGGAGAGGTAGAGAGGCAAGGAGGTAGAAAGAGAGAGAAGAAGGGAGGGGGGAGGGACAAAGAGAGGGAAGACAGGCGAGAAAGAGGGAAAAACGGAGAGAAAGAGAGAGGAAGCAGGGAAGAAAGAGGAAGGGAAATAGATGTTAGGAAATATTCCCATATACTACAAAAGTTTATTATAAGGTGACAATTTGTATATATAGATACAGATACATAGATACATAAGTATATAAATGTATGCACACAAGACATACATATACTATGTATGTGTGTGTGTGTGTGTATATATATATATATATATATATATATATCTACATGTGTGTGCATATATATTCTATGTGTGTGTTACGTTCACGAAAGTCATGAAACATGGGGAAATTAAAATGTATTACAAAATTAATCTTCTATATTACAATTTTATGCATTATAATATTTAAGAGGTCCTTTTGCTGATTTTTTTCTGGAGGCTTTTATAAGTCCCCTATGATCTCCCTTTCACTAGGAAATATAAAACAATAAGTCATGGTACTTGGTCTGGCATTGAGTAGACAAAATACATAAAACAACTGAAGAACAACAAAAATCACGTTCTAGCTTCTATGAAACAAAGTTTGCAAGTGTACATAAATCTTATTCCATAAGAACCCTCTACTTCATCGAAGGCATTATAGAAAGGGATGTGACTTAGCTGACCAGAGGGCAGTCCAAGTAAGAAATATCATATATGCAGAGGCACAGAAGAGGGTAGAAGCCTGGTGCGTGTGCACATTTTAATATACTAGTGTGCACAGGAGCAGCGGCTGGGTGAAGAAGTAGTGAGTCCAGACGAGAGAAGAATGTATATCTATACCCATATGTTAAATATATTAAAAAACAAATTAAGTCAAAATCTTTTCATACATGCCTACACCAATTTAGAAGTATGAGTATTGGTTTGTCATTTGTTTATACAATTTTCCGGGTTTTTATGTGTAGAATTTACCATTTGCGATTGTGATTTTTTTCCATGTTTTTATTTAACTGAATCTATGGCAGGTGCCTTCAAAGCAAAGATTGTGGCATATTCTTTTTTTCTTCATTTTAATTGTTTAACTGACAGCTAAAATAATGCTCTCATTTCCAAGAAAATGAAAGAGTAAAGTTGTCCGTTCTTGCTCTGATTCCACAGTCAAAAGCAGCTGGAGTTTATACAAGGTTCAGACAGTTCAGACCCAATCAAAGCAGGCTATTTTGCTTTTCCACTTCTGACTGTGAAAGACCCGGTTATCATTTCCAGAAAACATCTATGCCAGAAAAACCTGCAGATAGAGACTTTTTTTTCCTCTTTCTGAATTGTTAGTTGGTCTCTCAGCACATTTTGAATGTAACCTTTTTAATCCCTGCATTTGCAATTAGAGATTAAAATTCTATTCCAAGAGCCATTTGGCAGATGGCATAGCACGAAAAAAAAAAATGGAGGTGGTTTAAAATTGTATTTATACAGAACACCAGATGAATTTGCCAGGCTGTTTCTTCCTGAGCTTATATATTCACTTGTGAAAATTGATTGTTTAAGATGTAAATTTCATTTGCTGGGATTTAGCATTTTTATGGGATTTTAAAGCATCAATTAATCCATCTCTTTTGTTCAGCACAGTTGCTTTAAATATGGAAGTAAAATCTATATTTAAAGAAACAGCTTCTCAAAAAGATTGAGTCACCTGTGCAAGGGTCACCAAGGTAGGCTCAGAAAGACCCCATGATAACGGAATGGACAGGCCACTGAAACCAACGCATCTATGAGGTGGAAATCTCATCACATCTTAAACTATTTAGGCAGTTTGATTCTTAATTAAGATTTTTCCTTTAGCTTCCCCCACGAGATTGTTTTTAAAGTCCTTACAGCTTTTAAGTGCTTATTAACATACAATAGATTCAGAAAGGTGCACAAATCGTAAATATATAGCTTAAGGTATTTTTTAAGTGAACATACTCATGTAAACACCTCCCAGATAAAAAAGTAAAAAAATCACTAATACCCCAGAAGCCTCCCTTCTGCTCTTTCTTAAGTTACTTTCTTCCTAACATAACCACTATTCTAATTCTAGCACCAAAGATTAGTTTATGTCCTATTAAAATACATATAAGTAGACTCTATTTTACAATTTTGTGTCTGGCTTTATTCACACAATATTGTGCTTAAGACTCATCCATTTTGTTGCATGCAGGAGTATTTGTTCATCGTCACTGATGCATATAAGTATATTTTACAAATGTGCATAATTTATCCATTTTGTTATTGACGAACTTTTAGGGTTTTTCAAATTCGAAGTGATTACAAATAGTGCTTCTATGATCATTTTTACACATGTCTTTTGATGAATATATGTATGCATTTATGATAGGACTACACCTAGTTGTGGTTTGGTCACAGCTTTTCAAAATAACCATATCCACCAGCAGCATATGAGGTTTTCAGACACTCCACAACCTTGGCAGCAGTGGATGGTGACAGTCTTTCACATTAGCCATCCAGTGGGTATGTAGTGGGTTTGTATTGTATCTTTAATTTATACTTCCCTGATGACTAATAAAATTGAGCACACTCCCATGTTCATTGGTTATTTGTGAAGTGTTATTTGAAGTTATTTGGCCGTTATTCAATCGATTCATCATTTCTTTTTATTTATGCTAGATGCAAATCTCTTGTGAGATACACATATTACAATTAATTTCTGTCCTGTGGCTTGTTTTTTTGCTTTCTTGGGACCTTAACAGGTTCTTAATTTAAAAAGTAATAATAATAAATTCATCGATAATTTTTTTTCTGTATGCCTAGTGCTTCTTATGTTTTGTTTAAGAAATCTTTGCCTCTCTGAAGTTCACAAAGTAAACTATGATATCTTTTAGAATCTCTATTATTTTACCTTTCAAATTGAGTCAACAATCCAAATTTATTTTTCCATGTGGTATCAGTAGGGATTAAAATCATTATTTTTCATTTAGATATACTATTGATCTAGCATCTTTTATTGGAAAGACCACCCTTATTCCTTACCCTCAATGCACTGCATCTTTTTCATAAATCAATCTGTCTTACATATGTGGGTCTATTTCTGGACTTGAGTCAATATTATACCATTTACTTGTGTAGCTCCATTAGTGGTGGAATAAGTCCTCCTATTTTGTTCTCATTCAATAATTCATTCCTTCGCTATTTTTATCCTTTGAATTTCCACAAGAAAATATACCTTACAGGAATTTTGACTGAAATTTCATTGCTAATAGATACTTTGGTGAGAACTGACATCTCTGTAATACTAAATCTTGCCTTTCATGAATATGGTAAGTCCTCTATTTATTGACATCTTTAATTTCTCCCAACATTTGATGTTTTCTGTGTAGAGTAAATGCACACCATTTAAAAGGCTAATTCCAAGTTCTTTGCTTTGTTTTACTACTATATAACCTAACTATAGGGTTTTTAATTGCTACTTATTTTTCAGTTCTAGAATTTCCAGTTGATTCTTTACTACTGATTCTAATGTTTCAATTTCCTCATTCTCCTATATTTTCTTGAAAATAACAATGAGCTATTTTAAAGTCTTGAATTCCATTTTTTGCTTTGTTAAAATCAGGATTTTAATAGAAACTCTGCTTACATCTTTAGCCTCCATTCCTTTCAGCTTGACTTTTTAGCCTTTTACAAACGCCTCAGTTGGGGAAGAACCACAGAATGTCAGGTCCGTTTGACTGTTGTTGTTTCCTTCTCTCTAGAATCATGGCCTCTCAGGTCCTGACTTCCTTCATAGACATGAACTACTCTATCTTTTGTTTACTTTACCCCAGGGGAGAGCCAAAAGCTCTAAGCCACCGCTCTCTGCCTATACCACTTATGAACCAGAGAACACTTTTATAAAAAAGTGGAGAATAATGTTAGATTTGCCTCACCCTTTTCTACATCATCTTTAGCCCTCAAATCTTGGGTGCTTTGGTGGCTTTACTGTGTCTCTTGCAATTTTACTCATCCTTTATGATTATTCTCCAGAGAGGGTTGGTTGGACACAAGCTACTCCATAATAGCCAAAAGCAGAACTTTTCTATCTCAGAGTTTAGCAAACTTCAAAGTTTGAAGCTATAATATAAACTGTGAGAAAAATCAGTGTATCATTCTTCAGAATTTTTTAAGTGGTGTTACAGATTCATGTATAAGATAAAAGATCTCTAGATCCAAACTCATAATCAACTTACTCATTATGAATATGGGGAAATGGAAGGATTGTAGGATGTGGAATAAAAAGATCTATTCTTAAATTCCAGTAAGATTCACTAGCTCTAGGTCTATGGCTAGTCACATAAACTTTTTAAGCTTTTGTTTTTGTTTTTGTTTTAGGTGAGGCAATCCTTGGTTGACTTCACAGATGGCCAGGACCTTGTCAGTTTACAATCCCTTATTTTTTTTTAATTTTTTTATGCCCAAAGCACCTGGTCTTCCTAGGTGGTCTCCCATCCAAGTACTAACCCGGCCCAATCCTGCTTAGCTTCCAAGATCAGACAAGATCGGGCTTGTTCGGGGTGGCATGGCTGTAGACTGAGTGTTGGTTTTTATCCATAAAGAAGAAGAATAAATGAGATTAAATAATATTTCAATGTGAAAACCATTTATAAATTGAAGTGCTCAATGAAAATATGAGACAAAACCAGTTGTGTTGCCAAAAACAAACAAACAAACAAAAAAAACAGAATACTTCAAACATATCTATATTAATAGGATCAGAATTTGAAGAGCTGAAATTGATTTGCCAATCTGCTCCACACATAAGAGCACATCTTGTGTGGGTTCTGAGAAGCTATTTTTCAAAATATACATAACAAAATATGATCTAGTTAAAGAGAAATAGAAAATATGACAAGCAAAAAGACTAAACTAGTAATCAAATAATACCCACAAAGAGAAGACAAGGTGCAAATGATTTCATTGGTGAATTCTACAAAATATTTAAAGAATCAAAATGACAGCAAAAGAAAAAATATAGACCAATATCTCTTATAAACACAGATACATAAATCTTCAACAGAATACTAGCAAACCAAATCCAACAGCATGAAACAAATTAAAAAAGATTATACACTCTGATCAACTGCGATTTATCCCAGGAATACAAGACTGGTTTAATATGCAAAAATCAATTAATGTGATAGACCATATCAACAGGTAAAATTAAAAACCAAAAACCACATAATCATCACTAAGTTGCAAAATAAGCATTTGACAAAATCTAACACCCTTTCATGATTAAAAGAAAAAAACACTCAACAATCCAGGAATAGAAAGAAACTTGCATCTATAAAAGGGTGTTGGTAAAAGGCATCTATAAAAAACTCACAGCTAACATTAACTTAATTGTGAAAGACTGGATGCTTTTCTCTAAAGATCAGAAACAATATAAAGACGTGGGCTCTCTTTACTTCTGTTAAACATTGTACTGGAAGTGGTGGCATTAAGAAAATGAAATAAAATGCATCTAGATTGGAAAAGGAGAAATAAACCTCTCTATTCACAGATAATACGATCTCACCCATAGAAAATTCTAAGGAATCTATAGTTTGAACTTATAAAAGATATCAGCAAGATTGCAGGATACAAGATCAATATTAAAAATCAATATTTCTATACTCAAGCAATGAACAATCCAAAACTGAAATTAAGAAAACATTCCCACTTACAATAGCATCAAAAATAATAAAGTCTGCTTAGAAATAAATTTAACAAAGGAAGTATAAGATTCATACTCTGAAAACTATAAAACATTACTGAAATAAATTTAAAAAGCTCTAAATGAATGGAAGGACATCCCACAATCATGGTTCAGAAGGTTTAATATGTCGAGATGGCAAGACTACAGCTCCAATGCAATCTCTAGAGAATTTCATCTAGCTTTTTTTGTAGAAATCAACAAGCTCATCCTAAAATGAATATGGAAAGGCAAGGGACTCAGAATATCCAAAACATTCTTGAAAAGGAAAAACTTGAGAGAGAAAAAAAATCTTCCTGATCTTAAAAGTTGCTACAAAGCAACTATAATCAAAAGAGTGTGGTAATGGCATAGGATAGATATACAGATCAAAAGAACAGAATCAAACATCCAGAAATAAGCTTTGGATTTGGTAGAGGTTTTTTTAGTCATGACACCAAACACAAGCAACAAAAATAAATTAATTAAATTCATCAAAATCAAAAACATTTGAACTTCAAAGGACACTAGTAGGAAAGTGAAAACAATCCACGGAATAAAAATATTTTCAAATCATATATTTGTCAAAGTCCTTGTATTTAGAATACATATAAAACTCTTACAACTCCATAAAAAAGATGAATAACCCAATAACAAAATAAGCAAAGATTTGAACAGACGTTCCCCTGAAGGATATATACAAATGACCAAAACCCTCATGAAAAGATGCTTAATATCGTTAGTTATCAGGGAAATTCAAATCCAAACCTCAGTTACCACTTTATACCCACTAGTATGGCTAGAATCAAAAAGTCAGATAACGGGAATTTGTAAGAATACAGAAAATGTGAAACTCTCATACATTGCTTGTAGGAATGTAAAATGGTGCAGCTGCTTTAGAAAGCAGTTTAGCAATTTCTCAAAAAGTTAAACATAAAATTACTGTTTCATCAAGAAATTTCACTCCTAGGTTTACGCTGAAGAGAAATGAAAACATACATCACACAAAAACTTAAATACAGCATTATTCATAATAGCTAAAATATGAAAAGAACTTAAATGTTCATTATGTGATGTAATATGTGGTATGTGTTCATAAATAAAATGTGATATATCCATGAAATAAAATTTTATTCAGAAATAAAAAGAAATTAAATACTGATACATGCTTTGACATCTACTAATCTTAAAAACATTATGCTAAGTGAAAAACTACAGTGACAAAGGACCACACATTATTTGATTCTATTTTTATGAAATGTCAATAATAGGCTATCTATAGAAAAATAAAGTTAATTTGTGATTGCCTAGGGAAAAAGGGAAGGGTAAGGATAAAAGAGTGACAGCTAAAGGCTTCTTTCTGGAATGTTCTAGAATTGTGATGCTGCTTGCACAACTCTGAACATACTAAAACCATTGATTTGCACAGTTTAAATGGGTGAATTGTATGGCATGCAAATACCTCAATAAAGCTAATACCCAAAACCAAAAAAAAACATAGATATTCAGCCCTGGTACTAGGTGCTCAAAGGGCTTAAAATATATTAATCCCTACTTTTGATAAATAGAATGAGATCTATAGAAAGAAGGCATAGATAACATTTTTTAAAATAAATTAAATACCACACTAACAAATACATATTTGCCTCACTTTTTAGATCCTAAATTTCAGCAGTTTTTAAAACCTCAACATGTCTAAAGTAGAATCTATCTTAAAATCAATGTAAAACTGAATATAGGTTACTACTCCTCAAAGAACTATGAGTTATCCTTCCTCAATAACTTAGCATCAAATAAATATTGAGAAATGTAATGGAAAATAATTCGTATTATACAGGTCAATGCTCATTGCAAATTTATGCAAGAAGTCCCATACTACTGAGGTTTGAAGTGGTCAGAGAAGGCTTTGTCAAGATTTGTGCTCAAAGAAGTCTTTAAAAAATAAGTAATGTACAGATTAAGTAGGAAAGCAAGAAAGAACTTTTCAGGCACTTATCATGGTATGTCTGCAGATGTATTATACTTTCATTCCCTTTTGCTTGTGCTTCTATGCCCCTGCTTTTAAACAGATTGTATCACATATTTACTACATACAATCATCCAAATAAAGAATGAGGTCCGTGTCTTCTTTTTTACATCACACACAATCAATACAAATACTTCACCTCATTCAAGGTAAAATGGACAAAAATAGAGCAGTTTTTAAAGAAAATATGAGGGAAGTACAATGATTCTCTGATAGTCTATTATTGTCTTATTCATGATGAGAAACAATTGTCACTTATAGAAAATCAAATTCATAATGATTTTATATGTTCTATAACTTGTTTCATCCTCAATTATTACATCGTTAATTATACAACTAATTAATTCCACAAAACAATATGGGATAAGCCCAGTCATTATTTCCTTTCAAAACTAACAGTTACACTCTTAAGAGCTCAGGCTATCTTCAAAGCCAAAACTCTGTCATTATTACCTGTAAGAACTTGTACATGTTCCTTAAGCTCTGAGTCTCAGTTTCCTCATCTTAAAGTGAGAATAATAATAATATCTAGCTGTGGGAAAGCAGCTTTGTTTTCCTGGTCCCCAGGTGAATTTACTGTTAAACCACGCAGATAAAAAACTACTAACCAGAGCTGAGGTAGACTTCAGGAAAATGGGTCTCTATAGTTCAAGAAAACTGGAGGAAGCTATACATCTGCCTTCTGCTTCCAGATAGGGATACAGATTTGATGCTACTAAGTTTGTTTCAGAATCATGAGTGTCTCCTTATTGAAGATTCCCTTCAAAGAGAATGCAAGTATTGTTAGTGCAACTTTCTGAATGGTTGCACAGTCGAAAATGGCTGTGACACAGCAATGATGATGCTCCCAGGTACTACAGGAACCTACTTTGTCAGGAGAGCTGGGACATCTCCCATTAAGGGCTCTGGGACACACAAGAAGTGCTCAGACATGCTGAAACTGGTCCTGCTGTCTCTCAGCACCCACCTCACACAAAGATTTTATATCCTTTACTAATTAACTCAAGGCCACAATCTAACCTATGGAGGATATCTATATAAGTGCCAGCCTCTCCCAGGATCTGTAACCTCACAGGCTGTTGTGTACATATAACCATGTAATACATTAAAAGTACTTGGCAGGATGCCTGTTATAGAATAAAGCTCTAAACAAACACTAGTTAGGACTACAGTGAAGGTGATGATGTTGATTATGAAATGAACAGATGCAAAGGTAATGCCAGCATTCTATGCTGGTGGGTGATTAATAAGACACAAGTAGGGGAGATGCTACCTTTACTCCTCTAAAAGCTACTGGTATAAAGAAATAGGAATTTTAATCAGTTCCTGGAGAACCCTGCTTCTCCTCATTTTGTGACAATTTTAAAGAGAATTAATGGCAATGTGGAAGTCCAGAAATTACATCAAAGAACACTTTTTTCCTTTGTCTTTAAAGTATAAATGCAGTGACGGATACTAAATCAAGTTTGAATCCGACATTCCAAATGTGGTCTTTTTTGTGATTCAGAGAGATTCTGTGTTCAAAGTCCAATTTAACAATGATTCACTCAGTAGACAACCCTGCAAGATCATCCAGAAGACATGACACAGATACAAGATCTAAAGGACCGTCAGAGTGAAAGTACTACAGAGGGATGAATTTCCGCAGGCCTCCTCCTCTGTCTTCTCTTATATTAAGGCTCTGCCATTACAAGCTCTGTGGCCACAGGCAAAATACTCAATCTCTTTAAGTCTCATTACACTCACTTGAAAGATGGGGAAAGTAGAAGCTACCTCATAAGCTGTATGGACATTATTATTATCATTTCACTCTTATTAACATTATGAAACTGTCTTCATTAAAAAAAGGATGAAAGAAAAGGAAGTCAGGATTATTCATAGGCCATGACATTGGATCCATCTTCCTTTCCAGCTTCATCTATAAAATAGCCTTTAATTCTTCCTACAATTCATATACATCAAAATATTACCTGTTCCTTAGTTATATCCTAACTCATTTATTCTCAAACATTAGTTAAGCAACTACTATCTTTCAGGACCCTGAGATATAGCAATGAAACAATTTGGAAACTGTCCTCAGAAAATTTACAATCTGGTAAAAGACCATTATTATACCATTATTGACATTGCTTCCTTAATACAAACATAATTCTCTGATGCCATCTCCACCAAGGAAGCATTTTCCAATACATCCAAACAGTCTGGATCCATCTGTCTTCTTTCTCTTGTTACGTTTTCCTTTATTCTTGAATACAGCACTGAAAACACTGGCTCATACAGAACAGTTAGTTGTGTATATGGTAAATTCCATTATGGAAAGGATGGTGTCTTTTTTAAATAGGGTCTTATTTCTGTGCACCCAACAGCATTAGTAAGCTATCTATCAGCAGATATTACACGTAAATAAATGTGCAATGTATACAAATAATACTCATATTCACTTGTTATTTTATATTTTCAAAATATTTTCTTACAAATCTCTTTTTTTAACTTCACAGTAACTTCTACAATGTATAAGTGTGAAGGAAAGGAAGATTGCTTTTAATGATTCACCAAGTCACCAAAGGTAGATCTGAGAGTCTAGAAGAAAAGACTTCCAACCATGATTCCAGTGATTTTTCTACCATGGTTCCACCGCCTTCTAAGAGTCATCATATAATATGTCAATTTTGAGATGGATGCCTAAGAAACATTTAGGCAGAAGACTGGAAGTTAGAAGTAAGTAAGTTCAGGGGAGTGAAAGATTTACTTACTTTTTCAAAAGGACAAAAAGTTATTGTTAGTGAATGACAAGCCTAAATTTGGAATGCAATTCTACATCAATAACTCCTAGCACTATATATTTATAAAATATAACTTAAGTCAAAACCTTTTCAACTGTGGGAGCTGCTAATGTTTTCGACTTCATATCTATAGCACTAGGGTTCAGAGGTATGTCTCATTAATAAACCTTAGGATATTGGTTACTGCACTCATAACAGACATGATGGGTTTCCCTACATATGTACATATATATAGAAATATATGTGTATGATTGTCATTGTAAAGAAGAAGCTCTAGACAAGCTCCAAGTTCAGAGTGCTCGCTTGCCAAATATTCTATACCTAGACATTGTAATTGTCACTGGACAGAATCTAGTGACCTAAGCCTGAAATTCATGAGCCATCATTTTTGATTGAGCTGATTCTTTCTGTCACCTAATCTTTTCTTTTTTGAAAAATTAATTGATTTAAATGGTTATTTTTCAACATGTATGATTGCTAGTCAATGTTAGTACTAAATATGTATACTTAAGGAGGTATTTGGGTCAGTGACTGCCTAAAACAGGGAGACAGAATTACCTAAAACAATTAATAGACTAAAATTGTCATGCTTCTGTATTCCCAAAGATGAACAGGCATTAGACTTTCCTAAATTCCAGACCTCTGTTCATTAACCCAGTCTTTATTGCCACAGTCATTTATATAAGCCCACCCAGTAAAGCAAAATCTTTACACTGATGCTGAGCTCATTACTTTCTCCTCAACTTCAGGGTGACAGGAAAAAAATGATATTTTATTGTCTGTAAAAAAAAAAAATGGCTTTGTAGCTGGGGAAAAAAGGGAAGAGACCAGAGGACATATTTTAAAGCCAGAAGATAACCCCACCTGTTGAAAACCACCAGGTTCAAAATGTAGCCCACACACTAGCTTTCCCAAGTTTTAATTATCAATTTACATGATAGGTCTAAAACCAAATGCAGAACCAGATTTATCACTGTGGGGACAACGCTCTACATAAAATATCTGTCCTGTTAGCCAACTGGCAGCTCTTTTTGTTTGGACTCTTGCAATTACTTCAGGTCATTAGGTCCATCTTGACTAGATATTTTACTGTCATTAAGAAAAGTGGTGTAATGACATTCAATGTGATTTCATGATTACAGCAATAAGAGAGCAGGGAGGTGATTCTAAAAAGAAAGACCTATAGACATTGAATTAAGCTAAAATTTTATATGAAAAAAAAAAGAAGAAGAAAACAAGCATTTCCATACATTGATTATGAATAGATTTGTTTTATTAAAGGAAAATCAACAGGGGGCCTACAGTGAGCCAGATAATGTTCCAGGTGCTAAAGGATAGAGCTTTGAATAAGAAAGACAAGGCCCCCAGTTCACATAATTTATTTTTAAGTGGGATGAAATAGACAGATGACCAGATGTATCAGATACTATTAGCTAGATGTAAGTGCTATGAAGAAATTATATTAGGTGATATAATAAAAAATGACTAGAAACCTATTATAGGAGTTCTTCACGAGATGTCACACTAAAACTTAGACATGAATAACAAAAGGTACCCAGTCATTTAGAAATCAAGTAAATGTTGGGACATCTGGTAAAAAGGCTATGAGACAAGAATAAATTTAGCATGTTTTAGGAACAAGAACCAAAAAAGGTCAATGTGGATAGAGAATATTGACCTAGAAGAAAGAAGACTTCGTAGGCCAAAGTAATTGTTCAATATTCATTAAAAATCTAGTATCTGCCAGGCACTATTCTAAACTCTGGAGATACATCTGTGAACAAAAAGAGAAAATTCCCTGACCTTAGGGAGCTCACTTTCTAGTTGTTAGAGACAGATGATAAATAATTTTTTTAAAAAGTACAAATGCTATGGAGAAAAATAAAATGAGATGAAGATGATTAGTCGTGGTAGGGAGAGGCATGCTATATTATATAGAGTAGTGTGGTAATTAAAGGATAATTGCAAATTCTTTGCAACTCCTTGCATTGAGACAGTTGAATGATTCCCTTACACTTAACCTGGGCTCGCTTTGATGATTTACTTGACCAAAATGATGCAGTATAAGTGATTTTCTGAGACTTTTGAGGTCAGAACATAAGAATCCTTGCAGCTACTGCCCAAGTGTCTCTAGGAACCCTGAGGGCACCAGGCTGAAGATGTCACATGTAGACACTCTGGTTGTGGCAAGCGGTATCTAAAATAGCTCCCAATGATTCAAACTTCCTAATATTCGTATCCCTGTATATTCTCCTCCCATTATGAGCTACACCTAGTGACTGATTGCTAACAAAGAGAATACCACAAACATGTTGAGATGTCACCTCCACAATATTAGGGTACAAAAAACTATATTTTCTGTTTGGCTTAATCTCTCTTGCTCTCTTTCTCCCAGGTCCCTCACTCCAAAAAACAACAAGTTGCTATGTTATGATCAACCTATGGATAGGCCTATGTAGAAGGAACTAATGTTTCTGGTCATCAAACAGCAGGGACTTAAGACTTGCATGGGTTTGGAAACTGCTCCTCCCCAGCTAAGTCTTGAACACTAAAACCCCAGAAAGCACCTTGACTGAAGCCCAACCCTGAGCCAGGGGACGAAACTAAGTTCTACCTAGATTTTTTTGACCCTTAGAAACTGTGAGTTAATAATATTTGTAATTTTAGCCACTATGTTTTGGGGATGTTCGCTACATAGCAACAAACGACTAACATATTGGAAGGCAACTTTCCTTGCAGCCAGGCTTCTGTTTACCCCTGCTGAAGTACCAGCCACAGGAGTGAAGCCTCACTGCAAGGCCACCCCCTAACTAAATACCACTGAATTTTTTCTGTTAATGCCAATTGCAACAGCAAATTCATCCAGCCAGGCCCTGCCCAAATTCCTGCCCTGTAAAATGGTGAGCTGCAATAAAAATGGTTGTTGTTTTAAGCCACTATGCTTTGGGGTAGTTTGATATGCAGTAACAGATCACTGGAATAGGTGGTCAGGAATGCCTCTTTGCTAAGTTGACACTTGAGCAAACATTTGAAAGAAATAAGGGAGTGAGACATGTCAATATAAGGCAAAGGGAACAACTAGTAAAGGACCTAGGTGAAAGCATGAAAAGCATGCTCAAAGAGCATCGAGTGGCCCTCTACTGAAGTGGAGTTAAGTAAAGAATAGAGTGGTAGAAGAAGCAAGATAGAAGCCCATGAAGACCATGTCAAGAACTGACATTTATTGTGAGTGAATTTCAGAGTTGTGAGCAGTGGTTCAATGGCTTGAGGAGAATATTCATTCTCATGAAATTCTGTCCTGCTCCCTTTCACTTATAATAGCCGTGCATAAACGGTGAAAGCCTACAATAGACCCTTCCATGGCATCAAGCACCCAATAACCAGACATCTTCAAACTTGTCTTAAGAAAATGACTCATGTACTCGGGAGTCTGTATGTGACCTGTGCTTTCGCTTCCTTGCATACCTTTTTGTCTGGCCACATTTGCAATTCAGCACTGGTGCTTTCATTTTCAGAGTGTTTACATTAACTTGAAGTTGTTAACCTAGTTGTGTTGCAGAATGTTTCAGACAGCACCAGAGGCTATAAATAAATAACAGTTATTTCAGGTCTGCCTGGCAAACAAGCCTCTGGATTCTACTGAGACCCCAGAGACTAGAACTGCAGCAGCGATGAATACCTCAAACAGGGCTAAAAGCAGGTATTCTCAAGGAATGCTAAGCAGACACACTCCAGGTGACATAGTTATGTCTGCCATCAACATACATCTCCTGATTGCCACTGAGACCAATAAATAGACCTCTCTGTCATACCCACTTGGAATAAACCAAAGCTAACCTAAGCCTGATTATTTCATATTACCAACAAGATTTAACTCTCCTCGAATTTTAGCAACTGACAAATGACCAAAGTCTTCCAAGGATTTTTTTTTTTCATTTACCTAGAGCAGTGGGTCCCAAATTTTCCAATTAGAAAGACCTGTTTTTTAACATCTCATTAATTACCAATATCCAGCTATATGCACTTGGACCAGATAATTCATCTCTCTGTGCCTTGGTTTCTATACTTGTAGAGGGGTAATGAAACTACGTACATCATAGAGTTAATTAGAAATTAAATGAGATAATATATGTAAAGTACTGAGAAAAGTATCTGACATGTTAACAGTCAATAATTAGTTCATCATCATTTAAAAATACTAACTATTCTTCTCTCCACATAATAATAGTAATAACCTGTTTTTCTAAGAAAAACTGTCATGACCATGTTACAATAAATACAGTAGCACCAAATATGTGAATTTGTAATTCTTTATCCATTAGAGAATTGCATAGACTTGAAATATATGTCATATCTGAGAAAGACACAGTGTTCATTGAGTCAGTCATGCCTCAGAAATATATGACCACTATAGAGTTTGGGAATCTCTGGTCCAGGAGTCAGAGCATTTTTATTCCTATCAAATTTGCCATTTATGTCACTAGTACTATGTAATGAAAACTGTTCAGAATTATGATACGCTACCCCAGAAAGTCTCACTTCCAATAAACATAATTAGAAATTACATTAGTGCATTTTAAGAGAAAGATGCAGATAATCTGAATTTGGAACCCTTTAGTAACAAAACAGAAACCAAACAAAAACAGTCCTGATTTATTTTCAGTTAAGTAAAAAATTCAATGAATCATAATTCTTCTTTCATTGGCAATCTAGCTGGTTAAGATTGCATGACAATGTCATTTCATTTAAGTCCCTCAGTTTGCAAACCAACAATCCATTGCTTGGTCCATATACTTTTAATTCTAGGGAACTCAACCTTTTGACAAAATAACACCTAATATATAAAGAGCCATGGGAAATGGCTAAGGATGGTCAATTTTCTCCTCTGGTAGACTTCTGACATCCTTACAACTAAGTAAATTGTTTATGAAAAAATAACATGATCTCATCTCATCTAATTGTTAGTTTACATATCAATTGCAAATAAAAACAGAAGTAAATACTATTTTTCAATTTACTAAACATTTACTAGGTTCTCATGTGTGAGGGAAATTCATGGAGATAAAGAGCTGAAGATGTCATCCAATCTACATTCACAAGGATAACAAAATTATATGATATACCATAAATTTGAATTAAGGCAAAGTCTTAGTTACTAGTTAATAATTGCCTTTATCTATTAGAGAAAAATACCCTCCAATGAACCAAAACAGAACAAGATTGTAAAGGAGCAAATATATTTTAGAAACAAAGGAAAGAAGATAAATTAATACAGTTTACCATGAGAACTATTTATAGTTTCATTAGTAAATCTACTTATCCTTAATAATTTTTCCTTTATAACCATTTTCACATTTGCTTTCTTAGGAACATAGAACACTCCCTACAGACAAGCTGAAGTGCAAAATTAAATGCTGTCATGACATCTAATTACTAAGAATAATTTTGTCTTATGAACAAGAGGACGTATTACTGCTAACTTCATACTAAACTTGGATCAAAATGTTGACTATTTTTTCTTCTCCGAATAGTTGGTCACAACCACTGAAAGTCCTTGCCTTCATTCTCTTTCTAGTCTTGGAATTCACATGTCCCTAACTCTCATTTGCAGGCTAAGGTTGGACTAGGAATGCTTCACCCAGATCTTCACTCTAAGAAACACTTGGTAGTATGGGCTCATCATCTCTCACCTCGCCTCGCACTGCTACTCACACAACTGAATACAAATTTGCATGGAAAAGCCAGTTTTCTTCCCACACAAAGTTTTGTTTTTAGCCCAATGCACTTTCCAAATAACCGGTTGCCATAGTGGCAGGCACTTTGGACAAAGTGTCTCAGAGTAAGTAAAGATCATTTGAAATGACTATTTGTCATCAAAGAGGAAGTTGCTATTTTAATGCACAGGTGAGAACCAGAATTATTCCTTGAGGATTTCATATACGTGCACATACTTTAGGAGAGAGGTGAAGATGAAGAAAACCTTTTATCCTTTTTTCTCCCCATCAGGACTCTATTTCAAAAGCATATTATGGCTACAAAAATTGCTTGATCCTATGGCTACCTGAGTACCAATTGCTGCTGCCTTTTGAGAAATCCATCCAGTACCTATCCTTTCGTGGGTCAGTTGTGATGTGTAGAAAAAAGTCATGGTACTTCAGTAATAATTAGATTCTGCTACTTCCTTCACCAATTCAAAACTCATGATTGTATTTTCAGAGAAATGTTTCTAAGCACAAGGTCATAAAACACTACCAATTTCAGTTTAACCTGCCTCTTCAATCGACTACTTAAACTGACAACTCTAATTGTCCACTAGCAGACACATTTATGCATTAAAATGTCTGGTTACATTGTTCTAAACCAAAGGATAATCTGACTTCAATAATCAGGTCTGAATTTAGAGGCTAATTGCATCTCATCCTTTAACCTTTAAAATGAGTTGCCCTTATAATTTAGCAGGATCCTCTGCACATTTGTCTAAAACTAAGGGTTCCAAAGGGGATGAAAATGAAGAGATTATTCTCTGTAACTGTAAAGTGACAAAGCAATGACACCCCATAACACCCAGCCTCACTCTTCAATTGCAAAAGGGTCATGAAATTTATGTTCATACTGTGTACTTGCTAGATCTTTCATTGACCATTGCTCTCATTTGCCTGAAAAAAAAATGTCAATATGTTCCTTTTAAAGTATCTAAACTTCAATTCCAGAAAGCCTCTTTAATGGATGGCATCTCTCTTTTCCTCTCTTCTTTTCTTTCTCTTTTCCTTTCTCTCTTTCCAAAAGATGAAACCCCATACTGTACCTTGGGTTTGGTTTCTGAAAAATCTTGAGTCTTGATCCTAACACTGCTCTAAGATATCAAATAGCCCAGGGAAAACATTCACCTTTCTTTCAATATTGCTTTTTTCTTGAGTGAAAAGATTATTTTTACAACCTACTCAGTTACTAGCATTATCTTGCATATGTTTAACACATAGTCATCACGTGTTTGTTTCCTGCCATATCACTTGGTACAGTTGAAAAAGACTGAATAGAAATGAAATAAATTATGTATGTTAATTGGGACCACCATCACTGTCCTCAAAGAGATTATAACCACACATTTATCCAGCTTTAAAGAAATAATAAAAACATGTCCTGAGAAAGATAAATCTATATATAAATATCAGTCATTAATACTTGTTTAGATTTTTCTGCCGCTTGCCTGTTCTGCTTCTTAAAGAAAGAACTCACAAGTCATATGTTTTTCTTCTGATTCCTGGACTGACCCTAAACTGTAGTTTTCATTCACATTCAACATAACTTTCAGCTGGGTAATACTGGTAAAAATAATAATAATAATAATTCTAGAAAAATAAAAGTACAAGTATGCTTACATATGCTCTACTATTTGAATTCTTGACATTTTGCCTATTTAAATGGAATAAAGGGAATTTCTCTTCTCCAGTTGAAACTGCTCTATCAAAAAGTCTAGGAAAATCTAGGAGTGAGAAGAGTTGCTATTTGATAGGTACAAAATTTCGGTCATACAAGATGGAAAAGTTCTAGAGATCTGCTTATTATTAACAATGACTACTGCATAGTTAAAATTTTGTTAAGGTTAGATCTCGTGTTAAGTATTTTTTACTACAATAGAAAAAAATAAGTCAAGAAAAGTCTTTTTACTCCATGGATAGTTAAGAAACAATTGAGATTTGAAGAAAGCATTTGAATAATCAGCTATTCATCACTCATAGATTTAATGATAATCTGCTGATTTCCATAACTAAAAATGCTATTGTTTTTGGTCTCCTACAGTGAGCAGACTAAGCTTTGTTTACTAGGACTCATAGAGATTCTAATTCAGTAGATTATTTTAATAGCCCCCAAATCTATATTTTTAACAGCGTTTCAAAGACTCATAGGCATAGGTCTACAGACCACAGTTTGAGAAGTCTGGGATGGTGTGCCTCCTCTACAACACATGCCGAGGATGGATCTGATGAGATCACATGTAATACTTTTCATGGTTTCTGTTGAAATGTTAATGTGGAAAGCACTGGCCTGGACGTACTTGGAAGCCTAACCACTATAATATTAAGGGGTCTGGAAATAAAATCCATGACTCTGGTACTATTAATACCAACAACTGGTTGCCATGGTTACAGGAACTATAGTCAAAGTGCCTCTCACAGAAAGTATATTTTATTAAAAATGACTAATATACCATCCATAGGAAATTTACTAAAACAGCTATAATTCATCAACAAGTTAGCATAATAAAGAAAGAAAGAAAAAGAGAAAAAAAAAACTACCCTTAAGTCTGTCAGATCTTAGAGCCTGTATTTTGTTCAAGCTCCTTATAAACACAATGAGACATCTCAATGGTGATGCTGCAACTTTAGCCATTTATTTGGCTTTTTTCAGGATGGTATTAATGTTGACTGGAAGATGCAAATTCTGGTAGTTATTTCAATTTAAAAAAATATATATTAAGAAAAGCCGATGGTAACAAAGACATGGATAAAATATATTACCAAGCCATAGGTTATTTAAAGCTTACATTGCTCTTCCTTTTTTCTACTATTAGAATGAAAATCTTTTTCTACTTGAAAATTTTTCAAATGTGTTCATGACATTTTGGTATTCTTGGAATATCTTTTTTTTTATATAAGGTCCAATGATTATAAATCAAAACCGTCAAATAGAATCATACTCCCAGACAATAATTTCCTGGATAACTAACCCTGTATATTTTAAGATGTCTCAGAATATGTAAAAAATGTTCCTTCCTTAATCAGACCTGCTTCAGGAGGAGTCTAGGAAAGTCTTTCATACCATGGGTGATTAAGAAATCGTTGGAATGTGAAAGAAGGATTTAAATAATACAATCTCCTACAATGTCAGAAAGTTGTCAAATCATTCACAGATCACCTGAATTTGTATTCTTCTTCTTCATATATGTGAGCTACAACAACACTCACAAGACCAAGTTATCAAGTAAAAACAAAATCAGACTCAAGCAATTTTTGTATCTAGACTTTGATGGATATACTAGACTGATTAATTCATATCTCACAGACTTTAAAATTTTTTTCACAGTTTTCTACTTGTCAAAAATATAATACTACCATCAAAAGAGGACTTGCAAATTGTAAACACTGTAAATAGAGTCTAAAACCCATGTTCCATCTTTGCAATCCCAAGAAATTATCTCACATTAAATACAGCAATTTGAATAGCAAAGATTTTTCTTCCATTAATGTAGCCAACACTGATTAAGTGATTATGGGTGTTTGACTACATATTAGGTAACAGACACACAAAGCTAAAATGAAGGAGCCTACATTCTAGCAGGCCTGACCATCATAGGGCCAGTTTCAGCCAAAATAATAAGAATCACATTCCATGTATGCAAAACCCATGTGGGAACATAGCTGAACTTGAGAATGACCTTGTCTGCTAGGGGAATCACTAGTAAGTGAACTATTCATTTCACAAATCTCACTCTGCCCCATGAGCTGGAGTAGAAGCTGGAAGAATAGAAAAGAATCAAATAGAGAGAGGCACTTGCGATGCAGGGAACATCTGTCAAGTGCATAGACTGCTTCATAGGGCTGAAGGATGGAATAAATGGTGGGCGTGGCAGGAGATGACAATGGAAAACTCTGTCCAACCAAAAATCTTTGAGACAAGTTTGTCTTTTCTTCAAGTCACCAGCATGTTCTGAGGGCCATCATTCTCCTTTCCAACTGTTTCACAGTTTCTCACACACACACACACACACACACACACACACACACAATGAAAGTACGTGTGCATGGCACACTGAAGTAAAGGTCTCTTCCAGGACTGAAAGAACCAAAGTCTCGGCAAACCTGAAACTCACTCCCAGTCCATCGATGGGAAACTCCAAATCAGAAAAAAGTGTGTCCTAGTTAAGAATCAAGCTTCTCAGAAGTAAATGCTTGATTCAAATTCTGAATCACCAGCTGTGTAAGCTTGGAGAACTTCCATTCTTCTTCTTCTTCTTTTTTTTTTTAAGCTTATTTTTATTATTTGTTAATTTTTTTCAATTACGTTGATATTCAATATTATTTTATATTAGTTTCAGGTGTGCAGCATAGTGGTTAGACATTTACATAATTTACAAAGTGATCCCCCTGAGAAACCTAGTACCCACCTGGCACCATACATAGTTAGAAGAACTTTCTCAATCTATTTAAGCTGCTGTTTCTATACATACATGTAAAATGAAGTTGATAATATCTAATGACCATGTTGTGAGGGTTCAATAGATACTGAAAGTAACTAAATACATGTTACACCTCACCAAATTTTAGCTACTCATAGTCTCATTATTAGTTACCACAGGAATACAGAAGAAATAATAATAAAAATGGCTGTTGTACACTGAAGTTCTAATAAGAGTTGAGAGCTGTTTAATCTTTATAACATTTAAATGAGGAAGGCACAGAGAAGCTAAATAATTGTTGTTTGCACAGCTAACAAGTGATAGCCTTTTGAAACATGTTAGGAAAATTGTCATTCCAGGGGAAACCTCTATCTCATAAAAGGAAAGAGTTATTTAATAAACAAAAACTAATAATGTATTCTTAGCTTCTCTTAAGAGGCATCATGCCATTTCTAAGTTTGTCTAAACTTTCTTTATGTTCATTTATGTTTACTGCCTCAGCTATGTGCTAGCTTTTCTGTTGTACTTTTATTTCTATATTTAGATCACACATCGTATCTCCTTGGGCTGATGTTTCCAGATTTGAATAGAAAGTCTGTTTTCTCTTTAAACTAATTTTGATTTCTAACTCTGGATTCATACAGTAACCCCTGGTCTCCAGTCCTTTACTAGACAATTTTTAAGTGGTACTTTGTCTTTTTAAGGTGTTACTACTAAAATGTCACCCAGTATTTTAGGATAACATAGGAAGTTGTATTGAGTCTGGTTTGCAGTCCTTTTTTGTTCATAAAAACTCTGCTCTCAAAAAGCTTAGAATACAGTTGAGAAGAGAGGCTAATATACTGACATAATACTCGTTGAATGATAATAGATGTATTTTATGTTTTTTCCCTATCCACAATGCCCTTCACCTTTCTCTGCTTACCCAAATACCATGCACCTTTCCATCTTGCAGGATAAATAAGATTTTCCCGCATGCGCATGCACACACACACACACACACACACACACACACACACACACACACACAACAGTGAACAAGTTGGTGAATATCATAGACAAAGGAACAGCATGAAATGATGCATCTAGAACTGGTTGCCTGCCCATCAATGTTTTGCAAGCCATTACTGAGTATGCTACAAACTTCCTCTAGCTCAAACAAGCTGCAGAAAGGTTGATTTAAACAGAGGGAAAAAATTATGTTTTTGTTTTGGGGGATTTTAACACTATAGGAATTTTCAAAGCTTTCAATATGCTCCAGCACATTGTGAATCACCAAGGCAGGCAAAAAGCATACTAGTTCCCAAACATACTTGACCCTGGAGTCCTAGTTAACAGATCCTGGAAATAACATGCCATAGAATACAGTTGTGGAAAAACAGTTTTTAAAAACCATAGGGGTAAAACAAGCATTACTTAGGGAATCCAAGAAAACCAGTACAACTTAATTAGAACATCTAGCATGAGGATTCCTGGAATCTGATACATGGAAATAGTAAGACTCAGAGAAGGGATTCATTCTTGATACTGTATGAAATTGGAGCTCATTTTCATAGAGTATACTATTACAAGTACTCAGTCATGTAAAGGTATTCAAGTTTGATAAGAGTACAATATTCACATTCAAGTTATGTTTTTGCTGAGCGAAACAGAGCTCCTAGCATTTCATTATTGTTTTCATGGTGCATGAAAAATAAAGGTAAAACATCTGGCCTTCTGACATCATTGATTTCCTACTTTGCACAAATAATTTCTGTAAATTAAATTGGCACCTAGAAAAAAATTGGTTGGTCAATAAAAATTATGCTGCGACTTTATTCAGAAGGGTTGAGGTATAAACTAAGTTTTCAAATCACTAAATGTAAACTATTGTTTTCTGAAAAAAAGACCAAATAGATTTTCATGATAGAAAATTTTCCAAATTGTCACCCTTGGTGAAGCAAATCATTCAAAAAAAAAAAAAAAGAAAGGAAGTATATGGAGTAATCTTATTGTTTAAAAACATGGAGGTAAATCCTTGGTGAAACAGCTAAAATAGTTTAAAATTGTTTTTCTGGAGAACGATGTGGAGGCCAGGAGGTTGGTAGGAAAGGAGCCGGGAATAGCTGTTTTTAACTATGTTTTTTAGTATTATTTGCTATTTGAACACTTGTTTGAATTTTTTGGTCAAAAGATTAGATACTATTTAAAAACTGGATATATATTTGCCATTTAATATTTACTTGCTAAAATATGTAAGTGCAGAAGTGAGTATTTAAACTGAGGAAGATATGGCTATGGCATACAGCGAATACTGTGACATGGAGTCTCTTCAAGATTTGATTTTTAATAAAATCTCTACCCTCTATTTACAAACCAGAGAGTTTAAAATAAAGCCAATGAAGGAAATCTATGTGTTTAATCAGGAAAATTTAAAAAATTTGACTCACAACAAATGGGGTTTTCCTTCTTCAGTTTGAAAATGTAATTCACTTTATTCTTTCCTGTGGCATTTATTATTTGTATTATTTATCAGATAATTAATCCTTTACAACTAGTCCATAAACTCTTTGATCAAAGGTCCATACTGTCTTCAATTATTATCCCAAATAGTCACTTCACACTGTAGATACATGATGATGAAAGAAAGAAAGCAGGGAGGGAGGGTGATTAAAAGAAACAAGTGGGGAAATTCTTACCCAGGATTTTTACAGACAAACATATTTTAAAACATTCTTGAACTTTTGGCAGCATTGCTTTTCCATTCTTTGCATGTTTTTATTTAACTATAAAGGAATAATCTCAAAAGCTCATGGTTTCAATTTATCTGATAGAGAAAGCTAGAGAATTACCCTTCATAATATTTAATTAAACATTTCTATCAATTACACTAAATAAATATACAGTCACAATTACTGCTGGTTCTGTTGGTGTTTAAAAAGATAAGCATATATTAAAGCCCCAGTTTGGCTATGCAATACATTAGATTCAGTTAGCAAACACAGCAATTGTTTTTCCTAAGAAAATTGTTCCTTTTAATTAAAGCATTTGCTCTTCTCTTAGCACTTCACAATGTGTGATGCAAAATAAACATAAAACAAGTACTGCAGATTTTTCCTCGGCTTCCTTGGTCCAGATTCAGAGTAATTTGATTCAGAACTTCTTAACTTGTAGTGGAAGAAAAAAAAAATACTACAAGCAATTTTAGTAATCGGCAAAGCTGCTTTATCAATGAATCATACTAAGAAAACTGTAGAAAACATGATGCGATATTAGGGTGTGGGATCTTTCACCTCTTTTTTGCTCAATAACTAACAAAGGAAATCTTCAGTTATATATTGAGATGAATGTTGAAAAGAATTGTCTCATGTGAAAATGATTTTTTCAAACACTGGAGATCAAGTAGGAATAAAGAATATGGGTCTTGGGCCTAAGGTAATTTATCAGAACTGGGTGTTCTTTCTCTCCAAAATATCGCAATTAGGGGAAAAAAAGGAGAACTACATTTGAGTTCATTTTGATTTTTAAAAGTAATCTCTGATCATAATGTAATTGATCTATTCTTCAATGACAATTTTAGAATGTTGCAGTTCTTTCTCCCTCTCCCTCCCCCTATTTCTCTCCCTACTCAATTTATCTCTCTCTCTATCTCCATATAGCAAAATCCTCACTCAACATCATTGATAGGTTCAGCAACTTTAAGCAAAAGGATGTATAACACAACCAATTTTATCATAGGCTAATTGACATAAACAATAATTAGGTTCCTATGGTATCTCATCAATGTTATAACAAGGCAACATTATTCAAGGATCTGCTGTATATCTAACTCATGCCCTGGATCCACTTTTTAAAAATGGGTATTAGATGAAAGGGTGTTCATCCAGTAGGCTTGAACCATCAAAAGAAGAAGTGTGATTTGGCTGAATTTTCTTTTCAGTCACTGTTACCAGAGATTCTAGAAGCTCTGGAATCGATTCCTCCCATAGAACCACTTCCAGTGGAAACTAAGCATAGAATTGTCAGTCTACACACATACCTGTATGAACAAAGCTTTCAAAGAAAAATTCAATGAAAACATTTAATGATTCTATGTGATGCCAAAAACAGGTTTCGCTTTTTAATTATTTAGAATTTACTGGTTTAACCTACAGCTAAAAGAAACACATGCCCACTCACATCCATCCAAATACGTGTGTGCATGTGTAGGTGTGCGTGTGTGTGTGTATGCATGCATATGTGTGTATGCGTGTGTGAAAGTTAAAGGAATAGGTCACAAAACTAGAGACAAAGTTCATCTCTCCTTGTGAGAACCCATTACGAATTAGGGCTTGAATTTATACCTTTGTCCACCCCTCCCTTATAGGTACCAGCATGCCTGTCACGTGCCTCACTTCTTTGTCCCTACCCCCATATTCCTTCTGACTTTCCTCTCTCTGGCCTCTTCTCAATGAGAATCTCTTTTGTTCTGAAGTCCGTAATTTCACTCCTTCATTTTGAAAAGATAAAATTAGAATGTCTAAAGTTTGTTTTACCAACTAACAGGGAAATCCTTGTCAAAACTCCAATGGAATTGACTAAGTCAGTGAGCACTGTGGAACCCACTTGACAGTCACTTGAAACAAAGACTAGGTAATATAACGTGAGCCTTTCAGGGATGCATGTCCCACAGATGTGGGCACACAGGAAAGGTGACCAGTTCCTATTATCCATAGAGATGAGCCCTTAATGACTAAATATGTTCCATAAACAAAGAAATAGGGACATTTATAAATGTAAAGCACTAGAACAGGGTTAAAACAATAAGATCCCCGTTTGAAGCAAGATAATTAGCTTTAAAGTTAAAATATCTTTTACTCATTTTCTGACTGAATTAGTTGTTAATTAACCCTGGGAAAATAACTTCCATGTATGTCTGTTTCTACTTTTGTAAAATGGAGTAATATTATCGGCTTGGTAGGGTTGGAAAAGTAATGAGAGAATGTATATAGAGTTTGTGACACAGTGACAGGTTAGCTTTTACAAAGGGTGTGCATGAGCTCAGGGGGTAGGAGACATAGGTGATCAAATGTAATTAAAAAAAAAATGCAGAAGAGAATCTGTCATTCCCTAATCTGATCAGGGCCTTCTGGATTGTGTCTTTGTCCCTATAATTTCTTCCTATGAAGTGTTCAGTGCTAGAATAAAGGGTATTTGCACAACAGGCTTAAAGATTGCATGGAACATCTGTCTTCAACACCAGCTAACTTCTATTTTTCCTTTCATTCTAAGCCTCAGTGCTCCAAGAAGCTTGATTTTACTGACAGGTCTGCCTCCCAAAGCTTAGGATAGGACAGCAATCCCTCCAGCTGGTCCAGGAGCTATGCCGAATGCTATAGTATAAATCACTAATTTGTCACATCTTTTCTTTTTAATCATACTATGAAAGTCTTTAGAGCAGGGAATATTTCCTGTTCACTACTGCATTACTAACAAATAATGCAGAGTCTGACAAATGAGTGGCCAGAGTTAACAACTGTTTTCTAGTAGTCTAACAACCAAACACCCTTCTGGCTTTTGGTGAAACCTCCAGGGCAGGAGTCCTGGTAGCAGAAAGGGCTGATAGAAGCCACGTGGTACCAGAAATTCTCATTTTCTTATACCAAGAAGGGCTTGAGCATGAGACCCAGACTTGGCCAACTAGACAGCCTGCCCAGGGCTCTGAATCCACAGGAAAGAAAACAAAGTATATGAAACAAGAGATTATTTGCAGTGGCATCTGTGCTAGCAGGAGTTTAAAACTGCCAATAATAGTCATAAAAAGACCGTGGACTAACTCTGGCACCGTTCTGGCTGTGGTTTGCATTGTCATTTGCCTTATCTTCTCAGGTCAGGTCTTTGATTCTATTAACTGCATAGTTTTCTACAAATAAATTTATTTTCTGCCCAAATTAGTCAGTAATGATTTCTATTGTTTACAACCAAGCCACCTAAATAGTAAAGAAAGAACTCAAAATTTTAATAAATGGATGTTCAGATAAATGGACTGATATGCAAATAATTGAAACAAATAAATGAAAGGAAAAAAAAACAAAGAATCGATGAAAAACTAGGCTCAATTCACATAATATTTACCATTCTTTCTCTCCCTCCTCCTATGACCTAGCCTCCTAATCTTTTCCTTAATAACAATTATTTTTTAAAACAAACATTCTAGTTTCCTAGAAACCCTTACAGTCCTTAAATAAGTTATAATGATTCCTAAGATATTGGTTTAATTATGTTCAACTAGACTGGGAACTAGTTGAATTAGGAGCCTGCATCTTCTCCTTTAAGCTCATTTATTTTTCTAAAACTAAGAAAGATTAGAATAAAGGGAATGAGCATCATTTCAATTACAGAAACTAGTTGAACTTAGTACTATATTAAATCTTGAGTTTCAATAAATAATTCTACTCATGATTCTAAACAGCAATTAGAGATCTTCCTGTGAATATCCCTCTGGTACCTTAAATTCAACAAGTCTTTAAAAATTAATTGACCTCCTTACTTCTAAACATGGTTTAAAACTTTGTTTATTCAGATTCCAGATGAAAACATGAGCCCATAGATAGACATCCACCACTTTCTACCTTCAAATTTCCTTAAAATTAATAAGAAATACAGTATGGCAAATCTGTATTACTGATAGGAAAACTTTTTTAAACCATTCTGTACAAATGCTAGATATTTTGAGGCAATTCTAAACAATGGAAGGAAAGAATAGAGTAGAATTTTCATTATGCAAAAGAAATGCTAAGATGGGGAGTAAATCAAGGACCCCTCCACCCCTGCCAGTAGAACCATCCTCAAACCTCATACTCAGAGAATAAGCTCAAAAAAAAAAAAAAAAATGATAGATCCTATTGGAGCAGGTTTGTAACATGACAGTAGATTCTTTGACACTCCTCCAATCAGGATGTATACATCTATGAGCTCTTTTTAATCAGAATAAACTTATGACTGCCTTGACCCATAGAGCATAGCCAATGTGACTGTGACTTCCAAGATTTTAAAAACAGCTAAAAGACCATCCAGTCTATGCCTTGTTAAATGGAGCGCTCACTGATGGAGTCCAGGGCCCCCATGCAAGGAATCTCAGGGCTCTGAGAAGCCCATGTTGAGGAAGCCACATATAGGCACTGTGGTCAACACTCCCAGCTGAGTCCTGCCTCCAGCCATCTGTGTCAATGTCCTGGACATGTGGTTGAAGCCAATACATCTAAGTAGCCCTTTTATCAGTGGAATGCCACAGAGTGTCCTCCATCAGTGTCCCCTTGACCAATAGAAAAACCTAGTCAAATTTTGCCCAACTGACTCAGAAGTTTGATAGAGAAAGTAAAGTGGCTGGTGGTTTAAGCCCCTAGGTTTTAGGTAGTTTGATGTGCAGCAACAGAATTTGGTAACAGAAGTGGTAAAACTATAAAGGTATAACATGCAGCATGGTATAACATGTGGGACAGGTAATGGATGGAAGCATGATGAGCCTCAAGGTGACTGTCAAAGGGCTTGGTGGAAAGCAAGGAACACTTTTTTGAAGGCTAGAGGAAAAAATATTCTTCTTATGCAGTAGCAGAAAGTCTGGCAACACTGTTGCTACCTTAGGTAGTACAGAAATTAAGAGAAGTACCTATACTTAATGAATTCAATGACCTAGCTAAGGAAACGTCTAGACAGTAATGGAGATGCCATCTGCCCTGTTCTAGATGTCTATAATAAAATAAAAAAGAAAGATGAATCAAAGAATAAACTATTCAGTTTTTGAATTGAATTCAGAGGGCATGTGACAGTCTTTCCAAGCAACTCAGTTTTCAAAGATATAGCCTTAGGGAAATGATCGAATTCAGAGCACAGCAAATAAAACACAGCCTCAAGGAATCTAAGTTTTGGCTGTAAGATGCTCTCTTATGATGTGAGAAAGATTTAAGTGAGCACCTCAAACACTCACACCTACACAGAAAGGCTTCTAAGAACATTGAGAGCATGCCTCAGAGGCCCTCTCAACTTGACAATAGTGCTTCTAAGACTCATAAGAACCCCAACATCTGCAGACAAAGAACAGACTAAGAAAGTTTCTTAGCTGCAATACTGCCTATGATTTAGGAAAAGAAAATATGACTCAGAGGACAAAATCAAGAGCTGCAGAGAATCATTCCCAGAGAGCAGGGCTGAGCCCCATTCATCAACTAACAATATGTATGCAAATGAATTTCAGAATTGCTCTACTAATGAGTGCTATGTAGGTCTCATTTTCCCCGTTTTGAATGAGAGTATCTTGTTCTCTAGTTCCCATCACTGTATCTCGCCTGTGTGTGTCCTGGGGAAAGGAGGGAGGCAAGGGATTGTCCTGGGGGTTCTCAATTCTTTGGAACAAGAGGAATTGTGCCCAAGTAACTGAGCTCAAAGCTTTATCTGTCCTGGATGTGATTTAATATGAAATCTCAATCTCAAGTCTGAGTTTGATGCTGTAAGTAAAGGGGATGGCTGCTTCTCTGACCCTATTAGACTAACTTGCTTTGCATAAAGCCTTCTGAGAACAACCAGAAATGTGAACATTTTTTTTTTTTATCCACAGCCTAACATTCAGGGTCACTTATCCAATCATCTTGATCAGCATTCACTAATCACCTCGATCAACTGACTAAGTAACAGAAAAGTTGAGCAGAACTATTTGTAGTCAACTCCTTTATCCATCCATATAGAAAAATTTGATGGACCATAGAATCACAGTAAAAGAGAGCAACCTAAAGTTTCTAGAAAAATATAAAGAAGTTATTTCTCTGATTGTAAGAAGGGCTGGATGAGGCACAAAACACATGATACCAGAAGAAACGTGATAAATTGGACTTCAACAAGATGTCTGCTCATCAAAAGACAGCAAGTAAGAAAATGAATACACAAGTCACAGACTGGAAGAGATATTTGCAGCACACATATTTGACAAAGAATTTGTATTTGGAGTAAAGAACTCCTAAAAATTACCAATAAAAATGCCTCCCTCAAGTTTCCAAATTAAAAAATAGATACAAGACCTAAACAGATACTTAAAAATAAAATCTATTTAATTGGCCAAGAAAAATAAGTAAATTTATAATATTTCCCTGTCATGCTAAGCTCCACCATTTTTAGTAATACAGCAAAATCAAGTAATTTTATTTTGAATGATGAACCGTTTAACTAAATTTTACAAAATCGTCCACTATAATATCAGATATTTCACATTTGACAGAATAAATATCCAAAATCTTAACTTTGATTCCATAAATTGAATGGGAAAAAAATTCAACCATTATTGAAATTAGTTTTCTTTTTGAAGAATCTAAACATTCTGATATAAACTTTTCACCCTTTAACTATTAAAGATATTCTTCTGTGAATGCAGCCAACACATTCACAGCTACTGCTTAAGTTTTCATACTTGCACAAGAAAATCTGGAATAAAAATGGAATAAAAGCTATTTTAAACAGTCATTTTATCTAAATGATGAATTGTATTTCACAGGGTGATATATAAACATACCATCTGCAGCTGCATATTAAATCACAGTTGTCAGGCACATTCTTCTTAATATAATTATTAATGTTTGAAGTAAGTTCTGATGCTTCCTCAGCATATTTGTCTTCTGCTTCCTATACAGTCATTGATATCACTGTTGTCCCCACAGCAGGGAGTAACTGTCAACAAATACTTTGCATAAGCTAAATTCTCTTCATCAACTTTTTTGAAAAACAAAAATTTTGTACTTTTTTTTAAGTATTCACTTTTAGTTTTTGAGCTCATTGCACCCAAAGGAATTAATTCCAATATTAAATGTATCACCACACAATGACATACATATTTATATATTTGTCCACATAATAAATATCGACATCACTATAGCAACATTCTCAATATCCTCAGCCTTTCTTTCCTACACACATTTATGTACACCCAAACACCTGTTCATTTTACCCACTGATTCCACCAACTCAGGGGTCCCCAAGCTCAGGGCCACAGACTGGTACCTGTCCATGGCCTGTTAGGAACCAGGCCACACAGGAGGAGGTGAGCAGTGGGCTAGCAATCAAAGCTTCATTTGTATTTGTATCCACTCCCCAGAACTAGCATTACCTCCTCACCTCCACCTCAGACTATCAGGCATTAGATTCTCATAAGAACACTGGTCCCTGGTGCTGAAAATGTTGGGGACCACTGTTCTAAATGGTAATCTGTAGCCTTATGTATTTCAGTGTCCATAGCACAGCAGGTAGGGAGAACGAGTATTTCTTCCATTGATACCAAGTAATGAGTTAGCAGTCACTAGTTATTCTTAGGAGGTAGTTATTGCCAAGTAAATGAAAAGGGTAAAAAATATAAATCAATCATAACTGATTATTTTGTCTGATTTTGCTTTGTGATAAAGTGAAACCTATGATCTCTGAATGGCAGAAGCTAGAAGGCCAAAGTGGAGGTCTACAGAACCTCAATAGGCACATACACTTTTCTAACAAAAGTTGGAAATTGGAATTAAAGAAATACTACCATATACAATAGCATCAAAACATAAAACACTTAGGAATAAATTAAACAGATTATGTGCAAGAATTATGCACCAAAATCTACAAAGGATTGCTGAGAACAATTTTAAAAGACCTAAACAATGACAAAAAAATTATAATCATGGTTCAGAAAACTCAGTATTGGTAAGATGTCAATGCTTCTGAAGTTGGTACTATAGGGTCACTGCAATCCCAATCAAAATATTGGCAGGTTCTTTGTAGAAATTGAGGAGCTGATTCTAAAATTAATATGCAAAGACAAAGAAAATTTTAAATATCTGAACAATTTTTAAAATGAAGAATGAGTAGGAGAACCTACAAAACTGGATTTCAAGATATCCTAGAAACCAAGAAAGTGCAATATTGGACAGACATGTAAAACAAGAAACAGAATGGTGTGGGGGGGAATTCACTCATACATATATGGATAAATTCATTCATGCGACATTCTGAAAAAGGCAAAACTATTGGGCCACGAAATAGATCAGGGACTAGGAGTAAGAGAAGTTTGCGGAGAGGCAAAAGAGAACAATTTTATGGTGAATGAAATGTTGTATCTTGGCCATGGTAATGGTTATGGAACTGTATCCATTTGTCAAAAGGGGTGGAACTGAACTCTTTTTAAGGGTGGATTTTATTGTGTGTATATTTTACCTCAGTAAAGCTTATTTAAAAAAAAAAAAAAAAGAATGAGGAAAGGGAAACCTCAATTGAGCTGTTACTTCCTCTTGGAAATATATCTTACCTTCATCATTTTCAGTCTAGCATCTCCCTCCAGCAGTTAAATGGCCACCCTCATTGACATGTTCTTATACTTGTGGTTTGTTCTAGGTTAAACCTATAGATGTTTCTGTCTGTTCCCACGCTGGACTGGGTTCCTTGAGAGGTCTCCCCACCCCAAAGATGTATCCCTGCTTAAAGTCACATCTAACTTTATAGTCAAAAATTGTTGGGAGAGAGAGAGAAAGAATAAATGAAATAAGAGAAAAAGACATCGTTTTCATTACTATTTTCTCTCTCAATCCTTGAGTGGGTGAGGGGAAATGCTTTTTCTGTCATTCTGTAGACACCAAAGTGAATCTTAATTATAAAAATGTCCTGGATTCATGTTTTAAAATGAACCCAGGATTTTGTTTTTATGCAGATATGGTGAGTCCAAGAGATTATCAGATGCTTGTCATTGAAAAGATGGTTTGTAACACAGTTCCCAAGAGGAAGGGGCATGCTTTGCCATGCAGGGCCACACAGAGAAGCACCAGAGTTAGTCAGGAAGCGAAAGGACTGAGGGGAAGGGGATGACAAAAGCCTTTATTTGGTTTTCATGAAAAGGAATGAACAAGGCAGAGTAAGCAGCTGAGTAGGCTTAGCACCAGATAACTTCAATAATGTCGCTGGGCTCTTGACTGTAGGTGTGATCTCTAGTTTGCCAGTACCTGGTTTCGGGATGATTTATCATAAGGAGATGGTGTCCCAGACTTTAGAAGCCTAGTAAAAGGAGGCAGAAGGGGGTATGGACTCAGGACTGCTTGGTGTGCATATCAAAGGCATGCTCACCGGCAAGTATTTGCTGTCTTTAAGAGAGGAGGCAATCTCTTCCCCCTTCTCATTCCCTCACCCCCTAACCCTGTCAGTTAAGCCCCATCTGCCATACATTAAGAATATAGAAAATAAGAAAATATAGTTAATACAACTGGCATAGTATCTTTCCTCGATACATTATAGTTTATTCCATAGCCTTAGAATAGAACTGGGTGAGCACTGCTGGTTATCTAGCCACGATCGCTATTTTTAGCCTATAACATCAATCTAACATCTTGCTAAATATCAAGTGAAAAATTGCTCAGATGATGTGCAAAGGCATATTCCTCTATATTCTGCAATAAGCACTATGTAAACATTGAGAGAGATATTTAATTTGTGTATAGAAAGATGGATTACACAGTCAACTTCTTTAACTTTTATTTCCTACTGTGAATCAACAAAAGCCACGCTTTAGTGCCTCCCAGGATAAGTAATAGAAAATGCCACAGATGTAAACTGCTGAGTTATCTTCACCCCTATTCTTTTATTTAATTTTATGTCCATGTTATTTCATTTAATAAAAGGTACAAGGACTGAGAAAACACAAAAGTGTGTCTGTGCATGTAAAGATACAGAAGAAATCAATTATAATATAATAGAAAGTATTATATTTTCTTACATACATTTTGTTTAAAGTATTAGGGAAAAGCCACACTACATTAGAACTCAAAATATATTTACCTTAATACAAACTCCACTATAACAAGGGAACAAAACATTTATCACTGTTCTAAGATCACTATTAGGTTTTCATTTGTGATATCTCTCCCACATATCTGCTTTTGGCATTATTTGGGGTTAAAGGTAGAAACAACAATAATTACATCTATGCAGTCAAACACTTTTCATCACAAGGTTCTCAACTGCTGGGTAAACGCACAAAATAACATATTCATTTAGGAAATTGTGTTTTGTGTCTGAAATGGCCTCTTTCAATTGCCCTCTCATTTCCAAAAATGTAAATATAAACGTTGGCTAACTCCAAAAAGAGTTTTTTAACATATCCTATAACAACAATAGTAATATTAAAACAGCTAACATTTCATACCTTACTACATGCACTTATTAAGCATTTGGCATACATCATCTCATTTATTCCTCCAAACTCTGCATGAGGGATGTACTTATGTTATCCGTATTTGCAGATGGAGAAACTGAAGGACAGAGAGATTAAGAAAGTCACCCAATCACTTAGCGAGCTAGTAAGTAGTGAACCCAGGATTTAAATGAAGGGCTCTCTTGACTTCTGAACCTAGGCTTTTAACCACTCTTTTATGTTGAATCTCAAGTATAAGCTGCTTCGTTTTGGAGCACTTTCCCTTAGAAACCACAGTGCAGTGTTTACATGAATACCCACAAAAACATATTGCATCCATATAAAAGTATGAATGCTGTTATACAGAATCATAACGTGAAAAGTCGCATTCTAAGATTCTTGTTCTTGACATAGTAAGAACAGATTTTTTGATTTATGTAATCAAATAACACAATCTCTCCCCTTTCACCATTCCCTATTAAACCTGAATACAGCTGATTAAGCAGGATTTTGTGATATAATAAGAGAGCAAAATAAGAATCATTATCACCATTGAGGGGTGAAAGAAAAACTAAAATAACTACAATGGGTACAGTAGAAAATGAGAATCTGCTCCAAGTTTGTTTTCGAGAAAACAAATTTCTGTTATGCATCATGCATCTAGAGTTTCTAAGCCCTGGCTAGATATTTTACTTTTTAATTTTTCAATTATAGGTGACATACAATACTATATTTGTTTCATATGTACAACATAGTCATTAGACATTTATATGCCTTATGAAGTGATCATACTTTAAAAATGTTACCTCTAATGCTCACAGCATCCTTGTGAGGTAGATATAAATAAATATTCTTACTTTATAATTTAAAATCAATTGTAACTCAAAGTAGTCAGTTGAAATGATAGCCAGGGAAGCAGTAGAGCCAGCCTCTGAATTCCTGGTATGTCTAGATCCAAAGTCTACACATTGTGTGGTCATGGGTGATGAAATATCTCTGAGAGAAGCAGGAGACTGTCAGCCTGAATGTCAAGATTGTTCCACAGTCATATTTCATCTGGTGTACCAAGTGTATTAAGTAATTTTTAACTTAAGTTCCTTTGCTCACCAATTTTTACAATTGCCACATACACAATTTTTTTACACTCAGCTTCCAACAGTTACATTAAGTTGATGGCTCCTAAAAGAATTTAAGAAGTCTGGTGGAAAATGATGATAGTATCAAGACATTATAGAGAAGCATTTCACTAAATGCTTTAAACATATTATCCCACATTTAATCATAATATCCACCCAATGTGCTAGATACAGTTATTTCCATTTTATAGATAAGGAAATTGATTGATTCGCCTAAGGTCATACAACTCTAGTGGCAGAGCTGGGATTTGAATCCAAGTCTACATTACACAAATTGGGCATTTCTAACTACTATTAATATTGCTTCTGCTAAAAAAAAAAAAAAAAAAAAAAAAAACTATGTTGCAAATATTTCTATTAAAAACAACTCCCATAAAAAAAAATTCAAGATAAATTGGATACATAGTTAAAACAAAAAACAAGAAAACTCCCAAACAATAGCTAAAAGCATCGGAATATGATCTAAGAACTAGCAGAAGATGATTAACTTGTTTTTCATCAGCAAACTTTTTCCCTTCCTTTAAAAAAGAATCAGCCAAAATTTCAATTCAACTCAATTGCAGACACCTTATATTGAGAACACATTCACCCCAGAGAGTTGACTTAATTGTCCAGAGAATTTGAGGCTAGTTTGTCCTTTGATTTCACTCTTGAATCAATGGCCCTCCTGTCCTCCTGTCACTGAAGCCTACGGCTTCTCATCTCCAGACAGCAGAAGAGCAAGTGTACTAGAAGGGAGGTTAGCTGATGTATTAAGGAGAACTGCAACCTGGGCAGAGGATTGATGGCGGCTTCAAGAGAATGTGCTCTCCCATCAACTCACAAGTGTAATTTAAAGAGGATTTTTCAAGGCATGGATAGACATCATTATTCACATCAATTCTCACTGCCTTCTCCCTCTATAACTCTTTACCAATTCTGGTCCACAGCTACTCTGCCCTGTTTAATCAACAGCATGCATTTGAGAACTATTCTCTAGCATCCCCAAGTGAATTTCTTATAATGCAAATTGAATGAAGTGGTGAAAATGATAAATATGTCTGCATGTGACAAATTTGTTTCAAGCTGCATGATCTGCCTGAGGGTAAAAGGGACTTCCCGAACAAACTATGCCAACTTCAGATTGAATTGTTCTATTTTGACCCTGATGTTACTCTATTTTTTCTCCAATGATTTTTTCTGTGAATTATTATTTTTATCTGCAATGTTTTATGATATTGAGGTCAATTCTCTGCTTTGAAAACAAAGATATAAATAAGTCTAAGAACATGAGTTTATATAGGATAAAGATTTCCTAAACTAGGATGCATCTGTGATTTGTGATGTTTTTCTCACCTTTCCCCCATACGACAATTCTGGTGGACAGAATAATATACGGCCAGAGATGTCCACGTCCTAGTCCCTAGAATCTGGAAATATATCATGTTACATGTCAAGGGTATGAAGGTTACAGATGAAATTAAAGTTGCCAATCAGATGATCTTGAGATGGATCTATTATCCAGGATTATCTGAGTGGGCTCAATGTAATCCCAAGGGTCCTTAAAAGTAAAAGAGAGAGGCGGGAAATTGAGTGTCAGAGGGATACAATGTGAGAAGGAAGGGGCCACGAGCCAAGGAAGATGGGCAACCGGTAGAAGCTGGAAAATGCAAAAAGCAGATTCTTCTCTAGAACCTCTAGAAAACCCTGCAGCCCTGTAAACACCATGATTTTACCAAGTGAGATCCTTGTAAGATTTCTGACCTTCCAAACCATAAGACAATATATTTGTGATTTTTTTAAGACACTAAGTCTGTGGTAATCTATTAGAGTAGCAAAAGAAAACTTAATACAGATATTGGTACCTAGAAATAGGATGACACTATAACAAACACCTAAAAATATGGACATGGTTTTATCATTGAGAAATGGAAAGAGGATAGAAGACATTTGAGGATCATAATAGAAAAGTACTAGATTGCCTCAAACAGAGTGTTAGTAGAAACATGAGTGATAATGACTCTGCTAGTGAGGAATCAGAAGGAAATAAAGAGAATGGTAGAGAAAACATACATCTCAGAGAATAACTAAATAGTTATGAACAGACTGTTGGCAATAAAGCTGTGAGCATTAATGTTGTTATATAGCTGCCAAGCATCATGAGGTAACTCTAAAATATTATATATATATTATATATATATATATATATATAAAATATATATATAATTTTATATATATATAAAATATATATAAAATATAAAATATATATAAAATAGTTACTGTTGAAAATGTTGGATGTGAGGAAACCTCAGAATATGAGCCAGTGAGCCAGTATGACGGGGGTGGTACACAGGCTTAGGAGGGAGATTTGAAGGCCTTAGGAGCAGAACAGCCCAAAAGAGACTTTAGTGAGTAAAAACAATTTTAAAAAAACATACCTAAAATCCAATGTTTTCAAATATGAAAAGATGCTGGACCTCATTAATCATCCAGAAAATCTAAGTTAAAATCAGAACTAGATACCATTGCCCTGGGTAAAAAGATTGACAGTGTGAGGGTTAACAAGAATATGGAACAATGGTAATTCTCATTAGCTGCCTTTAAGAAGTAAATTGCACAACTCTGACTTAGCAATTTCACCCCAAAATCTGTCTAAGAGCAGCATCATGTGATAGCTCTAACCTGGGCACATCCAGAATATTCATCAGCAACGAAATAGATACATCATTTTTGTTAGGTTCATAGATTACTATATTGCACAGCAATATAAATGAGTGATGTACAGCTGTGTAGAATAATTTGGATATCAAACACATACTCACATGTTACTGAACTAAAGGATCCACACAAAAGAATATTTGGTGTTCATATGAAGCTGGAAAGCAGGAAAAAAATAAAAAGCTATCCCATATAGCTTAGGATGCATACTTAGGTGTAAACTTGTAAGGAAAAGAAGGGCAATAACTCCCAAAAAAGTCAGAAGGATGGTAGCCTTTAAGAGACACTACAAGAGACAGGAAGGGGGATCTGGCAAGCTGGTGATGACCAAGTCCTGACCAGAGGAGTGGTCACACAGGTACTCCTCTTTGTCTGGTGTCCTTTTCTGCATGTGGGTTATATTCCACAACAACAGTAATGGCAAAGAGGACATTTAAAGCTGCAAATAGAAAAATCACAGTGCTAAAGTTTCTCGAAATCACCACAAACAATTATGTCTCAGCCACCTTTTCCCAAGACAACATGGTTTATGAGCTCAAGTCATGATTTTTACCCCATGGATATAAATCATTGCCATTGTGCATTACAATACACATGCAATTACTTTCCATAAATGTAAACGTATGTCTCTTTGTTCTTTTAAAATCTTATTTGGAGAGCATTCCATACCTAGAAACAGCAGTACAGACTAACAGTATTCTAATACATGCCACTGTGTCCCTTATCTCTGTGATATTGGACCTGGTCATCACAGTTATGGACCCCCTACCCTAAATTAGAGAGGGAGGAAAAAATATGTTTTTTAAACAATAGTTCTTACATATATCATGTGCATGAATAAATGAATAATTATAGACTAATGGAATCATATTTATTTGTACTAAAAGTTACTATACTTAATTCTTACACATTTCAGCAAATGGATATTATATGGTCATTATTATCTCTAACAGCAGTTCCAGGTGCCCAAAGTATAATGCCAGAAACCTAACCCTCTGATGAGACCTTCAGATGTGTTTCCTTGGTATGAGGGAATGCAGTATCAGTATTCCGTGTGTAAATAAGTTCAATTAACAACGAGTTATAATTGCACAGGGAGATGAAAATTAGTTTAACAAGTCAATTAAATCATAAACATTTCAGAAATAAGAGGATGTGTTTGTAATCCAATTAGTGTGTTAATATACTAATAAATTTACTGATTTGAATGGTATTTTAATTGTATAGTAGGGCACCAGAAGAAAAAAACAGTATGTCTTAATTGTCATAAAGGGAGCTTTGGCTGCAGTATGACTACATAAGTTTGGAGAAAATTATCCATGTTAATGAGATCAAAATGCTTCTATCTAGAATAATAAATAAGATTACTTGATGGTTTGACTAATAAAAATGCATCCAAGGGACAGGGGAAATGACTGAACACAGTGTTGTCTGCCAGACGCTAATTACACTAAGTTCCTGATGGGAGAGAATGGGACATTTTATACTATGACCAAAGGAACCACTTTCGTATTTGAAACGCTCAGATAATCATGGGAATAAAATATTCCAGGGATAATTCTTTATCGCTACCTCAATTACCACAAATTAAGCTGATATTAATATACTTTACTACTGCTCAGCCGTAAGTGAAATCAGTTGCACTTCACAGATAACTCCAGGGAATGAACTGATCTCCTATTTCTGCGTAATTACCTGTAATTTATGGAGCACAGAGGGACCTGCGAGCAGCCTCGTCAAGGTCGCCTAAGAAGGTTGAATCGCATTGTTTTCTATCACCATCTGTGATCTGGGCCAAGGTTGCCACCTCCCCAACTGCCACAAGGGGAAGGGACCCCTCCTCGGGCCAAAGGGCAGAATGATTATGAGCTTTACACAAAGTGTGCATTTTAATGAGTACACAGAATTCTGATGAAAATGCTGAAATAGATGAATAATAGGTTTTAATGCTAAGTGCAACATTTTAAATCCATTGGAATGCCTGCAAAGAATTTTTGACAACTCGCTTTGAATGAATCCCACCTTACTTCTACAAATTCGACCTGTTCCTCAAGCCTTCTACTCTAGTGCTGTAGATGTCCATAGCATCCTCTTTGAGTCCCCCCAACTTGGTCCAATCTCCAGCTATTTTAAACATCACCAGATGCCATTATTACTCCACAAAAATGTCTCAATATTTACCTCACTCTAATAAAATTCACTGTGAGGATTTTCTATATTTGCTTTTATGCATGTTTTCTTGATTTAAAAAAAAAAAATATCAAGTGGAAAAGCAGTTGAGAAATGACATGCAAGGTAAATCACTCAACCCAGTGATGAACTGGGAGCAGCTCAATGTAAGGGAAAAAGACAATCGGGGGTTTCTTGTTGAGCACTGTGTGCAGAATTTTAAGAAAACAACATCACTTTATAAGCCAAAAGTAGGAACCTTAGAAAACGATTTCATATTAATTAATTTAACAAACACAAAATACACACTGGCTTTGTATTGGCCACTAGAATACAATGAGGCCCTTTGTGGAATTCACAAACAAGAGTAAATATTAAATATAAATGAAGAAAAAAATAAGACAAGGAAGAAAAGGTAAGTAGTGGAGGGGATGGAGAAATGTTTACTTATGGTAATATAAGAAGGCTTATCTAATAAGAAATATATGACCACAAGTCAGAGAGAAAAAAGCCATCCGACTGTTGGAGAAGAAATGTTTCAGAATGAAGAAAGAACATGTGAGTTTGGGCCATGATGTGGAAGCGTGCTTGACATATTTGAGGAAGGGAAAGAAGGCTAATGTGCCTGAAGTTTAGAAAGCATGCAGGACGTGATATCTGAGAGATCACAATGGGATGGCCCAGAGGTCAAAAGGTGTTAAAAGCCATTGTAACAAAATGTGCTTTTGCTCTAAGCGATATTCCCATCTCACTGGAAGCCTCTAGAAGATAATGTGACCTGACGTGTTTTAAAAAAGAATCACTCTGATTACTGGGTTGCAAAAGGTCATTAGTGTGTCAGCATAGGGAAGAGAAAAGCTAGGAGGCTATTGTGATAATCCCAAGTGAGAAATTTTGGTTGTTACAGAACAGATTGGTGGTGATCGGAGACCAGGGGGTGGGGAGTAGGGAAAAAAAGAAATTATGGTTGTTGAATCAGTACGGTAGCAATATTTAGAAATAATCAGAATTCTGTGAGATATAAAAGGTAGAGCCAACTGGTAGAGGAGGAGAGGAGAATAAGACAAGAGTGATAGACGAATTCAAGATTTGGCATAAACAATTGGAAGCATGAAGTTATTCTTTACTGAGATGGAGAAGACACGAAGAAACAGGTTGAGATGGAGAGAAGAACTGGCAGTTAAATTATAGACATATTAAGTTGTGATGCCAATTTGTCATCTAAATGGAACTGTTTTGAGAGCAGCCAGATAGATGAGTTCATATTGGTCCAAACTGGAGATACAAATTTAGAAATCAACAGTTTTTAAATGGTTTCAAATCAAGAGTCTGGATGAGATCACTCTAGAGTGAGAGTAAATAGAGAAGGGAAGAGATCCAAGGACCAAGATAAGGAGAAGAGGAAACACTAGCGACAGAGAAGGAGAAGTACCTAGTTTCAAAGAGGAAAACAGTAACCCTGGATCTAAGTTTATATCTGAGGTCAAGAAATATGAAAACTAAAATGTGATCATTGGATTTAGCTGCGTAGAGGTCCTTGGTGATTTTTGACCAGCGTTTGCAGTGTAGTGGTGGGGGTAAAAACAGCTCTGAGTATGTTCAAGAGAATATGGGAGCAAGCAAAAGACACCATTTTTGAGAAGTTTTGCTGGAAAGAGGGTCAGAAAAATAGGGTCAAAGCTGGAGGGAAAGGTGAAGTCAGGATGTTTTTTTCAGATGTGAGAAATTATAGCATATTTGCATTCCGATCAGAATAAATCAGTAAAAAGGAAGAGAGGTGGGAGATTGCTGGAGCATACGTGTGGAGTTTGGCCTTAGAGAGAAACACAAAGATTTTATTCCTAAAAATGAGGGAAAGGCAGATTATATGAGTATAATTTCACACAGACTGGCAGATATCAGGGTGGGACCATTTAGAAGTTTTATTTTAAGCACCTCTACTTTCTCAGTGAAACAGAAAGCAAGGTTATCAAATGAGAATAAAGATGGGAAAGTATGTGCTGAAAGTCTGATGAAATGAGGTGAAAAAAAGGTGTGCCAATTAATGCTACATCTAGGAGAGTAAAAGAACAAATGGACTAGGTAGATGAGGTAGGATGGGTCAACAGTAGACAGGCCCGCTTGAAGAAAGTGGCCCCAGATTTCAGGCAAGAATATTCACAACATAGCTTTGTTTTTCTCCAGTCATGTTTAACCATACAGATCCAGAAGTAAGTATAGAGTTGGAGTCAACGAGGGTTAAATCTTACCTGGTGACTACAACGAAGGGATAGAGAAAGAAAGGGCAATATGAGAGTATACGCAGGGAAGTGATTATAATGGCAGACCTGTTCAAAAATAACCAAAGACCAGAGATATCAAAGCTGAATCTATTAGTCTGCTAAGCAAGGGAAAGTTACCCTGGAGTGGACAGTGACTTTCTCTGAGTGCGAAGTCTGATGCTAGAGATAAGGCAAGAAGGAGGAAGTTCTATTCAAACAAGCTAGGGTCCAGAATGGCACCTGTTGGTTATAGAGAAAGGTAATGAAAGCTTTTCTCAGGGCTAGTCATTATCTCAGCAAAACTAGCCATTTGTGCAGAAATAAAACAGGCCTGATTCTCAACAAGATGGGATAAAGTAACCCCGTGTCAAACTGGCTTAAGCTTAGGAGTGATCCAATCCTTATGAGCAGGTGCAAGATTGGAGCCGACTTCGGGTCAAGCAGCGATTACATCCTCAAGTGCAAGTGCAAGGTTTGAGCAGACACTTCCTAATGAGATCAAAGAACTCAAGCTTACAAAGGTAGGAGGGGGAGAATAGCAGTGAAAATGTGATTATTAGTGTAAAATCAATGAAGTGAAAGATTTGTCGGTGAGTATATCAGAGGTGGTGGTTGGATGAGTGAAATGCTTATACTTAAAATTATGGAAGGGGTATAATTTTAGGGAATCTCAAAGTCTGAGATTCAGCTAAGGGAGTATGTGGCTATATTAAAGTAGAGGACAAGATCGTGGGAAGAGAAAGAACCAAAGAACTTGAAAGTTAGGGTGGTGGAAGGATTATTAATATAGAAACTAAAATCAGGCACAGCAATGAGAATGTGTTAGAGAAAATGACAGTGAGCTAACATCTTCACAAAATGGGGAAGTGATGTTTTTGAAGACTGCAGTGAAGGAGAGATAGCAGGAAGTGCTGTCTGACCTTTTGAGCTTCAAGACCAAGGACTTTCTGGGAGGAAGGAGAGACAATGATTTCCAATTCACAATGATAAACAAAGAAAGCAGACTTTTGGAAAGATTAGAAAGAACCAAAGAGTGGGGAGATGAAGCCAGAATAGGAGATTTACAGAACAAATTAGAATGAAGGTCAAGATCCTGAAAGATAACCTGAGAAACCTTAGACTGCTTGAAGAGGCTGAAGCACATAGAAATGAAGAGTATATGGAATTACGCCTGGTGAACTTCAAGTCAAATTGCAGAGGAGAGACCATGCATATGGGGGAAAGAGAGAGAGGCAGAGATCCTGCCAGGAGCACACTGAGCTCTGGAGCTTCATTATCTCCCTTTTAGCTTTCTGCATTAGCCCTGGAAAAAAGACTTCATGCTTCGTTAGGAGTGCCATATTCCTTGGCTACTATCCCCCGCCTTAAGAAAATCATTGTATGAGAGAGCAGGTCCTACACGATGTGGAATCAGATACCACATATCCTCAACAGAAGCCTGAGTTACATACCTCTTCTGTCTGGTGCTCTCCAGCAAGTATCACTGAATGAGGTACATCTTATCATAAACCTTTATTTTGCACTGAGGCAAGCTGAAGAGTTCAGCTAAAATCTGAAGCTGTGACTTCAAGTTTTCTGCCTCTCCCTTAATCAGTATGCAGTCAATTTTCAACCAAACTTTCCATTTTATTTCTGTCTCTTAAACTTTGTCCCCAATTTATCACCTCCTTGAATTGTTTCCTTCTTTAGACAAAAAGTTATCAAGCACCTATTATTCGTTACTTGCTACAGGAGATACCAAGATGAATAAGAAGTTATTTCTGCCCTGGGGGAGCTCAGAGCCTTGGCTGAGTAGCAAATGTGCAAACAAATAACACAACACTTTGTGGAATGTGGCATAATAGAGGGATGTACAAAACACAGCCATTGTTTCCACACTCCAGAATCCACTTTAGAAAAGATCATCAGAGTTTTTATTGCCTCTTTTTAGCCTATGGATCATTTTCTAAGTCAATTTGGAAGAGATGATTTCCTTCTTTCTTATATTCAAAGCCTTGCTTAATTAAAGCAAGAATTCAGATCTCCAACTCCTACAACTTTCCTCCCAAGATTACCTGTCAGCAACTATCACCCATCTAGCCCCTTCATACAGGTTAAGAGTACTTACATGGGAGGGGGGAAGGAGGAACAACAAAAATTGAAAACAGAAGACTTTCACCAAGAATCCCAGCAAGGGACTGCTTAGTGCCTTAATAAGAACAAATCAGTGGACAATTCAGATGGGAAAAATATCACCAACTAGAAAGACACAGGGGCTAGAGTGAAGTTTCGCCTATGCTCTAATCAGTTATGCAAAGAGAGAAGAATGCTCCAGTCAGGAAGTAGACAATGAGAACACCTTATTCCTCAGGCAGACATGAGGTGTCCTTGCCAGAGAAGGTTCAGTGCCAGTGCAAAGTCCTACTTAAGGAGCAGTTTTCCCCTGTCTGATGTTTGGGGTTCAAGCCACACAATGAATATTTTCATAAGATACTTGGACCCCTCATGACATGGACAGTATAGGATTCTAGGTTTAAGAGTGGAAAGTAGGGGATGATTTCAAATTTGTCTCTGTAATCAGTTATACCGCAGTAACAAACGAACTTTCACTGTGCTGTCCTTGTCTTCTTTAACATCTTAGCACCAAGTAACACATAGATGGCTCCTGTTTCTTGAAACACACTTCTCTCTTGGCTTCCCTGACTCTTCACTTTCCTAGATATTTTGCTATACTTTTTCATTTCTTCAAAAAAGGTGTGCCAATTAATGCCACAATGAGATAACAATGCGCCCAAACTAGAATGATTAAAATTTTAAAAAAAGATAACACAATGCAATGTTGGTAAGGGTGTGGAGCAGCTGAAAGTCTAGAATTTACTAGAAAAGATGTAAAGTAGCACAGCCACTTAGAAAAGTTTAGCTGCTTCTTAGAACTAAAACATGCACATTCCATATGACAACAATTCTACTCACAGGTCTTTACTCAAAAAGAAATAAAAACTTTGGTCCATAAAATGACTTACACATGAAAACTCATGGCTGCTTTATTCACAACAGCCAAAAACTGGAGAGGAGAAAAATGTCATCATGTGAATGAAAAAAGAATCAGGTACAACCATATTCCAAGGTACTAACCAGCAATCAAAAGAAATAAACCAATGACACATAATGTCAGTGGATAACATAGATGAATCTCAAAAATATTATGCTGATCAAAAGAAACAATACAAAAAAGAGTATTATTTCATTTATATGAAATTCTAGAAGAGGCAAAACTATGCTGCAGTGACAGAAAGCAAATTAATGATTTTGTGAGGCCAAGGACCGGGGAGTGTAGCAAAGGGCATGAGGGAAGTTTGTAGGACGATGGAGATTAATGCTAGTAAATGCGTAACAACCAGTCTTTGAACAAAACACATGTATACATGCATACCTAAGTTTTAATGATACAAAAAATGTACAGCACACAACTTACAAATAATAAAATATAAAATACACTTTATAGTAAATCCCATATAGCCAATTAATTCTCACAGAATGCTGTCACTGATTTTTGCCAAACTCTTACATGCTTAAGTTATCTATGATTCCAATTCACCAAGTTTTCACAAATGAAGTTGCATCTCAATTTCTCTAATTCCTTTCCCAATAATTTTCATTACATCTGATATGTGACATACCATTAAATTCTTCCTCATTTGCTTGACAATTACATATATTAAGCTTCATCGCTATGTATCTTAGAATCTAACTTGTTCATCAAAGACATGAGTTTCTTTGCTGAACCAGAAAATAATTGTCAAATACAGAAAGTCTATATCCTCAAATATTCTCAAATTTTCGTGCTATTTATAACAGCTACAGACATGGTACTTTTAAATTTAATCTACATTATTAACATTTATCCTTCACTTACTTATATCTAAACAATCAACTAAAAAATAAATCAAGCCTTGATTTGCAGTGTTTGCCAAATTCCATAGTATAAGTACTTTCACCATGGCCAAATTCAAGTTACCAAGATGAAATCACTGAACACATACCAATATATAGTATTTCCTCTGTTCAAACAAAACACATGTAAATAACCCCCAAGATCATAGATAATATTAAATACAATAAATAACTAGGTAGTGTTAAGTTGTGAGTGTATTTTGTTTTTAATGTAACTTCTTTAGTTGTAAGATCATATAACTTTTATCTAATGGCTGCATTTAATGATCAGCATCCAATATTCCTAAAAATTAAATAATTAGAACTCTCAAGCCAGACCCAGCACAACACTAGATAGTTTCTGTATCTTGATCGGTGTGTTGGTTATAGGGGTGTACGTATTTGTCAAAGCCATTGAAATGTCTACTTAAAATGGGTGTGCTTTGCTGTATATAAATTATACTTCAACAGAGATGATTTAAAGAAAATAATTGGTATCCCTTAGAGTTCTATTAAGCCTCCTTTCCCTGTACTTGTACTCCTTGGGCCGGTTTATCTCCTCCCATTGTTTTGATTAATATCCACATCTTGATAGCTCCTGATCATGCATCTCTAAATTTCTCTGTCTCCTGACTGCCACTTTCATGTAATCAATCTCCACTTGGTTGTAACACAGACATTCCAAACTCAGTACATCTAAAACTGTACTCAACATCTAATGTTACGCAAACTATCCTCCCTCCTCGCTCTCTATTTTTCACGTCCACTCACTGAGATGCACAAGCCCAAAATCAATATGAAACTTAAATCTCCCCCTCCCTAACTCCATACCTCTAATCAATCCACACCTGCCGATTCTGCTCCTAAATTTCTCTTATGTTCATCTGTCTCTAAGTTCCAACCCTTGCTACTTTAGCTCAGACAACTATTTCTCACCAGGATTGCCCCCAAGAGCCTCCTAATGACCTCTCAATGTTGAGCCTTGGCCTCTCGAATCATTCTGCAAACTATGTGGAGGGGAGATTTTGTATACACAATCTGACCTTGTTATAAAGCTGACAAGTATCTACATGATTGGGCCCTGATTACGTTTCCTACTCATTTCCTTGACATTTATCCTCCAAGCTCACTGAATTTTACCCTCCAACCTCACTGAAATTTTTTACTTCTACACAAATTGCCTTTTCTCATCCTATTCTCTAGCTATTTCTTACTCATTCTTCAGATATCAGCTTATACATCACATCTTTGGGGAAGTCTTCCCTGACGCCTTATGTTGGATTGCATGCTTCACCTGTATAATCTCAGAGCTCACACCACACCATCCCATTGCCTAAATAATTTTCTGTCTCCTCTGCCAGACTGAATGCCCCTTTAGGACAGGGACCATTTTTATTGTGCTTACTGTTGAAACACTAGCTTCAAGCATGGTGCCTAGAAAACAGCTTGTTCTTGAATGATAAGTGAATGAGTCTTATTAATACTACAGACTGAAAAGTTGTCAGGTACTGCTAACCCTTCTCCTCGTCTCATGCACATCAGATTTCAAGCCTTGTCATCTCTAATGGTACTATAAATTACATGATGGGTTTAGGGCTCTGCTTTAAACTTATTTAAAAATCCATATAGGCCTCATATAAGAGTAAGCATAGTTCACTAAATGCCTGTTAAATTATATACATTCCTATTATTTCCAAAATCCAAATTCCTTCCGAATTCTTCAAGCTGACACTGAAGACCTTATCAACAAAATATGTAGCATGTTTTCAACACTCTTTCTAAACACAGATTTTATGCTGTTTTTTAGCCTATTTTCAAATATTTTCCCTCCTCATTTGCCCCTAATTCACCCCTTTCTCTTCCTTCCTCCCATCTCCTTACCTTTGGCCTGTGATTACTCTGTTGCTACTATCTTGAAAGTCTTCATCTCTTGCAATTAATTTCTCAGACTATCTTCACTTCAGTTCTCGATTTTTTCTTGCTTTCCATTTCTTGGTTTAACAATATTTTTCAACTCTCTCTCCATTCCAAGTATAGCAGTAGGCTATTAAGTAACAGACTTGCACATGGGGGGTGGGGTGCCTGGTATTTAAATATAGAGTTTTAATATAATGTGGTAAGATACCATAGGAGGCAGCTGAGGCAGCCATAAGAAGGCTGTGCCTTCTGCCTAAGCATGGCATGTAGAGGATGGGAAAAGTCATTAAAAAAATTATTATGCCTCCTTTCTCTGACTTCCTATAACAAAATAACATGTCACATTCATTCCAGCACTTTCTGTGGCTAACATTTGTTGAGCACACCCATTATCTCATTTAACCACTATTTTGCAAAGCCTCAATCATCATAGGGAATATAAAATAATCTGGGGGCAAGAAGGGGGTACATGAGTCACATGAATTTCAGGACAGTACTAGGCATGCAGTAAATTGCTTGCGAGCATTTTCTTTTTTGCTCTTATGTATCTGCGCCAAGGACAATCTGTATATCAAGCTCAGGGGCAGAAATGAAATTCACAGCTGCAACCTCTCCACTTCCGTATGTTCACACATCAGACCTATATATGTTTTTTTTTCTCTTGAACATTTATTTTGTTTGAATTGGGGTTGGGCATGTGTTTGTTTTTATGCTGGAAAGGCCCTCTAAAAGGAAGAAAGAATACGACCATACCTGCTCCTATAGGAAAGAAGCCCAGATATCAGACTTTGCCATCATTTCCCCTATCTTTATTACAAAGAGAGTCTCTCCCTCTTGCATCTCTCAGTGTAGACATGGACAGAGTCAGGCCAGTGCATAGATTCCCTCATCCTCTGTGCGCATAAACCAGGCAAAGTGCTGTCCAACTGCCCTTCTGATACTTCTCTCGCCGTTTGCATGAAAGAAAAACCTGAAATAAAATTTACTCTTTGCTCTCAGCAAGAACTAATACTTATCAAATGCCCTGGTCAAACACAATAAAATCATACTGTGTAAGAAAATTGCTTTTGTAATTGATTTACTAGTTTTCATAGAGGAAAAAGCATTTTCAGTAGCATTTTCATTAAATTGCTGTCTATGACCACCAAAAAATATCTAGTTTTCAGTTTTTAAAGACCCAGTATTTCTGTCATTTGAATTTTTTAAGAAAAGAAATAGAATGGAGGAAAACAGTAAACCTAATGGTGTACTATATGGTAAATAAAAAATCTAGACATGCCCTTTATTGTAGAAAAGCATAGATTTAGAGGTTATTCATAGGGAAGACAGTGCTTTATTTTTGATGCCTTAGGTTAGAAGACAGAAAAATAAAGTAAGAAAGGAGTAGGCTGGCTTTGTTTGTATTTTAAAATGCCTTAACCCACTCCCCTGAACCTCAAGGAAGGGTTCTGCAGGAAAAGAACAAATTCAACTGCTCAGATGCTGCTCCCCAAGACTCTGCATTTCACTTGAGGCCACACAATGAGTCCATCAGCAACCAATGAGAAAAGCTTTTAAAACTTAAAATACACTTGCTTTACCAGAGATCAAGGTAGGAACTACATCCAAGTTTCCTATTGGACAGATTACTTGAAATAAAATCCAACTACTGAGCCTTTGGCTAAAAAATGTATATTTAGTCATTTCCATATTAAACTGTAAGCACCACAAAGACAAGGGCAGTGTGTGTGTGTGTGTGTGTGTGTGTGTGTGTGTGTGTGTGTGTGTGTGTACGCATGCCCTAACGCAGTTGTGCCCCCAGGGATGAGCACAGACTGTGGCTCACAATTAATAGCCACGATCTGAATAATAAATAAATTTTAATTTCCATTGAATCAAATAAAAATCACCTTTGAATGGATATCAAAACAATATCTTTCAGCATTAGCTTTTCAGGGTGGAAATTTTCCCAAGCTCCCACTTAACCTTCCATTTTTAAGGTGCATTAAAGGAAGAGTTAGATATTTGAGAGCCAGGAAAGAAAAATAGGAGTAGGAGAAAGAAATGCTATATAGGAAACAAGAAAATGTCATGTGGCATGATAACATGAAAAGCTTGGGCTCCAAATCCCAAATGGCAATTTTTGCTTACCTATGGATATAGATACTATTGATTAAACAGTGACTACATTTGGTGGGCACTGCAAAAAACTAGATAAAGTAAAAAGTTTTCCTTTAGACATCCCAATTGAGATGCTGACATGACTTGAGAGCATTCATTTATACAACAAATTTTTAAAGACCTATTATTTGCTAAGTACTGTGTTAGGTGCCACAGATTCAACTGTGAACCTGCAATGCATATATCAGATTATTTTTGAAGGTCCCGGATAATTTTAAGAGTCTGATGTATAGACCCTCTCCTAGGGGGTAAAAAAAAAAAGCAGCACATTCCAACATGCACATGTCTTACACGCAGTTTCAGGAGAGTTGTAGATCCAACAAAGACAATTCACATGTCCTGGGTATAATATGTAGCAATCCTAGCAATTCCATTGCCCTCTGCCCAAGCAGTAATCTAACATGCTACTGTATTTCGGCATTTTGCATTTGAATTAAATTCAAGTTATGTTCTGGATAGAAGCCTATTAATTAGAACAGGTTACAAAAGGAGGCTCGCAAAGGCAGGGCAAGAAGGCAGGTGACCTCAGCCCCCTCCCAAGCTTAGAAAGGTTACGAAAGTAGCTTACAGAAATTAAATAAATCATTCAAATATAATCTTTAGAAACTTTCCATAACTTGATTAATCAACTTAGAGTACTTTCTATTTCAAAAGTTTTACTTAAAACACTTTTGCATTTTCAATATGTAGAAAATAAGCCAGACATGATACAGAATCTTTAGGAGGAATAAAGCTGAGGTGCCCAATGCCACATAGAAAGAGAATGCTAGGGTGACATTTAAAATACTTGTTTGTACAAAGGACACTTCGGTGTTTTTTAAATTAATTATTCTGCTCTTACTTGCTTTATGTATTATAATTCATGGATTACTGGAATTCATAATTGAATAATATGTAGATGTCACCTGGAGGTACTAAACGAATTCCCCTACTTAGAATTGCCTGTCTAAATAAGAATGACACTAACTTCAGCATTTTCTCTCTGATTAGAGACATTATAGATCTGCAGTTGTCTCCATGTAATATAAATCAATAAAGAATAATTTTCCAGGCAGTAAATCAATTGTCAGTTCACAGGCCCTAATACCCTTATGCAGGATTTATTGAAAAAATGAATGGCAGTCTTGTTAGGAGATGTACAGCATGCTTTACAGGGACGTAATAGTGTAAACCCGGACTATTACATTCACTACAGTAAGGAAGCCAACAGGAATAACTCTTTCCTTTCCATGAAACACACATGTAAGTGGATTTTCTAATGACAAATGAAAAACTATAAAAGATGACAGAAGGTAACATCTCTCTGGAGTGAGAGAGTATGTCAGTCTGGGGGACATTAAAACACCTTTGTTAGTACTTTCTGCTCTTTGGATGTGGTGGATCTGAAAAGTTAATATTCTAAATTTTGCCATCCAATATGTTAACCACTTGCCACGTGGGTTTTTTGGGTTTTTGTGATGTGGCTAATCCAAATTGAGATTCATTGTAGTGTAAAATAAACACAGGATTTCAAAGACAGCATGAAAAAAAGACGCAAAATACTTCATTAATAATTTTATATTGATTATATGTTAAAATGATAATAATTTAGTTATGTTATGTTAAATATATTACTAACTATATTATTAAAATTAATTTCAACTATTTCTTTTTTAGGTGGCTACTAGAAAATTTAAAGTTATATAGCAGTTCATATACTATTTCTATCATATAGCACTGTTCTACCCAGTAAAGTGGCTCAGGTGACTGACTGAAAATTATATCATCGTTGTCCAACAGTGAACCAGCAAATACTCAGTTAAGTAAGGGCATGACAATGAGAACAATATGTGAGCCCTCTGAAGAAGTGAAGACAGTAGTTAGATGTCCACGAGTAAGAAGGTATGTCCCCACAAGTCATACAGTAAATATTAGTATTTAACATGCTTGGTAAATGAAACTAGGAAACCTAAAAGGGAAGAAATTCCAGACCTGCTAATGGCTACATAAGATTTCACCTAATGATATGTATAAGAAAGAAGAAGCCAAGAGAAGTTTGATTAGTGCCCTACAAAGATATGTTAAGTTTATTTGTTTCAAATGTTATCTTTTGTTCAATAGTTACAAGCAGTCTCATTTATTATTAGATGCCCAGAATCTTGCACAAGGCCTGACTCTAGAAAACACTCAATAAATACTTCACTAAATGAAAGAATTAATAAAATGATTAAAGAGAAAAAAAAAAACCTAATGCACCTACTACACTAAACTATAAATGCCCACAGAGCAAAGTGGAGGGATTGGAAATCCAGACAATGAAGAAGTTACTGAGAAAAGGTGGATAAAGGTAGAGAGATTTCTAGATACAAGAGTAAGGAAAAATTAAAATTCATAGTATCATTAGTGAATTCTGAATCACTGGAAAGTAAACAGCATCATAACATGTAAAAAGTGAGAAGGTCTAGGCCATTTTCAACCATTCTGTGGCCAAGAGAGGTAAGAAGTAGTTTTTTGAATCTTAGATTTTGAATTTGTATAATGAAGCTTTGGAATGAATTCTAAAATTCCAGTAGTCTGTAATATCAGTGATACAGGGGAAATCAAAGGATGCAACCAACCATTCCTAAGTCTTTAGGAAGTCCTTTGATAGATTTAACTTCAAAGAGGAAATGCATGTAAACTTCAGTGCTTCTCAAGCAGGGGTGATTTTGCTCCCCAGGGAATGTTTGGCAACGTCTGGAGGTGTTTGTGGTTGTCGCTACTAGGGAATGCTACTGGCATCTAGTGGGTAAAACCAGAAATTGTTGTTAAACATCTAGAATGTACAAGACACCACCCCCAAACAAAGAATTACGTGGTGCAAAATGGCAATAGTGCAATGTTAAGAAACTCTGATCTAGAGTAATATAAAAAGAGCACTTACAGAAGCCAGTGAGTGTGAGACAAGAGTACCAGAAATTTCAAAGTACTATACTGAAGAACAAAATAGCTTACATAAGTCTTAGCCTTAAAAAAAAAAAAAAAGAAAAGAAAAAAAAAAAAGAAAAGAAATGACACCTAAATACATTATTCATGCCTGGCTCTCCTATCTCAATATCACTTCAGAAGTTTTGCTAAAATTCTTCTTAAGAATTCATCTCTAAGAAAATGAGAAAAATAATTCAAATTTATATGGGAGACGTATGGGTATTTTATGCAGAGGAAGTAAAAATTATGCTTTATTCTATTATGAATAAAAAGACTTGTCATAAATTTAGAGTGGGTTCATTTCTTTATACTTAATAAAGCCTGCACACCACCACCTGAAAAAATAGATAGAAATATACCCATTAAAATATTTACCCTTCCAAGTAACCTTAAGTGGTAAGAGATATAGGCTTAATTATCTTCTCAGATTTTCAGCTCACACATGAATTTGCAGTCCTAACTGTATTTGAAAAATAGAGAACACATTCAACACCAAATTTAAATCTACTGCTTTAAAAATACTTTCTTTGGGCTGCAAACTATAATCAAGTATCCTATATCACCATGAGTTTTCATACATTAATATGATATAAAATATGTCTTAAAGATATATTCATGATTTATAATAATTGCAACTCTCAGAAACTAATAGCCAGAAGTATTTAACTTTTACCTTCAAATATCCTAACTTAAATCCAGTTAAAATACTTTTTGAATCAGCCTAAGAGTTTCTATAGCTATTCAACTTCAAATTACCCAAATTCTCTTAATCTTGGACTCCGGGTTTATAAAACCAGAATAATGTACTGTTGATTTTAATGAAAACATAGCAATCCTATGTATGAATATGCTTATCACGTAGATCCAGTGGTTAGCCTGATGACAAGTTTTGTTGGCCAGCACAATGGACTTTATTTTTTATTTGAATTTAAACAACTTTAAACAGAGAAGGCACATTTAACCAATTTTCCATAAGCACAACTTCTGCACTGCCTTAAACTGGGTCTATCTGTCCTGGGAAGCCTCTGAGTTTGTTACTACAATGCAGAACACAGAAAATATTCAATAAATGGAAATGATATCAGAGGCTACCTGACTTAAGACTAATTCAGGAAAATTCAGCAACAGGGAATTTACTACATAGAGAGAGATCTAATACCATTTTTAAAAGTAACTCCATTTTTCTAGTAAAGTCTTTGAATTTGTATAAGTTTTATTCACTGACCCTAGTTTTTACTCCTAAGACAATATTAAATAAATCTAATCCAGCATCTAGTTAACTGTCTTTCACCTATGTGAACACATCTGTTATAATTCCCCAGTACATAAGATCATTTTCTTGACAGCATATAAAGGCATAATTGTAAATGACAATTAGATATATCATTGAACCATTCATCTCACTGCTGTCAAAAAATTGCTCAAGGAAATTTTCATGCCATGAGATGATTATGTTTCAAGCTTATAAATAATCAGCTCTCCTTTAGTTTTTTGTCTTTGTGAGATATGTTGGGAAAATCTCAATTAGTCACTCAAAATGTTTATAGGAAAAAGGACAGAAATATGCCCTTGCACAAATTTAACAAGGGCTCCTTTTGTCCACTTTTTTATGCCCAAAGTTCATAGAATCAGATTACTGAGCAATGTTCCTTCTTAGAAAAATAATTCTTAAACCAATCTTGACCTTTGGATTTAGCAATAGGATATAGTAAGCTTCCTCCCACAACCTCCCCTACCCCCAGGCTACCTTTCCAGCTCTTGGAGCCCTATAGACAAGTTTAAAGTTTGGAGATAACATTGAAAATGCTAACTTGAAACTACTGACCAATGGTCATATATCAGGAGTCTGGAGAATTTGACAGGGACTCTGAATGCATGGTACTTCGAATGCATGCAAAAGAAATACCAATCACCTTGGACAGCAACTTCTCACGTGAAGACTGTAACTGCCGAGTGACCAAATGTCAATAGAGTCAGCTCTCTGCAAAGGCTATAGGAATTCTATGAGATCTGGAATGCTGAGATATTTATCTTGCTGATGGCAAAATACACTATTGTCACCAAGCCCTTGATCAGGCCCTGCAGAAGTTAATTCTCTTTCAATATATGGCAAGGCAAGTGCCCTATACATTAACTACTGGTAATAGGAAAGACAATGGTGCCATTGCCAGTAATTTCTAAAGTATGTCATGTTTCTACTTTGTTTCTATTCCCCCATTCTAACTCAATGCTGAACTCACCCAAATAATCCTTTTATCATTAATGAAAGTCTATAAAGTTAGTTGGATTACTCTAACATATCAATTACAAATTTAGAAAACAGATTCTGGTATGGTCATAGGGTTTTTAAATTATTTGTTAAAAATCTACACAAATACTATGTGTGCACAAATTCAGCAAAGTGAGAGTGAGAAGAATAAAATTTACTAGTAATCAGTCTCAAGCATCAGCGATAACTCATGGTGAAATTTTGGATTTTGCATAGACAACCAGACTTATAACAATGGAAAGTAAGATGATTATCAACTCCATATGGCCTCACTACGGTTTTATTAAAGACAGAATTTTTGACAATCATTCCATACAAATAAACATTCTGCCATCAGGTCAGCCTTAAGGATTTCTCTGGTACTGGTAAACTAAAAATACTCCCAAAACTTCCTGAACCCTGTTATCATGTAATTCCTCATATATTTAAGATGGGCAGTAAAATTAGCCTACATGATAACCACACTACATGTAATAACTAAGTTCATATAACACAGCCTTAAAATTCCTCATCTTTAAGAAATTCAATTCAATAAAAATGAATTTGATCCAACTTGAAGTTTGATACTCAAAGAATTTAGTTTTTTAGAATAAGAAATCCTTATTAGGAAAATATTGGCAAATTTGGCAAATATAATTGAATACATTTTAAGAGATTTTAAAACATCAAAATTATAAATGCATAATTGTATTCCTCACTTCTAGTGTACTGATGCACTTTAAAATTTCCCAAGGGTCAAATTAAAGAATTAAAACAAATGACCAAAAAAAATAAAAACTTAGTAATTGTCATTAAAAAGGTATATGCTTTTAGAAAAATTGTATACATTACAGTTCAAAACTTTCAGTTCATAATTCAAAGAGGAATCAATGCTAAAATTATGTTAAATAGTATTTAATACATATTAACCTTGGTTAAAAGATAGAATAATCAAGAGAGTAGGCCCCAGCAGCAAGGTCGCAGCCTAAGACTGAAAAAAGTGGCTCAATGGTGTAAGTGCTGGCAGCTCCTGTAATGGGCCTGGTCTTTGAATATGAAGAACAATCATACTCAAAGATGTTGAAAGCATATCCACACAAAAAAACTGTACATGGATGTTGATAGTGGTTTTACTTAAAAATTGGAAGCAACCAATGTCCTTTAGTAGGCAAATCGAAAAATAAAAATGAATAAAATATTATTCGGTTATAAAAAGAAATGAGCTCTTAAGCAATGAAAAGACACAAAAGATCTTAAGTGCAATATTATTAAGTGAAAGAAGCCAGTCTGAAAAGGATACATACTGTATAATTCTAACTATATACATTCTGCAAAAGGCAAAACTATGGAGACAGTAAAAAGTCAAGTGATGGAGGAGGGAGGATAGATAGGCAGGACACACAGATTATTTCTAGAGCAGTAAAACTCCTCTATATGACACTGCAGTGATGGACACATGTCATTATAAATTTGTCTAAACCCATGGAACTTGTAAGACCAATAGGAACCCTGATGTAAACTATGGACTCTGAGTGATAATGATGTGTCAATATAGGTTCCTCAGTTGTAACACATGTACCACTCTAGTAGGAGATGTTAATAAAGGCGAGCAGGGGAAGGTAATAAATGTGTTGGGGTAGGAGGTTATATAGGAAATCTCTGTACCTCCCTCTCAATTTTGCTATGAACTTAAAACAGATCTGAAAAATAAAGTCTATTTAATAAAAAAAAAAAAGTAAAAGTAAATTAAAAACTTTTTCAGACATACAACAGTTGAAAGAATCCATCACCAGCAAATCCATACTATAAGAAATGTTAAAGGAAATCCTTCTGGCAGAAATATTGGTAAATCTATGATAGAAATATGAATCTATACAAATGAATGAAAAACACCAGAAATGGTAGCTATGTAGATAAAATATGCACTCTCTTATTTTTAAATCTATGTAAATGATAATTGACTGCCTAAACAATAATAATAATTAGTGATGTAGTTAGGGGTTTATAACATACATACAAGTAAAAAACATGACAAAATATAATGGCTAGAAGTCAAAAGTGGAAGTATACTATTGTAAGGTTCTTATATATGAAGTGGCATAATATCACTTGAAGGCATACTGTGATGAGTTAAATATAGATACAATAAATCTTAAAGTAATAAAATAATAAAATAATTAAAATAATAAAGCAAAAAATCATAACTGATAAGTCAGCAAAAAAGACAAGAGAAAACCATAAGTGCTACTCAATTATTACAAAAGAAGGCAGAAAATAAAAAGGGAAAAGGGAAGAAAAAACATGTGGGGCAATAGCAATATGGTAGATTTAAACTTTATCAACAATCACATAACATATAATGTTCTAAATACTCCAATGAAAAGGCAAATTTTGTTAGATTGTATACAAAAACAAAACACAATTACATTCTTCCTATAGGAAATGCATTTCAAATATAAAGACACTAACAGGTTAAAAAAAATGACAGAGATATACCATGACAACACTGATCAAAGAAAAGCTAGAGTGATTGCAATACTGGACAAAATTGAGGCCAGAGAAAAGAATAATACGTGGGATAAAGAAGTTTACTTCAAAAAGATAAAAAAGTGAACTCATAAGTAACACCTGATATGCTAAATAATTTTGCACTTGAGAACTTCAAAACGCATTTAAAAAAAAAAAAAACTAAATTGCAAGGAGAAATAGAAAAATCCACATACAGTAGAATATACAGATGTCAAATGATAATATACACCTGAAAATTACATAATTATATTAAACAGTGTTACCCCAATAAACTTAAAAAAAAGAAAAATCCACAATTGTAGTTGGTTTTAATACTCTCCTTAATTAACCAAACAAATACATAGGAAATCAGGATATAGAAGACAAAAAAAAATTATACTACAATCAACTTGACCTAATTGACATTTACAGAACATTCCACCCAGCTACAGAAGAATACACATTCTTTTCAGGTGAATGTAAAATATTTACCTCTATGCCACATTCTGCATCAGAAAACATATAAACTTAAAATTATTCAAGTCATACAACATATGTTCCATGACCATAACAGTATTAACTAGAAATTAATGAGAAATATCTTTGAAACACCCTCAATTATTTGGAATCCAAATAATATACTTCCAAATAACCAAAAAGTCAAAGAAGAAATCAAACTTGAAATTTGAAAGTATTTTGAAATGAATGAAAATGAAAACACAGGACATCAAAATTTATAGGCTGCTGCTAAAGCAGTATTTTGGGAAAATCTAAAGAACTAAAGAAAAAGGTGCCAAATCAAAGAGCTCAGATTTCACATAAAGTATAATTTAAAATAAGCAAATAAACCCAAAGTAAGAAGAATAGATAAAATAACAAAAATTAGTGCAGACCTTTTAAAAAAACGAAAAATAGAAAAATAGAAAAGTTAATGAAATTAAAATGGCTTTTAGAGATGAATAACATGATAAACATCTAACCAGAGAGATTAGGTAAAAAAGAAAGAAGGCACAAATTGACAGTATTAGAATTGAGAGGGGGATATTACTATAGACTATGGATATTAAAAGAATATTAAGAAAAGTTACAAAAAAAATATTTAATATTGACTTTTACATGGGTGAATTTTATGGCATGTGAATTGTATCTCAATTAAGTTGTTAAAGAGAAATAAAGGAATATTATGAACAATTTTATGGCAATAAATGTGAAAACTTAGATTAAATAGGCAAGTTCCTTGAAAGACACAAACTAACAAAGCTCACTTGAGAAGAAGCTGATGACTTAAATAACCCTACATCTATTAAAGAAATTTCATCTACAGTTAAAAATCTGCCCAGAAATTAATCACAAGTCACAGACGACCTCTCTGGTGAATTGCACCAAGAAATTTAGAAACAAATAACAAATTCTACATAAAATCATCCAAAAATTAAACAGGAAATAATACTTCCCAACATTATAAGGCCAATATGCCCGTGATACCAAAACCTGGCAGACATTACAAGAAAAGGAAGTTACAGACCAGTATCTCTCATGATCATAAATGCAAAAATCCTTGACACAGTATTACCATATCAAATCCTATAATATATAAAAAGAACAATACACATGACCAAATGCAATACTATTTCCATGTTAACAAATTAATGTTATCTACCATATTAACAATATGAGGAAGAAAAAAATGACATGGTCTTATCAATTAATACAGAAAAATCATTTGACAAAATCCAACATCCATTCCTAATAAAAACTCTTAGAACTAGAAATAAAGGGAACTACCTTCACAGATTAAAAAACGACTACAAATAATTTGCAGCTAACATTATTCTTATGGTAAAAGACCAAATACTCTCCTTTTCAGATGAGGAATGAGACATGGATGTCGACTCTCACTATTTCTATTCAACATTGTACTAGAAGTTCTAGGCAGTGCAATGAGGAAAGAAAAAGAAAGAAAAGCATCAAGTTTAGAAAATACAAGAACAAGTAGAACTACTTATAGCCAACATGACTACTTATATAGAAAATCCAGTGGAATCTACAAAGAGATACTATAACTAATAAATGAATTTGTGAAGGTGCAGGATAAAAGACCAATAAGTAAAAAACAATTTCCATATTCTATCAACAATCAGAATTTGAAATTAAAAAAAAAAACAAAACAATTATACCTGAATAGACATTTCCCCTAAGAAGACACACGGATGGACAACAGACATATGAAAAGATGCTCAACATCACTAATCATAAGTGAAATACAAATTAAAATCACAATGAGATAATATAATTTTTATAAGTTAAACCAAAAGCAAAGAGAAAAAAGTTCCTATGGAAATTTAATTTAACAGGAAGAATTATAATCAACATCTGAGAATATGCTGGGACTAGATTAAAAAGTGCAACAGTAATTTTTTTAATTGATGAGTGTGTTGAAAGTTATAGTTCATTTATATTTACTTTTAAAGATTACTCTATCAGAAACACCTGTTTCATCTAATTAGGGCTTCATAAGTCCTACTATATTAATAAAAGACTCATTTAAAAAAAATCCAAATCTGGTTTTACAATCTCACAATAATTTTACTCTTGGCTTCTGATTATTTACATATATTTCATAGATTTAATAAAAGTTTGAAAATGCAATTCTAATTTATGTTTCTTGCTTTTAACATTTATTGATTATTTTGTATTGGGAAATCTGAGATATAAACACCTAACATTTTGTAATACATATTATACTTTAGCATAGAAAAATAATTTACATGTTTAAAATCACCATTCAATGTAAACTGAATACAAACAAATTTCATCTTTTCTCACCACATTTCTGTATTTTATGTGGACAGAGAATTTGTTACGCAGTGCATAAGAAAGAATTCCAAAAGTAAAATATAACCCTCTTATAAATTGCCAAGTATTTTACATATACTTTTTCTATGAAATATTGTGGGCTAGAAACTAAAGGGTATATTCAGCAGTAAAAAATGTATCCTCTATCTTCAAGGAGTTTATAATCTAATAGAAGAAATAAGATGAACACATAGTACTAAAATCGATAGAACAGATTAAAAAAATAGTAATGTAATTAAGTGGCCAGTGAGAAATCTCTGTGAGTTCAGAGAAGCCACAGTGGTTTGGGATGCTTTCCATATGACGATGAGATAGAAATTTATCATATCGTACCATAATTGCCTATTTACTTGTCAGATTCCCCATTACAATGTAAGCTCCTTAAAAGCAGAAACCTCATCTTATTAGGAGCTGAGCGCTAAAGACATAGCTGTCCAGCTCAATGCCTGCACATAGCGTGCACCCAGTAAACAGTTAACAAATAAGGTGTGAATAATATGACAACCCTTAAAGGATTTAGGTGTGCAGGATTTGACTACACAAATAAGGCAATTCAACTTTTGGCCAAGCTACCAATGTTAAGCAAAAGCACATGGCCTAAAAAAGAAAGAGTGGTCAACATATCTGGAGGGTAAGATGCATGGTCAGATGAGATAGAACTGAAGTGGCTAATGCAACCCCAGTTGTGACTGAAGATAATAACACCAATTACTGGTTAGAGAAGACCTAAGCTAGGGTATGGACAATGGAGAAAGAAACAAGTTATAACTAATCTCCATTATAGAGAACAAACTGTGCTCACTTTGAGAGGAGATACTAAAACTGAAATGATATGGGGAAGACTAGCATGGCCCTTGGGAAGAATAACATGCAAATGCATGAAGTGTCCATATTTTATAAAAAAGAACTTCCAGCATGTGTGGACTGAGATGAGCGGAATCATAAAGACGTGTAAAAATCAGAGATGACCAAGCCTTCCAGTTTGGATAACAGGAAATACAGCAGTGCCTTTCCAACAGAGGATGGGAGATTAATTTTGATAGGAAAATTATGAGTTATCTTTTACTGTTAAACTTAGATTTTTTTTTTTTTCATATCAAACAAGATAGTTTAAGGAGAAAGTGCGAAATTTCACAACAAACCATTGGAGAAATCACAATTAGAAACATTGTCCTACAGAAAACATAAATTGCAGCATTTGGCTAAATCTGGAAGACAGATCTGAGCTGTAGCAAATATCCATAATATTTAAGGAAACTGGAAAAAAAGGAAAGACCAAGGGGAGAAAGACACTTAGGATGTTGCAGCACTATGGGGCTGAAGAGCAGTCTGAAGGCAGGGGTTGATAACAGTGCAAATACTCCCAGAAAGTTAACAGGAAATACCTGACCACCATGGAGGACAGCAGTTACCTCTGAGAATTTATTTTAGGAGTAAACATCAGGTTCCTAATTTTGAAGGAGAACAAACAGTGAAGAATTTCACCCAACATAATGTGTATATAGCACTGTCTCAAGAAGTGTAAATATATATATAAAAAAAAATAGTGCTTAGTGGTAACAGTAGAATAAAATGGGAAATTGTGTGTGTGTGTGTGTGTGTGTGTGTGTGTGTGTGTGTGTGTGAGAGAGAGAGAGAGAGAGAGAGAGACAGACCGACCGACCTACTGACTGACCAGAGCCAGGAAGGGACAGATGGGTGCACATTTTAAACACAAGAAAATATACTGCTAATAAGAATCCAAAAGGAAGATAATGAAATTGACAGATTTCATAACCAGATGTTGGCTTTTCATAAACATGCTTCCTCAACTTTTCTCTTTAGACCTGCCTTTTCCCAAACGATAGCCACTAATCACTTTTGGCTATTTAAATTTAAACTGTTTAAGTTAAAATTTCAGTTCCTCATTTCAAGTGTTCCATAGCTCCACATGGCTAGTAGCTAACACAATGGACAATGCAGAGTTAGAACAGCTTCTTGACCTCAGAAATTTCTATTGGACTGCACTGCTCCAGACTATGGCCTTTCAAAAGTATTTAAATTAACTACTAGTTTTCCTGAAATGTATTTATATTATAACGGAATAATGTATTCATCCTCTTTGTTCATTCTTCTCCAGAGTAAGCACCTACATGCGTACACATACACACATACCGTGAAAGATATAAATCAAAAATGGAATCTGACATGCATAAGCATTGATTACAAATTCCTAGAAATTCAACATAACAGGTGAGTATCTTCTTTTTCAGTTGTTCTTCTTGACACATCAATACATTAAGCATTTTCAATAAACACATTTCACAGAGGGGTTTCACAGACAGACAGACTGAGGCCTAATGTGGGAAACAGTTATATGAAAAATGTCAGTTACTCCAGTGTGTCTCTCTGAAGATTCTGAACAGCCAGAGCTCAGTCTGCTTCCTCCACATATACTTCCAGAGATAGCATTTCCTTTGCTCTTTCTGACAGGTGTCAAAACCTGTCCTGGGCTATGTCGAATGCTGGCTGAGAAATCAACCATGGATCAGATACCTTCTACTAGATGTGCACTATATATATATGGAGGTGGATATTTTACCTGACTCAATTATTCACCACACTATTTTGGCATCCAAGTGCACTTGAATATCCTCTTTTATACTGCTTTTCTGCCAAGGAGTCAAATGAAAACTCTTCAAAAAAGTATCTTCTTCAGTTCCTCCCTCTCTTGGCTACAAAAATCATTACTGATACTTATTTGCATATGCTTAATAAAGCCATGTTCATATATGCATCCAGAGTGAACTTTAGAAACTCAAAAATAACCTGATTAATAGAACATACATTTTGAAGGACAGGAACCATGGCTGAAGAATCAAGAAGAATTCCACTTTCCCAACTTCCTACAGAGTAAGACTGGATTTTTCTGGCACATGACTCCCAGCCCCTAAGAAGTCTTTGTTTCAGTCAGTGGGTTTAGTGAATTGATTGTCTTCACCCCATCCCCACTTTCTGTCATTTCCATTCAAATCAAAAGTCAAACATCATCGCCATAATGGGGTCCTGCTAGGCCATCCCATGTGTAACCAACTGTCACTAACTCACTGTCATATCATCATCCTTAATTTTCATAATAGCAGTTACCACCAAGAGAAATTATTGTTATATGTTTATAATATTTTTTTTTTAATGCATCCTTCCCTAAATAGAATTTGAGCTTCATGAGAGCAAGGCTTTTTCTGCTTTGCTTACCACACTGTGTCTGGTACATTATAGGCAGTCAAACATGCATTGACTGTAATCCAACTGAGTCTCTAGATCTAAATTCCAGTGCATAGTAAATTCAGGGGACACTGTTATATATTCAATGACACCAAGAGGAATCGGTCAATCAAATAAAAAACGTGGGAGATTATACATCATAACTAGCTTGAAATCCTCAAGAAGTCAATGTCATGGAGAAAAAAAAAGAGGGATAATTCTAGATTAAAAGAAACCAAAGAAGCACAAAAACGATATAATTTGCATGAATTTTGATTGGATCCTCAGATGGGAAAAAAACTACAAAAAGTGCATTCTTGAGAAAAATGTAGATATTTGAGAATGATTTAGATATTTGATGATTTATGGAATTATTATCTCCTTAGGAATAATAATGACATTGTGGTAAATTAGGCAAATGTCCTTACTCTTAAGAGATCCATTCTGAATTATTGATGGGTGAATTTTTTAAATATCTACAACTTATGCTTTCAAATGGAATGGGAAAACAGTGTGTATGTATCAAAGGAGGTGGATGTGTCTGTGTGTGTAGAGAGAGAGAAAGATATAGATGACAAATCTTAATATTATGTGGGTGTATCACTGTGCTTGTCTTTTCACTCATTTATATATTTTATTATGAAAAATTTCAAAGTTGGGAAAAACAGCATTTGAATAAATGACTAGCTAGAAGAAAGGTAGTGAATTCCTTTGGATTCTAGACCACCGAATATCAAAAGCACAGGACCCGCTCGCTATTCCTTCAATTTTTCATAATAAGAATGTTTATTCACCCTTATTCAATAATAAAAGCCATCTATTTGTTAACTGTTACTCAGTTGTATGTCCTTTATACCATTTGGTTCAGTGATAATCCTTTAGAGAATAAGAGCCCAGATGTCAGGAATCATGCCAATCAATATATTTCCAATGCTCATACTAGTATATCAAACACAGAAAGATAAGTAATAAATAATTTAGGGGAACAAGTATATGCAGAACAGCTGACCATTTAGTTAAGTCATGGATCCTGAGTATCTAGACAGAGATCTTCATACCAGTCCCAGGAGAGCTGGCCACGAAAGAAAAAGTAACTAACACCGTGAGATGGAGTAAGTCTGGTTCGATTCCCAAAAGCTTATGGTGCAACTTTCTCCAAGCCTACTTTACACACCATGGTAACTGAAAAGGGCATCTTACAGGCCCCAAATGGCGAGCTTAAAGTAATGAACTCTTCATTTCTTTTGACTTTCCCAGATTGCTCACTAGAATGTAAGCTTAAAGAGAGCGAGAATTTCAACGTTGGTTCACACTGCTGTTTTATCAGTGCCTAAAAGGAGTGCACAAAACTGATTAGATAGCAAATAAATATCTGTTGAATGAATTAATGAGCTGTATTCCAGTAGAATAATGATTCTTCAACTCTGGCATAGGTAAGAATCGCCTGGAGCACTTGCTAAAACATACATTGCTGGACCTCACTCCTAGACTTTCTAATTCAGTAGTTCTGGGGTACAGCCCACGGTTATGCATTTCTAACAAACTAGTATGCAATGTTAATGCTACTGGCCTAGGAACCACATTTTTAGAACCACTGCTATAGAAAATATCTCTTTTATCCTCCCCCTTGCTTCAGATTATTACTGCTTCAAAAATGAACACTGTACTAGGCAGTTCTTTTGTATAAGATACTTAATGCACTTCATTGTTTATTTGACAAATAATCTTCTTATGGTATTATAGAAACATTTAAGCTTGAGTTTAGATTACTCAAAATTCAGATACTTTTCCATCAATCAAGCCAAATATTTACCATAAGTATTTTTCTCCCTGCCAGGGGAAGCTAGAATTCCATATTAGCAGCTCAGCATACTACTCTTCCAGCTCATATTTGCACATTTGGAAGAAGGCTGGGAAAACATACACTATCTCTTTGCAACACGATTGCTCTGCGAAGCATGTCTGCCCCCAGAGAAATCAGGTGCCTCATGCACTGCAGAAATTTATGTTAAAGAAAGTCTGTTTATGAGAGAAAAATGTGTAACCCAAATTTATCTCCCAGTGACAACTTCAGAATCTGAAAATTTCCAACTTCTCCCCTTGTGAGTTGCTTGAAATTGCTGTTTTTCAAGTCAAGAACACCTGTTTAGTGTTTTTCTCCTCACCCTCCCTGGTAAATGGAGCCACTAGGAAAACAGCATCTGAAGGTTTTAATGAATGAGAAACACAAAGTATTGACAGATTTCAGCACATTATACAACCCTTACCCTGTCCCCCCTAATGAGGTAAGATCAAAAAGGAAGAAAACAGTTGTGATATTGGGCTCTGGAGTTTGTTTTTAAACTGCTGCAAATAAGCTCAGAGAGAGGACCGTTCTACTGGGTACAGTCATAAGCAATTTGCACATTGCTGTGAAATAGCACATACAGACATGACTTCGGTAAGTGAACAACTAAAGGTTTGATGTTCAGCATCAGGTACCCTTCCAGATAACTTTCCATCTCAACTATACAACACTCTAGCAATCAAATTTCCATTTGTGCCTTTACCACGGGGTCAGATCTCACTGTTAAAAAAAAAAAAGCAACAGTGAAAAAGTCTGGCCACTTATTGAAGCTTATCCTAATTCAATAGTTATTGAGCATCTATTCTATTAAAAGTACAGGTTTAGAAAACAGAAAAAGAAAATATTAATTATGGTGAGGTGGAATGAGGAATCAGGGAATGCTTCAAGGTGATTAACTTTATTCACTTGATAAACTGTTGCAGAGCACCTACTTTGTGCCAGTCACTAAGCTGTGTGTGTGTGTGTGTGTGTGTGTGTGTGTATTTGATGGTAAGTAAAACTGTCAGTTTCTACATGCCTTGGTGGATCTTGGTCTATTCAGAGAGACAAACAGGTCACAAATAAATGGATGTGTAATTAAGGAATGTGCACCAAAGGAAATGAATAGAAGGCCTTTCATTCAGCCAACATTTGCTGTGTAACTGCAATAAGTCAGGTCCTGTGGATTGAAGGATGTGTGGATTTTGAGAACCAGATAAGATAAAATTGGGAAAAGAAGGAGGAATAACAGTGTATGTAAAATGAATAACAGGAGGAAATGTACAGATTAGAAAATTGCAGGTGAGTCAAAAATGAAAGTGAGATCTTCAAAGGCTTCGAACTCTGTACAAGAAGGTATAGGCTTTATTCTCTAGTACAAAGAGATCTTCATTTGGAGTTCACAGAAGAATTTATTGAGGGTACTAAGAACATGTCAAAATATCTATTTACATTACTTTCTTAAAATGTTTAATACAATTATTGGCATAGCTTCCTTACTTAGCTCATATGTTGGATGGACATGAATCTTGAAAGAAATCTTGACAAGGGACATTATTTCCTTCAATCTTGCCCTCACTTACAGTGATTATATAGCTGCTCTGAGATGTTACTGATGTGAGTAATTTTAATTAGTAGAACATGTATAATACTTTATAATGAGATGAGGACTCATCAGGAACATCTTATGTATCACTCAGATATTTGTTAGTTATCTCAAGGGAAAGTATTTAAAGGAGTTGAGGAGTTTTCAAATTAAAGATGAATTATATATTTCTCTTTTAGAGAAGTAATTTCCAAATTTGCAGCCCTTTACTATGATAACAATAGATTTAACATATCATATATGTTTTTTCTGTCCCTAAGAAAGTGACTCTTTGGGGAGATAAAATAACTATGAAGAGAATACTTAGGATATCAATGTTTGGGAATTTTCTTATTTTTAGAATTTTTGTTACCAGAAGGACTTAAGATGTCACATATTCAAACACATACATTAAAATTTGGAAATGGAATTTTCCAGTTTGTATATAAATCTAAATGGTCACAAGTGGTTAAAAGCCATTTGTTATTATATGAAAATGCTCAATTAATTAATTTACAAAATTAATTAATCTGCAATAAAAACTGATTAATGTTAAAAAGGTTAGAAACTTACATGTCAAATTATGGCCAAAAAAAATATTTTTACACAATTGGCAAAACAGATTGAAAAATGAATATCATCACAGTACAGTAAACAATAATTCTCTCATATTTATATTGTTAGGCAACTTTTTTAGTTGCAATATCTAATAATAAGTACCTAAATTATCTGGATATAGCCAAGATACCCAATACATTAAATCAAAGTGTTATGATTTTCATAAAATAATGATGCTTAATTTCATCACTTTTTATCATTGATATTAATTTTTATTGAAAAATAGAAATTTTGTACTATAAACAAAAATTTTTAAATATCTACATCTTGTTTATTTCATCTTTTGCACATTTTAAAAAATTTATTTTATGTACATATATAAGTTTATAAAATATTAGTATACCACATATGAACATAAATTATAACTGAATTATAATTCAATGAAAACATATTAATGAGAACACAAATTTATATTGATGGGTTGCTTAATCAGAAGAGCTTGCTGAGCACTGCCTCACTGAAAAGGCTGCCAATAAAGCTTTTTGAGAAGAGATATGATACTCTGCACTAGACTTTATGGAGATTAGTCTGTCAGCATAGATTAGAATGTTTGAAGAGATGAAAAACTAAAGGCAGAAAAGAAAGTCAAAGGCTATTACAGTAATGCTAATAAGTGGGCCTGAAATAAGAGTGTCACATTGTTATCATAAAGGAAGGATGGATATAATAGGTACTGTGATTGAATGATAGCCCTCCCCACAAAGGTACCCATAGCCTACTTCCCAGAACCTATGGATATATCATATCAAATAGACAGAGAAAATTAGCATTGCAGATGGAATTAAGGTTGCTAATCAGATAACCTTAAAAGAAATAAAGCAGAATATCTTGGTGGGCCCAATGTAACCACAAGGGTCCTTAAATGTGGAACAAGGAGGCATAAGAGTCTGTGGCACAGTGACACAATATGAGAAAGACTTAATCGTACGTTGCTGGTTTTGAAAATGGAAGGGGCCATGAGTCAAGGAATGCAGACAGCCTCTAGCAGATGGAAAAAAGAGTAAAATATATTTTTCCTTAGAACCACAAGAAGGAACGTAGCACTGCCATCATTTTTATTTTTTTCTGACCTCCAGAACTATAAAATAGGTTTATGTTGTTTTAAGCCACCAAGTCCATGGTAATTTGTTATAGCAACCGTAGGAAGCTAACACAGGTATAATGGAGAAAAATGATGCATAGTAATTATAGGAAAGATGAAAAAGTTGAACATGACTTGAAGGTTTAAAGCTCAGGAGACTCTGAGAGTGAAATTAACAATTACAGAATCAAAAAGGAGAAGAGAATAAACATGTAGACAGTATGCTCAAAATAATATTTTAAAACAATCTAAGGTTCTAGTTCCACATTATACCCTTAATACACATTAATTATATTAAACTGTCCGCACTCAATGAAACTTTTAATAAACAATATCAACTTAAACTTTTACAATTAAATACTTAATTATTAAAATTGAGGAAGTAGAAAGCATCTTCTTGACTGGCGAACAAATATTATCCTGTATAAAAACCTATCCTAAATATAATCTCAGAATCAAGAAAAAAACAGAATGCTAACATCTTTTCATGCTTTTTGTCTTCGACTTCTTTTTTCTCCTGCCTTTTGTAGACTGTATTCTTATCAATAACAAGGTGCTTCTGCATGTAAATTTAATGCACTCATATCACAATATTGCTTTGGAATAGAAACAAGAAATTATTAAGATGACTGAATGCATTAGTCTAATAAATGAACAACAAATGCCTCTTTCTGCTTTTTACTCCATGTCCTCTGAATGATACTCATCAAATTGCTTGATTTACTGGAGGATCAGTGAAGACTGGATGCTAATGGAAACCAACAAACAAGTGCAACTTTAGATTAGCTAATGGGGAAACACAAGGTTTTTAGATGCTGACAGAGCACAACTTGCTATTGAATAAATATAGCTATTGAATAAATATAGCCTTAAGGTGAGAACTAAAGTGAACAGTCACTGTGCTGTAGAGTTCTCCATTTCACCCCTTGGCTGGAAAATCTGGGTAGAGTTCAACTAAAAAATTCTCCATATGCAGTTTGGCAAGATGTTACAAGACTATTTAAAAGTATATACCTTCTGACCCTGTAATCCTACTTCTAACACTCTATACTAAAGAACTAACTGTATGTGAGTGTGTGAGTGTGTGTGTGAGTGTGTGTGTGTGAATAATTTCTATAAATGTTTACTCAATTCAGTCTTTCTATATTTCCCCACCCCACCCCTCAGTTTCAATAAGATGCACAAGGCTGTTGTTTGCTTTCTCAACTCAGGTATTTTTCAGATCAAAAGCAAAAGCCCAAATTTCGAGTTCTTTCTATAGACGGTAGATTCATAGACGAGAGAATGCTAGGTGTGGGAAGAGACAGAGAAGGCAAAATTAAAGGGCAAAGAAATAAGAGCAGTTTTCTCAGACCAGAATGAGGGAGTATGGTGAGTCCTTATTCACTATTTTTAATCTCAGTTTTTAACCACCCAAGGAACTCAGGCTAGATTTTCATGTCCACCTCTGCCACTGACAGAGTGGGTAACCTTAGTTAAATCTTAGTTTAGGTGGTGGGGATATGGTAGTGAGCAAGGCAGATAAGCCCTATCCTCATGAAACTTACTTCCTCATAGACAAAATAAAATAAATAACTCATTATTCCCTGGCAATGATGTTACCCCTATCCAGAAGAAAAATCAGTCGAAAAATAAATAAGTAAAACAAAATCCTCAACAGTGACACAGATGATGTAACTAGCAGACACAGATGATGGAACTAGTAGACACATACGTTAAGTCTGCTAATATAACTATGCTCAACTATTTAAAGGGAACTACAAACATAATGAGAAGAGACATAGATGATATAAGATCCAAATGGAACTTCAACACATGAAAAAAACATAATACCTGAAATGAGAAATTCACTGGAAAGGCTTAATAGTAGACTGTACTTTGCAGAAAAAAAGATCAGGGGCCTGAAAACATAGACATAAAATGTATCAAAATAAAGCACAGGGAGAGATTAAAACAACAGAACCACAGTAAACTATAGGAAAATGTCAAGCAGAAATATAGCAGCAGAGACAGGAAACACATTTGAAAAAATGACCGCCAAAAGTTTTCCAAATTTGATGAAAACTTGCACCCACAGACCCAAAATATCAAGAAAACTTAAACAGGATATATACAAGGACAACTATATCAATGTATGCAATAATCAAATTTAAAAAGAGAGAGAGAGATTACGTTCAGCAGAGAAAAAAGGAAAATTGTTAAAGGCTTTGCATTAGAAACCATGAAAGCAGAAAGATAATGAAATGATATCTTTTAAAAAAAAAATAAAAGATAAATCACCATTTGGTAAATCCCTACCAATAGATATAGTTGGAGAAATTAAAAAAATAAAATAAATTAGATTATCTGCTCTCAAGGAGATTAGAACCATATAAAGGAAAAGAGTGAGTCATAAATAACTGTAATAACAAGATCATAGGAGAAAAGAGGCATGGATAGTACCCAGGGTCCATCATGGAAGAGTAGAGAGTATTTATATCCTACTGGGAACACAAAGGAAAGCTCTGTGGAGAAGAAAGCACTGGCATTGTCTGGAAATATGGTTGAAAAAATGTATGAATAAAGAAAAGCATAAGTAAAAGATATAGACATACATATATTTTGCCACCATCAATAAAAATGAAAAAAGGCAGAAAGTGAATGGAATTGAGAGGCTTCTGATTAAAAGCCAACAGTTGGCCTATGCATCAGACACCATGTCTACCATCCTTATGGTCTGACCCTAATGTATCCTTTCCCTACCACATGTGTGATGTCTTAGCCCTCTATTTTTCCTCCTTTTTCACAATTCCCTTCTCCTTACTTACTTTTCATCCCTCTCCAACTCATACAAGTCACTTTTGTCACCTCTTAAAAGTCACTTTTTCACACATCACCACCACCACCACCACCACCACCACCATCACCACCCTCACTGCTCTTGTCACATTACATTGTCTTGTGTCAGTTTCCTCTCTTACACTGAAACAGTCCCTGCCTTCAAAGACTTTTTATTCACTGTTTTTGGGAAAAGAAAAGAGAGAAAAAAGAAAAGAGGAAATAAAGACATCTCTTCACACGATACGTTGTTCTACCTCTGAATTCTTTGCCCAGTCTGCATCAGAGAGAGTAGAACTAATAAATGTTTATAGTTTAAACCATTTGGGGCTCCATCTACCAACTTCCTTAAGAAACTGAACTGCCATTAATAACTCTGTTCCTCTTAACTATGAAATTAACTTTTTGTTGATTTATTATGGACACATCAAATATTAATCCCTCATCTCAAATGGGAATGGTCTTAGCATTTAATTATGGCTGCCAAAAGATATTTACTCTTCTTCTATTTGTGCAAATGGGTAGAGGAGGGAAGGCATCTATAAGCATCCCATTACCACAAAAAGTTTTTGTTTCAGAACTCCCACCCATAACAAATCTCAACAGACATAGGAACAAGGCCAATCAGGTCATTGGTCCGAGTTTCTTTTTACAGCAAGGTATTCTAATGACATGCTGTTCCTTCCTTCACAAAGGGAGCTAGAATAGCTGCCTCATTTTGTCCAAACTATTTACAACTCAACCACTGTTAGATTATTTCTTGCTCTCATGCTTGGCTACCTCCATGTTGTTGACAATAAATCAAACTTACCCAAATGTTTCCAAATGTAGCCAAGAAGTAGAATTTGATTTTAAAAAAAATAAATAAATAAGCACACATTCGCCAATCATTTAGACTCCTTTGCACTTCGAGAGCTAAAGAGACATTCCCATTACCTCGCAACGTCCCCTATTAGTTCTCTCTGGTTTTATTAAAACCTTTTCTCTTTCATTAAAATAAAAAGCCTCTGAAAAACTACATTTACAGATTTTTCTGCAACCCACAATTTATGGCTGCTACTTACAACCTTCAAAAGCTTTTAAAAATAGTATTGGCTCTATTATTCTATATTATGGTAATTGTAGCAAAGATTTAAGAGGCACTTTAAGACTTTTTAGCTCTACAGTCTATTTCTGTTCCAATATCTTGCTTAGGCATCTGGGAAAGAAGCCTTATTTAAAAGCTTTACCCTCTGCCCTCTGATATACAGCTTCCCTCTTAACTACAGTAACTAGACCTCACCACACAATTAGGTCCCCAATTAGTGCTCAGCAAAACATGGGGCAAAGCACATCTTTCCAGAAGCCCATTCCATTTATATGCACCTGACAATAATCAATTTTTTTTTTCTCATGTGCCATGTACCTTTGACCCTTTTGTTATGCTTTACATCCCCTTGTTAACTCCCTACCCCTCTTTTGCTCCCACAGGAAATCAGCAAAGATAATCACAAGATTAAATAACTCCAATGCCACCGCTAAAACGTTCAAAGCCATTAATATAACAAACGCCCAAGTGGCCACAGGGATTTATGTAGTATTGAAATTAAACTGACCTCACCCTATCTTCCACATAGATCTGTTCTTTCTAGTTAACCTGTGTTTTTCTCTTGTTCCCTAGTCTAGGATGCTTACAATTCAAAACAACTAAGGAAATAGCTAATGGAATTTCCACAACTGTGAGCATGCACAAAATCCCAATCTAAAGGTTGCCCCAGCATTGTTCTTTGCATTCAATACTCCAAATAAGATGAGCTTTTTAAACACAATTCCTTCCACATACCACATTGCTAAGGCAGTTTTTCTTAGGCACACACCATATGGAAAAACCATACATTTCCTGTTCCTTCCCCTTCCCCCTTTAGGATTTCCATAGCTTCTGTAACAGTCCCCACCTCTGCAAAGGACAGAGCCAAGTCCCAGACCTTCCTTGTTCTGATGAGAGCCCTCCTACTACAGAGTCACAATCTTTTATTGTGTCAACAGATATCAGCTAGGGAGCTTTTCACATGAACTTCCTCACTGAGCTCATATTCCCCCAACTGCCAGCTTTCTTCCAAAGGAAAGGATAGGTCTATTCCATACCCACAGTAAATAATCTTAAGTGTTTCCGGTTTTGTTTTGCCTTGCTCCACGTTTACATGTAAATTTCAGAATAGTGAAACACACAGTGATTCTTGCCCACTGGTATTTTATGATTTTAATTTGCTCAAAAGCTCTGAATTTCATTATATTTTCCCATTTGGTGCATGGGATTTTTACAGTTAACAGATGTTCACTTAATAGAGCCTCCTAGTAAGCAAATCAGTTTTTTCCCTCTGGTATTCATGTAACTTTCTAGTCCTACAGCAGCGGTTTCCAGTGCCTGCCAAGTTTTCTAGCACTGGAAGCTCAAATCGAAAAGTGCAACAGCTCTTTGTATATTCTCATTCCTTTAGTTCCACGTATTCCTATTTAACTCCTTCCTCATTAACACCATGTGAGAAAGCCTGCAGGGGAAAACACCAGCTTCAGATACTAGACAGGTTTCATTTGCAGATGCAAAGATATTCTGCACCCAATAAATATTTTCTTAGCCTACGGCCTCTGCAAATGTCAAAATTTTCCATGCATCCAAAATACTAAAGAAAGAGTTTACCGAACAACTATTCTAGACTAATCTCCAACTCATGAGTTGTTTGGAGTTTTTTACTCAAGTATATAATATGACATTAAAATAATTCACAACACCGAAGCATGGTCCTTATCCCAGGAATCTAGACATTTTTGCTTATAATTTCTTACGTAACTAGAAAGGTTCTGTGGGCATCTACAGAGGCTGATATCATGGGTTCCCTTCACGTTACAAACACAACCTAAGAGTTTAATTATCCAATGTCCTATCAATCTCCTATTTGATTCAGGGTGCAGAGAATGATCTTCTTGAGAGTCCATTTGAAACCTCAAATTATTCAATAAGTGGCACAAGTATAGGATACATTTCTTTACAAAGAAATTGAAGATCTCAATTAAAAAAGTCCTCATGCTTATTTCTTGGTATGACTCCTAAGATTAGGGCTTCTGGCGAGTAAAGGATAAAGAAAGAGTATGGGAGAAATTTGGGAATGTCATCAAATTCTATTCCTTCTCCTCTAACTGAAGATCCCTAAACATCTACAATGATCTTGCTTCTCCTTGGTTCCTGTCAAGAGCTATCTGGCTCCCCAGTGTGGTCTTTTCTAATGTCCTTACCTAGAATATTCACACCCTGATAAGCTTTTGAGTCTGGATGTAACATCAATAGTCTCTGGATTAGTCAGGCAAATTTTCCCTAAGTCATGCAGTTCCCCATAATCCTTACCATGTATCCTCAATTGAATTAACATGTCTCTTTTTGTAGCTGAGATAGATGTTATTTTCTAAGTGTCTTATTTAACAGGTAGGCAAGCTCAGGTCTTTAGCATTTTCACAAGCTGTGTGACCCTGACAAGTGAATTTCCCTCTCTGAGCATCAGTTTACCCATGAATAAAATGAAAATAATAGAACCTGCCATACAGGGTTCTTAAAAGGACTAAATTAAATCAGTTACATAAAAGATATAATATGATGACCAACACAGTTCATTCAGGTGCTCAATAAATATTAGGAAAGATGATAATAATAAGTGCTCAGATAAACATTCCCCAGAAAGAAATACTATTTTACAAAGATAGACCAAGGAGGAAGGTCTCTCTCAAGTACTCCAGGAGTAACTTGTTCTATGGTGATTAAACAGTAAATTGGCAGCGATAAGCCAGCAACCCTGGTCATTAGCAAACTCAGGGTCTATACTGTGACTCTTGGGGCATTTAAATGGTTTTTTGGCTCTTAATTAGCAACAAGTTCGTAACTCAAAATTATAAAGAATTTTATTTAGCTGCACCCAGCTAATCAATATTCCACTCAGCATGCTTCAGCTCCTCACATCTCAAAGGAATAAAATAAATTGTCAGTCGGCAGCACAATTTTGTTGTGATGGTGGCAGTATTTTTTTTTTTTTGCTAAATTATTCACCTTCTCAAAAAGCAATTTGATAAACGTTTATTTCTTCATAATAGATTCTAACAACCGCTGATTTGTGACCTTCAGTGTGGACTGAATTTAAATCGAGGAAGAGGTAAGGATTCCATGAAAATGCCAAGACAGGTCTACAGACAAGCTCTGAGGCTGTTTCCTTCTCGCTCTCAGAGAGCACACTGGCCTTCCCCGGCATGAGGGCACTAATTGAATTTAAGAGAGTAATAAGTGAGAAGTGCACACAAGCACAACCTGCGGTGTGAAGACCAACATCACGGGCTTGGCAGCAGATTCAGTGGTAGAGCACAAGGGAGCAGCCTCACAACCAAGCCAGAGACCAAGGCTCAAAGCTGTACTGACGAGTGATCTAGGTAAGGTGGGAACAGGTGAGAGACATGGAAAGTGCCTTCTGACCAGGAGATAATGGAACATATACAAGCCTATTTTCTTCTTGCTGCCTCTTCTGCATAATCTCTCTCCACTGCCCCCTCTATTACCATTTAGATGGTTCCACGCTTGAGAAAAAGTAAATGCTTCTTGCAGGTAGCTGGACAGGAAGGTGGTATGCCCAAGGGACCATATTCCTCCTAGTGCTTCCCTGTCGTCTTGATCTTGATGGCAAATGACTGAGGGTTTCCAAGTCTTTTCTCCAAACATTTAAGAGGATTTAAATTAAGAAGACCTGAAGTTCAGTGTGCCAGAAACAGCAGGACCGAGCATTATTTTCCTTCACACAGGAAAAGTACGAAGTTAACACATGCTGCTTGCCACTTGTCCCTGCTATGTAATCACGTGACGGATGTCCCCTCTCAGTGAAGGCCCACCACACACCCTGACTTTTGCTCTGCACACAACATGAGGCAGATTGCTCAGATATTACCTGGTTGTGACTACAAACTTGTAACCAACCACTCACATTTCCCATTTTTAAATTCTCTGACATAGAAAGTTCTGCAAAAGGACCCACACCAAATTCTTTCATGAAGGTGGTCCTGAGCTTGGAAAATGGTTTATTTTTCCAATCACCATGTTTCACATATATAATTTTTTAAAATAATGCAGTAGACTTGACTCCTGATCAAGGCAGGTTCTCGAGCTGTTGTACTCATGGTCACTACAGGTTTAGTGTCAGCCTCTGAGCACTTGGTGGTTCATTCTTTAGATTAGGGATATGAACTCACAAATATCTACAGTAATCAGAAAAAATATAAAGAAATAGTGAATCCGCTGGGCAAATGCAGCCATGTTTCAGGGCTGATAATCAAACTCACTCTCTCAGCCTCATGCTTTTGTACAATGCACCAACTGCATCACCAGATCCAGCATCCTTAGTAAAGCCCAAGTTAGTTTAATGAATTGCTCAATATCAGAAACCTGGGAAGAAAAAGAGAGAGAACCATAACCAAGATCTTCAAATGTTCATGATAGAATAAGAGACAGTTCAACCTTCTCCTGGGTCTTCCTCACCCCAGCATTGCTCACGCATTCTCTAGAAATATTTGCATTATGTTTTTATCCCAGATAACTGCAAAGGATAAAGGCAGCAAGTAGTGAGGGACAAACATAGGGCTTTACTGTATGGTTTTAATCCCATCTGCTTCATTTGCTGTTTTGCGTGGCTTTTAGCAAGTTGGTCAAATTCCCTACAGTAGTCTGCTCATCTGTAAAGTGGAAATAAATATCTAAGCCCATCAGGTTGTTGGCACAGTGACTGGAAAATAGCAAGTACCAAATAAATGACAGGACTTCCTTTCCCACTTCTGCCCACACCCCAGGATCTCTGCTGAGCTAGACTTGCAGAACAAGGCACACACTTTGGGAGCAATCAGCAATGAGGGCTCTCTGACTCTCTCCTCTGATCAACAAGAAGTGCGCAAAGCTCAGTGGAGCTGGGGCTGGGGCGCTTTGATATGTCAAAGGCATTCCTCCCCTTCCTCATTTATATTTAAGAAGACCCAAACATGACACTCCACATCCAGTTTGCCCCCACAAGACTGAGCTGACCTAAAAGTATAAAGAGAATATCAGTGATAATTTTGTAAGACATGATAGCCATGATTAGCAAGAGAAAAAAAAAAGCTCTTCTCAGCTGGAAGAGGGAAGAGAAAATGGAAGAATCAAAAATGGTTTTAAAGCATCCAGATAAAGTTATAGGGAAGATTCAGAATTTGGTTAAAAGCTATTAGTTTGTACTTAAGTAGGGGGCGGGGAAAGCCTTCCTAACACCCAGCATGGCAAATAACACATAGCTTTTTAGCCAACAAAAAAAGATGAAAGCAAAGATAAAAGCAAAGGTGATTCTTTTTTCCAGAAAAAAAAAAAAGCATTCACTATTTTTCTTTCTAGCATCCACTACTTGTTTCCTGTGGTGCTACACAGAACACAGACTGGTCCGTGCCCCTTACGAGGCTTCTGTTTATACGGTAAAAGAAGACAAATACGAAAAAAAGATGTCTACATAAGACAAATATTTTAAGTTAGCAGACACCTTATAAATTCAAAGGTTACCAAAGATTATATCATAGGAAATTCATTCGGATCTCCACTTCTCTCCCGTTCACATCTATAATCAATCGAACACCACATTCTATCTGCTGTCCTTCCTCCATCTCTCTCCGATTCGCTCTTTTCATCACCACTGCCCCTCCCTCGAGTCTGGCACCAGTGTTAGCCTTGACTATTTCAAGCAGCCTTCACAGCCTCTAGCCTTTCCGCTCTCCATAGTTAACTTGGATGAGTGTTTTTCAAATGAAGATTGAATCAATGCTTAACCCACTTTGGTGACGGTGCATAAACTTCAGAAAAAAAAAATGACTTTAAATGATATGAGAGTCCTTTGTGCTTTGTCTGCCTCTTCAGACTGTATTCAAGGCCAAATGAATGTTGAGGTCTCCTGTCTGGTCTTTAAAACATTCTCTCCCCTCTGCACAAAAAGACTACACTGTCATTTTCTTATATCTGGATTATTTCTGTTCATCCCTTTGGATTCAGCTTTAGATGTCATCTCCTCCATGAAGCCCTCTCTGACCCTTCACACAGACAGACAGAGAGAGAGACAGATACCACAAACCTAGTAGGTATTCCACCTGGGTGCACCCCAGAATATTGTATTTACTCTAATCGTGATATCATATTGGAATTTCTGTTTGCTTCTCTGTCTCTCCATTAAACTCAAAAGATCACCGAGACTGGGGGCTCTCCCACTGCAATAAATTGCCAGTATCTGATAAGGTTCTCACAGACATTCGTCATCCGTCATAATAACTTATTAAATTAAGGAGTGTATTGGAGTTGCAGGAAATGAAGTTCCAAGTCTGTTTCAGAAGAATTTAAACAGGTAAAATCGAGTGTACAGAACTTTCCAAGAATTTTTATCTTCAACAGATAAACATTAAGGAAATGTAAATATCCTTAATGGTTAACACCAGAAAGTATTAATTGTTGATCACCAAGCATGTCCCAATTTAAAGCCAGTCTCCATATAAATAAGAATACTAAAGGAAATAAACTTTTGGAGGATGAAAGAAAACAAAACTTATATTTCTAAATTAGATTCCTCCATTTTAGTTTATTCACTCTGCCCAAGTAAAATTTTAAACACTTCAGTTGGGAAAAAATGCCCTAGACAATAAAATAGATATATTTGTTTTGAAAACATTAAGTGCTATATTGTAATTAAAATAAAATGCATACCCCACAGAAGAAATAGTATTCAGTGGCTTGTCACTCACTATAGCATGATCTCCATCTGTTTTAACCTGACACTTTACATTTCCCCATCTTATTTTCCTTTCTTATCTTTTATTACTCCTTTCTGTACTCTTTTCAGTTTCACAGGATGTTATATATTCCCAGATAAACCATAGTTTTATTTTTGTATCTCTGCCTTTCTCCATGTTGTAACTTTTTCCTGAACATCTTTTCTTTTTCTTGAGCTGCTGAACTCACTCATTAACGCCCAATTCAAATTCTTGCCTCCTCTGTGGAGACATTTCATCTTCTCCAAAGATAAATCAATTCTCCTGTCTCTACTCTCATAGCTATCTATCTCTATTCAAATACTCTCTGAGAATCACTAGTTTCATAGAATGTCAATAGGTCATATACAGACAAAGGGTTTCTGTTTTCAATAAGTTGTAAAATATTTGGCTAAAAATGTACCATTTCTATAGCATTTCTGAATTCCTACACAGACTATGAAACTTAAAGAGATTATCATTTAATATATTTTCCAAATTTATGTAGTTATGGAATTATTAAAGCCAGGAATCCCTTTCTTCACAAAGTAATGTATAGGGCTACTGTTCTGCAGAATATTTTAGGAAATGTGACTTATTTTATTTTGTGTTTATCTGTCAGTCTCCCAAAGGGTTTATATGTTCATTAAGAGTGGAACTGATTTCTTACTGGTCTTTGCAACCTCAGTAACCAGTAGTTAATGTAGTAGTTAATGTATATCTCTTGAATTAATTTATTGAAAGAAGATACGAGTGCTGAAAAAAAAAAAGGTAATGAGGATAGGCAGTCTCATGTATCTCTCATGATAAAAGGAAATACACATTACATATTCCCTTCCCTCCACACACAGGCTAATGGAATTGCAAGTCACAGAAATCTAACTCATACTAACTTTTACAAAAGAAAAATGTGCCACCAATATAGCTGAATATTGGAGTAGTTGCAGAACTGATGGAAAGGCCATAGCAATCTAGGACCCCCCAAAAATAATGAGCAACTCCATGCTGTTGGGATATACATGTTCTCTCTGTATCTATCTTCCTTCATTTCAACATTGTTTCTCCTTGAATGTATGTGTCCTCTAACTAACATAGGTTAGTCAGAATGGCAAAAACAAACAAACAAATATGGGAACCATAGCCAAGCAAGTACCCATATCAGAAAGTGTGAGCCTTTTTCTCCCAGTTTCTATGCACTAATATCACTTAAGGACTCTGTTGACCTTTGCGTGGTTCATGAGCCCATGCTTAGTGTCCATTTTTGCCAGGGAGATGGATAGTAGAACAAAAACCCAACTACAATTTCAGCCATTCTTGTTTCCAGGAGCCTAGGTGTGTTACCCAAAAAGGAGAGAGCGAAGAACTTGATAACCAAGCCAGAGAGGAGCTACCATTATCTGTCTAACCCAGCAGATTTAACGGGGCTCCACCATGAGACATCTGGATAATACCCTTGGTATCACAGGAAAAGGATATTTTGTTGTTGTTGTGGGGAGGGCAGTGTCTCATTTTCTGTTTTGGCTCCAAGCATCTCTCTCTCACTGTGAAGAAAGAGCTTTCCAAAATGCAGAGCAATGAGATATGGAAAATACATACTTACCTTACTGAAGCAGAAAGAGGCAGAGTTCACCCTTAAAATGCAAATATCTGAACCCATGTATAACCCCTGGAAGCTAGGTAACAAGAGAAACACCTGTCTGATAGGTTAACCGTGTCAAATTAGGTGTTTACTTCATGTGTTTTCTGCTGGTAGAGAAACACAATTTGACCTCCAGACTACCCACGAAATCTGGGTAAAAATAGGCTTAGTTACACACAAGTCAACATAAAGCTAACGTTCTTTAATACTTATCTTTTCCTCTATACCAGGAAAAAAATTTGGAAGAACCATTTAGATTCTACTTTCCTATACTGCTTACCTAGAGTTTTCCAGTCAACAACGGAGTAGAGTTTAATTTTTTCAGAGACAGAGAGAAAAATGAAGAATTAAAATTATAATTAGAAAAATTGCCTCAATCAGAATTGCACTTCAAGATGCTTGAATGGATGGGCTAAATAAGTTCAGGCATCCATTAGTTTTCAAATTGAATTAAAATATATTGAGTGCTAATTCAAAAATCTAGAGGCAGCCAGCTGGAATAGAATGGGAAACCTCTAGGTTTAAAAGGGTAGTACAGACAATACAAAGCAAGGAAAGATGATGGCATTTTTGCTGACCTGAAGGAACAAAACAGAAATCTTAAAAACCAGCAGTAATTTATTACAGCCCATTATATGAATATTGCTGTTTACTCCAAGCCTGCATAATGGCGGGGGGGGGGGTTCTCTTTCAAGTCTGCATAGCACAATAGCCCAGTTCTAACCCTCTCTCTACTCTATCCCACAGGAAGCCCTTTTTCTCTGCCATTTGCTGTGTGCAGCTCAGATGACCTGTGGTAATTGCTGAAGACATTTTCACCCATATTTTTTAGCAAATGTAATTTCCTTTTGATGCCACCACGTCCTTCTCCCCACCCTGCTGTGACAATGAACTCCAATAATCATGCAACTAACATTCAGATAAAGATCAAGTAATGCAGTGTGCTGTATCGCAACTTTTGACTTTCAACTTTGTACTTATTTGGGTGCACATATTACCATTTGAGAAAATGAAAAACATTCTTTTTCCCTAATGAAAATAGCTTTTGGCCTGGGGTGAGAATGGTGGAATTGTCCTTAGTTTAAAAAAAAAAAATCTTCATATAATTTGACTCTAATGAAAGTCCTTTAAAAAGACATAGTAAATGCCTTACTATAACACATCTTTTCAAAGCACCTTATGATTAAAATACTCATTAATTATGGTCTTGAAAAAAAAGAAAGTCATTTTTAAGGCTGTCCTCCAAATATTCTGAATGGTTAAAGCAGTTTATTTTTTGAAGGAAGAGAAGGAAGGAGAGGAAAGAGGGAGGAAAAAAGTGTTGCATAATACAGTACCGCAAAACTTACTGGCATAAAACAACTACGTGTTATGTTCACGCATCCTTTGAGTCAAAAATGCAGAAACACAATAGGGATGGCTTCTCTCAGCTTCCTGTTGGATGAAACCTCTGCTGGAAGCATCTGAAGGCGTGCTCACTCAGCTGTCTGGCAGTCAACTGTAGCTATTGACAGGAGAACCTATCTGTGACAGTGTCAGCTGGAATACATACATCTGGCCTTTCTGTTTGGCCTGCGTTTCCTCACACAATGGCAGTTTGGAACCGATATGTCATGCCCCTAAAAGACCAAACCTTGCTATGCCTTAATATTCTTGCCCAGATACCCAGTAAAACATGATGAGATACTTCTCAATTGAGACCAGCCAAGAAACACAATACATCATTTGTACCAAGGTCACTCCCCACATGATATCATCCTGAGAAGGAAGAAGAAAGGCTGCCTAAGAAGAAAAATAGACTAATAAGTTCTTGAACTTTAAAATGGCTATCTACCCAAAGAAAACCAGGTTACGCCCAAAGAGTTTTAGGCCATTTTAAACACGAAGTTTAAATATTTTCTGTTTTCAACAGAAATGGGAGTGGAAGACTGAGATCAAATAAAAATTCATATAGAGAATCACTTTATTTTGTTGTCTGAGTTGTAATACATGTGAGTTGAGCCCTACTAACTCAGCTATCTAAGTTTTCAGTATGTTAAGAAACAAGATCTTCTCAGACCATAAGCTACTTGCAGTGATAAACTTGACTCCTTTCGTCCATTTAACCAATTTTTATTGAATATTGTTAATGAGCAAGACATTCTGGTAGGCACCAAAAATTTAGAAAAGAACGGTACAGTCCCTTCCCTCAAGGAGCTCAGAGATGACAACATGGAAAGGAAGCAAACAATTATTTTAATAGGGAAGTTCCATAGCTTCACACACACACACACACACACACACACACACACACACACACACACACATCTCATATATGGTTTAAAAACCTCAAAGAGAATGTAAGAATCATCAAAGCTGTACTAGGAAAACATGCTAAATTAATAAGTGGTTTACTATTATCTGCTTTACTCAGTGCCAACTAGCAAGAAAGTCAGGGTAGTGGATTCATTTACTTTGTGACCCAGTTATCTCTGCACATGGCAAACTCTGTCCCAAAGCTGTAAGATACTTTCCTGTTCCAGGCTGTCACCATCTTGAAAATGCACAAATAGAAAGAGGACTAAGTCCCAAGTGTGTAGGGTTGAAAGGCATTAATTCTCACTACAAGAAAAGACCTGAATACTTAAGATCTTTTTGACTGTTGTTTTGTTCCATCGTGTCACTGTGAAGCTAGAGAGATAGGAGAGATGTCAATTATGAACAATTTTAGAAACATGGACATCCTATATTTCACCAAATCTAAGACTTCATCAATTTTATAAGATGCTCGTTTTTTTATTTACCCCTAGGAAACAGAAATGGCATCAAATAAACTATAACAGACATTATTCTAAGACATTCTCACATCCCAAATTCAGAGATGTAAAAAATATGAAAAAAACTTTTCAGCTGATAATCAATGAAATAAAGTATCACATGAGAAACCTTGATCGATCTCCAGGAAGGAATGATGAGGCAAGTTCTTCTGACAACGTCAGAATAGAAATTATTAAATAAGTAGAAATAGTCCTCAACAGGTTTAAGATTCCATCTCTTGGCTGTGGCACACATAGCCCTGTATGGTCATCTGGTTTACAACTCCTTCCCTGGGCTCTTCTGGGCTACCCTGCCCTCACCCATTCTACTCCAGCCTCCTGGTCTTCCAGGCTCATTCCTGACTTAGTCTCGTACTCTGTTTCCTCCACCTGAAACTCCCTTTACCCAGAGCTTTGCACAGAGTGACTCTTCCTTTCATTCAGGTTTTCAATCAAATATCACATCCTCTGATCATTCTATCTAAAGTGTCTCTTTCTCTTATACCAGCTCTTGTCTATATTTAGCTTTACCTCCCTATATGACACTCTACATCTAGTACTTAACCTTCGTAAAATATTTACATGTTTGCTTTCTTGTTTATTTTCTATTTCCCCCATTGATATATTACTTTCATTAGGTAAAGAAACTCGTCCTCAATGTCAAAAGAATGTCTGGCATACAAAAGATGTGACATAAATATATTTAAATAAGTGGCACAGTCATCTAAAAGTAGAAAAAGAGCTAGGGTGTTTAACTCAATCCTGAGGCTCTGATTAGCATAAATGGAAAAAGAATTTTAAATATGGAATTGGGTAACGCTACTTGAATTACCCTCCAACAGTGTTCCCAGAAAATTTATGGTCAATTTTTCAAGGTTAGGGACAATTAGAAATTGGAAAAACAAATCTAGAGTTGCAGCATAAGGAGTACCTATTGAGGAGCCAAATTAAAGTCTTAATTCTTATGTATAGAACCTTTTTTCTCATCCCCACCTCTGGAGACTCAGTACCTTTGGCTTTAGAAATAACCTGGTCACCACAGATAAGGATAGGAGAGATGAAAACAAAGTAATAACTTTTAGTGCAGTGGAATGACAAGGATCATTTGAGAATCAGGGAAAGAATATGAATAAAGCAACAAAAAACACCTAAATGATGCCAGGACCATCCACCATCATGAGAGCAACTATTTCATAAGTGTTTATAGGTACCAGGTACTGCAGGTGCTATAGAATGACTTGGGTGGATTAAGACCATTCTTTCCTATCTCTATTAACTTTCCTTAGCTCACACACACGATTTAAGCAAATTAAGCAGTTTTTAAACAGGGCACAAAAGAAGAAAAAAAAAGAGTTCATTTATATGATGTCTTAGAAGAAAGGTGAAAAAGAAAGATAGTAATACTGCCAATCTCCAAGTTCCTTTCACCTAACCTTTCATCCTTGGTTTCAAGAATTGGGCATGTCGCACTTTGGGATGAATGTAGCTTACAGCTGGCCTGATGTTATGATTCTTCTAGAAATATATTTCCCATCCCTGGAGGAACTAAAGGACTTAAGTGGGGTCTTGAGACTTTTTCTTAATGAATGAATGTAATAAAAATTTTAATAGTATCAGTCTGAATCTAGATTTCAGAGAGTTTAAAGGGCCTCACACAACCTCTGTCTACCTGAGCAGAAGCGGATTCTCCATCATGCCTTTCCTCTAAGAAATGGTAGAGAAAATTCCTCACAAGGTTATTTCATTCTAAGACCCAGGAGAAAAGAGAGAGGCTGATGTTATTGTCTCTGCTACTTTATCTCATTTAGAGATTCAGGGGGAAAAAAACAAGTGAGCATTACTCTGGCAGTGCTCTGTGGACTGGCACAAAATTATTTTTAAATTAATTGGCATGTCTGCAAAGTCGCCATTGAAAGCCCTGGATCTGAAGTATTACTAATTCATTTTCTTATATCAGGGGAAAAATTTGCTTAACACTGGGCAAGACGTAGGTGGGGAGGGGTGGCAATGTGGGCTTGAACAGTTTGGTTTCAGGGTAAAGCATAGTTTATGGAGAGTTAGCACCCAGTCATTGCCAGGCTTACCTCCACCTCAAAGTCTGATTTCTTTCTAAAGGAGAAGGAAAAGTCGTGCTTTGCAGATGGGTCTATCAGAGTCTCTTAACTGATTATTTAGACACAAAGAGAAATTCAAGAATTAGCAACCACAATAATTGGTACTCTCCCCATTTTGAAGATGGGGACAGGTTCTCAGGGCTACACGGGAAGCAAAACAGGAAAGCCCAAACCCAACACATCTGTGTGGTCTTAACCTTGAGCTATCATATCAAGGGAAGACACACCGAGAGAGAATTAAGGTCAAGGGCAGAGAACAAGGAGTTGACATCCATGGTTTGGGACATCAGAGAACATTGTGTAATGTAACAAGGCAAAGTTCTTTTGGGGGATGGGAAGGAATAAGAAAGAAGAGTTTCAATGATTTGACTAGATTTTAAATATTTCAACCAATTATAATCTGCAGCTCAAACGACTCTAGGCTGTTTGCTCAAGACTCCAGATACACCTTCGAGAAAGAATAGGAATAAATTTTAACTGTCACACCCCAAATTTATTTTTTTTTGTGTTGTAAAGTGATATTACTACCATTGAAATTAACTACTATATATATTTAAAAAGTGAAAACACATCAAAAGGCAAAGATTAGGTTCTGAGGGAAAGAAGAGAGTTGTTATTAATGAGCACCTTTTATTTTCTATGTTGTATAGCTCTATAATGTTTGAATTTTTGACATTGAGCATATATTATTTTTACAATTGCGGAAAAGCAAGGTGGTTTTAATTTTTTGGTCACTTTCAGAAAATGAAAGATCAGCAAAGATGTTTACAATGTAAGAGTCATAAGAAAAAGTAAAAGACTAAAAGTTTAAAAACTGAAGTGAAGACATTCGAGCCAAGGAAAAAGAACTGGTGTTTTAATTACCAGTACTCTTGTCTTTCATTTTCAGAAAAATAGGTAAGGTGCAGTGTGAAGGACATGAGACGGAAGAAGCCACTTTCTTATTACTTGGAGGAAAAAGATTCAAAATAACAAAGAAGCTCACTGACAGGTCTAACTGTAGACATGCTATTAGAAAGGGGAAGAATTCTGAATCATAGGCATTTGTTTTATCTGTCACACTTCCTTCTTCATGAGGCATAGTACATTTGCGAGCAGCTACTAAAGAAGAGTGACCAAGTAAAATAGAGGGAACAGGAAGCAGTTATTCCCCCAGGAACTCAGTCAATTAAATGCAGCCTGGAAGGGATCTAATCTAATATCAAAGATGCTGTCAGGGGATCGGTTCCCCAGAGTTTAGGGTTAATGATGTAGAGCATGGCAGCCTGGCCAGGAGCAGAAGAAAAGAAACCTTACTGAGATCAGGTATAACTAGAAAAGACCAAAATAAAATAAAATAAAATAAGCATTTTTCCGGAGTAATGGAGGACCTTGGGCAAAACCTGCTGCAGACATGTCATAATATCCTATGCTTACAGCAGTCTTCATAAAGTTGAGTTCTCCAAGATTTAGCATGTTTTGCTTTACATCAAAGCTTTTGTACCTAAAATAATCATCATCATTGAAGAATGACCTGACCTCCTTTGATATCATTCAGAAAATCCTATATCACCCTGGCATTCTAATTTAGTAGACCCCAAAGTAAATCCTTCTTCTGCCAACAGTACAACTGGAAACATCATATTAATCCTGAAGTTTCAGTACAAAAGGGTTCTGAGGTGAGGGTCACAGGTAAAACAGTACTTAGAAATCAGAGTGTGAGTTAATTACTTCTCAGACTATCGGTGAAAATCAGTGACCAACACCAACAGAAACAAGTTGAATTACTAAATGTTAGACTTTGACTAGCTGTGGTCAACAGAGACTTCCTTCTAAAGGGCTATGAATTTGTAAGAAGACTCATTATTTTATAGGTCACAAGAGAAGTGAAGTGAGAAAGAGATATTACCCATTCACATTAACACGCAGACAGACTACAATCCATGTTTAATATTTAATCTTCAAAAGTTACTAAAATTCATAAGCAAATTGACTTTTTGGTTTCATAAATTTCATTTTCAGCAAGATGGAAAACTAGATATCTTGAAAGTTCATTCCACCTGTTCATCCCTCCCTTTCTCCTCTTTTCCTTTTTAATCACTGTCTAGGAGTTATCCTAATAATTAATATTTCTTTTAGCTGTGTGCACTAACTTAAATTTTTTTTTTTTTAAAAAACACACTATATCCTTTAAGCCTTTAAGAGATACCATGCTTTCCATTTCATTTAATTTTTTTATTTAACTATTCTATTAAACTGTTTTGTGATTTAACATTTCATAATCAATAAATATTGTCAGATAATAGACAGGCAATATGAGAGACAGAGAGATCTCTGTTAACCTTTACTGGAATTACTCGCTTTGATGGAAATCAAAGAACAACTCAATGATAGAGCCATAATAGGCATTTTGGAGGAAGAAAAAAAAAACAACAGTATATTCCTCAAAACAGTCATAGAAACCTTACCATTACAGAGCTTAATGGGTCTAAAAATAGTAGTGAGAAAGGAATAAACTTATTTTCCCTTACATTTTTAAATAGCTTATTTGTTCAAATCAGGATCAAACTCAAAATCATTAATTAAAATTAGTCAATAAATTTTTTAGGCCTTTTAAAATGCATAAGGTTCCCCTTTCCTCTCTCTTCTTTTTTTTTTTCTGCTTTCCTCTTACATTTGTCATGTCCAGTTTCCCGCAGTCTGGATTTTACTAATTGCAATATATATCTTTGTTCCCTAGATCTCCTGTCACTTGGAAGTTAGAATTAGAAATTTGATCGGGTTTGAGTTTGATTATTTTGGCCCAAGTGCTTCATATGCGGTGTTGTATAAGTCATCAGAAAGCATACACCGGTTGTCACTCTTATGAGGCTAATGTGATTGATGATCAATAGCTAGACACATTGATTTATTAGCAGATGCAAAATTTTGACACCTCTATCTTGTCAGTTTCTGTACATTTATTAGCTGTAATGTTTTCTACAAAATGAATCTTCTCCTCCTAATACATTTGGTTCCCCTGGGTTTTGTTTTCTTATCCATTCAGTCACTCTTTGTCTCCTGTTAGAGAATCTGGTCCATTTATATTTAAAGTAGTTATTAATAGGTATGTTTTGTTTTTTGGATATTTTGTAGTTCCTCTCTACTCCTTCTCTTTCTCTTGCTTTCTTACCTTGTGGTTTGATAACTTTTCATAGTGTTATGCTTAGGTTCTTTCTTCATTACCTTTTGTGTATGCCTTGGTTTTTTGCTTTGTAAGATTCCCTTTTTATTGTGTGTCTCCATGCTGGGAGTGGGGTTTTGGGTGAAACCATATCCCTGCCTCTCACACAAGTGTTGATGTGGCCCTTTTGTCCTTTGTTGTGGAGGAGCTCATTTTCAGATCTTTTTCATAGGAAGTTTTTCCATGGGTAGCTGCAAATTTGCTGTGCCTGTGAGAGAAGGTAAGTTCAGGATCTTCCTATGCCACCATCTTGAAACATCTATACTTTTCCCTTTTGGAAGAAAAACGTGTTAACTCTTCTAGGCTATCATTCAGAGAGCCAAGAAAGCCAGTTTACTCGATGGTGCATAAGTGACCTCTAAAAATTAAAGGAACTTTCAGAGGTTGCTACTTATTATTATCTGTTGCTGAGATCTAGGGCTAGACATTGTTGAGGAGGAAAAAAGGTAGAATACCACAAACACTCACATTTGCAAATTAAAATGAGTGCAATTTTTGCTATAGCCTATTATCTAATTCTGACGGTGCAATGGGTTTTGTGGATGACATTATTTTAGCACTTAGTAAATGCCACATATTGAGCTCATCCCCTTACATGCGTTAGCATATTTAATCTTCACAACAATACTATAATTGAGTTACTGCTAATATCACCACTTTGCAGAAGGGAACTGAGCCTTAGAAAAATTTGAAAAGTGATCCAACAAATTTTCACTCAGGAAGATTTATGGGCACAAGGGGGGAAAATTACATAATGAGAACATTAAGCATTTCTGTTTCTGGACAACTGATCACAGGCCAAAAAGCCACTTTGCCTTTCAAGATTGTATATGACAACTCAAAAATGCATAATAGTGTACAATCTCAGGAACACTATGAATTCCAACCACAGAACTCAGAATAAGCCACAAACAGCAATGAAGAATTTAACACCAAGGGAAAAGGACACTCAATTAATATTAATAACCTCACATGGTCATTATAAAACCATATTTATGAGACTCAGAATCACAGACACTTTGGATCATGACCCTAGAAGTTTTTGTGATGGCAATACAGCAATATCTGATTAATGTGAAACTAAACTGTCATATTCATGCCCTTTTATTTGACAATTCATCATGTAAAATGCAACAGAACTAAAATAGAAATTTGTCAATGTTCATGGTGTTTGACTTGAAACTTCTCTACAGGCTCAATACTCATAAGATCTGTTTAAAGTTTCTAAAAACAGTCAAGCTCCCAAGTCTTCAGTCCAGGCAAAGTTCAGAATGAGAAGAGTAGGGTAGTCATTAACCCTGATCTCCTGGATTTTTACATTCACCTACAAAAGTCCTTTAAACCAGTCATGGACTGACTATCTGAACCCTGACTATATTACATGATCAAGAGAGATGAAATTACTTTTCAGCAACTTACTTAAAAATAACAGGATGAAACACACAAATATGCACACATATGCATACACATGCACATATATATGTATGTATGTCTATCTACATGTGCATATATAGACATATATACTCACATATACATACTATAAAAGAAAATGGCAAGCCTCTGTATGATAATTTCATGTGTTTACACAAGCAACAAGCCAAATCCTAAAGGTATCCACTTCAATTGCCATCAGCAGCAAACAATCTGATCCTCATCTTATTTCTCCATATTGTGACTATGTAGACAAATGAAGAGATTGCCATGTCAGCGCAGTCTACAAAACTTGACTTGTTTTGGAAGTCTATAAAAGAATATTACCAAAAATTTTTAAATCACTGGCACTGTGTAACAGACAATTAAATTTCAATATGCTAAAGCAAAAATGCTAAGTAGTTCCTGCTATTCCTTGGGCTCTATTGGCAATAGCATTCTAGCCTGGGAGGATTATGGTCTGACACATTGTAACGACACCTATCTATAGCTTTCCTCCCTCATCCATTAGTAGGTGTTTTCCTGATAACTCATTAAAAGACCTAATCTAAATTAAACACAGTTATAATAGTACATACACAAGAAGAGATAAAAATTTATTCCATAATAGAAAAAGGAAGTAAAAAAACTAACTGAAAAAGATTCATGAACCCCCGTGTTCACTGCAGCATTATAACAGCCAAGATATGAAAACAAGCTAAGTGTCCAACAATGAATGACCAGATAAAGAAAATGAGATATATATATATGGAGAGAGATAGATAATAGAACATTATTTAGCCGTAAAAAAGAATGAAATCTTGAAATTTTCATGGATGGACCCTGAGGGCATTATGCTAAGTGAAATAAGTCAGTGACAAACAAATACCATATGATCTCACTTATATGTGAAATCCTAAAAAAATAAAAAGGGGGGGGCAAGGGATTGAAATGGGTGAAAGGCATTCAAAAGGTACAAAACTCCAATTATAAAATGAATAAGTCATGGGGATATAAGGTACAGCATAGTGATTATAGTTAATAGAATTGTACCACAGATTTGAAAGTCGCTAAAAGAGTAAATTAAAAGTTCTGATCACAAGAAAAAAATTCTGCAACTCTATATGGTGAAGAATATTAACTAGACTTATAGTGGCGACCATTTTTCAGTGTCTACAAATATTGAAATAATGTGTTATACACCTGAAACTAGTAATAATCTATGTCAATTATATCCCTATTAAAAAAAAAAGAAAATAGAAAAGGATTTTGGATCACCTATTTCATGTTAGGAATCAAAATTACTGTCTTGTTAACTATACTGCAGTGGGTTTTAGAGTCATTTGGACCTGGATCCAGATCCTGCCTCCCTTCCTCTATCTTCCCCATTCACCCATTCTTCCTGCAAACAGTAATAAGCACAGGTCTCTGCTTAAATCTTGTGTTGGATACTGGAGATAGAGCCATCGGTTTGGTCTAATAAGGATATAGTTCATTTCCGTGTGACTAGCTTTGAGTCTCAGTTCCATCACTGGTGAAATGGGAATATCATAGAGTTGTTGTGAGGCTGAAACAAGAATGTCTAATATTATGTCTGGTATGCATACAACAATGCTAGCTCCTTTAACTTCTGTGCCTGGATGCAGAATCAGGAGAGGGATAGTGGCATTTCCTCTTCCAAATGTATGGGAACGCTTCTTTCACATCATTTGGTAGGTTAGGAAGAAACTAAAATTGAGAAAAGTTTGGTGATTTATCTGGGGTCAGCCAGTAAATAATAACATCACTGAATAAAGAATACAGTTTTTCCAACACACCCAACCCCAATCACTCACTATTTTTCATTAGATTAAATTTCAAACAAACTACAGTATATGCATTATGGTTGAGGTCAGAATAAGTTGAGGAGTATTTATTTATAAAGGGCTGATCCACAGAATTGTGGGTATGGAAAAGAAGAAATAGTCCAGTAACCTGGATCTAAAAGCAATGGAGCTATTATCACCTCTTAGTCATAGAAGGAATGGAGGCAGTTCCCAAACCCCAGAAGAAAAGAGGTTGACATAAAGAAATACTCCTTGAGTGGCCTTTATTTGAAGAACACACCTAGGTAAAGGTGACCTTGCAAGAAGGAAATCAGAAGAACCACTCCTCAGACCACATTCTTCTCCAGCTCTCCAATCTCCTGCAGAGAGACTTCATTAGCTGAATCCAGCCGGAAGCCAAAAGGCAAGGGATCACCACTGATCAAATCTCTATAGGTCAGTCTCCTGGGCACAATGAAGAGAAAGCTAAAGAGTGGATTTGAAGGAGTAGATGCAAGATGTCCAGCTCAATTCCCAAAGGTGCTAACTCAAATGTTCACTGCTGTTGTTTGTTTATAACTCTGAACACAATTTTTTAGTGATGGCTATTTTTTCCAACTAAGATACAAACAGCTGTTAAACTCATAATATACCTCAAGAATAAAACAGTAGTAGTAATCTTCTGCAAAGCAGCTAGGATATTTGATAAATCACAAAAAGTCAGTTCCATGCAGAATTTCAAATAATTTATGCAGAAATTCTACCTTCAAGAAAGTGAAGCCTAATTCCCCACTTAAGTGCAGGCTACTCACAATGGCTTCTTTTTAAAAAGGACAACATTTTCCTTTTTAAAAAGGAAAGGGAAGAAAAGAGTAATTACAAAATGGAGAAACTTGACAAACAACACTATTTTAGCCAGTAGATGAAAGTTAATAGCGATAAGTCATATTCAAGGTACGTGCCCTTGATATAATGTGATAAGAATGGCACATTACTTCTATACTCTTCCTGCCCCAAATCCATAACTCCAGTCCAATAATGAGAAAGACATCAAACAAATTCCAGAGAAGGGACAATCTATAAAACACCTGATCAGTACTCCTCAAAACTGTAAAGGTCATCAAAACAAAATAAGTTTGAGAAACAGTCACAACCAAAAGGAACTTAGAGACATGACAACTAAATCTAATGTGGTATCCTAGATGGGATATCAGAACAGGTGGGAAAAAAAGGCATTAGGTAAAAATGAAGAAAATCTGAATAAAGTACATTAGTTAATGATAATATATCAATATTGGTTCATTAACTGTGGCAAATTCACCACACCAGTGTAAGCTGTTGATAATAGGAGAAACTGAATGTGATATAGAACTCTACTATCTTTGTAGCTTTCCTGTAAATCTAAAACTATCTTAAAATGTAAAGTTTACTTTTAAAATTCCACCAGGGATGCCACATTTTGGCAACCACAAACCTATAATCTCTACATCCATCCAAAGAGGAGAAAAAATAAAGCTTATCTTGCCCACTTCCTCAGGCTGATCCCAAACAACTCCTTCTTTGTAGCCATGTCAGACCTCTCTCTGAGCCTCAGGAACGGCACTCCCCAGGTTGCGGTCACGCTGTTTTACAGCCAGAAAAACTCTCCCTAGTTTTCACTCATCTGATACTTTCTTTTCTGTCTCAAGTAATCAATAAGACCTATTTCAAATGTTTAGCCACACATACACAAAAGCCATCCAGAAAGACCAGAGTGACACATCTAATCTTTCTTTGACCTCAGCAGGAATCAGAAGAAAAATAGCCCTGATTCATAATGCAAATAGATTGTGGGAAATTTTCTGAACAAGAGATAAGAAGGAGGCCCTAGTGTTAGGATATGTTAACTTCCTATTCCCTCCTCAGTTTCGCTTTTGATGCCAACCAGGCATTTCCTGCTACCTAGAGCCCCAAAACTGCCAGCTCCTTTGCGCCATCTTGCAACTACAGAAGCAATGGACATAACCAATGACTCAGAGATCAGGGGGTATGTGAAGTGGAAGCTTCCAGTCTACAGAAACTATAAAACAAGTAAGGATTATTGCTGGTGGTAGACACTGCAGATATATACACTCTTTTTCTCTTTAAGTGCCAGGAAGTTCATACCAATACTTTGTTTTCCACATCCACAGAGAAAACATAACCCAAACTTGTCAAAGGAGATTATATATATATATATATATATATATATATATATATATATTACCAAACATTTAGCAAACAGAGACTTCTTAGAAAGGCCAGGACAAGTAGTAAAGGGGAGGTAGGCATAATGGCTTTTCCCCCTTTTAGGATCTTGAATAGATGAGTCAAATGAAAGATTTTGTCAATTCTCTCTTTTTTTTAAATTTTATTTTATTATTAGTTTCAAGTATACAGTACATTGGTTAGACATTTACATAGTTTATAAAATGATCTCCCTAATTGCTCCTTCTCTCCTCTGGCTCTCCACCTCGCCATTCCATTAATGCTGGCTGCATTCCGGATGCTGTGCTCCCCAACCTCCCTTTCCCTCTTTGTAGAACTCATGACACTAGTAATTATTAATATCTACATTCCTACTATACTACTAGAGAGATCATTGCATTTTGTTAACTAAATCCCATGACCTACCTTAGTGTTGTTACACCGTAAAAGCTCAGTAAACAGACTGAGTGATAAAATATATAGATCCCTCTTAACTAGTCTTTGAACTGTTTTAATGCAACTAAGTGTATGTTTTTAAACTCTATTTGCGGGTCTTAATGCAGTGCTTACATCGATTCTCCTTCAGGGGCTCAGCTATCTTATCAACGGAGTAAAAATAATTATTTTAATTATAATTTCTCAGTCTACATTATACCTAATGATAAATGGTTTTAGGCAGAAGTTTGTTTTAATTAATTTGTCTTTTTTTAAAAAAGGCATAGAAAAATGTCTGTCAGTCACCTTTGAAAGACCTGGCTAAATGGCTCTTTAAACTTTCCCTTTAATCCAGCCACAGGGAGTATTAAATATTTAGGTGTGTGATGGCATCTCGTTTGTCAGAACAGCTCCATTTAAATCATGCTCCCCTGTTACCAATTGTAGCTGATGATTTAATTAGGTGGATAGAGTGAGTTACAATGATCATTAATAAGCTGCATTAATGTCATCAAAATTCCTATTCTCCAGAGTCGGAGGAACAGCAAAAAAAAAATCTGCCTAGTGAGGAAGATGGCCTATTTCTCACAAAATTCATTCTGCTTTTTTCCCCCTCCAGTAATTAGCCTTGTTTTGTTGGGTATGTTCACACTAATTACAGCAACAGCTTTATTTTGCTTTGTATAAAAGATCGCTTCACTTGATTACATTTGCAGAGATTCTGTATTGTGTAGCTATCACAAAGTATACAAAAGGGCGGGCTTGTGTTCTTTCTCCAAGGTATTCAGAAGAGCTGTTCTTATTAAAATGGTGTCAAATAAATAAAGAAAAATAATATGTAAGTAAAACTAAGTCTTAAGAGACTATATATTGCAATGACCTTTTAAAAACACTTTATTTTAGAACCCAGATGTGAATTCCAAAAAAACAGTGCCCGTCTTCTAAATGAAAACGGAGATGGAAGAATGTCTGCTTCAGAGGCTGACAGCTCCAGAACTTCCCTGAATCTTGCTCAGAAGGGAGACAGACAGTGACACTGAATGGCAAGATGAATTCCCATATGCAGCTGTGACAGGACTCATTGTGACCTGCTGATTATGGCGATTCCATATGGCATCTACCAATGAAAGAGGTTTTCACTTCCCATCTGTTAAGCTGAAAGTGATCTCAGCAATGAGAATTTCTATTTCTATCTTCCCAGTTATCCGAATGACAAACCCTGTACCATTTGTGCATAGAGACAAGGGGAAAAATGGAAATAAAGCTAGTCTTAAGAAGGAGAACAGCAGCCCTGAGGGATCCTTAAAAAAGGGCCCATACTCCCTTTAAACCTGACAGGAAACTCCCACAAAGGATTCATTGTTTGTAGGAGTCTCTGCATTGAAATAGATTAAGACTTACTTGTCCTCCAAGAAAGAAACATTAGACAACTAATTCAATAAAAAGGATTAGTTTATCTCTTGAACCAATTAAAGCCACTATCGCCTAGAAAAAGTAAAGTGACCTGAAAAATGTACCATAAGGTTGGCAGCTTGTGTTTGAGAGGAGAAGGGGCAACATCGGCAAAATCCCATGCAAAGGATGCAAACTTGGGACACACTGGTGGAGTCTGCCAGTGACAGGCATGATAGGCATGCATTCATTCATTCACTCATGCAATGATTTTTACCAAGCATGCGATACAGGCAAGATCCCGTACTCCTAAGTGGGAAGAGGAGAGAATGTAGCACTGAATGAACCCCATTTATGTGCCAGCAGCTTTACCTGTGCTACCTTGTTTCTCTCTTGCACTATAGCCCCATGAGGTGGGTTGTCACCTTCATTTTACAGGTGAGAAAAGAGGTACAAAGAGCATTGAGCAGTTTGCTAAAGATCACACACCTACAAAATGGCAGAAGCAACATCTAAACTTACTTCTGCTGACTCAAATCCCCATGCAAGTTCCTGCAGGAGAAATAAAGACATTATTTGCCCTCCAGAAGCTGATGCCTGAACCAGGGAGAAAGGGCATAAAATCGCTGTAGTAAATGTGGCTGCAACAATGCTATAAGGAAGGGCACCTGTAGTATATTAGGAGCTTGAGAAATGAGGGAAGATCTACAAGAAATGAAATTTAAGGCTGAGCCTGTGGTAGATTCTGACATGTGACTTATGAAGCACTGCAGGAGAAAGACAAAGTATAAACAAAGAAACAGCAACAAAAAAAAAGCATAATGTAGGTTTGAGACACAATGAATTATCTATCTTGGCTTCAGAATAGGGTGCAGGTAAGCAACATGCAGTGGGTGATTTACAGAATCAGCTCTGTAATGAGGCTGTCTGGATGCAAATTTCAGCTTCACCCCTTGTTAGCTGTGTAAGCATGTGCAAATTATTTAAGCCCTCTAAACCTTAGTGTCCTCATCTATAAAATAAGAATAATGGTGCATATTCCCAGATTTGTTTCAAAGGTTAAATGACGCGATACATATCAAGCTCCTAAGACCATGCCAGGCACGTGGAAAATGCACAAGTGCTAGCTGGTGTTGTTATGTAAGAAGGTAGTGGGAGATAAGCTTGAAAAAGAAGCTGGGATCACACTGAAGATTGTGTGGATGTCACTGTGGAGAGTTTAAACAATGTATTAAAGGCAATGAAGAGAAAATAATGAAAGTTTTTGAGTCGAGGACTACTATGATAAGAGTTTTACCTCAGAAAAAAGAACGTGTCACTGTCGTCTAGGATGAACTGGGGGGAAAAAAAGAGAGTAGCATTAGTGAACGAATTAAGACAAAAGCCCAAATACACAAAGGTACAAGGAGATACCCATCACTATCACCACCACCTAAAGTGGTAGAATGGAAGTAAGCCTAAATGAAGACACCAAAGATATTCCATAATCATGTAGAGAACTGTCCCTCATGTCCTACTACAGAGGCAGTCTAAGGTCAGTGAGGCAAATATTAACTAATTCTATAAAATTACTAAATCTGTAGTAATAAAAGATGCAGTAATGAGATCCTATGACAATAGCTTACCGTGTAACTCTGCAAATATTGTCTCCAGTTTTTTATGCTTTGTAACAGATGTTTGGAATACAGTATTCCCATCCTCAATATACTCAGAATCTAGTTTAAGATCTAATGGTACACATATTAGTTGCTTAATAAATAGTGAATGGAAGAATCAAGTGTGATTATATCCATGGCATTTCTGAGGTCAAACAAACCAGCATTAAAAGTCAGAAAATTCAGTAACTTAAAAACACTATCTTCTGTTATTTGGTTCCCTTAAATAAAAGATATGCAATCAGATTTTTTCCCCTCACATTTTGCTGAGATAAAATCCCCTCTGGCTTGAAAACATACACATGTCAAAAGCACTTAAAAATAGAGATTTAACATGGAAACAATACAATCTTAACTCTAATGGTCCCAGCAGAACTTAGCAAATAAAAATAATGTAGTAAAAAAAAATAATAAAAATTTGAAGTTCCAAAAAAATTATATATAATATATAGAGATATATAGAGAGATATAAATGAATGAAATCGAATGCAATTTGATAGGTTCTTCCTACAATTTAAATGAAAGAATACCAAATCATAAGTAGGTAGGACAATTTAGAAAAGAAAAAAGATGGAAGAGTTGTTATAGCAGATATTATAAAGCCAAAGGCGTAAAGATAAATGACACGGATAGATGATAGATAGATGATGATAGATAGATAGATAGATAGATAGATAGACAGACAGACAGACAGACAGACAGACAGACAGATGATGGATGAATAGATGTATGAAATATTTTCAGATAAAATATATCTTTAAAATTTATGGCTAAGAATTTTTTCAAAGAAGGAAAACAGAATAAGACAGTAGACAAGAAGTAAGTAAGTTAGGATTGGTTAAATAGTGGCCTTACTAATAAATATTCTAAATTCTAAGGGAAGCTTATTAAAATGCTGATTAAGTTAAAGCATAAAGTTAAATATGTAAAAGTTTTACTGTAAGTTCTAAAAAAAAAACAGAGTGTCTATTTTCATACCAGTTTTTAAATAGTTGTAGTATCATCTCAGAATGTGGCAGAACTGTTATTAAGGAATTTTTGCCTTATTCAATAAGTGGTGCTGAGACAACTGGCTAGGCATATGGAAAAAAGTAACAAATCGAATCTCTCCCATGCATTGCAAAAATCAACTTCACTCTAACTTAAACCACAAGAAAATATGACTACATACACACTCAAATGTCTATAATTAGTAAGACTGACAATACCAAGTGTTGGCGAGAATGTGAAGAAATGAATTTTCATGCTTAGCTGATTGGAAGGCAGAGGTACAACTACTTTTGAAAATAGTTTGCATTCATTTTTTTATAAAGTTAAAACTTGAACTTAAACATTCCTAGATAGTTCCCTAAGATAAATAAACACGTCCACAAAACAATTTGAATACAAATGTTTACAGCAGACATATTCATAATACTCAAAAAACTGGATACAGTCCACCAATTGGTAAATGGATACACAAATCGTAGAACGGAATAAAACTCAGCAAAATAGAAAATAAAAAGTAACCGAATACTGCTACAGACAACAACATGGATAAATCTCAGATACATTTTGTTGAGTGAAAGAAGCCAGATGCAAAGTAATACATATTGTGAGATTACCTTTATAGGAAATTCTAGAGAAGATAAACTGATCTCTGGTTAACAGATCAGTGGTTGGTTAAGGCCAGACAAGTTGGAGGAGCTCACTGCAAAGAGCCATAGGGATATTTTTGAGGTGATGAAAATGTTCTACATCTTGATGCAGTAGTAGTTACACTTTAAATGTATACTGTAAATGAGTATATTTCATTTTATGTATATAAAATGAAATTACATTGTATATATGTATATACATATATGTATATGTAAAATTTTAATATTAATTAAAAACTTAAATGTTAAAGAACAAACATTAAATACCTTCTGGAAAAGAAAGAAAAACAGAATAGCTCTGTTTTCTAGGAAGAGGAGGATTTTTAAAAATAGACCATAGAAACAAAAATCATAAATAAAGACGCTTGACTGCATTAAAATTATGAACTCTTTTTCTTCTAAGATTCATCTGAAAGAGTGATAAAGAAATTATAACTAGCAAAAAGATATTTGGAATATAAAATGGCAAAGGATTAGTATCCAGAATATTTAAAAATCCTATGAATAAAAAAAAAAACCCAATCAATAAATTTACTTAAGTGCAAACATGACTTGCTAATAAGTATATGAAAACATGTTTAACCTCAGTAGGAATATTCAGATTAAAGCCATAACTTGATACCATTAAACACCCACCAAATTTGTAAAAATTAACTGACATAATTAGGTACAAAGACAGTAAGGCGTTCAGTTGGACTGGTGGCAATTTAAATTGAAATAAATGTTCATGAAACTATTTAGCATTACCAGGTAAAATTGAATATGTCTATAATCTGGGACTTAGAAGTTCTACTCCCAACAGTAAAATATTGCAAATAATTAATAGCAACCTCAGTAATTTGGGTATACTAAATTTCCATTAGAGCAGCAGTTCTCAAATCTTAGCATGAATCAGATGCCCCTTTGGGGGGCTTCTTAACACACAGATAAATTGCTGGGCCCATTCCAGAGTTTCTGATCCACTAGGTCTGGGATGGGGCTATAGAATTCACATTTCTAATGAGATCTCAGGTGATGCTCATGCTGCTGGTCTGAGAACCACATTTTGAGAACCACTGCTGTAGAGTAATGTGCTGGCCCAGATTTATGCCTTGACACCGATATATAGCAAAGAAATTCATTTGCTTAGATCTTCTGTGATATTTCAAGGAGAAGAATTATCTCTGAGAAACAAAGACAAAATTGAAAAAAAAAACAAAAATGAAACAAGTTTACTCCAAAGAGGTGTGCATCTCAAAGCAATTGCCAGCCACTTTGATTTTAACGGTAGGTTACTTGCTCTATAGTTCCAGAATCTGAAAATATGACACTAATACTTAATCAGCTTCAACAAACTAATCAATCATTTTCTAATTGGGAGTCTTTTCTGCCAGCATTTCTGGTTTCTTACTAATCTGTATACTGCTTTTAATAAAATATTTAGTGAATTATGCAAGAGATTTAATTACACCTATTTTTCACAAGATGAGAAAAGCATGGACTTAAATAGCAAGAAATCAACATCTGATTTTAATTTACTTTCTCTCATCACAGAAAAGAAGAAAATTCCAATTACAGGTTACATTTGCAAAATCTAGTACAGACCAACAACTTCTAAACAATTTATTTCAACAAAAATTGTTTTGAAATTTCCAAAGATATATTCTCCTTGGGATTTTTCCACGACAGTTTTAAAATCATAAAATTATATAAAAATTGTGCAAGGCACATAATGTTGGACCAGATTTTTCACCATATATTATGGCTTCATTAAGTAATTTAGTAGAACCTAGTAACCTTCCATGACTAATAAAAGAAGATATATGGTTATTCAAAGAGGTTTGAGTTATTTTAATAAAGAATGATATTATCAAGAACAGGAAACCTCATACATATAATCTTTTCATGTTTGAATACAAACAAACCCATTCATACAGAATGCTAGTAACTAGTCAATTAAAAATTAATGTAATAATTATCATCTAAAACTAATTTCCACTAAAAAGATAAATATAATTATATGTTTCCATGAACAACTAGGAACTGAAATTGTTAACAGTATAATAAGAAAATTATTTCATGTGAATAAATCAATGAGACAGATAATCTTGAATAAGTATATGAGAGTGGGTAAAGAAGTACTAGAAGAAGAGAAACTTGAAGAGGAAATTCAAGCTATTGTTTAGTCAAGAATGTTTCTCCATAGACCTACCAAAGATGCTAGTGAATAAAATCCTGTTGTCACAAGCCAAAAATGCTCCCTACTACACAAACATGAGAAGGTTGATTCACTCCTCTAAACCTGAAACTTTCATGTTGTAAAATGAAGACAACTGACGAGGCTGCCTCATCTAGATGCAACGTGAATAAACTCAACAAAGGGTCTTGGTTTTGGAAGAAAGGAGCCCAAATCCCCCCTACTCTACTTAGCTAGACTTGTCCCCTTCCTCCAGCCAGAGAGGCTTCCTTTCTCTTCTTCACACAAAGGCACCACGTAGACTAGAAGCAGTCCTTCAAATAAAGCCTCTCCCATGCTGTTGTTTAAAGATGCTGTGTGTACACTGTTTGTTAAAGGTGATTATGGTCTATGGCCATGCTACCCTGAACAAGTCTGATCCCGTCTGATCTCAGAAGCTAAGCAGGGTCAGGCCTGGTTAGTACTTGGATGGGAAACCACTTTGGAATAACAGTTGTTGTAGGCATAAAAAATGAAATAAGAGATTGTAAACTGACAAGGTCCTTGCAATCTGTGAGGTCAACCAAGGGTTGCCTCACCTAAAAATACATACATACATAATTACATACATACATACATACATAAAGGTAGTTATGTAGTCAAATATGTATAGAGGTTAAAATAGGGAATGTGAAATAGTACAGTGACTGGAACATAATAAGCACTTAATAAACACATGCTATTACTGTAATGGCAGTTTCCATTATGATCTGATGATCAGCACCATGAAAATATTATGGACAGCAGGACATTAAAACTTTCCAGTTTAAAAAAAAAAACCTGTATTCTACCTGTATCCATTAAAAATAAACATCTCAACTCTTTAAAATGACGGAAACATTCTATGTCATGACCGTGGTGCTGGTTACATGACTGCAAACATTGTAAAAACTCAATTTGCATCCATAATTTTGGTTAATTTTACTGTGAATAAATTATACCTCAATAAAGTTGATTGTCAAAAAAAGAAAAGAAAAGAAACAAATCTGCTGGAGTTCCGAGAATTTTTTTTGTGCCTGACAACACAGGAGGACATGAGGAGATCTGTCTCTCTCATTCCCCTAGCAGATCCTGTGCTTTCTACCTGAATATGCTCATGTTGGGATTTAACTTCTGGGCATTTGGCAGCCATTTTGTAACCAGGAGGTAACATGGCTCAGAAGAGAACAGGGAGAATTAGAGGGAGAATGGGGGAGGAAAGAGACATAAATCACCTAGGTTCTAATGATATCAGCAAGCTGTCAAAGCAACCTCTCGATTTGTGTTAACCGAACAAGCAGTGCTGTCAGATTTGAATGTTTGTGACTTGGCAGCACAAAGCATTTTTACAAGTATCAAATGCAGAGAGAAACATTATGTCGAGAACATGAGATGATACTACAGTCACAGCCTTCAACTACAGTGATGGATACTTATGGTCGTGTTTCCTAGTACCTCTCCCTTCTCCTGGAAACAACAAGCCCTGGGGGACTGGCATCTCTCTCATTGGATCAGTGCCCCAGCTCTCACTGCTGTGTGCAAATTAACCATTCAAACACATCTTTTAATTGTCTAATTCAACAGTTTTGTTTGTTTGTTTTCACTTTAAGTAAATAGTTCATCTCAGTCCCTCAAAGATAAATAAGTGTTTTTATTATTTGGAGAAATAAAACCTTCCCTGTGTCATTTCTTCAAAATCACAGCAGAAGCTGCCACCTCCCCATCACACAAGTCTAACTAAAGTTGTTCTCCCTTAAACGTTTTAGCCCTTACCAGCTATGAACTACATGTGCAGAGCTGTGTGTGTGTGTGTGTGTGTGTGTGTGTGTGTGTATGTGTGTAAAAGAATGTATGATTGATGATATTAGCATAGCACTTAATGATTGAAGTTAGAGGTGTTTGAGGTTTTTATACTCATGTCTAAGCATACAATCAGAACCTTTTTTAAACAATGTGTAATTTCAAGGTAAAATAAAATATTATGGGTCATTCCTGTTTGAAACTTCATATTTACCTTTCTACTTATCTCAAATTCTTCTCATCCTTCAGGTTCTATCTTGAGCCTCCTTGTAATTGGGTTGTCTCAAACAATGACAACCCATGTTGATTTTCCCTGTTCTTAAATCATATATATTTGCTTAAACAGTATATATCTGAACTGTAGATGTTAGCATTTTGATCATTTCATATTTAATTTTATTTTTCACTCTTACTTCTAAATATAGCAGGAAATGTTTAACATGTAGTAGGTAAATACTTGTCTTTGAAACGATCGTTCTTTATCATCTATCTAGGCAATGGGTAACACAGTAAACAGACTGTTAAACTTATGTCTGGTATTTAAATTAAAATATCAGGTACTACATTAATAGCTTTATTTTTAAAATATTACTTTTAAAATTAAAATATCAAATCTTAGAAATAACAGAGCTTAAACTTGTAAAATATTGATCTTCCAAATAAATCAATGGGTGTCTCCAGGGCCTATTATTAAACATAATAATAAAAATCATTATGCATTTTAAGTATTCAAAAATTGTCTCTAATTATGTATTCTCATATTTGTTTTGAGAGATGTGTGAGATACATATTATTATGCCTTGCAATATAAGAAGATACTAAAGCCACATGAACAAGAAACTGGGTTCTCCTAAATCTCAGCTCCCTTCTACCTGTCTCTTTGGAGACAGAGTTGGAGAAATAGCATTATTTCATCATTATAAGAAAAGCCATACCCTCAATAAAACAAAAACACACAAAACTATTGGCTGCTAATAAGTTGAAATCAAACTAATAAGTTAGATTATGTGCTCCCTTAGATACATTCAGTTCTTAAAAACCTAGAGTTTTTTAATCATAAAATTATGATTTAAACAAACGTGTGAACAGAAAGTAGAAAAGCAATTGTATGTAATCAAGGTGATAATAATGATACATTAAGAAATAAAGCTGAGTTTCTATACTGATGGTCCTGTTATCAATTAAACTGGTTAGAGCACATACATGCCCATAAGTATTACAGGAGAAAGATTAATGGAGTGGATGTGTTCCAAAATAAATCTCTGATATCCTTCTCACCTGGAATGACAACTGCTCAAAAATAAAACTAATGGCCCCCAACATGCCAATATCAAGCCTTTACTTTCTCCTTTAATCCTAAATATTACTTCATCCTTCTAGGCATATATCTGTATCTGACCTGTCTTCTTCACACTAGTCTTACAACTAAGAATTATCTTCTTCTTTAAGAAGAGACTTAAGGTTGTTTTTTCATCTCTCTTTCCACTTGAGCCTTCCTCTTCCCTGAAAATTCTCTCTTAATCCAGCGGTCCCCAACGTTTCTGGCTCCAGGGACCAGTGCTCCTATGAGAATCTAATGCCTGATGATCTGAGGTGGTGATGCTAGCACTGGGGAGCAGCTGCAAACACAAATGAAGCTTTTTGCTCACTTGCCTGCTGCTCACTTGCCTGCTGTGTGGCCTGGTTCCTAACAGGCCCTGGACAGGTACTAGTCCATGGCCCCTGGGGTTGGGGACTCCTGTAATCTACCTACCCTTAATCTATCTACCATCACTCAAATTCTCTTTTGCTTTTAGCCTATCCTCCTCCCTCCCTCTCTTCAACATCCAAGATCTTAATAGAGTAGTGGATACCTGCCCCTACCGCTTAATCCATACCAATATGTGCCAACTAACATGCCCAAACTCCTTTGAAGGTTTCTAATATCTCTTTTGTCACAAACTCTGTTCTACTCCTCAGTACCTCTTCTTCTTGAACCCTATGCAGCCATTCATTATCTTGACAACTTATCTTCCATAACTCCCAAACCTCATGGGACCATTACTTCCCTGTGCCTGATCCAATGCAGGTCCTCCTGCTGCTCCTTTACTGACTGGCAGTTCCCCTGCAGAAGTACTCTGGCCCTGTATTCTGCCCTCCTTCTCCACCTATCCCTTTGTTATTCTTGGCATTTTAATCCAGTATGACGGCTTTAAATATTATCACTATGCAAAGGACTCTCCAATCCATATGTCATCTCTCTTTTCCCAGTCCAGACTCCTCTTCCAAATTCTTGTCCTTTTCCTAATCTGTTCAACTTTCAAAAGTTCAGTCCCTGTATTCTCAGGGAAGTATTAGAGATTGAAAATATATGTAACAATGTTTCTGCTTTCAATGATCTCTATAAACATGTCTTCAACAAATATTGAACATATCAAACTGGCATGTCTAAAGATGAAGCTATCATCCTATTGCCCTGACCTGTTCCATCGGCTTTCCCATCGCCCCTTTGAAATCACATTCTGTGCTCACAATCTTGATTAATGGCACTGCCATTCCCATGGGTTTGAACTTTGCAAAACCAATTCCTTTCCTTTGCTTCCTTCTTATGCTTGGTTTTGGAATCTAGCCCTCCACTTTATTCCCAGTAGAGCCTAATCCAGGTCATCCTTATTCCAAGGAGGAAGTGTAGCACAAATGTTAGAAGTGTAGGCACTACAATCAGAATGCCCAAATTCCTCATCTCGCAGAGGAACACAGCAGAGGAAAACAGTAATAAGAAACCCACAGGAATAGAAGAAGCAACAATCATGGCCAACTTGAAGCTTAAGCCAGACAAACGGCGAGATGATAGGTAAAAGCAATCCTTACCAGAATAGGACTCGAATGGGCACTAAGAAAAGTGTTTTAGTTACTGAGTACTAAACAGTAAAAAAAACGGGGGCAGGGGGGTGAAGAAGATATAGAAAGGAGGGGACATACTCCAGTGATTGAGTCTCAGAGTGAATAACATTTTCAATGTCTTTTTCATTTGTACTCTCAATATTTGCCTTGTACCATGATTTCTCTCTCCAGAACTTAGCCCATACATAAGAGTTGTTTAATGATTAAGAAGTAGCAACCATTTATGAAGTATCTATCATGTACTAGACACAGAAAAAGTCACTTCACATATATTAGGAATTATTTAATCCTACTTAGATGAGGAAAACAAGGCTCCAATGACTGAAATATTTTGCCCAGTATCCCACAATTTATAAATGACTGAGTCAGAATTAAAATTCAATTCTATCCAACATGACTGTCTCTACTCTTTCTACTTATCATACTAAATAATTCTTTGATGATATTAAAAGGTGTTTTAGAGGTTGTTCAAGGTCTTGACCGTGATCTAATGTTTGCATGAAATTTCAGCATGAAAAGTAGAATCCTTCTTGAAATATATAAAAGTAAAGTTATGGTGCAGGAAGAATGAGTTAAATTGAAGCTATTTTTATTCATTTTACTTGTAGAAAGAAACAGAAAAGGGGTTGTATAAGTGAGTGGGTAAAATGAGGGTGGGAAGATAGAGATTGTGAATATCTAAGATTCCTAATCCAACGTACTTCACAATTTTGGCAAAGGCCAGCCCTGAATTATCATGTCCAAATATTCTAGAAATAAGACTTATCTCAAAGAACCAGCAGTCTTCATTAAATATAGATGAACAGGAAAGACAATATGTGAGAATGGAATAACCCAAGTTCTACTTGCCCAAGGCAAAAACGTGAAGAAAAAACAATGTGAGACCTTTTTTTTTTTTTTTTTTTTTTCCCCTCTCTGACCTGTGACAGAATTCTGGATACATGCATTTGGGCTCTAAAGAACTTAAAATCAATATAGTGAATTCTATCATTATAAGTAGTTAATGTGAGTTCTTCAAAGCAACCACCCCCTTCATCTCCAATACTCTGTGTAGAGAACAAAACTAAATAAAGCATAGTGGTTCTCTTTGGACTAAAGCCCAACCAAGTACTAACTGCATTTAAGCGAGGCACGGCACGCATTCTCCCTGTGTCTTAATTTCTTTCTTTGCAAAATGTGGGTAATAATAGGACTGCTGTTACTAAACGACTTCTTAAATGTAGAATAGAAGAAGGTTTAGCAATGGTAAACACTCAATAAATGTTAATTACTTTATCCCCACCCCTAGAAATTCCACAAGGGTGGGGTTGTTAGTCTGTTTTATATCTCGCTATCTCCCCTTGAGGCTATGAAGTGTCTATCACATAGAATATGTCAATAAATTTGTCAATAAGTGAACTTAAAAAAAAGAAAACTTTTTTTGCTTGAGCCCTCCAACAACATAAGCAAAAATGAAAGTTGCCTTTGTAATTAGTCAGTCAGTCAAATCCTTCTCCTCTCACTCTGCCAGATTACTATGTACAGCTTTAAAGTCCTCTAAGGGTCAGAGTGCTCTATTTTCACAATTAGAAGTGTTTAAGGCAACTCTGGTTCCCCTCATTTATCCTCTTGGTGCTTAATATCTCCCCATCTGTTCATCGAGTTGGTCATTATCAGTTGTGACCTCTAGGGGGGGAAAACCCCACCTCTTTTATTTGGGGTTCTGACTTTTATGAGGAGAACACTGGAGGTACTAAAATAATAATAATGAATGGAAACAAGGTCATCATCATTACTTGCATTATGAATCCCTGTATCCCTGACTAGCCAGGTGTTTGATGGGCAGTCACTTTAATGCTCAAACCCCCACTATCAGGAAATTCCTACAATGAATGCAGATTCAGCTTTACCTGTCTCATGGGGTGAGAAGGCAAGCAATTAACAAATATTTGCAAAGTGCCTGGAAAGAGATAATGGCACTATGTAAATGTTACAGATTATTGCACCATGAAGCTTAAAACCGTAATCAATTGTAAGATGGGTTCATCGAAAAGGTACCAAAAGCTCTCTCAAAAACAGCCTCCTTTCAGGGAAATACCAAAAAGGCATTGTTTTCCTGTGGCTGATAAATCAATATACCCTTCCACCCTCACCCACACTCACTTGGGAACAAAAATAATAAGAAGCTACATGGTTATGACTGAGGGGGTGGAGAATATTGATTAAATAAATAAACAAACAAATAAACAAACATAAAATCACCTCCAAATCAGGGATAAAATGTGAGATGCCCAGCTTTAAACTGGGTTATAACTCTAAGATGCCACAAACACAATTTTTATGCAAGTTGCAAACAGCATAACATAGAAGGCAGTGTGTACAATAATGAAAAGCATGAATTCTGGTGCTGACTGCTCCCAAATTCTTACTTTCCACATGAGCCACTCATGCATTTCCAGTATCTTGATTATCATCTCCATTAGGTATCTAATGGCCATTTCAAACCTAGTATATCCGAAACTAAGCTCCTGATCCTCCCCACAAAACCTGCTCCCTTGAAATCTGTAGTCCTCCCATTTTCTCCAAATAGCAACTCTGTCCTTCCAATTACTCCAGCCAAAAACCTTACATTCATTTATAACCCTTCTCTTTAATCTTCTATCCCTCATTCAACCCAACAGTTAGCTCTAATTTCAGATATACCCAGAATCAGATTATTCTCACTCCCTTTACTGCTACTGCTCTGGTCCAAACCATCATCACCTCTTGCCTAGATTATTGAAACAGCCTCCTAATTGGTCTCACTGCTTCCTCCCTTGAGTGCATTCTTAGAAAACCAAATCATGAAATTCCTGTGCTCACAATCCTGAAATGACTCCCCACTTTACTCCAACTAAAAGTCAAGGAGTCTTTATAATGGATTATATAACAACCCGTGTCATCTGGTTGCCTTATCTTCCCTGAATCCCACAACTCTTCTTCCCTCTTTCCCTCCTCTAGCTACTCTGGCGTCCCTATGAGTCCCAGACCTGCTGAGCATGCACTTGCCTGAGGGCCTTTGCATGCCCTGCTTCCCCCTACCTAGAAATTCACGCTGACTTGCTCCCTCACTTCCTCTCCACCCATGCTCACAAGTTACCAACTCGAAGCACTTTCCAAACCTTTTTTCTTTCTAAAATTGTAAACTTCACACCCCCACCCTGTCTCTCTACCCCATCTCTGCAATTCTTGTTAACATCTATCACCACCTGACATTTATTGTCTAATGTCTCCCTGCATTTGAATGTACTCTACATGAGGGTGGTAGTTTTTGCTTATTCTTTTTTTTCTTTTCTGTTCACTGCTATCTCTCCATCCCCTAGAAGTGTCTGACGTGTAACAAATGCTGAATAAATATTTGTCAATTTTTTCCATGCCATTTCATTCGTTCTTGAAATTCCCAGTGCGAGAATTATTACACTAATAATCTGTGTTAAAGAACCACATAGCACCATCAAGTAAAGATACTAGGAATGTGACTGACCTTCTCTCAAACTCCCAAATATGACTTCTGAGCATGAAGATATTAAAGAGGAAAGTTGGAATGTGATTTTTTCCCCATAGTTGTTAATATTGAACACTAGCCCTCTAATCATAAAATGCAAGGCTGGTTTTTACTCGTGATTCAAGCTAGAGGGGAAGAAATCAAACCAAGATGTGCATTTCATACTCTGGTACCGTCCGACTCTTGGAGATAAGAGACAGTTTTGTTCAACAGCTAAAACAATGTTTTTAATGTGTAAATTCTAAAAGAAAATTAAAATTGGCAGCTACTTGATGTTCAGGAAAAGAAAAAAAAAAAAACACCTCCTATTCAGCAATCATTAAGATCTAGAGCTGCAGTAATTCCCTCCAATAAAAAAAATAATTTATGATTTTCTTGGGGCTGAGAAAACGATGGTGCACCTGAGCCTCAGATTTATAAAAAATGTATTTCCAGCTCTCTTTTTAAACTGCATCTTTATTTCAATTTTTTCAGTTCTTCAGTCAAAGCAAATCATAATGGTAAGCCCTCTATGAGAAGGTGAAGGCCACAGAAGGAGCAAAGATAGATGCATACATTAAACTGCAGGAAGAACGAAGCAGGCTTGCAGAATTATCTTGGAAAGCCCTTGCAAATGTGGCACACTGGCCTTCCCTGACCACCCAACCTGAAATGTCCCCAACTCAACATCTCTCAATTATTCCATTTTAATTGTTGGCAGAGCATTCATTCCTCTCATACTGTATTTTACCCATCCCCCAACTTTTGAAGACCCCTACGACAAGGACCTACCTGTCTGTTCCACTAATGTACACACAGTGGCTGGAATGGCACTGGGCAGAGAGTTGGTGCTTAGTACAAATTTGCTGCACAAATGATTGCATTAAACATTTTAATTTTTTCCACCTTACACTAGATTCAAGGAGGAGGTATGATTCCAACTCTTGCCAATTAATAAATTAATCTGAATAGCTATGAAGATTTGAGAAGAATACAGGTTTGTTGTAAGGTCTAAGTTGTCCCCATAAAAATAAGTGCCATATAAGAGTCCTGTAAGATTCAGCCCACCCTACCTTACCATCCCAATCCCCAAAACAATAAATAAAATGTACATTTCTGTTGTCTTCTATTTACTTGTGACATTTAGTTTTAATTCCAACCAGTCTTCACAAATTCTGGTACTGTGTACAACATCTTAAATGGCTCTATTCTTTATTCAAAATCATCCCTCTCGTTCCCAGAATTGTAGTAAATAGATCTTCTAAAGGGGAAATAAAACTATTTCAACAACAGGCCTATTTCAGCAGTTCTTTAAAAGATATTTCTTTCATTCCCTTGGCTAGAGTTTTCGTTTTATGCTTGGAAAGTCGTGTTATATATACATGTATTTTAGTCCAAATGGATGTGGCATTTTTTTGTTATTGTTGTTGATTTCGGCTTTTCTATTTTCCACTTCAATATGTTTGCAAAAGCAAAACTTCATATTTCTTTTATTCCCCCATTTGTGAGTCTCTGTTATTGAACCCATGTTCCTTTTAAAAAAAGAATACTCAGGATATTCTGTGATTCAATATGTTCCCTAATTTAAAAAAAAATCTAAATATATAGATCAGAATATTTATAGCATACAGTAATCTCAAATAACCTTTATACACACTGTTAAGAAATGACTTACATGCATAATAACCTCTCTTAACTTTTCTTCCATGTGTCCTAAAAATCAATTAGGGGGTCCTCAGTTGTATAAATTAGCCAGACAAGTTGGGAGGGATTTCTAGAAGGAGTGAAAATTCTACAAAAGTTGTGACCCCCTTCCTTCCTCTAATCAACAACTTCAACATCACCCATCCCCTTCTCCAGCCCCAACATCCATGGTGACGTTAAAACTTCAGAGGAATTTAAAGTAATTTTAATTTATCCTAAGGAAACAATTAGAACTGTACAAAAAAAAAAAATGTGTGAACACAAGGGTCTGTTACATCATTATTCTATTACTGTAGTAAAAAATATACACATGTGTCCCCATATTGGAAGGAATAAGACTGGAACAAATTAAAACTATTTAACATGGATCTACCTCAGAATAAAGAAATTATCAATTATTCTTTTCTTTATACTTTATTTGTATTTTTAATTTTTTTAAAAAGTCAACACATATTACATTAAAAGTTCAGTTTAAAAATCTTGTACACCTGAAAATTATCTAATGCTATTAACCATTGTTACCCCAATAAATTTTAAAAGAATTTTGTAAAAATCTTTCAACAACAAAAATAGGGACCTCTAATCATAAGTTTTCTTTTTTTGAATTTTATATCTGCCTTAATTATCAAATTAAAAGGAACAGGGTGTCAGCCTAAGAGATACTGAGAGATCCAGTATCACATGGTGAAAATATACCCCCCTAAAAGCCAACTACAAGCAAGTTGAGGATACAAAAAAGAGGAGGAGGAGAAGGAGGAAGGCTTCTCCAATGCCCGGAGACATCTTCCCTAACCTTACCCACCGCTTCTCTCCTCTCTAAGAAGCCTAAGGAGCCACATGCAATTTCTGATTGATTATATTTATTAGTCAACATGATCAATGTCTATTTTTCCAGCCAAACCTTTCGACAGACAAACATCAACTCGCAACTCCATGGAAGCTTAAAAAAAAAGAAAAAGAAAAAAAAAGAACTTATTTAAAACTCCTCCCCAAGTTTCACTTATTCTTTACTAAAAATATGCATCAATTTTACCATCAGACATGTCAACTGTTTCATTTTTGTTTTTCTTTTCCATCTTCATTTACCGACATTTCTAGATCATGGAGTTGTAAACATGTTAAAAGATTCTGCATCCTGCTCTCTCCATTTAAATTTATAGAGGAGATTCTTATTTATAACCATTGTATGTATTTAATTCAAAGAGAGAAAATAATTCTATGAGATTTTGACTAGAGATATCTCTCCACCGAAGTCTAAATCCTAAAAGTAAATACAGCTATTAAAATTAATTACAACAAATTGCTTGAGCTGGTAAACAGCAAACCCAGGGCCAAGTGCTAAAAACTTGAGTCAATTATCAAGCTATATAGTAAAAGCCTCCAAAAATCGATATTCCTCCAGCCTTACTTTTATGATGACATTAGAAATAACATTTAATTTTTTATATATAAGAAACGATCTCATGAAAAGCTGATCTATGCTAATCTTTTAAACCTATTACGAACATTTTATGCATCGTAATCCTTGCTAAACCTGAGTCTATATATCTATTTAGGTTCTCCCAACAACGGCACTTTCTAAAAGGGTCTCTGCCAGGCAGTAACACCATTCATTTACTAAATATTGCCTGGGGATCCAGCCATGCATGACTCACATTAATGCAGATGGTCATTTCACAGTCATAGCCAAGGTCTGTGGAACAAATGGAGTAACCCATTATTGGTTTTTCTTCTCTCATATATATTTAACATGGATTATAAAAAAATAAAAAATGAATTACTCAATCACCAAATACCATGAGGTTCCTATTTTTTATAGTTTATCCTCCTGCAAACCCAGATATCATTTATCCTCATGAGTTTACAAGTAGGGGAAATCTACACTTTAAGCCATTCGTATCTTAAGCATATTTATTGATTAACCTCCTGTTTTTTCTTAATTATTTTACTGGCATAATTACAAGTAAAGGAAAAGTTTTTATATAGGATATAAATTTGTAGCCTAATTACACCAAATACTGTATATACTCACATAACAGAGGATGCCTTACAACAGAGCAGTGTGTCAATTTGATTTTCAAATATTAATATTACTCACTCAAATAATGATGCTCACTTAGAGCTAAATAAACAAATAAGAAGCACTTTCTCAGGTTCTAAGCCTTCAACAATATGACAAAATATGAAACAATATGACAGCCCATCCATCCAAAAGAATGTATCAAAGCTCTTGAATATTGTATATAGGTCCATTTTATTGTCCAGGACATATTACCAAGTAAACAACAGGTCAATATGGTATGTGATTCAATATTTTCCATGTATATGTGTTTTAAAATGGAGCATAGAAGAGTATACACCAAAATCTTATCCGTGGTTATCTCTGAGTGGTGAAACTGCTTACGAGGTTTGGGCTTCTTTTACCTGTCCATGTTTTCTAAAGCAAGAACTATAATAACTTCATATACTAAAAAGCTTGGGGAATGTTTTCAAAAGAGAGCAGGGGAGAGAGGGAAGAAGAAAGGGAGGGAGAGATAGGAAGTAGGTTGGGATCACGGGAGACAACAATCAGTATTGTCCTTCAGTTCAGTAAATGTAAATGCTACTCCGTGCAAATGATAATGTCAGTGATCTGGGTTAAGTCCTAAACTTAATCAGTTAGCAACTTCCAGGATACAGTTAAACCTTAGAATGCCAGGGTGCCTTTGCCATTCTTTGCCCTGTGCCGTAGACTAGTTCAATTTCCTTACCACCATGTCCTCCATTAATTGCCTTTTCAATGGATTACTAATAAGTTTTTGATGTTAGGCAAACATCAATGCTCCTATTAAAGTGAGACCAAACACTGTGACTATTTGTTTAATAACACAGTCTGAATGAAGGACGAAGTTCAATTAGCACTGGAGCTGATACAGGCTTCATTAGGAAGGAGAGGCAATTAAAAAGTGGAAGGCTGCAGGAGGCACTGATGTGCACATCATGCAGCAAGCAGAAAAGGACAAGTGGCACAGAGTTCCTTTGAAAAACTGTAACCTGAAGACTTCAGAAAGAAAGAAGGATCATTAGCACAAAATTAAGCACTCTAATAGGGTGATCCTTATCCCACCAGCTCCAGAAGAAATATGAGGCCAAATCACGTAATCTAAATAAACTGCAGGGTGTCAGGACAATTGGAAGGAACAGAAATTATCTAGCCAATAGAACTTCATTTAGCACAGAGCTTGGTTCATAGACACTGTTCAATGGATGCTACTGAGCACTATTTTGAGAGTCAGAAGACCCACCTGTGCCATTAAGTAACTGCGTGACCTTGAATAAGTCACCCGACCTCTGTAGAATTCCGCTTTCCATTTTGTAAAATGAGGGGATTCAACAAATGATTCTTCTAATTCAAAAATTTGATAATTTTGTTATCTCAATTAATCATTGTTTTTGTTGTCCTAGCGATCAAGGAAGCAATGCAAAACACAAATTACCTAACAATAAATATTCATCTTATTTTCTTAAAAAGACAATGGTAAGGATAAGCAAAAGTGCTATAATTTTTTTAAAGGTGCATATGGACAGGAATTTTATTTTATGACTAAAATCCCGGGATTTCTCTGATCTATTTCAATGTCAATATGTTCTACAAATTTTAAATCGATACAATAAATCAGGTGATTTCTGTAATTTTTATGGTGGAATTGAGTATTTACAACTTAGTACCAGACATTGTGAGAGAAATAAATGTGACTAAAGTATGAAGAGGAGATTCTTTCATCTAATAAATTGTTTAATGACAATTCAGTCATACCCCAAGGTCACTCTTGAAATCATAGCCTTGTGAAGAGGACCCTGAGGATCAGACCAACTGCCTAGTGCCTGCTTTTCCTTCAGAGCTCCCTAAAGGGGGAGAAAGCAAGTCAGCCTACCACAGTAGAAACAGCCCAGATTCACAGAACCTTTCTGAAGAGGAGCACGAGAATAGTAAAATAAAATAGGCATGAGTGTGGGAGGGGAAAGTGTAATAACAAAGATTTGGAAAAGAAAAATAATTGCATTCAGTGCAAAAATAAGCAATTTTGCTTCGAGAAATTTATTCTACAGATGCATTTATTCAAATAGATAAAGATATGTTCATTCAACACTCATTCAACAAACATAAGGCAACATTTCAACAGAGACTTAAAGGAAAATAAAGAAGTAAGGCAAATAAGGTGGACAGGTAGGGCCTGAAGTTTTCTAAGCAGTGAGAACAACAGAAGCAAAGCCCCTAAGGAGAAATCATGCTTAATACAATTGAGGAATAGCACCTATCTGAATGCAGCTGGTGTGCAGGGGCAGAGTTGTAGAGGTGAAGGTCAGTAAAGTAGCAGGATGCTTGTTCATTGTGGCTCACGGTGGTTAGAGGTGCTGAGAAACAGCCAATATATGCACATATTTAAAAAATAGAATATGCATATATTTTAAAAATAAAATCAACAGGATTTGGTGAAGAATTGGCTACATACTGTTAGGAAAAGAGAGGTACTAAGAACAAGGCCAAAGTATCAGGCCTAAAATGAAAAAATTAAATTGGTATTTGCAGACATGGTAAGGACTAAAATACTCATTTGTATTTAGTTTTTTATTTTCTCGTGATTACAAATAATCTAAATATTGATGAATAGTAGAATAACAAAATAAATTACAGTATATCCATACCACAGAACCAGTAAAATTACTTATTACAGAACTATATATCCTTTCATGAAAAGGCATCCGTGACATATAATTAAGTTAGTCACAAGTTACAGAATACGTTTTTTAATGTGATGTCATTATATAGATAATATATACATATTAGCTTTTATTTACCTATTTTATTTATTTAGCTAATTTATTGCTTATTTAGCTAACTTATTGCTACTAGAAAGCAATATGTAATTAAGTACCTCATGAATGTCAAAAAGAATCATGAACTTAGAAAAAAGATCACTTTTGCCTAGACTGGTCACAAACATCCTGAAAGAAGCTCCAAGTTTCCATGAATGAAGAGGAAGCAGGAGAGAGCACAGATAGCCAATGTCAAAGGCCAAGGAAAAATTAAGCTTGAATCACTGAACTTGGAATGGAAGCAACCAAGGGGTAGTAAGAGAGCAGCAAAGAGCACAGAGGGCATTCCTTCATCCATTTCCAAAGTCACCAAAGCCTTTCCCTTTTAAGTTTCTTTCTATCCTGATATTCACACATCCACTTGCTAGGTGAAGACAAAAGCTCCCCTCCCTTCACATATGGCTCATGCTCCGGAAATTCCCTCTCCTTTCCTTTTCTACCTGCAAGTCTTATGAGAATTAGTAAGCTCGCCTACCTTGCTAAGTATAGGAGTAATAGATAATCACACTTAGGTAGAATGAAATGTACAAATGTTTCTCTGTACCAGCTGCTGTAGTAGAAAGAACAGTCTGAGAAATCAGCCTTAAGTTCCAGGCTTGGATTTGCTTATATTACTTACATTTTAGAGCTTTAGCTCTTCCACCTGTAAAATGATGTGGCAACAATAGGGCTGTTAAGAATATTAATTTGATAAAGTCAGTAGGGTGCAATGGGATGGTTATAAAAATGAGGACCAATAAAAGGGAGAATAAGTAAATATTAAGGCAGAATTTGTACACCGATGTTCATAGCAGCATTACAACAGATGACTGTTTAAAGAAGCTGTGGTACATATATACGATGGAATATTACTCAATCATAAGGAAAGATGAAATACTGTCATTTGCTTCATCAATGGACCTCAAGATAATCATGCTAAGAAAAATAAGCCAGACAGAATAAGTTGAAAATCACATGATATCACTTATATGTAGGATGTAAACCTAAAAGCAACAAACAAACAGAGACTCATGGACATGAACAATAGACTAGTGGTTACCAGAGGGGAGGGGAGGAGAGGGGAGAGGGGGAGGTAGGTGGGGTAAAAGGGGTCAAATACATAGTAAGAGAAAAAAATCTAACTATGGGCAGTGAATACACAATGTAATATATGCCTTACTGAAACTTACTGGATTTCGTTAACCAATGTCACCATTTAAAAAAAAAAAAGGCAGAATTTCACTGCAGAGTATTTTCTGTTTGTTTGTTTGTTTGTTGGAAATCCTTGGATTGAAGAGACTCAAAAATAAATGGGTCATTAGGAAACCAAAGGAGAAAAAATGAATTCCAAAGCTGATCTATCCTGAATCCTACTCTATCTAAACATTTTCACTTGGATGGGAGACCACCTAGGAAGACTGGGTGCTGTAAGCATAAAAGAAAAAAAAAATTCAGCAGTGGAGCTCTACATTCTATTTTATAACTTAGAAGTTTAAAAACTTCCCCAAATCAGAGTCTGTTAACATCCATACTAATAGCCATTTTATTTTAATGAGAAAACTCTATTCTTCTTATACTTAATGAATTGGGAAGTACTTGTATAGTCTTGAATTTTTTTCCCCGTGCACAAATGTTCACTGCCACTTTATCTGTAATAGCCAAAAACTGGAAACAACCTAAACAATCCATCAGCAGGTGGTGTATCCATACAATAGAATACTACTTAGCAATAAAAAGGACCAAAATAGTAATACTCACAACATGGACAGGTCCTAAAACATAATGCTAAGTAAAAAAGAGTCTAACACGAAGGACTACTCACTGTAGGAGTCCATTTATGACATTCTTAATAAGATAACTACAGTAATAAAAATCAGGTCAGTGGTTATATGGGGCTGGAGATCAAAGTCGACTGCACGATCATGAGAAAACTTAGCGTGATAGAAATGTTCCTATGTCTTGATTGTGGTGGCAGTTACACCACCTTATACAATTACCAAAATTCGAATGCTACAGAGCATCAGAACTGTCTGAACAGCTGGTCAAAACCCAGCCCAGCATTTGATTTGGTAGACCTAGGGTAGGGCCCAAAAATTGACATTCCTTCATGGATGCTGACACCTCTAGTTTAGGACAACATTTTGAGAATCACTACTGTAAACTAAAACAAGTAAGGCTTCTAGCCCATCTCATACAAAAGGTTCAAAATTAACAGAAATCTACAAGACTTTTGTTACCTACTTAAAACATGGGAACAGGAACAACCAGAGCACACAGAGAAATTCGCTCACTTAAAGCATTCACAGGTGAAGCGAATGAAGTTCGGATGAACATGATGGCCTTTGGGTGGCAATGACATGTCAATGCAAATTCATCAACTGTAGCAAAGGTACCACTCTGGCGGGAGAGGCTGTGCATATGTGGAGGCAGAGGGTGTATGGGAAACCTGTTTGCTGTGAACCTGAAACTACTCTAACAAAAGAAAATTTTATTTAACAACAAAAAACAATTATGTTGTCCTTCATTACGACAAATGACAAAGGTGAGGTCAGGAGTCAAAGACTGAGTGATATACAGACCAAAGAACGCTCTTAGTCTCTCGCCAGAGTTTCACCCATGGAGAGCAGTGAATACATTACAGGTGTCAGATATTGCTGCCCTTGGAGCCCAGGATGGTGGGGATTGGGAGGAGGCTTGGGATGGCCTGGCCTCCATGAACAGCCCCTCCCAGACCAAGGCCAAATAGTCTCTTGAGTTTCTCTTACATGCCCTGCCCTCCAGAAATACGTATTTTACCTGTTATACCAAATTTTGAGAAAACTTAGATGGTTGTTAATGCCTCGGGGAAATATTAACCATACCCAAAACTATCCTCTCTTAAGCTGTTCTGACTAGGCATTAAGTGCAGGGGTCTGCAACAAGCCCAGCAGGCAGCGCCACCCTCCACCGCTCAATCTTCCACATGGTCAATAAACTCTGCAAATCAGACTTGTATTGGGTCAGTGGATCTTTAATCTCCTAGATGATCTCAACTACAAAGATAGCCCAGCAGCAAGTCAATACTGAATTAATTTCCCTTAAAATCTGCATTCCAATATCTGGTCCCCCCTGATTTTAAATTAATGTGACCTAGCATCATCCGGAGCATCGGCTCCCCCCAAACGGTTCTATTATGCAAGGAACCCAAATCTGATCAAGCCTTAAGTATATGTGTGAATGTGAACAGAAAGAAGAAAAAGAGAGATTAATCAGTATGCACCAGAGGTTAAGAAACCATTTTCCTACCCAACTCATTTACTCATTGACCAAATAAATGCCTAGAGCTTTTTTTAAAAGTGTGGATGCCTGGGCCTTTTCCTCAAGATTTCAAATCAGTTATCTAGAATAAGATTCAGAAAACTTTATTTTTAACAAATACCTTAAGTGTTTCATTTTTCTGATACCAGACATAGAGCTTGAAATGTGGTATTTTACTTTTGCTCATAATAACAGCCCTATTTGTAGATGGGGACATGCAGTGCAAGGAAGTTAAATAATTTGCCTACATTTACACAGCAGGGAAATGGCACATCAGGATCCTAACGGAGCTCTCAGGCCCCCAAACCCAAGGACAACTCAAAGCTGGCAAGTCGGATGCCAGCAGTAATTAAGCTCAAAACTAAAAAGGTTTAAGGGAAATTGAAGAAGGTTTAGGTTCGGAGAAGGAAGAGGTAAGTGATGAAATGAGAAGGGGCTCAGAAACAGATTTTGCCATCATCTCAATCAATTTAGCCTTAGGCCAGTCCCATTCACGCTAAGGCCAGCAGAAGTATATTGGCATAAACAAGGCAAAGCAGTTGCTATAAATGCCTCAGGGAAAAAAACAACAACAACAAAAAAAAAACCTTTAAGTTTTACATTAATTAATTGCAAAGACATTTCTTAATGGCAGCCTTCTCTTGCCTTTCCAAATTAATGAGTCAGAAAAGCATGCTCTCTACAGCATCCTTAGAAGTGGGCAAGCCCCCCTCCTGGGTTCCTATTAAAGCAGAACACAGGACCTCCAGCTAAAAGCTGCAATGGCTTCCGATTCAGAAAGTCATTGCAAAGACGTAAAAGCCTATGCACAAATTCCTTCCTCAAATCCCTTTTGGTCCCAGAAGAAAAAGAGAGGTGGGGAAAGAGACGAAGATGTGTCTTTTGGGGTAACAAGTCATTTGGGTAACTAACATTTTGGATAACATGAGTAAGTAGTTAACTCATGTGAATGATGGTTCTTTCCATGAAGGAAAATGTCCTTTTTGCTGATGAATAAAAAAGTTATTTAAGTAAGAAGGGTGGAGATGGGGCAGGGGGACTATTGTATGCCTGCAAGCTTACTCAAAACAGCTTTTTTAAGTGTTTTGTTTTACTAAAGCCTACCTGAGTGTGTCTGTGAGTCTTTCTGTGTGTGTGTGTGTGTGTGTGTGTGTGTGTGTGTGTGTGTGTGTGACAGAGAGAGAGAGAGAGAGAGAGAGAGAGAGAGAGAGAGAGAGATTGATTGATTGAGGAGGAACTAACATTGAATTAATTTCCTTTCTATAACATAAAATCTATGAATAGATTACACTGGCAGCAGTGGAGGTGGGAGGGTGCTCCAGCCTATCCCCAAATTAAACTCCAGCATTCTGCAGAGCCTTACCTTTTAAGTAAATGAACCAACAAGGGCCCACCTGTGTTTGTTACATGTCCCTTGGATAATTAATGCTGGTAATAACACCTAAGTGTTAGCACACAAAGCACCTGGAATGCGACTGCTATACACATTCCAATCACATCAGCCATCCAACTCTCCGAATGACCTTCTTCAAAACAATGACTGTCTTTGAAACCGCAGAAGCCAACCTAGGAGGAAGCTGTTCCCAGGATTTGGCTGTGGCTGAGCAGTTCTTAAAGCTACAGTGACACCAAGTGGTCAGAAAGGGAAGTATTAGGCTGCCAGTTCATATTCACATCCTCCGGCCTGACTGCACATGTGTCAACCCAACACTGTTCCCAGGCAGTCGGAGACGGCGGCTGTCTCCTCGGAGTGGGTGATCAAGGCCGGGGAGAAAAGAGGAGCCCTACATACCCCAATACCCTAAAAGTGATTCCGAAGCTCACACAAATCCCAAAGTCTCCTAATTTTAAGGAGGCTTACATTTTAACAAACATCAAAGGAATGGAAGTTGGGGAGCAGCAATTAGAACCTCCTCGTTCATATCATTGTTTATATAATTTACATATTTTATATTTTTAGTAAAGTCTGTCTCTGTCGTGGTGCCCCACAAAGATGGTGAGAAATGTTTCCATATAACAGATTAGAAGGGAGGATAAATGACAGGTACAACAGGGAGATTTTTAGTAGGAGAACAAGTGTTCTATGACTTTAGAGTCACTTAACTACAGAAACAAGATCCTCTCTTATCCATTAGTTTGGCATGACCCCAACCAATTTCTTTTTTTCTTACACACATAGTCTCCCCCTAGACCAGTATCACTACTATATATTCTGATTTTTCCCTTCTTTTTTTATATTTGTCTTACTTTTTTCTTCTTGTTTTCCCCCCTAATGGCTCAGACTCAAAATAACTTGGGTGGCTTCAAAGATCAGTATCAGAAAGGGCTTCTCCCTCCTGTGGTTTCCTATAATTATAGACATATCATTTTCCCATAATGCTACAGCATCGTTAATCACTTCAAATACAGAGAAAGCCAAGCAAATTTTTTTCTGTGAACAGAGAGAGCTCAGGGTCCCATTTCAATTTGTGATTATACCAGTAATCTTGAGACTGTCTTATGTGAACGAACCCATTATTCCTAGAGAAACTGGAAGGAAACTGCTAAAATCATAAAGGCAAACCCTTGTCAACACAGGGAGTATAGGTCTGTACGACATAAAATTCCAATGACACTTGTCAGCTGCTTTGTCCTGCATTTCTAAGTGGCAAAAAGGCAATTTTGCCTTTCTTGTCAGGACATTCATGTAAAGAATTGTGAGAACCTCTGTCCTTAAGAGCACAAATTATCTAAGGATCTCTCCCACACATGGTAGAGGCCAGTATGAATTTAAACTGCTTATAGATCAGAACAAAAACAACGACAAATTAATCCTGATATACTTTTCTAAAATACTCTAGTGCAATTTTCATGATGCAGCCCTTACCCTTTGAGTATACAAGCAAATCTTATAGCAATTTCACAGATAATTTTATAGTAGATTGGTAAGATTACAGAAAGCAAAATTTCTAAAGAAATTATTTCATAGAAAAGAAGAGCTTAACATGTTGCCATCTGCATTGATTATTTCTCGTGCATACATCTTTAACCAAGGGATCTCCAAGCATAGAATAAACGTATCACGCATCAGCTCCAAACAGGAAAATACTTATATTTGGGGTAATAAAGAAGAAATAACACATATTGCTATGCAGAAGGGAATATTGAGACAGAATTTGTCTTTTAAAAAATGTGTTCATTTGTTCAAAAAATATTTACTGAGCACCAAAAAGTGTTCGTTTGTTCAAAAAATGTTTACTGAGCACCAAAATGTGTTTGTTTGTTCAAAAAATGTTTACTGAGCACCTGATATGTATCGGGGACAGGAAACAAGGACCCTGCCCTCACAGACATTCCATTCTCATTGGGGAAATGTGAAGATTGTGCTGTGTTAAAACAATAAACAAGTAAAAATGTCAGGTAGAGATCAGTGCCCTGAAGCAAAGTATACTGGTTGAGAATTACATTATGGGAGCTGCAGCTGTGGATGGGGTGTGGTTGCTGAAGGCCTCTTTAAATATGTAAATCTAAGGACATGAAGGTCCATGATCCAACAAGCTTTTTAAGATTTAACCCTAATTAGGAGCCAACAGGAAGTATTAAGAGGAGAAAAGAGTGAAGGCTTCACACAGCTGGGGATGCCTTTAATTCCATAGAGATGGGAGGGAAGAATCACCAGCCATCAGGAATAATAAGTACATGTTCCTCAACTTCCTAGAATCTAAGTGTTTATCCCATGCCTTCTACTTTGGCAAGGGAGACAAACAAGGGTCACGCTAGAAACAGATCATCCTTGACACTTCACAGTGGTTGAAATTAATTGCCGTGGGATAATAGCACCAAGACTTGTAAGCTCATAACAAATGTTGCTTTCAAATCAGTTATGCAAATACAGCTTTAAGTAGCCTAATATATGTAGATTTATGACTAGTTCCTTAAAGGTAACAATTTCAAAACAATTTTTTTCCCTTAAAACTCCTCTAAATTCTAAGAGGAATTTATAGTATAAAATAAACATGAGAGAAAAAAGCAAACAATAGACCTCTAAAGTTTTCCATAAAGAAATGTAGCTTTTTCTACTAGAAATAATAACACAGACCCACCAATTTCTTTTCTCACATAGCATATTTTACTGAGCTCTTGCATATATCAGAAGGCAAAAGCAGCCAGCAATCTGGAGCTCTGGCACATAGAAGATTTCATCTCATTTTGCATATATAGGGCCTCATGCTGTGGAATTAACAACTTTTAGATTGTTCTAGTGCAACCATTGAGCTGTTTATTTTGAATATGATGCACATTTTTAATTTAAATAAAATGCATTTAATATTGATATTTTTTCATCCATATTCAGTATGCCATTCAAACTATAAAATACACTGATGATATTAAAAAAGTCGCTTCTGGAGCTGAAAAACCTATGTTTCTACAGGACATTTCACTTACGCTTAGTACAAATTTGCCACTCCAGAATTCCTCAGCCTTCTCTAGCCCAATCAATAACCATAGATAGTTTATAATATAAAAAGTTTTTCTACAGCTACTAACCAAGTATATTACACAAGATGCTTTTTGATATTCTATAAAGATATTGAATTCATTAGATATGTGGTTACTGAATTAGTAAAGCACTGGTGCACTAACTAAATGGCAAATTTTATAAGGAGACCTAATAAACATATTAGCCTGTACACTGAGCAACAACCAAAAATTAATGTATCCAAGACCGCCTCCCTTTGGCCGTTAAACCACTGGGTGGCAATTCCTGGAAATACTTGAAGGACTTACTACCATGGTATATTGTCAGATCAACTCCTTAATGACACAGGGGAAGCAATTTGAAGATTTATTAGAAATATTCAAATTATATATTCATAGTTGATGTTCATGGAATTTTACATAATCCCATCCAGATTACACATGAGAAAACTGGCAAAAAATAAATGAACGACAACCTTGCATCATGTAGGTGATTGGTGGGTTTTGCTTGCTTGAGCTGGTGATATTCTATACAACTAAGAGGGTAAAGAAAATAATTTAAGGGTTCAGTTGGAGCCATCTCTATGGTTTTTCAACAGATTTTTTTTTAAAAAAAGTTTTTCAATTCAATGAAAGTACAAGAAAGAATGCACACACTCTTATTTATAACTCTAGGTTCTTTCTGAGTTTTATGTGAGCTCGAGTGAAAACTTTTATTAAAATGCAGAGAAATCAGATCATATAGTACAGAGAAGCTAAAACCATTTACTTTAAAATGAATCTCACAAAAAATTTATAATTTCCTGATAGATCTTCTCCTGTCATCTTCAAAGACCATCAGTGAAAGTTTTATTTTCATCATTTTTAAGCAGAAAATCCTTAATCATTATCAAAAGAATTTAAATTTGAGGTACCCATCTGTTGCATTTTTTAGAGGCTCCAAACACCCTTCGTAGAGAGAAACCTTGGTTTTGAACTTCAGTGATTAAACACTAGTCTCCTTTGTACAATCTGCTTATACTGCTGTTAGATAGCAAGTATTTTAATGCCAACCTTCAGTCAAGAGCCTCTTGTCCTACAAGACACTCATTAGTCAAGGAAAAAATATCATCTACATTTAAAAAATAAAAGAAGGAAATCTGTGCTCACACAAGTGTTTTATGTTGCATGTTTTCTTTTTTAATCTCCAATTCAGAAGCTTTGCAATCACCAGATTTGTGAACTTACTTCCTCTCTGAAATAATAAAGAGACCACTTAATTATCATCTCATGGTCATTTTGCCTGCTTCGTGCAGATTACAAAACCCAATAACAGCTTTAATGAAAGGCATTTCTTCATGGCCGCAACCTCTCTACACCTGGACTGTAGCTTTCAGAAGATGATTATACGGTTGCTGCAAGAAGGTGATCACACAGGCCAAAGTCACAATCCAGATGTCTGAATTCCTCCTAAGCACCTTACCATGAGAGCACAATGCAGAACATGAATGGCTCCGAAGGATGGACTGGCTTATCAAAGAGACCATTTTAAACATCCATAACTTTTTGAAAAGATGATTCTAAGTAAACATAACAGTACAATGAGGTTAGGATAATGGCCTGACTTCATGAAAAGTTAACCAGCTTGTAGCTGGAATTAAGAATAATGGCAAAAGGAGGTAAAACTGATATTTTACAGTAATTTTCAACAAGGTAAATAAAACACTGCTTAGGTGAGAAAACCTAGGAAGAATACAGAATTCTACCCATCAATTTGTTATAAGTGACAGCATATGTTGTGTTTTATTTTGAATTCTCTGATAAATGAATGTTTATCCTGGGATCAATGGCTCTGGGTGAATGGCAGATTGCAGCAGCAACTGCTTTCTTATGGAGAGAATTATCTTAAATCAGATCTCCTTTGTTTGATGAAACCTAAATTGCAGGGGGAATATTTAAACATCTGAGGATAAAATCCATAGATAAGCTAACACGTGGCTCCAAGATGCATTTAGCAGAACTAATGGTCTCTATCATTCTTCTACTCTAAAAGCTACAGATAGAATATACAAGTGAAATAGCAAAATACTGTATCATTATGGGTGCCCTAATGAGGGACAGTAGGCCACCAAAATAGTATATTTACTTCGAGTGATATTGGAAGGCTGGGGAAAATAAGACATTTTCTATGTTAAGTCCAGCTAAAGATAACTAAATTAAGAATAAAAACTCCTTCTCTCTTTCGTTTCCTATTTTTGTGAGGCTAAGCAAAACATGGACAGTATCTCTCCTGTACAGTATCTATGCCCACAAATACACTCAGCATACCCCGGGACCAAGACGACTCTATTCTGTAGGTGACCACATATCCATTGCCTTGATTAAAGTGGTGGAAAAATTAACCACAATTAAGAGCTTAGTCCCATAGGGCAGACATTTACGTGTCAGAATCCTGTGTCAGTCACTTACTAGCTGTACGATTTCAGGTAGAGTATTGAACCTTTCTAAAAGCCTGTTTTTCTGATCGGTTAGCTACAGAATGATAAGAATACATGAAGTATTAAAATGCTGTTTCACCCCCATATCCCTGCTTCTCATGCACTTCTCAGCCGACTCCAGTGCTGCCTCCTCCCACCCCACTGAAAGAGCTCTCCTTAAGATCGCCCTTGTCACAAAACCCTATGGACATTGTCAAAGCCTCCACTCTTCTACTAAGATGCCTCAACAGCCTCTAACGCTGTTGGCCATTTCCCCTTTCTTGTAACACCTCCTGCTTTTTGTAGAATGAGAGAGAAAGGCAGACATCCAGAGGAGAAGCCACCATAGTCTGAGGGACAGCAGCCACCTGCATTTCTTTTGGCATTTGGAACCTGGTTTCTAGCCTTCGTGAGTTCGGGTTCTGTGACAATGTCATGAATCCTTACTGTGAATTTCTCTCTGAAGCACCTTAAAAGGCCAGAGACATGATGCAAATGGAAGACGGGACCACCTTTAAATCTATTTAAAGTTTTCCTCTTCACCATCCAGTACTGTGTACCCACCCCACCTCGATTTCTTAAATTTGGGCAATGGACAAGCATACAACACATGCATATGACAGGCATTGAGAAGCTGTGAAAAGAAACATGAAAGGCCGTGCTTAATATGATCCATTCTTAAAGCCCCTTCGCCAGCTAAGTGGTGTCCCTGGAAAGTCCTTGCAGGTCAGGGGCTGGAAAGGTTTCCTTGAATTTGGAGGAAGCTAACTTAGGACTGCCTCAGGCCTGTGATATTTTTTTCACCCCCTTGGCTATTTAAAATAAATAGCCAAGGCTTTGTCCCTTTGGCATATCCTGCCCGATTATAAGCTGAAGTCAGGACAAATAGCTCATGTCCCTGACTCATAGCTAAGGATGAAATGGCTGCTTCAAAGAGTCACTAAATCATACAATTCTCCCGGCAAAGGACAAATTGAGTTTGCCCCTCGCCACGGGGTCAAACAGGTATCAACAGGACTTGGAATCAAGCCTCTTATGTTTCTGCTTTGCCCGAGGCCCTCCTAACTGCCCCTGAAATCGGTGACTCCATCTCTCCCACATCCAGCAGCACCTAGGAAAGAGATTCAGTGCTGTGTTACTGCAAAGGCTCTGGGACTGTCAGTGATGCATTTGCTAAGACAAAGACTGACAAATTGCACTCCTCACATTAATTTTCAAGTACATTTTTAAAAGCACATGCCTGTGATGAAGTATTTTGAATAGTGCTGTGGATGTCAAGGAGACATTTAAAATATCTCACTCATAATTTCTGAAAATCTTCCTCATTCAAAGTTGTCACAGCTTGACGGCTTAGCTCTGTTTTGAGTATATTCTTTTACAATGTACTACAAACTGATTGAAGAGCTGACAAATCTGACTTAACCCAAACAAGAATCTTTAAATATATCTGATTGAAAAGAATGTTTAATGAGAATGCACATACAGACATTACATCTAGCATCCTATTTTTAAAAAGTCAAATTACACAATTAAAATCTTTACTGAAAATATGCCTCTACCCCCCTTGCAACTAGAAAAAAAGAAAATCACTCCACTATCTATTGAGACAAAATGTTGAAATTATTAGAAATGTCTCTTATCAAATATTCATGTATTTTTTTTCCTGCAGAAAACCCAGGATTGTGTTTCCTGTATGTACCTTTAAACAAAGTTTAACACAGTTATTGCCCAATTTATCCATTCCTTTGAGTCCAATGACTTGTCTTGGCTTATACAAGCAACTTATAAGAAAGAGACTAAAGCACTGAAATAAGGTTATTATAATTTTTTCTAACCCAGGCTAGAAAAGTAACCTTATTATTAAATACAAAAAAAAAAAAAAAGGACTCTGTACCTTAATAAAGGGAGAGAAATTGGTTCTGGAATGCAGGAAGCAACCATGAGCTGAGGCTCTTAGTGCAATGAGGGCTTTACCCAACAAGCACGGCAATCCCATAAAACCCCACTGACAGCAGCAGAGAAGGAATCGTAGAAACTAAAGATGTAACTGACTAAATAGGTCATCTATTTCAATAGAAATTTTACCAGATTTATACAAGACTCCTTTGAATTTACAATACAACTTACTTTCAAGGGGGTCCAAATACTGAACAAAAAATTGGCTTTTTTTTTGGAGAAAAGGGCTGCTGAAGAAACAGCCAGAATATTACCTCCCAAATATTTGTTAAGTTTTGTTAAAATCCACTTGGTTCCCCACATCCTTTCTTGCATTAATATTATGTCACTAATAAATAGTAGATGAAGAACAAGCCAAAACATAAGGCAAAAACTCATGCCAGAGAGGAGAATGAAGCAGAGACCCTTTCCAAGTCTGGGAAGAAAGGAAGAAAGAAAAGAAAGGGAAAGGGATGGATAGAAGCATCCCGGCAATCTACAACCTTCAAGAGAGAAAAAGGCACAGAAACATCCAGAAAGTTCTGTTAGAATTTGAGAGCACTAGGAAAAGGTGCCCTATTGCCATGGGTGTAGCTGAGGAAGCCAGGAGCTTCTCAGAAAAGCCCAACTGTTCATCAAGTCACCACCTTTCATATACCGTGGAAGTGACAAAGCGACATCATGCTCTGTGGGCCTGGCAGATATTTAAACCAGGTGATTCTGTGGGCATTTCAGAGCCTCCTTCCCCTCCGGGCCTGTCCAGGGTCAGTTCCCACAAAATGGATGTGGTTTCGCCTTCGGTGTGGTTCTCCAGTGGCTGCTCTACACAGAGACTCCAAACAGTTCGGAGCTTCCTGCTCTCCGCTCGGGTACAACCTAAAACAGCTCCAGGACAGGTCAGACCTTCCCGTGGCCAGCATTTTGTTCATGGAAAAGATGCACTACCTGTTTGGCCATCAGTGGACATGTAGTGATTTTTTAAATGCAGTCTTCCAGTGGCTCTGTCTGACATGAGTGAAATCCACAGTAGTCCCAAATGTAAGCTCCCTAAAGGTCCCTGACAATTACATGAGCCAAATCCTTAAAATCTATCTATCTATCTATCTATCTATCTATCTATCTATCTATCTATCTATCTATCTACATCCTATTGGTTTTGTTCCCCTGGAGAACTGTGACTAACATAGTACTAACATAATATTCTCTAAAGAAAATAGCCTCACCAAATCCTCTCTTCTCAACATTTTTAGCTTTTCTATTTTGATATAAAGGAAAGAGTTCTTTCCTTTAAACAGGCTGCATTCTAATCTAGTACCTTAGTTGAGGAGCATCTGCAACATCTTTTTACCTTTGGAAACCCTATTGCAATGTTCTGTCATAGGTGTTTATAGGGACAGGAGACAGGATAAGACCAGTGCTCAGGACAAGGAGACCTTGGAGAGTAGGGACCTCACACTCAGAGATAAAGATAGGGCCCATGGTCCATGGTAGATCCCATTATGCCTAGGAACTAAGTTGGCAATTTACCACTGGTGAGAATCAGCCCATAACAACCCTGATAGGTTAGTGTCAACTATGAATTGACTGTATCTGCATCTACAAGAGACGGTTTCAAACTAAAGAAGACCCAATTAACATGACTGGAAAGTTTTTTTGTTTTGTTTTGTTTTGTTTTACTTCTTCCACTAGAGGGAATAAGTAAAAGAAAATATGAGAACAATGTGAAATCAGTTTTAGAAAACAAAGAAAGCTATATGTTTACTCACATCTGAGTCATAATGAGAATTTGGGCTTTTCTCAATCTATTTCACAGAGAGAAAGTTGAGTAACTGCAGGCTAATATTTCTGGGCTGTAATCAATCAACCATGATATAAGCTAAGCAGGAGTGTGCCATGGATTCACATAGAATGTGGAAAAGCATGGTACACAGAAATAATCAGTGCCCAAAGGTGAAGCAGGGCAAAAAAAAAAAAAAAAAAAAAAAAGGAGTAAGAATTGCAAATTGATCCAGGTTAGGGCATTTCCATTAGCCTCTTCTGGGATTATCTGGAAATTCTTCAATCCTTAAAGAGGACTAATTGTAAGGAAATGACAGAACTATAATGTAGTTATAACTGTGTTTTTATTGTAGTGTGTGTAGATGTGTGTATATAACATGCATAAATGCACATACTTATAAAATATTCATTATATATTCTTGAGACAGGTCATAAATTTCATCTACTTCCAGATATTAACAGACCCAAACAGTGATGGGTACTGGACATTTGAACACTTCTGTCTTTTAAGCAACCAAGACCGACAGCGTAGTACATAGTTAAAAGCACATATTCTGGAGGTTTCAAATCACAGCTCCTTCATTTATTAGTAATGTGACCTTGGGAAAGCTATATAACCTCCTGTGTCTCATTTCCTGATGTGCAAAATGGGAATAATAGTAACTACCTCATAGGGGTGTTATAAGGATTAATGAAGGAACTTAATATCTATTCAGCCCTCAGAATAGTACCTGGAATATGGTGAGCTCCACATAAAGATTTGTTAAATAAAACTAACATGGTAATATGCATTAAGGTCATGGTTATAAATTATGTAAATTGTATATTTTATTTTATTTGGATATTTCACTTTTTTGTTGTTTTAAATCAATCATTTGTATTCTCTTTATAACATTCAAAAAAGGGGGTAGGGACTAAAATTTCAATTATTATTTTAAAGTTGCCTAAATCAAGTGAGTTAATATAACAACTATAATTAAAATGGAGGTCCTAGGACATTATCAGAAGTGTAGGAATAGCACTAAAATATATAAGATTGTGGAGATATTAAATTAATATTTTAAAAAAGGACACAAATATCATTCTTTTATAGAGAAAATACAAAAACATAGTGAGGCTTTGAAATTCAAACTATCAAAACTTTCTACTAGCTAGGATTTTGACTGAAAAATCAAGTATTTATGAAGGTAAATTTTAAAAATTCTAGGTATGACTTATAATCAACTATCATTTAGGCCAATCTTCCATCTACTATAATCAATGAAAACTGATAAATTGGGATGATTTATCTGATGCACTATAAGATTTTTAAATAAAAATGATCTCATTAAGTTTAATATATTGTTTTTAATCACAGGAGTATAAACTCAAACATTAAAGATTTCAAAGTGGGGAAAAAAAAAGAGGATGCCTAACCTTCAGCTAACCAAAAATAAAAATATTTAATTATCAAAAATACCCCATTCTTCCAGCATTCAAGTTTATTCGCAGTTCGAATGTTTTATACTGGCAAAATTATTTTCAACTACTTGTAATTTGGTAATGTGGTTGTTAACAAAGAAGAAATTTTTCTGCAACTGGTAATACAAAAAAAAATAGCCACTAAAGGCCATACTCATAATAAAAGTTCACAAAGAAGTTCAGCAGCTTAGATCTTTTTGTGGGGAATGTATTTGGTTTTCTGCACAAGCTAACTCAGAACTGAGAAATAGAGAAGGAAATGCAATATAATGGCCACCCACCGACAGCATTCAACATGACACAGACCAGGACACACGCAAACAGATCACAATGCACACCTGGCTTTAGGGAGCTGGAATCTATGGTCATTATATTTGTAAGCTTTGAGATTTCCCACAGTTATTTACACAAATAGAGCCTCACATCATTAAATCCTCATCAGGGCTGCCACTCTCTGCCTCTGGCCACACAAAATGTGCTAAGGAAAATGATATTTCAGAGCTTCATCTTAAGGAGACCAAGAGGTTACAATTTTCCTTCTTGGAGCCCTCTGGCTAGAGGCTGAGAATTTCTAGGACATTCATCATCAGTTTCTCTCAGTGTCCTTTGTTCTGAAAGGTCATTGTCTGCTCCTTGGAAGAAGCATCATGCCAAACTTCTTCTTTGAGATATATATTTATAAATTTTTATATATATACATATAAATTCTCAAAATAGTGGCAACCTTGAGCATAAACGCTCAGAGAATATTCTTGTTTTAGGTGGGGTTGCTACAACAGAATACCACAGACTGACTGGGTGGCTTCAACAATAAGCCTTTCTTTCTCACAGTCCTGTAGGCTGAGAGGTCTGAGGTCAAGGTGCTGGCAGATTCGATTCCTGGTGAGGGCCTTCTTGCAGACTGCTGTCTTCTTGCTGTGTTGTCATATGGAGGGACTGGGGCATGTACTAGCTCTCTCTGGTCCCTTCGTATGCACTTAATCTCATATAAATGTTCCACCGTTATGACTTCATCTAAACCTAACTACCTCCCAAAGACCCTACCTTCTAGTATTGTCATATTGGAATTAGGGTTTCAACATGAGAAATTTGAGGGGACACACACATTTAGCCCATAATTTTCCATCTGTCCCTACGTGCTATCTCAGAAGGGTTTTCCTATACCTAGACAATAGCCACATCATCACCTCTCTTTGTATCTAATCCTCTGGTCACACAAAAGGGCAGCTTCGAAGTTAAGTAGTATCTTCTGATCCTTCTCTTCAGATTATATGATAGAGAAAATCATTAAAATGGGACTGAAAAACTTAAATAAAAAGATCAGACTTTGAAATCAGTATGTGTTTGATTTTGTATAAAATGCTTAATCTTATTTCCTCCTCTGTCAAATTGAGTAACAATAACACCTACTTCTCAGATTATGCTGTGAATATTAAATGAGATCCAGTTTGTCATTCATCCCAGTAATTCTTGAGTGCCTACTCCATGCAGATACTGTTCTAGATACTCAGGATAGCACAGTGAAGAAGACAGCAGATTGTCAAAATCTTTGCATCACTGAGCTTGCATTCTATTTGGGGAGATAAACAAATACATACAGAGAACTATGTAAAGAAACAAAAGCAGTGTGAACAGCTAGAGAGTAACAAAGAAATCCTATTGAGAATACGGATGGTCGACCAAGACTTCTCTTGGGGGAAAAAATTGAGTGGAGACCTATTAAAGTGACAGAGCAAGTCATGCACATATGTTCAAGAAGAGAATTCTAGACTGAGAGAATAGCAAGCACAGGTTTTATGAGATGGCAACATGCTTGGGGTGCTCGGGGAATAATGAGGATGTACAGTGGCCAATGAGGAGAGTAGGAGGAAATGAGATCTGAGAAATAGGAAGAAAGGAGTGGAGGCTAGCAAAGAGTAAGCATTCAAAAGGAAGATATTATTAACACATTTCATCTCTGTATTACTGGTGCAGGTTAGTATTAGATGCTTTCCCTTAATACTATTAACAATCAAAACACACACACACACACACACACACACACACACACACACACACACACAGAGTGCACACGTGCGCACTGAAGAGGTTATGGTCTCATCACTTTTCCACAACACTATCAGCACAGCTATGGGGTTCTCATTGACCCTGGGCTCTCAGTAAGTGGCAACTGCTTTTTTTTCTATCCAAGGTCTGGTTCATCCTAATGAAAATGCATCATTGGCACTTGCTTCCTGCATGGCTGGGAAAATGCAGTAGAACCAAAAGACCCCATCCAGATGGAGGAGCTTGGTGGAACATCTGCCTTGTGTGTCTGTCACCTCCCTACCTCCTGCTGCTGTGTTAGCTGCCAGCCATTACAGCAGCTCCTAAGTCAATGCTCCTCTTCTAGTGCCTTCCTGGAGCTTTAACAAATTATCTGCACCACCATTCCCAACAGCACGGTGCCTCCTTTCATAAAACTACAGAAAGGTCCTTACGGAAATCTTAGTCCTTTAAAAATCTGCACTATTATTTGATCTCCAAAATTGGATCCAATAAACCATAGTCATGTCTGTGAATTTCATATCATCTGGCATTAGGCAGCTAATTCATTGCATCGATTACACAGATGGCCTATACTGGTCCATTTGACATTGAAGAAATGAGATAGCTATGAAAAACACATTCATTCATCTCCTCTACCACCACTCTAGTCCAAATCACTCTCATCTCCTGCCTTGATTATTACAAGAGCCTCCTAACTGATCTAATCCAAACCACCTTAGCCCAAAGCATCACTTCCCTGATTATTGCTAATAGTAGATTGCCTCCTAACTAGCCTGTTGCTACTCCAGCTCCTCTTATCCCAGGTGATTTTTCACACTAGGACATGTCAAGTGACATTTTTGAAACCAAATTCTGAACATCTATGTTTTGTATAAAACCTTTGTATGGTTCCCCAAAGCTATTAGGAATTATTTGTTAGGCATAGATGAAGATTCCCACTGTCATGCTTACGGTGATACACAATCTAGCCTTTGCCTAGCTGTTCTCTAACAGCACTCTCCCCTTGTTCTCTGTACTTTAGTTCTATTTGACCTTTTTTTCCTATTCTGCCAACATGCTATGGTCCTTTCTGCCTTAGGGATTTTTGTGTGTGTGTGTGTAATACTATTGCCTCAGACTGGAAATTCTTTCCAACCTCATTTCACTTCACCTACTAAGCTATCACCTTTCATATCCCAACTCAAACACCACTTCCTCAAGGATGCCTGTCCTGTGCTCCTCAGACAGGACCACAACTCTCTAATCCTCTCTAATATTCCTCTACTTCTGAAGCTCTTATAATTTGCAATTCCATGTAACTGTGATTATTTTATTAAATACTCATCTCCCTCCACTAGGCTGAATTTGCCAAGAAGTCAGGGCCTTCATCTGCTTTTCTCACCTCTAAAATCCCAGGACTTTCTGGCTCCAAAGCTAGTGCTCATTCCACTGCTTTCCAGACAGATTTATCAAAGAAACAGCCATTCAGACCTCAACAGCTCTCAGTAATGGAGGCTGCTTGTACAGGTTTCCTAAAACTATGGGACTTGATTCATTTTATGTAAGAGAAATAATAATAGTAGTATTTTCAAGCATATGCCAGGTGGTGGGATTTACCAGTAAACAAAATGTAAGATCTCTGGCTCCATAAAATTTAGCTATTAGTAGGTAAAGATAATCAATAAGCAATAAATATAATCTGTACATTATATCATTTGTTGGAAGATGATATATGCTATAAAAAAGAAAACAGAGGAGTTGAGAGCATTGGGATAATGGACTGCAATCTTTAATATGTATGTGCCTAACAACAGAGTGTCAAAATGCATAAGGCAAAAAGTAATAGAACTACAAGACATAGATGAATTGACTGTTACAAGTGGAGACTTTAACACCTCTCTATTAGAAATGGACAGATCCAGCAAGCAGAAAATCAGTAAGGACATAACTGAACTCAACAGCACTCTCATCAATAACATGGATATAACTGGCTTCTATAAACTATTTCATCCACATTTTTCTCAAGCTCACATGGCATATTCACTAAGAAAGACCATATCCAGGTTTCTAAAACATACCTTAACAAATTTAAAATAATAGAAAACATAAAATATATTCTCTCAGAACACAATGGCATTAAGCTAGAAACCAGTAACAGAAAGATAGCTATAAAATTTCATAATACTTAGAGACTAAACATTATGCTTCAAATTAATACAGGAGTCAATGAAAAAAATCTCAAGATAAATTTTAAAATATTTTGAACAAAATGAGAATAAAAATACAACTTATCAAAATTTGTGAAATGCAGTGAAAGCAGTGCTTAGAGGAAAAGTTATAGCATTAAATTCATATATTAGAAAAGAAAAAAAGATCTGAAATTAATCATCTTAGTTTCCATCTTACTAGAAGCTAGAAAAAGAAAAGCAATAATAAAAATTAGAACTAGTATCCTGTGACCTTTCAAAACTCACCTATTAGTTCTAGGAATTTTGTATTTGGTTTAATTTAGTTTTGTTTGTTGTTGTTTATAAATTCTTTGGATTTCATATGCAGAAAAATCATGTTGTCTGCAAATAGAAACAATTTTATTTCTTTTTCAATTCCTAAGTCTTTTATTTATTTTTACTGCCCATGGCACTGGCTAGGCATTCTAGGAGAATATTGCATTGGAGTGATAACATAGAATATTCTTTCCTTGTTACTTTCTTCATGGGGAAAGCATTCAATCTCTCCCCATTAAGTGATTTTGGCTATGGTTTTGTTACAGTTACACTTTATTAGGTTAAGGAAATGCTCTTTTATTCCTAGTTTTTAGAGAATTATTGTAAGAAATAAATATTGAATTTTAGCAAATGCTTTTATTTTTGTATCGAGATGATCATATGATTGTTTTTCTTTAAAGTGTTAATGCAGTACATTACCCTGATTTTTAGATATTAGCTAGCTTTACATTCCCAGAAGAAAACCTTCTTGGTCATGTTGTATTACTCTTTTTATACATTGTTGGATTGATTTTGGTAATATTTTATGGAGAGCTTTTACAATGATATTCATAAGGGATATTGTTTTATCTATTTATTTATTTATTTATTTTTAGTTTCCTTCTCTTATAATGACTTTGTCTTGTTTTCATATCAGTATAATGCTGGCTTCATAAAATTAGTTGGGAAGTGTTCCCTTCTCTTCTATATTTCTGTAAAAAATTTTGTAGAATTTGTGTTAATTCTCCTTTAACTGTTGATCAGTGAAATCACACAGGCCTGGAGATTTCTTTTGCAGATTTTTAACTAGAAACTCATTTTTTTCAATAGTAATTGGATTATTCTAGTTACCTGTTTCATCTTCAGTGAGTTTGGTAATTCATATATTTTAAGAAATTAGTATATTTTATCTGTTGTTGAATGTTGCATTCACATACATAGAGTTGTTTGTAGGATTTTATTATCTTTTTAATGTCTAGGGGGTCTGTGGTGATATCCACTTATTTTACTCCTGATAATGGCAATTTTTGTCTTTTCTCTCTCTTTTTCTGTTTGATCGTCTTATTAACAACATCAGTGTACTTCAGAGACTTTTAAGATTTCCTACAATAAACATTTGTCATTTTATAATTAGAAAGATATTATAATTTTAAACATCATTTGAAATTTGCTTGCTTCTTTCTTTAAGTTGCAGATAATGATGCCTACAACATGGGGTTGACAGGTGGATTAAAAGTGACATGCACATAAAAGTAGCATACAATTTGTACTCATGTGTTAGCTATGGTGATTATAACTAAAGGAAGAGAGGTGTGTAAATGAATTAGAAGAATATTGTTATCCAAATTAGAAAAATAGTGTAAATGAATTAGAAGAATATGGCAATATCTGTATTATGATTTTGGTGGCTTAAGAGAAGAACCTAAACTTTAAAACCTTGTTTCCCACATTTAGAATAAGGTTATCCATAATTAGACATGTGACATTCATTTATTTAAAAAAATGTAGTCACTCCTGAAAATGATTAATCACAACTAAAAATTCAAAGTCCCTATAAATAAGTAGGCAATTATCTCATTATTTCTGAAACATCCAATACATTTCTTTGAAGACCAGTCACCGAAACTAAATCCTACAATATAGTCAACTGATTCATATTTAGGTCCTCAGGTAGATTATCTGTGGCCTTAGAACATGCTGACTTACTTGTCATATGTTTCAAATTAATCAAAAAACAACTAATATAAACCTGTTCTAAAAAGGAATAAGTCGGATTATGTACTTTTATTTTCTTTTTTATTTTATTTACTTATTTATTTTTTAATGCCTACAGCACCTGGTCTTCCTAGGTGGTCTCCCATCCAAATACTAACCAGGCCCAATCCTGCTTAGCTTCCAAGATCAGATGAGATTGGGCATGTGCAGGGTGGCATGGCCATAGACGGATTATGCACTTTTAAACTTCAACATTTGTATTAGCATAGTTTAGGGGCAAATGGGAGGGCAGAGAGAGGAAATTGTATCTACCTTTAAAGCACGTAAGGTGAGTTGTTATAACTCCCAAAAAGACCTGCTAAATTCCCTCCTTCTGAAGCTCAGAAACACTTTACCTGGCATTTGAAAGATGCCACTCTATAAAGAAGTGATCTCCTAAATACAGAGTTCTCAGAGCCCCATGAATTAGCAGGCAGGAATGAGGCGAGAGAAATGACAAGATGAGGTTTCCAATTGTAGGAGGAAGAAGAAATTAGATGAAGCCAACACATTCAGCCATGATTTATGAAATAACCAAGTACTAACTCTTAAGCCAACGGCGTACTTCCAGACTATATGCAAGTACCAAATTACCATAAATTAAGCTCAGGCAAAAATAAGGCCATAAAATGGACATTTTACAGTGGCTATTGACTATGATATCCAGTTTGCATTAAATCTTCCGAAACATTGTTACTTTGTCAACTGAATTAGTAATTGGTGTCTTCTTGGGAGGGAAATATATAATGCTTCAAACTCCATATATATTATTCACCACAATTAAAGTTGCTTGCAATAAGAAGCTGCTGTCTATATACATCAGACTAATTATTTTGTGCTTTTTTACTAAGATAATGGGACTCTGCTGCCAGTGGGCAAATCCTGATCATACATTATATCACACTTTCTAGCAATTTTTGATGAAAACTACAGGTGGAGACAGATTATAACAGGAACAGCTAATTGAAATTCATCTCCATTTTGCTTCAGATGGAAGACATGCTGCTTGAGCCCTAAAACATATTCAATTTCATTCAAATTAGATGCAGATTTTTCAGGCAAAACTAAATTCAAAAAATATACATTTCAAAGGTCCTGGAAGAGAAAGAGGAGTACCATAAAAGTTGACCACTGGAGTTTATTAGGCTACTGCTTTCCAAGGTAGGGACAGAGAACTGAACTCCTGCTAAGGTCATTATCTTTGCTAGATCAGATTCATTGGAAGTTAGTCGCACCAATGCTCCACAAAGAGCATGAGAAATACTGTTTCATCCTTTAATAAATTTACCTAACATTCCGCGGTCAGGTCTCTTCATCTGTGCGCAGGTCCCCAGGGCCTCCTTCTGTGTCCAGCCCCTGGCACCGTCTCCTAGGACAGAACATTGAGATTTTTCAGTGAAACATTGAGTAGGAAGCTGTTGCCTTCCTGGACCAAAAATATTTTATATACAAACACACTCATACACACATATATACAAACACACATACACACGTACATTCTTACACATACTCACATGCATTCATATATATATATACACATATACATTCATATGTTATATATGTATGTGTTTATTTTATGCGCGTATATGTGTGTATATGATATGTATAACCCCTTTTTTGACTGTAAACCAAAACATCTCTCAGTGGCAATAAGGCTGATAAAATACTTAGCAAAGTATGAGATAGGTACTCAATAAAAATTATTTAAAATGGAAAATTTATGAGTTATTTTTGTTAAATGCTAGACAATTACTTCTTATGAACAATTGATTTTTTCATTAATCTACTCATTCATTTAACTGATATTTGGTGAATACCAACTATGTGCCATGTACTAAAACAAGTGCCAGAGACAGAGCAGTGAACTCAAGAGTCAGCCTTCAAGAAGTTTTCCTTCTTGTGGGGAAGAGACAAAGAGGTAAATGTATCAGATGGTGATATGTGCTAGGAAGAAAAATAACAAGATTCAGTGAAAAGGAGTGATGGTGGGTGCTATATATATGGTGGTCAGGGATAATCTCTCTTCTACGGTGGTATTTTAAGAGTCCTGAATGATGAGAGAGTAAGCCAGGCAGATAAATGGAAGAAGAGCATTCTAGGCAGAGGAAATGGCATATGCAAAGGCTGAGAAACAGGAGCATGCTATGACTGGAATATAATGAGAGAAAGGAAGAGTAAAAGATGAATGAGGTCAGAGAAAGAACAGAGGAAAAGATAATGTTCAGCTTATAAGCTTTCATAGTGGCTTCAGCTTTTACTCTGAGTGAGATGAAAGCCATTGAAGGGATTTGAACAGAGAAGCTGCATAATCTGACATTTTATAGGGCTTTTTCTGTTTGCTCTGTAGAAAAGATGGAAGGGAGAAGGGGAGAAGCAGGAAGAATAGTTAGGAGGTGACTACACTAACCCAGGGGAGAGATGCTGGCAACTTGAACGAGAGCACAGCCAGATTCTGGATATATTTTAAAAATAGAGACTATTGGAGTTGCTGACAGATGTATGCAGAGTGGGGTGGGGGTGGGGGCGAATGAATCAAAGTTTACTCCCAAGATTTCTACTTAAACAAGTAGAAGAACTGAGTTGCATGTAAAGTGCCTAGGATGCAGCAGATGCTAAAAGATGCTAGCAGTCAGTATGCATATTAGTCCCTTGGTGTTGGACCAATGACTATCCTTTTTACCAAGCACAGGTAGCCTAATGAACAGCTGTAATGGAAGACGTTGTCTTCGAGCTGTTAGCTTCTATCATGAAGGAGGATTCTAAATGCCAATAACTTCTTTGGTGGAAGAGGGAGCTGGTATCTTAATACAGAAACTACTGATAAATCTCCAGGGATTATACGAACAATTTCTATAAAGTTTTTTTTTTTTTTTTTTAGTACTGTATTTTAAGATGGTCTAAAATTTTCACAGGCAACATATTTAAATCAAAAGTAATGCAATCCTTCTAATTTGAGTTATAATTATAAATAACTATCAAAGGTATGCTTTAAATACAATGAAAGCAATATATAATATAAAGCCAAAACAAAGCAATACAGCTGAATGCAGTCTTTTAAGAAGTATAGCAATATGGTTTCTTTAAGGAGATATGTTTAGAATAGTCAGCATGAATACTATATTGGTTACAAATATAAATAGCTTCATGGAATGTATAAATAAGTTCATAGACTACAGAACGATAGATCCATAATCACTTAATAAGAGAGAATTGAGTATTCTACGGGTACATTACTAAATATAGAACTGACAACCAGGCAGACAATTATGATCTTCCAAAATATTCTTTTTGCAGCCCTCTTCAGAGACAGAATATAAACTGGTTGAATAGGAAGGTAAATCTGAAGATATCACCTCTGCTCTTTAAGACTTTCCAGTCTCTATGATAAAATCATGGAGGTGATTTTACACCAAGAAGAGAAGCATTTCTGTAGAACAAAACATATCCATATATTTGCCATCCACAAATTGGTGCATAAATGTGCAACTAGAAAATGTTATCTATACCAGTGTGTGCTAGATATTCTCTATCTACCCTCCCGGTCTTCTCTCCAGCCTTATCCATCCTGTTTTGTGTCTCAGGAGTCTGACGTTTAAAGATTGCATCACCTGGACTTTCTAGCCTCTTGGATTGGTCAATGGAAACAACAGAAAAAGATCAAGGGGCAAAAGAGACAGAGGTTTTCCCCGCTGCTGGACTATGGATTGACAATGGCTGGCTGTAGTTCCTGTCCAGGAGTCCTCTCTTACACCTAACAAGTCTCACAAGGTTCCAATGATTACTCCCTCCCCTTGCACTTGTATCCTGCTATTGCTGGTTGTGGGTACCTCACGATCCCTTCATATTTACCTTAAGTGTGCCCATACGTTTTTAAACAAGCCATTATTAAAATATCATTAATAACCCTTTTGAGTTTACTATTTCCTACTCCTCAACTAATATACAATGTTTTCCAAACTTGCTTCATAATCGTTATAGAAACATAGATTCCTAGATTCTACTCAAGACTTAATGAATCAGAGTCTCTATGCTTGGAGCTAAAGAACATGTAACTAATAAACAACCCAGGTGATTCTGATGTAGCCAACCTGGCAACCATCCCCAAATCAGCATTTGGGAACCACTGCTCTGCACACTCTGCCAGGCCAAAATGAAGCATTTGAAAACAAACACGATGCTTCCAGAATACAACCCCAGCTACACTTCCCTCTAACACCACAGCGACCACTACTCAGAAAAAGAAGTGGATTTTCCATGGGCAAATCCAAAGCCAAGGAAAACAGGCATACAAGCTGTAGTGATAGGAGAAGCTGCTGAGCACATTAAGTAAATGTGCAAATACCCCTTTCACGTTTGATTAGCTCCTCAATTGAAAACCACTTTTCAACCATTTTCCAGGAAATGAAATCCATATCCACCCCCATCTGGTGCCAAAATTAACAAAGTAGAAAATACTGTCCAGCTTAGACCCAACCAACTTCAGCTTAGAGTGGGCACTAGGGCACCCAGGGCCTCTCAGCCCTGGGGAAATGAAGCCCATTTATTCCTGAAGACCATGAGCCTCTGGTAAGAGCAGCAGATAAACAGAATCAAGAGCCCAACCTGCTCCGGTCTCTGAGGATCTACTCTCCATTTCCAAAGCTGAAGGCATCAGGAGATGCGCTAAGCTGACCATCTGTTCTTCTCTCTGATAATATGTAATTAAGTAATTTATTTATTCAGCACTTAAACCCCCTCCTCTCACCTCCCATTAGTCAGGGATGATTATGCCAGACCCAGCTGTAGGTAGCATATTGCATACTCGGGCAAGCACTGTGCTACAAAGCACTCTGCTAGGCCCCTGGCTATGGCTACCTCTCAGACCCAAGTACAGGAGTGACTGTGTGAAGCTTGCTGCTCTGCTGGCTTCGCTTTCTTCCCCAACGATTAGGTGGCACTTTCTGGCTGTGCGATAAACCATTTACTATGCATATTTAATTCATTTGTTCAAAGATGAATTTGCCCACATCCTCTGATCACTTCCACCAGGCCAGCTTACTGGCTAGGCAGCACCAATGGATTCTTCCCATCTGGCAAATTTTATGTAAGATATAAACAAACACACATGTATACAAAGCCTGATACATGACTAGAGAGCAACGGAATTGATTCTATTAGCCTCCAGCAAAACTTAGAGTAGAAACTATGATAGCATATAGCATGTGTGATGCTTTGTATATTACACATTATGTGCTACATATTACATGTTATTGTGACCTGACCAACAAATAGTTCCCTTTTTCTGAGAGTGTTTTTTTTTTTTTTTTTAACATTTTAAAGGAGAACTATCACCCTTTATTCTATGTCTTTGCAGTTTCAATAGGGTTGGCTTGATCTAGGATTGGGTTGATGATGTTGCTCAGCCCAATAAATGCAAATTCTAGAAATTACTGAAATTTTGGAAAAAATGAAGCTTTTTCTACTGAAGTCTAAGAAGATAGCATGGTTGCCTGGATGGCTGATAATCATCTTGCCATCTCAGCTTTAGTTTGGTGAATAAAATTAATCAAAAAGAACCAAAACTGAGAGATGGAGAGACCAAGTCCTGAGCAACCTAGTTACCATTTGAATACCTGCACCTTGCCAAAGCTATATGTATTCCTGGACTTCTCTATTACCTGAACCAATAAAATCCTGTCATTGCTAAGTCTCTCAGTTATTTTTTGACACTTGAAAAATAGAAAGATTTGGTTAAGATACTTCCCTCAAGAACCATTCAGGCATGAATTGGGCTAAATTCACCTGACTTTAGCCCATACACTGTACAAATGGGATATAAGCAAATATAAGCCAAACTGCAAAAGGCACTTCCAAACAATAATTCCCAGATCATAAAATGCTTGAGAATAAGAGTTAAAGGTTATTATAGTACAACCTCAAGCATCATAAAATGCTTGAGAATAAGAGTTAAAGGTTATTATAGTACAACCTAATGACATCAGTTTCCTAATGCTGAACTTGCCCAACATGCTATAGAGAGTGTTCTTAGAAGAAGATATTAATTTGATGTCTACAAAGATTTCTGTGGTAGACTGAACAATGGACCCCAAAAGATACGTACATCCTAATCTCTGTGAATGTTAACTTACTTTCCAATATATATATATATATATATATATATATATATATATATATATATATATTTTTTTTTTTTGAAGATATGATTAAGTTAAGGATCTTGAGATGGCAAGATTATCCTGGATTATCTAAATGTGTCCTAAATGTAATCACAACTATCTTTATGAGAGGAAGACAGGAGACTTGACTGCATACAGAAGAAGAGAAGGCAATATGACCATGAAGGCAGAGATGTGAGTGATATAGCCACAAGCCAATGAATGTTAGCAGCCACCAAAAGCTGGAAGAGGCAAGAAACTGCTCTTTCCTAGAGCTCCCAGGAGTGTGGCTCTGCTGACACCTTGATTTTGACCCACTGAAACTGGGTCAGTGAGAACAGTGAGAAAATAAATTTCTGTTGTTTTAAACCACTGAGTTAGTGGTATTTTGCTATAGCAGCCTTAGGAAATGAATATAGCCACTCACAACTCCAGTGTTCTATGAGTTTTTGATTCTTGACACCCGTTTATATCCTGATAATAGCATTAGTAAACATTTATTTGGAGCTTACTATGTGTCATACACCATTCCAACAACTTACATGTATTATACCATTTAAATTTCACAATGATCTTATGACATATGTAGCATTAATATGGCATTTTTCAGATAGGCAAACAGAGGCTCAGGGAAGTTAAATAACTTCCTCATGGTCACAATTCTAATAAGTGATAAAGTCAGGAGCTGAATCCAAAGAATTTGATTCCAAAGCCTCATATCTTAACTACTATAGATAATATAATATCTGTCTGTCTGATACCTCCTAATGATGAAGAAAGGGCAAGGCACTTCCCATCTGTAAGGTGAACTATCTTTACACAGGTAAATGCCTCTATTCAGCCAGAGGTCTTCCTCATATCAAGCCAAAATTTATCTATTTCTAATAACTGCATGGTTGTGAAGCCCTCTGAAGACACAAAGAATAAAAGTAATTGCTCTTCCACAGCACAATCATCACATCCCCTCAAGGTTTCTTGAGATGTAAGTGAAACAGCTCTTTCAGTGACTTGGTGGGCGACATGCTCACTGGCACAAGGCGGTAACAGGAAGCTGTCCGGTTCCACATTCCTGTTGTGGGGAGTGGGAGAGAGACTCCCCTAAAAATTCTTAACCAGAAGCCTGTCTGCCCATGAGTTTGGGATTTATTTTACACTGTCCTTTACAGGGTCCTGTATTTCTAAGGCAAGAAATTAACATAAAAAGTCATCCTGGAACACCTGGACGAGAAAATGAGAAACTTGTCTAGATGGAAAAGGACACAGCCCAACCACAGGGGAATCCCATAGACAAAGCCCCACATGCAAAACAAAACTGTAAAACTCGAAAAGGAAAACCTAATATTCATGATAAATCAACAGATAAACAGACCTCCCAAGAATGTCAGATAACAAAATAGTCAAGCAATATCTTTTAAAGAAAAAGAATGTTTACAATGATAAAAAGTTGCATGCAACCTCTTCCTGTAAAAAGTATATAAGCTAGTAGAGGAGATAAAACCTAAGAGCAAAACAAGACAGAGATTATGATGCCTCTACACACTTATAAGAATGGCCCAAATCCAGGATACTGACAACACCAAATGCTGGCGAGGATATGGAGCTACAGGAACTCCCACTCATTGCTGGTGAGAATGCAAAATGGTACAGCCACTTTGGACGACAGTTTGGTGATTTCTTACAATACTAAACATACTTTTACCATATGATCCAGCAGTCTCACTCCTTGGTATTTACCCAGAGGAACTGAAAACTCACGTCCACACAAAGACCTGCAGAGACATTTATAGCAGCTTTATTCATAATTGCCGAAATTATTCAGCGTCAGAAAGAAATGAGCTATCAAGACATGAAAAGACATGGAGAAACCTTACATGCATATTGCTAAATGAAAGAGAAGCCAAACTAAAGAGACTGCATATTGTATGATATCAACTCTATGACATTTTGAAAAAGGCAAAGCTATAGAGTCGGTGAAAAGATCAGTGGTGAACAGGGGTTGGGGTGGGCAAGGAGAGACAAATAGGCAGAACACAGATTTTTAGGGTAGTAAAATATTCTGCATTTCATAATGATGGATACATATTTCCATACATTTGTTCAAACCCAGAGAATGTACAATATCAAGAGTGAACCCTAAGGTAAACTCTGGACTCTGGATGATTATGATGTGTCTGTGTAGGTTCATCCATTGTAACAAGTGTACCACTCTGGTAGGGAAAGTTTATAATCGGGGGTCTGTTCATGTGTGGGGAGAAAGGGTATATTGGAAATCTCTATACCTTCTCCCCAATTTTGCTGTGAACTTCAAACAGCTCTTAACAAAGAAGTGTTAATAAGAAAACAATCATAATAAAGGTGAACAGCAGGAAGAAAAAGAAAAGATAAAACACGATGAATGCCCTGGCAGAAGTAAAACCAAAACATGGGGAAAACACTGAAATCACATGTGATCAGGCAAGTGTTACTTGGCTGTGTTTTGTATAAACCTTCATGGTACTTTTCCATGTGTTATCATCTTCCTCATCCTCACTTCCATCTACACCAATACAGTGGGGTGGGGACAGTAAAGTACGGCTTCACTTAAGGAATTAAAAAATTCACCCATCTTCACAGATCTACTTGCTATACATTCAGCCATGTTCTCTACAAAGAGAAACAGCAGCTATTGCTGGTGTTTAAAGATGGGATATCATATCTAGCTGTGGAACAACATTTAAAAGACTCTACTTTAGATCTGAGTACACCTGGTGGGGAGAGCGAGGGAGGCCAATTTTTAAAAACAATCTCACTTGTCTGGTGGGACTCACGCTTCATCTCCAACACAAATGTGCTATTAAGTGAATCTAAAATAACGGATACAAATCTCTCCACTGAGCCAGTGGGAAATTCCAGCCTTTATGAGTTGGGAAGTGCTAAACCAGCAACCTTTTAGAAAAGAGTATCTATCTTTTTGAGCCATTTCTGGGGAATTGCATATAAAGCATTCTGAAAACAAAAATATTTCCTTATTTTTCTAGGATCTGTTTTGCCAGCTTGATATGAGGTTGCCCAGGACAGATATTGTCAGGGCTCGAAGTGTTTTCAGAATTATATTCACAGTTAAAATGTTTTCCAATATGGTGTTTGAACATCAAAACCCAAACAGCCCTTGAGGAGATAAAAAAAAAAAAAGCATTCTCTAATTTTTTAGTCCCTATAAAATGTCTAAAAGAATTTATTTTCTCTACCAACATTCCTATCACTTAATAATTTGACAATTCTTTCAGAAAAATGTCTTTAGAAGATTTACTTTTAGAAGAACTACACACAACATTTTGATTGACTGCAGTAAGCCACAAAGTGACACATTCTGATTGATCTTAGACAGGAAAGAAAAACCATATGCTAAATGTTGCCATCTTCTTATGGAGGGAAGAATAATTATTGGTCAGGTCCCAGGGGTTTCAAAATGGTTAAACACCCAAGCTTCATTTTCTAGTTAAATCTTTGAGTCATTCTTCTGATGATTAATTCAGCTTTGCAAAAGATACTCTTTTGGCGACTTACTTAAAATAAGAAGTCAATGACTAAATCTTAACTTACTTTACTGGGCTTATATTTTGACACAACTATCAGAAGATAACTCATTTTTTTTAAAGTAAAGATTAACTTATACATGATAAATCCAAGAAAGACTACTAAAGGAGAATTAAGATGGTTGGAGTACATCCTTAATTTTGGGGGGCTGTTATAGACTGAATGTTTGTGTCTCCTCAAAATTCACATGTCATATTTTTCTCATCGTGAAATTTTGTGCATTAATTTTTATTTTTAAAAATACTGCATCGAAGTGTTATTAATCTGAATTACTGATATTTTTAGGCGTGATCTTGAATTTTGCATATTGGGTTGCACTCGCCTCACCCTAGTTCAGTCCCTGCTACCAAAGCTATGTGACCTCTGAATTTGGGACATGGTCAAGGAATCTTAAACTGGCAGCCTCAAAACTACATCCGGACTATGTTTAGTACTGAATTTGAATGCTTTTAAGCAAGAAAGGTACTCTGCATGTTGTCACTGTCCCATCACTCTCTATTAATTAATATGTGGCCCTGCTCCTGAACCTTTGGGCCTGACTCTGGCCTAGTGGGTGGGACTGGTCACTGAGACTGAGACTGAGAATGTGTCACCTTGGGACCCTATGAGGCCACCATATTCTACACATGTAGGAAGATGCCAGAAAGGCCCAATCATAGAGCAAAAAATGCAGCAGATGCGTAGAGAAGAGCAAAAGAGAGACCTCTAAGAGACATAAGAATGAAACATGGCTGTGCTGACATTGAACTTCCTGTTCCTGTCACCCAATTCTACCTTTGGTCCAAATGGAACGAACACTCACTTCCTTCTCAGTAACTTTTCCCCCACCACCCTGGGCGGGGCTCCTGAGACATGGAAAGTAACAATCCTAACGAAATCTCCCCCACAGGAAAAAATGTTGTCCTTTCTTACCTTTTATTTATTGTAAAATGAGTAGACAAGTAATTCACCAAGTAAGTTCTGTTCTGCACAGAGTCCCTGACCTGTACAAAAAGCAGCCATTTGAAAATCGGAATGATCTTTCACTCTACAGCCTTTGCTGTGTAGTTCATAACCCTGGCTATGCCTCAGATATAGTTAACACGCGAAAACTGGTAAGCACAGAAAGGCTGGATGAAGACTGCCTCCGGGAGCTATAAAGAACGCTGCCCAGGCCCATGCTGTGACTTACTGTTGTTATAATTATTCAGAATCAATTTTAACCAGGAAACAACACACCCATTTAAATAAAATGAAAATAAAACACCAGGAAGAAAACCAAAGTTTGTTTCCAAGCAAAACTGAAGATTTCTGCCTTTACAAAGAAAATCTAATTCTGCCAACATTTAGTACATTTTACATTTAATTTTGCTCTGATTTATGACTGAATCTCCTGGGTACCAATGGTATATAAAAAACCATTAACTCTGTGGAGGCAATTGTTAGTTTTTATAATAAAAAATGCATACTGCTTATATCATTATTGCTTAGGAAATTAGGGAACACAGCTTCTAATATCCTGTGTGTGGACTACTGTAGCAAACCACTTAACTTGCAATAATAGAGTATTGACTGGGTACAGTGATCTGTGAGACACAGCCACAGTCAGATTAAGCTGCCATCACACTGTGCTCGATAGAGCCTCTCTTATAATACATTTACTCCACCTTAGCCAAAGAATTCCAAACAGATTAGCTATAAAGAAGTCTAAGAGGCTCTTCCTGTAAAGTATATATTATTTTCCTCTTTTCACTTTGTTTTCAAATATTTAAAATACTGACTTTTTTTCCTTCTACCTACAAAATCTTTAGGACTTTGTAATACTGAGCCCTGGGCTTAAGCAATATCCGAATTAAGAGGAGGTGTTTCTGAGGCTAATTTTATGTTTACCAAAGATAATCACCATCCAAAAAACACGGGTTATCATTCACAGCTCTTAAAAGTATGACAGAATAAATTTAAGAGTTTTAAAACACTTTGTAAGTGAGCTACACTAGCCCAACGGTGTCAAAGCCTACAAGTGCACATGCTCTTTGTGAATGGAGAATGCAGTCTGCATACCTTTCCTTCGCCTTCTCTTTCCTTCTGCCTCCTCCTCCCCTCTTCTCTCTCTCTCACTCTCACTCACTCACACATAGGCTTTTCATTATTCTCTAGTTAATCTGCTGAAGCGACCCAGCATATTGCATAGTGACAGGATATGATATCTTCTGGTCCCTGTCATTATTCTTTAATGGACACTGAAACATTTAGTCTGAAGCCTTTCCTTTGCATCTCAATGCCGAAGCCTATTAGCATTATGGACAGATACTAAGCATTTGTGCCAGATGAGCCTAAATAATGAGAAAGAAGAGACACGACCTTGAAAATGCAGTCCCCACTACAGGCCACTGGAGGAAAAGCCTCAGTGGGCATAACTTAGGAAACAAACAAACAAAAAAGCCCATTATACCCCCTAAATACTTCTCCTATTTTATCATTATTAGTGTTACTCCTTCGACTTAGGGAATTATTTACCCATGATAATTACAAAAATGAGAGTCTTTGGAGCATACTGTTGGGGGGAAACTCTTCATGGGTCTCTCACATTCCTGCGAGTCTTCTGAGAAGAAGCAGAATTTTTTTTCTAGACTATTTTGTCAAGAAAGTCTGAATAGCAAACAGACTTGGAAGGTAGAGATAGTGTCCGCCTCTGGGGCAGAGGGCAGATTTGTTTCCTGACCAGTAAAAGAAAGATAACATCACCCTCCGAGGCAAAGGTTGGTCAGGTTTGCCAGCAGCCCCTTAAAAAGTTGAGGTTTCCTAAACTCGGGGTTTCTCAACTGTGACACAAAACCATTGGATGCAGAACATTTCCCTGGGGCCTCTTCTACCTCATCCTATGGACATGGGGGACAAGAGGAACCAATGCAATCATGCTGTCTGCTGAACTATAAATAATGAAGCCCCTTGAACCCTGGAGTCTCTGGATCCAAGAGTCTCATGTTTTCAGTGAGCATCCATGAAACTGTCACAGGATGACTTCTTAGCCTACAAAGAGGGGAAAATTCCAGACCTTCACAGTTCTGGATTCTCACCAAACTTAATGAATTAAAATGTACCTTGAATATAACCAACTCTTCCCTATAGGAATAACAGATTGCTTGAGTCCTATATTTCAATTGTTTTAAGGGGTCTTAATCCATCCCCAGTCACTGTTGTTCCCAAGAGAATGCTTTCTCCATGCCCATGAGCCAATGTGTCAGCTATGCCGTGCTCACCCCATCCCATACAAAACTGCCATATTCTCTCTCCCTCTTCTGTACTGACTACCTCTCTAAGTGTCTTGAGCTTCCCTCCGACAATTGCTGACCACATGTGTCCTATGAGTGCCAGTATCCAAGCACGGTCTCCAGAAAATCCTCCAAGATGCCAATCCCAAAGGTGCCCAGTGCTAAGAGACATCCCTCACTTCCATTCTGTGCCATACTCTGACATCGGGGCCCTGAAACACCATCGCTTGGGCACAAAGTCCCTAAAGTCTCTCATAGGAAAGAACAATTATAGGGACTCTGACCGTTGTCTCAACAAATGATTAACTCAAACCCACCCCACTATGTAAGTCAAGAAACACAAACCAACCCCTCATAATTTTTGTCTCTCTTCCTCCTTGTAACTTTTATTATAAGCAAACTCCTCCCTTTGATTCAAACTAACAATCCAAAGTTTTTATATTGAAGGATATAGATAGATTTGGGGAAAATGTCTAAACCTTCCATTCATCTTGTTAACGGTCCTATTACAAACGTTGTTAGTTTATAAGGATATTTGCCATCCAAGGAGTAAAGAATTATACCAAAGAAAGTAGAATATAAATTAGATACATACTGTAGAAGAAAACAGAGACAAAACAAGATGAAAAGAAATAGACTAGATTTTAAAGATATATAGGAAGTAAGCACGGAGGCACTGAACATGTTCCTGGCAGAAAGGATAAGACTGTCAAGGTCACTTTCAGCCTTGAGCACCTCTATCTAGAGCAAAAGTTCTTTGCACATGTACCCCAGACTTTGAAATTGGTCATGCTTTTACCTAGGTGGCAATCAATGTGTTTGTACATTCAAATATGCTAACTGGTAATTATGAAAAGCAGTACATGAAAATATGGGGAAACTTGAGTAATTGCTCAATATGAAGCTAACTGAAAACTCAGCCTTTCATTTTTCTGTCTTCATCCTCCAAAAAAAAAAGAAGAAAATGTAGACTTGCAAGGGAACAAGAAAACCATCTGGATCAGAACGCCTCCCAAATTTCACATTCCATCCTGCCATCCAAACAAGGATTTAGAAGTGCTTTTCCTAAACCAATAATTGAGTAGTGTCTGCCAATTTCTCCCAGAACTTGGCTTTTCTTAACAAGCCATCCACCGCCTTTATCCCTTTTGTTCTTTGTAATGAGAATAAGGGAAACTGGATGAATTGTACACAATCGCCAGGGATATAGTGGAGGTAAAAGGTGTGCAATAAACTGTAAAAATATGACTTTTTAAGTCACAGGCTTTTCTGAGAAATATTCAGAAATTAAAAAAAAAAAAACACCATCTAGAAAGCTGACAGTTTTCCATAAATTTGTCCACAAACCAGTAATGTTCAAAAATTTTTACTAGCCTAGAAATTGCTTAGCTTTGACAGAAATGACCCAACTAGCAAGGCCTATATTTCTATAGGGAAAGTGATAAATACATAAAATGTAGCCAGGGCCAATTTTTGCTCCAAAATCAAAGGAAGTGAATTACTTCCAGAGAAGAATAAACTGACATCTAACATAACTTAGCAGAGATTTCCTTGACAGAAGTTTCTCAAGAAGGCTATACCATCACCCAGACCTCTGGATTTTCCACTGCCCTGGCCCATTTCCGTAACTCCAAGTTCGATCCCAGTTTGACCACTCAAGCAATGTTCATACTGTGCATGGTTTGAGAAGATCTAAGAATAAAAAAAATTCCATCAAATCTGAAAGAGCAACTTTGAGAAAATGTCTCAGCTTCGTGAAAGGGATTCTCTCAAGGCTGAATCTACTCTCTGGGAGTAAGTTAAACGCTCTGGAAGCGCTCAGTGCTCTGCTGGGTCATGTATCAAGGGGCCAACAGCACAGGTCTGATGGAGGCCAGTCTTTGTTTCAAATTCCAGCTCTGTTATTATTGCCCAGGTGACCTTAGGAAAGTTATAAGAAATTCCTTAAGCCCAATTTCTGCATCTCTAAAATAGAGATAATAATGATACCATACATGTCCTCCATAAAATAAAACCTTGATGATCCACTATAACATATGAAATAGAACCTGGCTGTATAGCCAAATTGTCACAGATCTCAAATGACTTTAACTCTAGGAGAAAGAAAAGCATGATGATGGAATCACAATTATATTTATTGCCATGACATACAAAAATCTCTGCAGAAGAAAAAAGAGGGCTTAAAAATAAAAACAATTATGTGAAAATTATATGAAACTTCTTCTACAAGTATCTGTCTTACTTCTCCAATCCCTAGAAGATACTGAGGCTTCGATTCCTCCTACGAACAGGAGCTGACAGTAACAAATTGGAAAGGGATGCTCAAAGCAGCAGCTGTGGGTCATGTAATCTGCACTGGCCGAGAAGCCCTAAAACCTCACCCTGACTCTGCCGCTGACTGGCTGTGCCTGCGACACTTAACCTGAGAACCCGAACCCTGAATTTTAAAATGAGAGATTCGAATAGCATAGGTTCTAGAAGATTCACTGGAGCTAATGAAAAACTTTCTAATTTTCCACAATTCTACTAAATCGAACACACAGATGATCCCCAAAAGACTGCAACTTAAGTTACCCTTTCTTTGAAGAAATTGAGCTTGTGTTACAGGAAGCTCATGCCTTGTTTGGTAATGAACATCCAGAGCCACTGGGCTGGACATCCAGGTGACCCACATTTCTGTATAAATGCTTCTACCGGTGCCAAGGGCTACATGTGGCCTGGAACTAGAAAAAAAAAAGAGATTAAACTGAAGGCGCAAACACCTGCCTCAAAGCCTGTAGGGAGCTCTAACCATTCTGACAAGCCATTTGTGGTAATTGTCCTGTCTTATCCAATAAACTGGCTATTCAAGCACTGAGAGGTTGATGCCTCCTGTCAGTTGACCGTAATTCCAATCACCACCATTGCACATATATGTTTTATTTGCATCACACCTGTACATCCAGAGACCAGAAGAAGCCAATTAAACTATGATTAGTACATATGCCACCTAAATCTGACAAACGGCTGTTCTCAGTGAAATCAAAGAACTGTGTTAGGTTAGGCCAGATGACCACTTAGGTGTGGGAGGGTAGTACACAAGGACATTGAGAATATAAGACATACAGAAATAGATCTAAAAGAATAGGTTTTGTTAGTTACATTTCCTATTTCTGCTGATAGACAAACTTTGATAGTGCACGTTTAGACAAAGGAGGGCATTCCACTTTAAACCCTTGTTAGTAAGTAAAGTGGCAAAGGAATGGGATCCTGAGGCTTGACTTAAATAAGTACGTCAATTGCTGGAACATCTGGACATTAGCATTTGGATACAACATCATCTGGGCTATTGAAACACAAAACACAAATACAGGCAAGGTCATTGCTGTGACTGATACATCATTACAGTTTGCCTCTCTGACTGTATGAGTTAGGACAATGCTAACTGCTGTTAAAAATAAAACTGTTAACATCCAAAGTGTTCCTGGTAAGCAGGCCACTCTCCTCCACAAGGAGACCTAAAGAACCAGAATCCCTCCATCTTGTGATTTTTGTCAATTCCTGGGTCCCTTGAATCTCTTGTATCCGTCCAGGTGACAGGGGAAAGGAAGGTAGAAGAGATATTGGCTACATACAACTCTGGCCCAGGAAATAATACTTCTGCTCCTTTATCAGAATGATCACAAGGCCACCTCTGGATGCAAGGGAGACCAGGAAATGTAGTCCCTAAACGGGCAATGTACCCACCCCCAAGACTGACCCTATACCATAGAAAGGACAGCACTAAATTTTGGTGGACAGCCAATCTCTTCCATAATAACATTCTATTATATAAATGTGTCTACTTAGGAGCTGTTTTTAGATCCTTATTATTTCAACTTGTATTTTATTGTTGACAAGAAGTGAATGTTACATCACACCTTCCTCTTTCTTTTTCTCTTTTTTTTTTTCCTGCTTTCTCATAGTCAGTCATTTCATATGGTTATCATGCTGAATTTGTTTTTTCAAGATATTGGAGGAGACCCAACTGGACAAAGATGCCTCACAGGTGTATTATTAGGAGAAGGAGTAGAGTACAATTACTTTTATCATGAGGAAAGAGAAACTGATTTGTCTTCACTTTTTTGGTCATTCATTTTCCAAGCTTTTCACCCAGTATGGTGAAAGGCTGGTTATGGTATCTAACTAATTCTGTCTCAGGAACCTAGATCATGATATGAGTACAAAACTAGCTTTATCATTAGCATGAAGAGTTAATTCTTCTCAGGCCAAATTCAGGGTCATAACCCATGGCTATGGATGAGGAGTATGGCTGATAGTCAGATGACATAAGGGAGAAGGAAAGAAATCCACTGAGAGTGCTTTATTCTTCATATCAGTTAAAATCTCAAACTCCTGCTTTGTTGCATTTCTCATTCAAACAGGGATGGCTGGACTTTGTTGTGGAAAAAAGACCATAAACTTGTAAATGTAAAAACAAAACAAAAAACTCTAAAATTTGTCACTTATAAGAACTGCACCGAAGGAAGCAGGAAAGTACTCACCAGCCAGGTGAAAGCAAACACCACTCCCCAGTTCCTTAACACATTAAAATGACAGTGTCCCTTTTGTCCCTGAGTACAGCTAAGATTCCATCAAGATGTGTTTTATGGACACATCTAGAAGTAGCTTATGTCACTCAAGTAGAGAAGATGAGACCACATGACATTCAACAGAAGTGCAACAGGTAGATTTTCTGATTATAAATTAGCACACTTAAAAAAAGCTATTTAAAAGGAGTTCTGATAACATTCGTTTTGATGAGATCATAATATTTGTGCCATAAAATTATGAGCTGCAGCTTTTGTCCAGGAGAGTAAATCATTAAGGATCTCTGAGCTTAGATTTTTAACTTCTAAAATGCATGATGCAAAATTCTGTTGATTATAGAGAGTCTGATTTTCTAGTCAGCATCCACCAAAAGCAGCAACAGAAAATGCCTCTTAGCACAGTTCTGCTGACTTATGATCTTGACTTTGCCGACTCTCATCTGCTTCTAGGCACAGCTGTTTTCAAATGAAAGCGCGCTTGTGCAAACTGCCAGGCTGGCCTCAGAGCAAGAAAGCCCAGAGTAGAGGAGTTAGGGAAATTTGTATGTTATAGATGGAGCCAAGAATTTGGACCATCACCTGCAATTTCAGATTCCTGTGATCTTATGTTGCTTATTCTTTGCTGAAACGCACTGCCTGAAGCAGGTCTTAGAGTGACATTATGGCAACCCAGTTCTCTGAGTCCTTGAAAACTTCTATGAGCCTACCAAGAAGATGAGCAAAATGGAGGGTAATGAAGAAGGTCGTGACACGCAATATTAGAATCTATGTGAATTCTGTTTATTTCGCTATAGAGTTCAAAAGTGCAGAGTTTCTATTAAAAAAAAAAAACAAAAACTAAACATAATGAATCCATTCTGTAGGATACTTGGAAGAGAGGAGAATTTCAGAGACAACAAGATTTGAGTCATCAACAAGAGCAGGACCTTTGGGAAACCAAGGGAAACAGACCTCTTAAAAAGTAATACTCCCCTGGGAACCCAACAGAATGCTTCACAGTGACCAACCTCCTTTACTCAGCCCCTGGCTGATGGCTACCAACTGCTATATTCCTACATCTTCCAGATTCCCTAAGGCCAGGATTTGATTCATAAGGCCAAGTATAAACTGTAGTGTTTAAGAGCAAAGGCTTTAAAAGTAAGTCTGCTTTGTTTTTTATCACTGCTTTATCACTTACTGTACAGCCATCAGGAAGTTACCTGATTTCTATTAAGCCTAATTCACACATGGGAGAGAAAGAGTTAAAGATATATATTTTTAAAGTTAACAGTGGTTATGTCTAGATAGAGGGGTAGAGCATTAAATTACTTTTTTAATTTTCTATATTTTCCAAAAGTTTTTATAACTGAGCACATCTTATTTTTGTAATAAGAAAAACAAACAAGTTACATAATAATAAGCCTGACGAAGGAGACTGGAACTTAAAGGAAATTGTTTTAATAGAGTAATTCTTGATGACCCCAAAGAACAGTTAAATCCAAACTTTGTTTCTCTAAATATTATAAAAATGCCAAAAGTCAGTTTGAAAATAAGTTAATGAACTTAATTTTAAATAAAGAGAAACAAAACCAGAGCACAGCATAACAAATTAAAATACAAAACCTCCTCCATCTCCTACTTGGTCACTTAATTCCATTCCTCTAGGCCATAGCTGACAATGGTAACTGGCTCCCATGACAGTGCCCTGATGCCTGTTATACCAGCCTCTGTGCTATTATCCAGATAGATACCTCCCAGACTTACCACAAAACTGTCCTTCCAAAAGATTCCAGCAAAATAAAATATTCTGTTGGAATATTTTTAAACAAGTCATTGAAACACAGAAAGGACACTGCTTCAAAGTTTTAGCCTGTTCCAAGAACCCTGTTGAGATTCTTGGCTTGTTCTCCTACAGCCCTGACACGAAATTCAACTGATAGAGGCAGCCCTACTTCATAACGGCTGACTGAGCACAGAGGGTGCAGCAGCCAACCTGATCATTAAGGAACTTCTGGAAGATAAAAAGCACATGTCATAAGATTGACAGTGAACTCCCACAGAACTGAGAAACCTACAACCCCATGCAGTCAAAAGAGAAGACCAACAGAACTACAGAATAATCCTCAAATAAGAGAATCAGGTACAATGGGCAAGCCCTGGCAGAGACAACAAATCTTGTGATTGTTCGTGAGAAAATTAATTGAAGTGTTAGAGAAAAATTGCATTGACTCTTGCTTTCAAAGTGACTTCAATGTATTTTAAATGACAAGCACTATAAATAAAATAAAAGACATGCCTCCTCAAGTGAGCATGGGAACACAGGCTGTGTTGCATAAAATTCCTAGCATCCAGAAGTTAGGCTACCATGCACCTATAGAAAAGCTACATAGCCAAATGTTGCTTTATCCTTCTGCCCTGCTTAACAGTAGAGCCACAGATCCTGTAATCATAACTGAATCACCTATTAGAAGAACAGTTACTTTCACCTGTACTGAAGAAATCCAACGATTAATACTATCAATATAGATACCAATTTAGAAATATAAGCGAGAACTCCAAAATAACAAAACTTAGGAAAAATAACAAGTGAATGAGGCACTGGACTGAAAAGGAAAATAACCAATCCTGGTAAACAGAGCTTATGGACAATGTTTAATAGAAATTTAAATATGTAATAAATATCTTCGAGAGATTTGATAGGATGTAACAACTACAAAAGAGCAGTGAAAATGGTAATCACAGTCTACAAATTAAAAATATGATTGCTAAGAGTTTTTTAAACTAAAAAATCAACTCAATACTAAAACGGACATCAACTGAATTTTAATAAGTTGGAAATCTATCAAATGGACAGAGACAGACATCATAAGAGAATAAGAGTCATGAAGATAGATCTTAGAAAGCCAATATCTATCTACCATGAGTCCCAGGAAAGAAGAGTGAGAAACATAGAAGGGGAATACAATGAAAGAAATAAAAATCGATTTTTCTTAACTTCAAGAAATTTTCCACAGGACATGGCCCACTGTGGGAAAGACGGCTAGGTGTCTATCAATATCCATTCTCCCTTTCTTCTCTTAATAGAACCCCTGAGAGTTTTAGCTGATTACAGAAAATCAGGCTAAATAATTTCCCATCCTCTCTTCCAAACTGGTCGTGTGACAAAATGCTAACCAATAAGATGTGGATTGAAGTGATATGTGTAATTGTTGGCCATGCTCTTTAAGAAAAGAAGAATGCCTTCCATTTTCCTTTCTCCTTCACATTGGCTAGAAGACAGTTGTGATGGAATAGATGTTTTAGCAAACACAAACATGCTGCTTTTGCACTACAGTGGCAGAATTGGATGACTGAAACAGAGGCCTTCTGGCCCATAAAGTCTAAAATGCTTACTATCTGGCCAGTTACAGAAAAAGTTTGCCAATCCCTAGTGAAAATTTTAAAAAGACTGACAATATTGTGTTGATGATGATATGAAGCAAGTGGATTGATCAGCCATTGCTAGTTGGAGTTTAAAGTGTTACAGGCAGTTTTCAAAACTATTTGGAAAATAGCTCTGATAAAGTTAAATGTACGGCTGCCCTGTTACCCAAAAATTCCACATCTATGCATATTTCCAAGATGAATCAGTGTATACATCCACAGAAAGACATGTTTAAGACTGCTCAGAGCAGTTTTATTTATTATAATCCAGAGTAAAAAAAGCATGGACTTTGACCTGGATGCAGTAAGTGAATGGGACACTGGATTGTCTTTCTTAGAAAACAGTAAGAGAAGAAAGATGCTCTTAGACATTTGATAGACAAAGGAGCACACTAGGGCAAAGGTGGCAAAGAGATCACCGAAAACCTGTAACACTTCACCCAAAGTGGATAGTCAGCCAGGGACTACATTTCCCAATTTCCTTTACCATTTGAGGCAGTCATGTGACTAAGTTCTAGCCAAAAGACTGTGAATAGAATTAAAGACCATTATTTCCAGACCTGCCACATAAAAACCTCTCACACTGGACTCTATCCATATTCTCTTCATCTTTCAGCTGGCTAGAATGGAGGTAATCCCCCAGAGTGACTTTAAAAACTGTTTATTGAAGAAGGCAAAGCCTCCATCAGCCCAGGTCCCTGAATGACTGTATGAATGCAGGCCACCCCCTCTAAGCTTTTCATCCACACAGCACTATTCCCTGAGTACTATTAAGGAAAAAAACTTCTATGGTATCTGATCCATCATTCATTTTGGGCCTATTTATTAGAACAGTTAGCCTACACTAACACAGAGAATAAAAATAGTATCTACCCCATGATGTGGTTGTGGAGATTCAGTAAAATCATGAAGGAAAAAAAAAGGAACTTAGCACAGTGCCTACATAAGTACTCAGTGTGTGTTAGCTTAGTAAGTACCCAGGAAATTATTACAAGGACCTTAGAGTCTTCAAGATGATTAAGTTTCAAGAGATGAGCTCTTGAAAATAGAGGGAAGTGATTGATGAGAGTCTACTCAGTCCATTTCTTCTAGTTAATCACTCCTTCCTCCAAAGAATCCTCTGGGCTTGGTTATAAGAGTAGCACAGTAGGCAACTGAAGCACATTTGAGCAATAAAACTGTGAAACAAGCTCAATATGCTAACCATCAGGGACAATGATGGACCAGCTGGAGATTCAGAGATGAGTTCCTAACATCAGTGAACAGAAAAAAGGAAATCATACGTAAATATGTGTGTAAAGGTAGTTATTTCTGCTTCTTCCCTTTCTGCTTGCAGCAAGCATATGTGCACATATACACACATGCACATGCCCTGACTCACAGATAGATTGCTGTATTACAAAGAGTATTGGTGATTTTATTGATGAGTCCCTCAAATCATCACTAAAACAAAATAAGCTGTTCAGTTCACAGCTGGAGTCAAATGGAGTGATGACAGTTGTCTCACTCTTCTCTGATGATAAATGAGCCTTCCCCTCCTTACTTGGGTCCTTGACCCAGATTCAGAGTTATTCCAGTGACCCAGGAAGACCTTTGAGAAGGAAAAAAGCCATACTCGCAAATGCCTAATGAAGCTTGTCTCAACTATTACTATTGTGCCCTGTCATTCTAACTATAATTGATTTGCTAAGGTAGCTTTTCTTTTTCATAATCAGCCTAGCAGACAAAAATACCTAATATAAATTAAACACACATCTCTCTCTCTCTCTCTCTCTTTCTCTCTCTCTCACCTTTCATCAGCCCTACTATCCCGTGTTTATTTTAAGCTTTGCATGAAACTTCATATTCTTTTCTTATCCTGGAAGTAAGAAAATAAGAAGATTTTGGTAATAGGATCTTAGAATCATGTAAAGGGGACTTTTTGTCCCCTCAACGAACTTTTTCATTAATGCACAAATTTCAGTTGTCTGAGAATGACTCTCCAGAACTCACTTTGAAAATGATTTGGAAGCCAAACCAGAACTTAGCAGGAAAGAATGCCATGATGGCATAGCACAGTCTACACAGACAGAGAATGGTGGCATATTACCACATAATCCACGTATTTATCCCCCATGCGACTCAAAGTAGAATGATACATAGAAAATTTCAGAAAATAAATGATCTAGCCTAAAATGTAGATAAAGATACAGATATAGATATAAATATTTAGAATCTCAACCCTTCAAAAAAGATAACACAACCACATTTCAAAGCGCTTTCCTTGAAATTGTTTGTACTTGGTTGTTTCCTACAACCATCCACTTTAAACTCCTTATGTTGCAAAACCCAGAGATAAAATTAAACAACTTACTCAGGGAAAAAGAGAAAAAGCTCTTAGAAGTAAGGGCCTGAGGTTTCTACATTCCTTTCACAGAACCAGACTCCCTAAGAGATCCTTGAGTCCAAGATTCTACTGAAACCACGTGCTCTGTGGCTGCTGAAATGTCTTTCTTTGACAATGCAAAGGTGTATGTTAACAGCCTGTAGTAACGAGACTCCATTATTCCCAGAGCACATCGTCTCGGAAGGACTCCCAGCTACCCAGAGGTTGCAGAGAGTTCCATTTAGCGCCACCTTTGTGAGGCGTGAACACCTGACACGGGATCAAAGTGGAGGAGCTGGCCCTGGGGAGGAAGGCCTTTCTCCCTTTCAAGTTTCTGAACTTTTCTAGGTCTGCGGAGGTCCAAACCACAGAACCAAGGAAACTCAAAAGAAAAGCAACAAAAGCAGCTACAAATCAAAAGAGCCCTCTCCACTGAACAGCTCCTGCTGTTCTGCTTTCATTAGGCACCTGCGTGGTCTGAATGGCTAGCAGCACCTCAGCCTCCTCATACAAAGTCAACACGTTGTATTGAAGAGTGTGTACAACTTGCAAAGGAGTGGACTGGCTGCCTGCTAAATTCGCCAGTCTGTTTCAGTCTCCCACCTTGCTCTTTTTTCTTTGTGGGGCTGGGATCCATGGGGGAGGAGGCGGTTTCTTTGTCCTACAACTACTAGGTGCCTTTGGAATAGTTAGAAACACCATAAGGAACCCCAACGTATACCCATCCCAAGATGATTATGCTCTCCCTGAGGGCTGTTCCCCAACTGGGACCCTTCTTTGCCTACCCACAAGTCCTCTTCTCCTTTCCCCTGGGTCCCACTCTGCCACTAATTCCTTTAAAGGTATTCATGTTAGCCAAAGCTCTCTGGGTTATTAAACAGAAACTCACTTCAAAGCAGGGAGAAGAAACTTTTGGAGATCATTTAACTGGGTTAGCTCACAAAAATAAAGCAAGATCCAGATTTTGTAGGGCCTAAATCATGGTGGATATAGTTTGTATTTCAAATACAAAATTAGGTAAGAAAGTGAATATTTATTAAGAATGAGAAAAATCACGGCAAAACTGCAAGTTTTTAAATGTTGACAAATGTCACAAATACCACAAAATCCAGAAGGATACCCTAATGTTATTTTTAATTAACTGGCTGATAGCACCTCTGTAATAACTTTGTCCTACTCCTTTTATCTGCTTGCTCTTTGATCACCTCTCTAAATGACAATAATTTTGTACTGTAATTTTCTCTAAGAGAATAAAAAGATAGTTCAGACTTTCTTCTAGTATAGTGGATTAAAATTCATAACTAAAGGTGGGATGCAGAAAACGGGCAACAACACACATACTTGTACTCACTGTTTTTGCTCTGATGCCTGTCCTTGCTCTATCAAGACAGGAACTCTGACAAATTATATTTTTCATGATTCACAACAAAAGATATTTGGTATATTTAAATTTCATCAAATGCATAGTTATATTCTTCCACACTTCCATTTTGACTAGGCATCAATGAAAACTGAATCCTCTTCTTATGATTTTATATTTCTGATTATTTAAATGTACAAAATTCTTCCAAACCTCCCTTTTCTTCCACTTTCCAGATACATCTGCTCCTACAAGCTATGCAATATGTTTGTATATTAACCAGATAACACTTTTCCACTCTGTCTTCCCTATAGGAAAATGACCAGACTGAGAGGAGGTACAGAGTGAAAGCAGAGAGGGCAGCCTAGAGGCTCTTGAATCCATCTATGCAAACGATGGTGGCGATAAACAAAGGCAGTAGTGGCAGAGATAGGAAGTGATCAGACTCAGACATATTTTGACGGTAGAACTTATATGACTTGCTAATTAGATGTGGGAGGCAAGGAAAAGTAGTAGAGGGTAATGCCAAACAGATAATATGACCATTTTCACACAGAATTATTCCGAGTGCTAACTGAATTAACGCTTGTCATTGTGCCTAGCATGATGCCTGGAACATAACTACGGCTCAATTAACATTAGCTGAATCTGAACCTTGTTTATGTTTTTCAAAAAAAGAGAAAAACGAATGAGAATGAATCACATGGAAGGCCCTATATTGTTCCTGGTTTGATTGTTAATGCTAACAACAAGCATTTCTCTCACTGGTCCTACATTTTCTGCTGAGGACAACAAATCAGGCAAACAATTAAAATAGGACATTACCTAAAAAGAAAGTAGAGCACAATCTTATATTTATCTAGGTAAACATAACTTACACAAAAGAAGATATCTAGGGTGGTTGCGTGTGCAAATATGATCTACCAAAGACTAATTCTGACAAAATGTATTGGGGATTTTAAATTACCAACTGTAGTGACCCAACCCACAACCCTAAATATCCTTTATAATTCCTGTGGCTAGCCAGCTTTGAAATCACACTGTTGCAGGGTATAATTTTTAATTTGAGAAATTCTTATTTCAACTCTGTACATTAAAAGAAAAATTAATATTGGCATTACATAATTTCATCAATTGCTTAAATTTGCACAAAATTAGGTCTTATTATACAACAAAATAAATGTTATTTCTAGTTAGTAAGATTTTGAATAGTTATTTTTTTTAATCTGCAGTTATTCAAATTTTTGTAATGACTACGTATTACTTTGGGGTAAGAGGAAAGTATTTTCAAAACACTAAGAAAAAATCAAGTGAAAATATTACTTGATAGCACCTCAGTAATAAAAGCCTCAGTAAATATAAATAAGACTGAACTTAAAAACTATAATTAACCAGAATTGGGAATAATTAAGAATTGGAACATTCTAATGTTCCAATATCATATATATCATATATATATATATATATATATATAAAATATATGTATGTATATATGTGTGTTTGTGTGTATATGTGTATGTATATATATACATATATATATACATATATATATATACATATATATATGTATATATATATGTATATATATATATATATGTATTTTTGGTCCCTGCCTTTCTCTCTATCCCTAATTCTTCCCTTTTTGACTTCCTACTTCTAAGAATATAGCATAGTTTATCAAGAACTCCCAATATGCCACATGCAAGGCTTTATAATTAGCATTTATAACACTGGGCCTAAAGAAATCTTAAAGAGTTTATACTGTGGTAGGAGAGATTTAAGTCAATATTTACGAAAAAATAAGAAAATTTCCTTAAAGAACATGGCAAATATCATAGGTCGGTTCAGATACTTATTCCAGGTCCCCCTCCTGTCCCTTCCTCTCCTATGGAGTAGAGAGATAAAATATACTTTTCCAGTGACCCCTGCAACTAAGAGTAGCTACTTGACTCATTTATAACAAATGAGAAACAAGCAGATGTCTCCTGGGAATTTCTGGGAAGCTCTGTCCTTGTCTGCTAGATTCTGCCTGAAATGGAAACATAATAGAGTGGAAGTAGCCATCTTGGGACATAAGGAAAAAAGTCAAGAGAAGCACAGAGAGCCCTCACATTCTTGTACCACTGATCTAACACCAAATATCGCATACCTTCAGACATTTTTGCATAAGAAAAAAAAAACCTTTTCTTTTATATTTATGCCTATTACAAGTTCAGCTTTCTGCTACAAAGGCAAGACCTAATGGATCCATAGATCACTTCCTAAAATGGTTTATTGCTTTTAACTAAATATCTACTACCTTAAATTCCTAAACTAGCCACTTTTTCCTGATATCACCATTTAGGAAAATACTAGTTACATGATGGTTCTGGGAAATTGAAAATGTTTAACAACAAAAAGCAACAAATATACTCAGAAACATATACATATATCATTCTAGGTCTTTTAGACCCAATGCAAAAATTAATAAGTTATGCATTTGTGGAATAGGTAAATATTTTTTAAAAAGCAAGTGAAATAAATTAAATAAAATCACAAATCTAAAAAGCTTCATCAACAATAATTGGGGGGGAGAGTTCCTTAGAGTCAACAGTCTTCACATTTTAGAAGCCCTGTGTCATCCACAAACTTTTCTGTGTCAACCAACCATCTATGCCATATTAGAGGTGACTGAATGTTCAGAACATGAAAAGGCCACTCAGTCCTAACTTAGAAGTTTTTTCCTTCTAGTCCATGGCCAGGAAGGTATCTGCACCCCCCTCAAACAGGAAGGGTACAGAAGAGATGGAGGCTATGAAAAGGTAATGGGCAGAAGACAATCTCACCAAGATTACACCCCATAAAACAGAATTGGCAACATCTGCTCAATCTACTGTAGATAAACAGTTAACTATTTTCCATCTCATTAACTGAGAGGATAAGATATTAAATAAACCCCAGGGGCCTCATGCTTTGTTACCACGTTTAAGGTTTGTCCCAGACTTGCTGCATTAGCTAATCCTTATAAATGGTTTACAGTCTAAAAAAAATCCTACACAATTTCTTTCTCTCTTTCTCTCAATCTCTCTCTCTCTCTCTCTCTCTCTCTCTCTCTCACACACACACACACACACACACACACACACACACACACATTCCCAATGGCTTAAACCAAAAGTTCCTGCTTAATCTGACTGTCTCTCTAATTACTAGTCACTTAGCTTAAATTATTAACCATGTCTTCAGCTGTGATATATGATACCTGTAGGTTTCCAAACAGGATTCTAATAGAATTATCTAATTCTATTAACTGAAAACAACTGCCCATTAAATATTTATTAGCCAGCTTGCATTTATTGAAGATAGATTGGAGTGTCAGCAAACCTCTGGGTTCCCTCTTCCTAGAGCTCTGTCACAAGGAAGGCTCAGCCAAAGCAGCTCATCAGAATTGTGCCTATTGATCAACTGCCAATTACCTATTTAATCAAAATCAATGGAAATAAAAAGAGTTTAGAAGAACTTACAAGGTACGGTATGGATTTTTTAAGTACTTGGTTAAATAAGTAAATTGGTTAAAATCTAGCTAACTTGATTGGAAACACTTAAGGTTTATTTTACCACGGGGAAAACTGCTGGCAGTTAAATAATTAGATTTTCTTTTTCAGACTGGTGAATTGTATTTTTAATAAAGGCATTGAAGAATTGTCAGTTTTAACCACCCAGGAGAGATGCTTTTTGATGCCATGCTTTCAGGCTAAAATGCCTTCTTTCTTAAAGCCATATGAAAGATAACCTGACACCTTTGGCAGACAACACTCCTTCAGATGGTAAGCACGTGGGCAGTTTTAGACAATTAGATTATGCAAGATGGCAAGCGTTCATTCACTAAAAATGCAAGAACCATCTGGATTCTCCCAGTGGATCTGGGGAAAATGAACAAGGAAAGTCACTCCTCTCCACAAACCACTTTGGCATGAATCATTCAAAACCCAAACTGTAAATCAATTCATAATAGTAAAATGCCATAATGAAGAATGATAAAGAGGAATGTCATCTAACTCTTGTCCAGCTAGTTTCTCAATAGTCAAAGTCATACCACAAGAAAACAGAAATTGCTATAGCAAATAAATAGTAGTGGTATATATACTTTTGCTTCCTGATTGCTGCACCTAAGGATTCAAACTCAGACAACTACCTATAGGTTGACTTTGAAAAAATACTCCTGTGCAGAGGCAAAATAATTAAGACAGACATGAAAATCAGCACTAGGAATCTCTGGTCCTTGGAAACAAAGCAACAGGAAAATAAATTCTGTAATATTCGCACACTGGAAATGAAGTATTGCAGTGCAAATGGGCAGACTATCGCAACATGGAAAATGGATTAATTTCAAACATCATGTTGAATGAAAGAGCCAGACTGGGGGGGAAAAAAAAACAGATTCTGTACAATTAAATTTGCATAAAATTTTAAAACAGGCAACATTAATCTATGTTTTAAGTAGAACTGTAGTTACCTTTGGGAGTGGGGGAAATAGTTATAATCGGGGAGGGGCACAAGGGAGATTTTTGAAGTGCTTGGTAATATTTTGTGCTTGATCTAAACTGGTTACACAAATCTAGTCCCTTGGGGAAAATGTTTTGCGCTTTTCTGAATGTATGTTATTCTTCAGTAAAAAGCTTGCTCTTTAAAAAAAAGTAAAGCAACAGAGCAATTTGGGGGGTGGCATTTGGGGCCTCGAGCAAGTCACTTATCTCTGAACCTTGAAGGTTCCATCATGTGTAAAATAAACAGTTGGCAAGATGGTCATCAGATTTCTAATGTAAAAATTCTCTTGATTCTACAAAAGATCACTAGCTTCACAAGGACAAAATGGATCAATAAATCTATACTGACATCAACCCCATTTTAACAGTCAAATATTTTACTCAACCTCCACCCTTTTCTTTGACCTTAAATAGTAAAAAGCAAGTTTTTGGCAGTATACATATATAAAGATCCTCCTTCCAGATATATAGATTGTAGATACATACATACATACATACATACATACATACATGGAGATATTCCTATAAAATCAGACAAAAGGAGGGGTGGAAAAATTTGTCACTCTTGAGAATCTGTGCATCAAGTTTTTTCCAGTTCCTCATTCACATGGGCATATTTAATCTTTGAGTTATTTTATACCAAGAGAGTCTATGGTTATGAAATTAGAAAGGAATGAGCATCTAAGGAATCTCAAAAAAAATCTTCCCTAAAATATCTTCTTGCTACAATAACCTAAATGCCTGATGTTCCCACCAGTAAAACATCTTCCTAGGTCTATCAGCCCTTCACCTAGCAGAGAAGTGGCCTCTGAAGATGTGAGACATAGGACGTAAGCTTTGTCCATATGGAAGAGGATGGTAGAGATCAGGAGCCCAATGTATCTCTAGAAGGAAGGACGCTGACATTTGGTACTGAAATGACATTTCCTGACCAGCCCGGAACCAAGAAACCAGAGAAGCATGTAAGGGAACGAGAGTCAGGCACCCTCTCGCTGCACATTCCCCACCTAACTCCAGCTTATTCCTGATTTTCCTTACATTTCTATAAGAAAAAGCATTATGAATTTCACCATGCAACAAGAAAATAAAATTCCACCAACAGCCTCTTTTCCCTAAACAACCATAAGCCACCAAAGTAAACACTTTTTAAACTGTTAGATATATATAGAACACTCTAGGAGGACTTCTCAAAATTTTCCTTCACTCATCGTGGAAACCAGAGCATAGATCTCTCTTCATAGAGTTTTATAAAGATATACTGGAGATTCCTTGGGGAATGAGCAAATGTCACCAATGCATGGCCAAAATAACGGACAGAAAGAACCTAAATCAGTCAAGTAGGAAATGTTACAATTCCAATTTTCTAGTAGTGTATCTCTTAAAAAGACAAAGTACAAATTAAGAATTATTCTTCGAAGGAATATTCCTAGATTATGTTGTCAGGAAACAGATAATATGTCATTTCTCCTTAACTCGCAGGGAGAGTAGATGTGTCTGGAGAATATGCAATGAGCGAGTTTCCTGCTGTCTTTTACAAATCTTAAGAGACCAAAAGCAGTTTGGTTGGCTTTCCTGAGCAAGGCACAAGCATCTTCAGAGAACACACCCTCTCCAGGCAAAAAAAAAAGCTGCCTCTAAATGTCTGTTTATGCACTCCCAGCTGGAACTAGGGTTATGCTCTCTCCTTTAGAGGCAAAGGGCTCTGCTACACATCTGGGGAAAGACTGGGGCAGAATTATATTTTGAAGGCATATCTTTAGGTGTGAATCTGCTTTTCCAAACTAAAAACAGAAGCAATTTAACTCATAAAAAAATGCCACTGACCTAAGCTCAATATAGAAAGATCCTGTGATAAAACGGGCTTTCCATTCCCAGAAGGTAGAAGCAAATTGGGAGAAGAGACAAGAACACTAACAAGAAAGTATAAGAAGGAAACTAGAGCAGTGGCTGCAGCCAGAATTACTCCATAAAGAATTCAGAGCTGCATAGATGCTGAGGCTCTCCAAGATGCCACTCTGGTTGCCATCCCTCAAGGACTATTGTTCCTGAGATGTCTAGTCTCCCATTCTATATCTATTTTCCTATACTAATAGAAATTTAATCTGTGGACATGCCTGCCAGGTTAAAGACTATACTCCCTAGCCTTCCTTAAAACTAGATGTGGAATGTGACCAGGTACTAGCCGATGAAAAATATGAGAGGTTACATGTGCAACTTTCTAGTCACACCCTTAAAAAATAAGGCCCATATAATTCTATTATTGTTTCTTTCTTCCCACTTGCTGGGATTTAGACATAGTGGTGGGAGCTAATGCACGCAACATAGACCAAGACTAAGAAGGCATATGCTAAGAAGGAAGAGCAGCGATATAAAAGTGCTTGCTCCCCACATGATGAACCCATTATACAAGCCCTAGACTGCTTACTCTCAGCAGCCAAACCAATGTCCTAAAACTTAAAACCACCAACTGCTGTTGGTCAGTTCTTTACCACGCTCTATTCCATTTGGAGTGATGATTTTCTCTGCCCTGAACACTGCCCAGTGTCCCCATCAAGCTTGGATGATTCCCTGATCTAACAGCCTGGCACAATGACAATCTCACCCCACCCCATCACTACCAAGAAAGTGGGTTACCACATACAGACAATTTTCACAGTCATAGCAGTTTGAATTAAGAGTCCTGGCCTAATCAAGGTGGGATCATGTTGAATCAGTTTGAAATCATCCATTGGGCCCAATCAATAGTGGCTCTAGCACCCCTCGTTAGCTTTTCTTTCCAGCCCAGATATTTGAGAGATAAGCCAGAGCAGAGTCACCTAAATAGACTACACCTGCCAAGGCTTTGTGACTGAATATATAAGTGCACATGGAATAGAAATTAGGGGGCTGGACCTAAAATAAATTGACAGACTGCCACCTCTTTATACACTCCTTTTTACCAGCATGAGACTTTGCTTTGCAGAAGAGGAGATATGATTCATGAACATGCTTGCCAGAGACAGATGCTTGTGGGTTTTGTTGTTTTTTAGTTGTGTGTGTGTGTTTTAATTTTATCAGACAGAGATCTGCAAGAAATACAAGTGAGGAGAAAGGCCAATGGTAAACATGACTGGAATTAAAGCAGCTTTTGGAGAGAAGTTGGACAGAATTTTTACAGATTTGTAGTTTCTAAAACTTTTTTCAAAGACGTGAAAATAAAAGGTGAATTTGAGTTTTACAAATAAAAGAGTCTGGAGATCATCTATTTCAACTCCATTTTTCTAAATAAATACTTAGCACAGTATACAACACACAGTTGGCAACCAAACGTATTTTTTTGTTCTTGCTTAATAAATGACTGCCTGACTAGGGAAACAAAGGAATGAGTGACTTCCCCAAGATTACACAAGAAAGATTTAGATTAACTAAAATGGGTCAATCCCAAGCCCAAATACATTTTCTATGCTGCCTTCTCTCATATGCTTTTGAAATGAGCTCCAAAATTCACACGCCTACCTTCCTTTTCCTGGTAGTGACATCAGTTAGGCCAATCTTGTATGTAACAGAAAACCTAGCAAAAAGTAGCTTAAGTCAGAAGATTATTTTACTGTTTACTTTATAAAACTCTGGAGCTAAATTGTCCCAGGGTTGATGTTGATGGCTCAACAGCAACATCAGGTACTTGGGAATTTTCCTTTTTTCCACTTGTCCATGCTCCTGTGTTGCTTTCATTATGGGACCTAATTCCTCTTAGCTGCCAAATAGTTGTAGCATTTCTTTTTATCTTCTATGAAAGCATCCAAGGAGAAATAAAGGAACAAGGACAAAACATCGCTTCCTTCTTATACCACTCTCTTAATAAGAACAAAAATCATTCTCAAAATCTTCAACATACTTCCCCTTACGTCTCATTGGCCAGAAGGGGGTCACATGCCCACTCTTGGACCAATCACTAGAATAAAGAAATGAGACTATGATGACTGGCTTAGGCCAATCATGATTCACCTACTAGAGCTGGGCACATTCTATCCCAAACAAATGTACTAACAAAGAAGAGAGGCGAGTGGCTATCTGAAGACATATATGAGTTTCTGCTACATACACAGGCAGCTCTACACAAGACTAAGCCCACAGATATTATCACTTTCTATTTACCAGTCTCCACACAGACCATGCAACTAAAATAACAAGACTGATAGTTTTCTTACCCTCAGAAAGGTCACTGGACAATGGAAGACGAAGAGCACTAAATAGATTGTTACAATCCAATATCATGTATGTTCTTATGAGAAAAGTGCCTACACCTAGGGGATAATAAAGAAGACAAAACTAGCTCACATATGAACTGCCAGGAAAGGCTTCCAAGAGCAGGTGTCAACAGAACAAGTGCTATGGAGATGCCATGGGACAAGCAGAATGCATTTCAGGTAATCGACTCAGCATAGGGCAAGTGCAAGATACAAGTGAGAATATGATGAATCTGAAGGCTAAAAAAAAAATCAGTATAACTAAATCATTGAACATAAGGCAGAGAGATCAACTGAGACTAAACAGATAAGTCCCATTTCAAGATTTTGCCAGTGTGATAAAGGATTTGCCATGACAGCTGTAGGTGGAGTCATAGGTGTAAAAATGACAAAAAGGCACCAGGCATCAGGTCACAGAGATGACCTCCCTCCAAGAAATAGATCATGACGCTGCTACTTGGTGACTCACAATTCCCTTTGCCGATTCTCCATCTATCGAGGCTATTAGATACCAGGTTGAAAATAATGCACCCGTTCAAAGTGTCAACAGTTCCCTAGCAGAAAGGCTAGTGTGCGTAATGAGTGTGCTTTGACAGCCCAAGGTCAGATATTTAACAATATTCCAGAGTTTAAGTATGATACACTGAGCGCTGTTTTAGCTTTTTACTTGAAAGGCTCACAGCTGCTAATATTTACAGAAATAGGAAGCAATTACAGTTCGCTGCCACAGGAGGAACTTAAATAATTTAAGACTCATAATGCCTCTGATTCTTTTCGAGCCATCTTTCCTCCAGAACCAGCTGCTTCTAGCTCTCAGAGAGCTCTCTGTTCAGAAGACAGAGTCGACCCGATGCACGGCGCTGCTTTTGCCCCCCCCCCAAAACTCAAGCACACAGCTTTCTGGCACCCACAACATTTCTCCCACACTTGTACTTCATCTCGGGAAAGGGCCCCTTTTCTCACCAGCGATGAAACTCCGCAGCCATCTGCCTAGGCTAATCTGGGCAAACTGGCATGAGCAGAGAGAACCATAACATGATTTCACAAATTAAACTAATTTATTTCAGTAGCCATTTTCATAACACGGATGTGGTAGGACAAGAATAGAGAAGAAGAAAGGGGAATGGGGGGAGGAGAAATTGAATGTGTTGAATGCCAAACAGAAGAAAGTCAAATTTTAAGTACCCAGAGTTTCCACGTGAACACCACAAGAGTCTCTCCTTATGATTCCATTGTGAGCTCAGGTCTTTTTTGTAGTGGTCAACAAGCTGATGAGTGGGATAAGATAATTTAGACAATTGGAAATTTTTTGAATTGAAGTTTAGACTGATGAGTTTCTAAGGTCAGTCTATAGAGTGAGTGATCTTCATAAGAAAGGGAGAATATTGGGGGATCTGTTCCCATTATAAAGTTTTAAAATATGACCTAGAATGTAACTGATAAGTGTTCTCCACCAGAGATAGATAATTTTTATAGGAAAGGTGTTCTAGGAATTTTGGCTTCCACAATCTTACATTTATCATCACAGCTTTTCTTGTGAGGACATCAGACTAGAAGGGAAAGAACATGTTTTCTAGAACCCAACATATTAGCTTTCAAATCTCAGCTCTACCCCTTTGTGGCACCAACTTCTGGGAGGTTATTCCGTGTTTCTGAGCCTCAGTTTCTGCATCTGAAAAAATGGAGATGTTATGGACATGTTTTAATGAGAATAAATTACTTTAAATGAAGTATCTTGGACAAAAAACCTAATAGTGTCTAAACTACAGAAAGCATCCAAAGAAGCCTGGCTTCTTCCCTTCTCTCCCAACACCTGCTCTTCTATTTTTCTCATCAGGATTATATGTATACCTTTCCAATGCCTATAGTGTGTGGGAGAAATGCTAATCACTTTTTCCTGCTTGTACCTTGAAAAATGAAAAATCGTTTTTTTATATATATATCAGAAAGGACTCTGTTATGCATTGAATTGTATTCCCCAAAGTTCACTTAGAGTCTTCACCTGCAGTACCTCATGATGTGACCATGTCTGGCAATAGAGTTGTTGTAGATGTAACCAGTTAATATAAGGTCATACTGGAGTAGGGTGGGACCCTAATCCAATATATCTGGTGAGCTTATAAAAAGAACCCCAAGGGAAGAGACAGACAAGACTCCAAGGAAACTGCCCTGTGAAGATGAAGACAGAGCTCTGAGTGATGTAGTGGAAGCCAAGGAATGCCAAAATCACCAGCAAACCATCAGAAGCTAAGAGAAAGACATGGGACAGATTTTTCCTCACAGGCTTCAGATGGAACCAGCCCTGAGGACACCTTGATCTCAGACTTCCAGCCTCCAGAACTGTGAGACAATGAATTTCTGTTGTTTCAGCCACCAGTTTGTGGCACTTTATTATGGCAGCCCTAGCAAACTAATACAGACTCATTGCCAATGTCCTTTTCTACTCAGTGTACACATGAATAACTTTCACCATTATAACACTTTTTATAGGTTGCCAATGACTTTAGGTGTTTTGCACGAACATTCAATTACACCATGTATAAGTAACATGGCTGACTTGGACAATTCTGTCTGGCTGAGAACACAGAGGTCCTTAGTCATTGTTGCCTCAGTCTCAGAGCACCTTGAATAAGAGGTTTCACTGGCTCTATTTATTTACCTGTTTTTCTTTCCCACTAGACTTCAAGCTCCTTGAAACAGTAAATCGGTCTCACTTATCTTCATATGCCCAGAATAAAGACAGGGAAAGAGCATAACATTTGTTGAACACCCTCCTTTTTGCTAAGTACTTTAAACCTAGTTCCACAAACAGATCTGAGAGCTTGCCATGTGTCAGACCACCTTCCCCAAACCAAGAGAGGAAGGCATTAATGTTCCAATATTATAAAAGAAGAAAGTAGGTTCAGAAAATTAAGATGGGAATGGTGAAAACTATTTTCTTTTTTATTATATTTTAGGAAATATAATAAAATGATTTCAGGAAATATAAGATATGAATCCAGTGAAAAAGTTCTCCTAAGCTTGAACTCAGAGAAGGCAAAAAAGAATAAGAAAGAGTATGTGAAAGATGTCCTCTCCCAAATGAATTCCCACAAATAAACAATTGGCTGTAAATAAACCATGATGAAAGATGGTGCAGCTCTGACCCTGAGCAAATGTAGGTAATATTTAGAATATAGTTATTTCTCAGAAGAAAAGTCTAAACCAGAAAGACTCATTCCTGTTCTAAATTATTCAGCACTTATTAATTGTATCCTGTGAACTAAAATGCTAACTTAAAATCATGCCCTACCTTTCATTACTCTTTACATGAGAATGTAGCAGATAACTATTTCAAAGCCAAAAGAATTAAATCAAATTAATATATATATAATATATGTTTATATATATATATATGTATATATATATATGTAGATAAAATGCAGTTATATAGATCAAATCCATACATGAATGCAGATATTATAGGAAAATATTAAGTCCCTTAAAAATATAAATATTTCTCACAATATTAGTATTATCAAAAGAAAAGCATTTTTCTCTACCTCTGAAAGGTTTCTGGAACAGATTTTTCTCAATTCATTCATTTTTCTTTCTTTTCCATGTGTCCTAATGTTTTGAAGATCAAGACCCACATACACGAGACATATGTGCTGACAGATATAAGAAGCGACCCTGAGCAACATGTCTACATGCACATCCACTTCCACTCATTTTCCTGATCACAAAGATCCAGCTCTTCAGAATGACTTGGTGCCAATCTGGACACATGAGTGCCTAGATAGCTGTGGTCTGAATGTTTGTTCCCCCCCCACCCCCAAATTCATATGTTGAAATCCTGCCCCTCAAGGATGACAGTATTAGGAAGTGGGGCCTTTGTGAGGTGCTTAAGTCATGGGGGTAGAGCTCTCATGAACGGGGTTAGTTTCTCTACACAAGAGGATCCACAGAGAGGCCTGGCTCCTTCCCCATGTGAGGACACAGTGTGGAGGTGCTGGATATGAACCAGGAAGAGGGCTTGGACCAGAATGCAACCATGATGACGCCTTGATCTTGGACTTTTCAGCCTCCAGAACTTTGAGAAATAAACTCCTGTTGTTTATAAGCTACCTAGTCTGTAGTATTTGCTTATAGCAGCCCAAAAGAAATAAAAACTAATCACCCTTGACTAACACCCTCTGAGTTTGACATGTCTCTTGCCCATTTCACTGCCTAGTAGTGGGTTTTCTTCCCTTCCAAACTCCTCTTGTAAGGTATTATTCCATGAAGAGCGAACACAGAACCAACTTTACAAGATCCTGCAGAAACTCTAAAAAATTCTTTCACATCAGGCTCTTGAACTAAATCGAACACTTCAGATCTCGTCTGTGGGTTTCCATATTCTTTCTAAGAAACTCAAGGAAAATCTTAGCTGTGAACATTCATGGAGAATTTCTGCTAAATTAGCACCAAACTAGATGTTTAATGATTAACTACATGCCCTTGATAAAATATTCAATCACAACATCGCCTGGCAGTTATGCCTTGTTTTAGAACACCTCTCAGAAGGGATGGCAAAGCATAACCAATTTTAAAGACTTTCTCTAAAGGAAAATACATCTAAGCAAGAAAATTCTATATTTACACCAAATTTTTTTTCAAAGCAACTATGAGCTCCCTGAGAATAGAAACCAAGTTTTTTTGTTTTTGTTTTTTTGTTCTTGTTTTTTTTGTTTAATACCAAAGACTCATCACAACGTTTGGCACACCATATCCTTCTAATTGACATCCAGCAGGCTGACCGACTGACAGAGAAGGTACTGTGATAGATATATATGACTAGGCCTAACAGCACAGGTGAGCAAGAGTCATCACAAGTACATCTGTTTGTATATCAGAACTAGTGGAAGTATTTTTAATATTTGCCTTGATCAAGGCTCTAAGAATATGAAAGTAGTGATTCACCAAGGCTGATTCCTTAGTGTCAAAATGTAAGAAACTCAATTATTTCTGCAAAACCCAAGCACAGTTTTATTTAAAACATCAACTAAGAAACTTAAGGCTTAACTACGTCAACTGAACAATTACCTTCTATATTTAAAACATACAACATATTTGAATTATTTGCTAACTATTCTACCCTGTTGCACATTAGAGGCTTTTGAGTTATACCAGCAGCATAAAAAATGCTTGTGCTTTTAAACTTTTCTAAATGTAGCAAATTACATACTCACTAATACAAGGATGGGTAACATACACAGAAAGCTCTTGTGACCCAAAGATTATCACTGCTAACTCATTGATGTTTTCTTCCATATTTTTTCATTTAAAATCACAGATAATTTAGTTCAAAATGAGAATCTATACACTATTTTGTAACTTGCTTTATTTCATTTTCTTTGTCTTTCTCTAATACCTATAGCTTTTAAAATCAGATAAAAATTTTAAACGATTAGCTATCAAACCTATACTGATAACTACATATGGCTTATTCTTCATAAGTAATGAATAATTTCCTAATTTTTAGATTTAAACACACCAGTCAAGCTGAGGCAATGTAAACAAATGTGGATCTCTGCTCAGAAATACAGTGAAATCTAAAACTCAGGTATTATATCAGTGCTCTAGAGCTTGTCAATAAAAAGTTGAAATTTCTAATATAAGTTGATCCTGGATGACTCCGATTGAGCTATACCTTTTGCTTACAAGATAAGAGTCTGTATTACCATATCAGCTCACCAGTTAGGAGGTTGACTATCTGACATCGGGGGTGAGAGTGGGGGTGGAAGGGAAGGAAAAACTACACATTCTGACATTGCAGTATATCACCAGCAGATTCCCAGACATACTACAGCATACAAGTCCATCAATTATATAAACTCTCAGGAAGTTTAAAAAAAAAAAAACAATAAACAAAGAAAAGGTCATTATATATCAGCAAAGCAAGACAGGGAAAACAGCTGCTAATGTCAGGCAATGCTTAATCCAATCTAAGGTGGAAAATATCAGGAGAGATTAAGACTGGTATTGGCTTTAAATCTTCTGGTGGTGCATCCCCTCTGATAGCAGCAGTCCTAGAGAGGCAGCCATCAAAACCCAGCAGCCCTTCTAACCATGGCTCTCTCTTCCCAAAATGGTTTGCCAACACCTGACCATTTAGGAAGCCTGGAGTTTGGGTTATGATCTATAAAACATTTAAATGGGCTCCTGGGGGGGGTGGGGGGGAGCTAAATCTATGGTTTACAAATCTCTCCTTTGGGAGAAAGCAATTTAATCTGAAGCTCGGGTCTAGAATGATTGTCTATCTTAGGTGACATAGGGAGTGATTAAGGTTATGTTGGTTTGTCTGAAACCCGGATAAATGATGATAATATTTGCATATTTCAGTCTCAGGGATTGGTCTAACCTCTTTATTAGATGTGCTGTGACTAGATAGAAAGCAAGTCAATTAAAAGTTGAGGTTACCACATCTTTAAATATGGAGATAAATAATATATACTATTAAAATGTTTTTAAGTTGAGGTTATCAAGATTCTGCTACTAACATATTTTGAGGGCTTAAACTCATACCTTTGAAACTTAAACTTTTTCCCAATTACCTTAGTGATGAAAACTGATAGGGTTATTTCATTCTACTACTTTAAATCCTTCACTGACATCAAGTCCAAACTCCTTATCATGTCCAAATAGGTCCTTCCTCATCTGGGCATAGCCTCATGCCCCCGCTCCTCAACACTCCCAATGTACAAGGCACATTCAGGCATGTGCTGCTCCTTACAAATCCCCAGTTTATGCCACAATCTTTCTTATTCTTCCATCTTTACACATGCGGCTCACTTGGCCAGTCAAACCCTTCCAAATTCTCCAATGCTCCCTCTACCCCAAACCCACCATCTCCAGGAAGACTCTTACTTGCCACTGCTTCAGTAAAACAGAGCTACGAAATGGGGCTGGCTTTGGAGCTAGTCAACTTGGAGTTGCATCCAGGTTCCACCATCTCTTAGTTACTTAACTCTCTGTGCCTTTGTTTCCCCAGCACCAAGATGTGAAAAAGAATAGCCCTTAGAGACCTTGAGAGGTTTAAATGAGGTAAGACTTTAATCAGGTAGCTTTAGAGAACATACTAAGAGTTCAAAAACTATTAGCTATTAGCACTATCATCATCATTATCATCATCACTATCTCTACAACCCCAATTAAAGCTTTTTTTTAAATGGGGGGGAAAAAAAGAAAACCTTTGATAAATACCACCTCTTCTCACAAACATTGATTACTTACTCTTTTGTTCCAACCCTAAAACAGACAAAATTCTAATGTGGCTCTCATACTGAATCACAAGTATTTTTTACATATCTCTTCCCTCTCTGAAAGCTTATCAAAACCAGGAACCACACCTCATTAATCTTGTATTCTCAGTGCCTAGCAGTGCCTGACATATGGGAGATACAAAAACAAATACTAGCTGAACGGATCAATAATTAAATGACTTCCTAAAAAGCCAAGTGAAAATCAAATACTGATCAATCAAATCATGTTTAACTGCACTAAGGAAATTTGATGTTCACAGAAATCATAAGAAAAATTCAAGGACCAGAAGAAATAAAGGAATGTATATGTATTGAGGAGTCAGGCCTGAATTCCTGAATTAGAATACTCCCTGGTCCTCTTACAAGTTTGATGAGAGTGGGCTAAGTTATTTAACCTCCTAGAGTCTCTGCTTACTCAGTCTTTAGGTAAACAAGACAACATCTATCTCATGAGGTAAACAATAAATAAGAAGATACAAGCAAAATACTTGAGACTACAAGCAAGTGTTAATTTGTTTCCCTTGGCCTTTTATGAAGAACTATATTTGTAAATTTAACTATTATTCCAATTACTCCACTGATCTTTGTGTTAAATTTGGATCTGCTAAAATGCTTCATACAACTGTACCATCATAGAGGTCAAATTTTTGTTTTCTTGTACTGGATCCACATTCTTAAACACTTGGATAGAAACACCTAATCCCATCTACCAAGGGGACTAAGCCCATGCATTTGTATACTATGGGCAAGTGTTCTTTGCTTTAGTTCAACTGCTTCATTTTGCTTCTGCTCAAACCACTAATTTCAACCTCAGAATTTAGAAGGTAAATTAGTAGTCACTATCTGAGGTTACAGGAACCCAGGCTTAGATATAACACTGAGAATCCTAATATATCTTTTAACAAAGCATTACAAATAAGTTGGTCAGCTCCATATATCTAAGGAAGATAGAGGTACAAAAAGAGATGACGGAGTTAAAGGAAACACACAAAACAGATCTCATTTTTTTGTTGCTGTTGTTAATTTGACGAGGTCTGCTATGATATAAATCTTTCAGTCATTCAGTTCCAAAAAAATGAATTAAACATTTTTCCTGCCAATCAACCTAGAGAACTTACACATAAATGTCAAGATCACCAGACAATCTTATTTGTTCCAATAGAAAAAGCATATGTTATTCATGAATTCCAACCAAGTGTACAGACTTGGCAGAAAAGTTAAATTTAAAAAAGTGGGGGAGGGAGCCAGAAGTGAGAGTTTCCGATTTCCCACGTCTGGGGCATTCCTGGTTTACCCCATTCTTACCTCTCACTCTTGGCACAAGAATAAAGGGAGCAAATAGAATATGATATCAATGTTACCATTACAAAAAGAGAAACTAAAATAAAACCACCCAAAATCTTAAGATCCACTGGACAGACTTGAATCATATATAGTTGTCAAATTGCTCATTTAACCTCTAAAAACTAATTGTAATAGAACTATAGGGTGGAGGAGTATGGGCATAGATGTCATCTCTCTTATAATATTATGTAGCATCATCCATTGCATACATTGAAGATGCAGATGTCATTCAAATTAGAAAACCCACAGTCCTCTTTCAACTTCCCCAAACCCCAAAAAACTCATGATTCCTAAAAGCAAACGGCTTACCTTTACTACATTTCAAGTCATGAGGGCACCAACAGACACAGAGGCTAATATCTGCATTTTGCTTATCAGAGGCATGGAAAAGAGGAAAAGCAACTTTGCAAAAGTAACTAAAACTACACTCATGTGGCTGTTATCAAGCATCCCCCAAATAGAGCGTGAATCCAAAGAAATGCAACTTTACTGAAAGCATAAGCTACGAAATAAAAGAGTTGGCATAACGATACCACATACTAAAATTTAATCAAACTGAAAAGAACAGTTGATCTGTCTTCAAGAGAAAGGGAGGGGTAGTGTGTAATATCTTTAATATATGGATGGCTGGGTAGAGTAAATGACTGCCGCACAGAAGGTTTATCTGTAAACACTGCAGTTAAGTCTGGGGTTTTTAACCACAATAAATGGCTGGTTTCAATCAGCCACTGCTAGCAGGAAATCCATGGCCCATAGGAGCAATTACCCATCTCTTGACTGAAGCACAGGGCAATTACAAGCTACCGAAGAACGCTCACGATACTGGAGCACTTGGCTGTACAGTGCTAATGGAACCGAGACAAGAAACAGTGATCTGTGGCTACATTTCTCAGTTTCCGCCCCTCCCCAATCCCTTTTATATTTCTCTTATCTCAGAAGAAGGCAGCATTGACAGAGAAATTGTGGTCTGCAAAAGCAATACCATCATCACCCCAAACACAGATATCAGGGTTTCCTCTCCCCTGCACCCCCTACAGCCCCTTAAAATTATTACACTCATCCTGGTTTTTTGAAATGTATCATGCCTTCATCTGTGGGTTTCCTGATGACTTCTTACTCAAATCTCCTATTCAGCATTTGGTGATCATTATCGACACAATCAACTAGCCAAATTAGGACTTCTAATCTTAAGGAACTGAAAAGAAACCTGCCAGGGAAATAAATGGGAAAATAATTATTGTTTTATGTCATTGTGAGAAAAAAAATATGTCAACTAGGTATCCTTAGAGATGCAGCCAAAGGTTAAAGAAAGAAAAATAAAAGATAGTAAGTGGTCTATTAAGTTAACCTTCCAATCTCATTACATTTATTTGTAACAAGTAGCATTTAATGAAGACCCAGCATGCCAGTCATCATATTATGTATGTTAAGTGCATTGCTTCATTTAAGTCTCACAATAACCCCAAAGTAGATATTATGATCACCCTTTGAGTAATTTCCTTAAAATTAAGTACATTGTGGATTCAGGTCTTGAATATGGTCTGTAACAGTCCAAAACCTAGCTCTTAAATACCATATTATCCTGTCTCTGCTACTGGGTGACTGTGAGAGACAGTGAATAATTGGCATAACCACTCTACCATGCTGCCATGATAGACATTAGCAATAATTCCCAGTATCATTTTCATAGAGTCTAGATAAGACCACAGAATCTCTCTTATCCAAATATTTTAGGAAGCTTACATATGAAATGTACCGTTTCTACCCTGGCTCTCAAAACTAAGTAGCCTCAAAGTGGGTGGAAGCAACAGTCTCTGATAAGGGTTTTAAGAAGTACTCCAGCAAAAGCTTGAAGTTTTCTTTTGGCCCTTCCCTTTGACTCCTGTATTTCCTGTTTTCTTAAGCAGTTAGAAAAACAGAAGATGTCATATGAGACAACTCTCCATTCAAATCTGATCAAATCTGAACAGAAGTGGGCAGCACAGAGTTGCTTAATCCTACAAGCCTTCCCCCAACCCACATGCACAGCATGGTCCTCTTCCGGGCTCTAGGGGCAAAAGCGAGTAGATGCAAAGAAGCCAAAAACATTCATGAAACTGAGTCATGAAAGGCTTGATGGAGTACGCTTACCTTCACAGAACTGGTTTGGAAAAAATGACAAAAATAGATGAAACAAAAATGTATATACTGCATTGCGAGGAGCCCCAAACTATTAGGTTTACTGTGTCGGTCAACGCCTCTGACTATTTCACATCTTTTTTTCCCCCTTTATTATCTTTCCTTTTCAATATTTCATGAATCAAGTCTTGAGTTTAGGCATGAGAAGGACGTGCCATGCCACTGTGCAGTTAGGGATCCTCAGTGATGCCTGAACAACGCGTCCAACCACTGGCATTCCGCTCTTGCTGAGATCATGTATTTCTGATGCCCACTGGGTTTATTTTATAGATCAGAAATGTTTTGTGCTAAAGAATTCATAGATGCAGATTTTATGAAAATCTGATGACCCTCTGATCCCAATGTTTATGAAGTGATTCTTCAGAGAAAACAAGTAAGATTTGGGATCTTTAAGACACTGTTAAAAAGGTTTTCAACTGTGAGATGACTTTGCTGGAGTTATTGAAAACAAACAAACAGAAACATGCTCTGATGGATTTTAAAAGGTCAAATACCTTTGATGACACTAGATAGTCAACACTGTGACAGTTAACCTCATTTTGATGACAAAATGTTAGGTTTTTTTTTGTTTCTTGGTTCACAGATGCCCTCTTTATTCTACATGATACCTTCACAGAGTGTTGTATTATGCTTGTCACTCTGTCTCCTTAGCCTCCTGGCTCCTTACCCCTTCCCATTACCTTCCAAAAAAGTAACCACAAAATTAAGGGAAAATATCTAGCTTAAAGGGCAAGTATTTCTAGTAGAGGGAAAAGAGTGGGAAATGAACTATTTCAGACCAAAAGCAATTATATTTTGAAGGCAGAAGCAGACATCTTCTGGCACAACTGTCAAGATGTTACAAAAAGATTAAAGGAATTTTTTTGTGTGTGTCATTTAAAATCTGTCTCTGGTTCTCAAAAAAAAAAGAGAAAGGTCTGCTGTTCAGTTTGTGATTTTTAATAAGATTTCTCAATAGACTCACTGCTTAAAAAAAAAAAAGGTTTAAGGGAGAAAGAAGCAAAAAAAGTCGAAGGCCATACAGCAAATACAGCCATGACTGATATGGTATCATTCATTTTCACCATTCTCATGGATTTAGACAAGGTTTTTGTGGGAGGTTATACCCCATACCATAACCTGTCAACAAAACATACTTTTCGCAGAGACTCTTCAAGATTTAGACTACTATTGGGGTTAAAGTAGAAACACCAGATTAATTCCTTTCAAAACCCTGGGACTTTTGTGCAAGGAGGCAAAAGATGGCATTTTTCACTGTTAACAGTGTGCAAACTTCGCCCTCGCCTTCAAATGTCCAGATATTATTTCAGTCCCCATTCTTCAGGGCACTGGCTCCTGCAATTCCCCATTAAGTATTGTTTATCGAGTTCCTGCTTGAGAGACACAGAGGGTATCTTGAAGATACTCATGTCCCAGGAACTGGGCGAGGAAAAGAATTTCTGACAGAGGCCTGACCACAACAACCAGATGGTCACAATTCCCCAGGGTGAATGGACCTACTCAGTTTACCTAATTGAGAGGTCAAGGTGACAAGTTACAAGCAAGAGAAAAGATGCGCTCTGAGTATTCTCTATTTGTCAGTGGGCAGTTGCCATTGGGGTGACCTGTTGTATTGAAAGGGGACTGGCTGGCGGGGCCGATGCTGAAAAGAGAGGACAATGCAGAGGATAAAAGTGAGACAGAGAACTCAGAATTTTTTTCCTTTTGAATTTCAACCTGTTGGATAAAAACAATAGCAAATGAGGCACTGAATATGCATAAGGCAAGGAAGGTATTTTAAGTTTTCAGGAGACAGCTCGCTGAATGGAATTGCTAATTATGTCTCACATTGCTCTGTCCAATTCAGTTAGCTTGGTTATGGCTGAGTTGTCACCTCCCCTGCACTTGAGGTTCCACAGTTGCAGCCCATTCTGAGGCTTAATACAAAATTAGAATTATCTTTCTCCCCCACCCTCCGCCAAAAAAAAATGTTTTCCCTCATAGAAGAACTGGCTTCACTCATTGCGACAACATAACCTTTCTCAACAAAAATAAAATTAAAACGGCGAGGGTTCAGATTCAAGGGTTTTTGGAGTTGGTGGAACATCGGGAATGTAATCGCAGCTGTGACAATTGCAAATTAAGATTGAACAATGAGCCAAATTAAAAGGGTGAGAAAGAGCAGAACACCATATGGAGTATCTCGTTGCTACCCCCACAGGATGTCTTTGATTTCTTAGGATAAGGAGGATTTGCCAACTGAGGGATGGACTAAATAGAGCTCTGGAATCTCACTTTTTTTTTTCTAATTTTCCCTAACCTTTAGTGACTGTCAAAGCAGTTGCATTTTCCATTTCCTTTACTTAGTTTCTTCACCTCTAAAGTAAAATAAACCCCATTTGATAATGGTACCAGTTGAAGAGAGGGATGGGGGTGAAGTAGGAATCCTAGCTGGACAGTTAGGTAAAGATCAAAGATGTCTAGAAAATCAGGACTTTGGGAGAATTCACCCTAAAGATAGAGAGAACAGGGCATGATAAGGCTTAATCAAATAAAATATCATTAGACTAATTCAATATGGTGGTACCTTTCATCAAATCTATTCATCTCCGTTCAGAACCATGCTGGACTCACATCTGAAATGAATGAAGAGAGCAGAGAAAGGTGAACTACATGAGAACACAACAGTCCTGTTTGGGGGCCCCTGCAAAACAGTAGCTCAAAGGGAAAGGAGCAGTGTTGCCACCGTGCATCAAAGCCACACTGCTTTGGGGACACAAGAGTCTAACGCATGGATGAAGGCATGTGGTAAGAGAGGGCTGCCATGGCAACTCTGCCATGCTGGAGTACATGGATGGCTGGCGGAACACCGTAGCAGCAGGCAGAGCAGGACAGTTTCAGTGCAAGGGTCTTTTCTGCGAACATTTGTGACATTTCCCTAGGGAGTACAGAAAATGGTCCAGGGAAAGGAGTGAAATGTGTAAGGGGGTTGAGTTTTATGATATGGACTTGGGAAGCTGCTAATGTAATGTAAGAAGCCCAGGCAGTTCTTCTGAGCCATGCAAAGGAGAACCAAGCCACCCTACCAATAGCTGGGCATGTCAGAGACACCATGGGAACGAACTAGCTGACCAAAACACATGAATGAATCCAGGCAACACCACAGGGAGCAGAGATGAGCCAGCCCAGCTGAGCCCTGTCCAAATTGCAAAAGCATGAGTAAATAAATAGGTGTTGTTCTAAGCCACTATGTTTTGAAGTGACATATCACGTAGTATTAAAATCTGATACAATATGCACATAACACATTTCCTTCTGGTACCCCCCCCCCATTTTTAAGACTGAAAAAAAAAATAGATTTTTTTCTCCCTGTGTCATTTGCCCATAAAAACAATCTTAGTTATTCCCAAGTAATGTCTGCTGCTGACCTTAATCAGAGGCATTAGAGAAGTAACAATCATCCTACTTGCTAAAATTAAAGTTTGAGCTACAGTACATTATTCTGCCTGACTAGAAAAATCCTCCATAGCAGCAGCTCCGAGGCCCACATCTGTCTGCCCTGAATAGTATCAGAACAGGGCGAAATATGTGCTCTTCCGCCTCAGTAACACACCAGCCCCCAAACGGATCGCAAGTTCAGGATATCACTGCGGCCCTACAGCTTGGTTATTTGCCCTACAGAGTTGCTTTCCTAACTGTCCCCTTGGTCCTCCAAACATCACCATCAGGAAAAGAAAAGATAAAAATTGTGTCTATAAATAAAGAGCCAAGCTACAGAGAGAGGAGAAAGCAAGTCAGCTGCAAAAATGCATGACAGACAAAAACATACAATATTATTGGATGGTGCTGTTTTCCAGTGTGGCAGACCTCTCAGCTACTCCACCAGTTCCAAGAACACAACCAGGTTTCCTGAGAAACAGGCAGGATTACCTTCTATTAAATCTAAGTGGAGAAGTTACCTGGAGGAAAAGTACTATTTAAAAAAAAAAAAGTTTGAAATTTTCCTTTTTTTCCTCTTTCTCATCTTCTGTCCTCCTGCCTCCTAAACTTAAGCGTCTTTTCGTAGGGTGAAGACTGTTTCTTAAGCAGAATTTTCTCTCTGATTAAATCTTCTCTGTTCTTATGTGGTACATGCTTCAGCTCTGATAAGCCTCAGGTCAGTTCTATCTGAGTTTATAATCCATTTGAACTTTCAGTGATCATGGAAATATAGATATTTCTTATTTTCAATGATATAAGATTAAGCTGTCATCTTTCTAAGCAGCCAAGGTGGAGGAATTTAAATCACACCATAAAATACAGAAACTATTTATTCGTTTGAACTCTTTCTCATAGATAGTTTAGAGACATGTACATCAAAATGTTGTTTATAACTTTAAAAAAGTTACCACCCAAAATACATCCTGGTGCAGATGATTTCTTATGTGCCCCTGATGTCTGTTAAGGAAAAAACTGGGTTTGTTTCAATAGATTTGCCTGCTTGCTGTGATGATCTATGCAGCCAGAAGCCTCAACTTTAAGTTGACGGTGCTCGGTGCTTAAATAAGAAAAGTGTTTCCATGGTTCCGAGTCAAAAGGTTTAGCTTTTTTTTTTTTTTTGAAGTCTCAACAATGCAATACATACAAAGACACTAAAGTCCATTTTTCTTATTGTATATTAATATTGGGCTCTGTCTCTATGTGACCAGAGTCAGACTAAAAGAGAAAGTCAAAACTAAGATAAATCCAAGCCTGAGGAGACAAAAGGACAAAAATCTGGAGGTAGCTGACTAACCAATAGGAAGAAAAGAAGCAGAGTCTTACGTCACTTAAATTGTGTTTAAGACTCTTTGACCCTGAGGAAAGGCTGGAAACGGAAGCAGAGACTCAAGGCTGGTATACTCCTACAGCTGCCACTGAAAATGGCATTTATTACGTGGAACCCCTAGTAAGAAAAGACAGGCTTCTTTCCCCTGCTCTAAGCTCCAGTGCCCTTCACTAGGCTAATTCCCGTGAAGAGTAATGGTGGCTCCCTTCCCTTCATCTCTTATCACAGGACCCCCTAGAACTCTTTCCTAGACTTTACAATAAACTTATTCTAACTGCAACAATTCAGAAGGCAACTGATATCTTGCATGATGCCTAGAAGCAAATATCCTTCCAACGAATAACGATGCTAGTAACTAGAGCTCTTTTTTGCTTGAGTATTTGCTATATATCAATGGCATAAAAACGTCTTATCATTAAATTCTCCTAACAATCCTATGAATAAAATAGACATTGGTTATTTTTCGTCTGTCAACACACCCTACACTACCCCATTCCTTTGAGGAACTACTTCTCCCCTTTTCCAATCATATGATAGTGATGAAACTCCCCGTCCAAATACCCTATGACCACAGTCATAAGAGGGCAAGCAGACCAGGTTTAAACAACCAAAGCTCCCCCTTCACCAGGCTACCACATTGTTGCACCAGCGAGGACTATAACTTTTTAAAATTGATTAACAGTTTAAATGTCAAGACAGAGAATTTGATACATATAAATTAGGGGCTGCAACACCTTCCCCAGTTTGTGGACAAATCCCATTTGCAAAAAAAGATTAAGGCTAAAAGAAGTAGCAAACCATAAGAGGGCAACAAGATCTCACCTTAACTAACTGCTCCTGGAGAAGATGGCTAGACAGGTGTAGATGTAAATATAGATATAAATAGGAATGATATAACTATAGATGTAGATACAGATTAGCTACTACATTCCCTTTTTTGCTTCAGCAACCATAATTTGGATTACTGACATAACCAAAGGGCCTTGACTTATCAAGACAGATAACATTATTATCCTCTATTCGAAGATGGAAAAACTGAAACTTAGATTAAATAACTCACCCAAGGTCACAAAAATACAAATGACAGAACCCAGATTCAAACCAAACACAGTAGGACTTCAGAGTCAGAGCTTTTAAACATTGTAAAATATAATCTATTAGGCAAAGTCATCAAGCCAGGCATTTTCAGGGTATTGGGGTGTGGGGGGAGACAAACTTGCTCTTAAAGAAAGAGTTCTGTAGGAGACATAGGAACATAGATAGCAATAATATAAATCACATTACACTATCATTATATAATATGAAACTTCAGTGATAAATGCTGTACATTTATAATATCTGACTGGAACTTCCCAACATCTCTGTGAAGTAGATAACACAGGGATTTTTGTCATTCCGTTTAATAAATAAAGAGAACTTATAAAGAAAGTTCTTTCATGATGACCTAACTATGTGATGAGTAATGAGATAAACCCAGGACTAGAAACTGTGTCTACCTCTACATCCACCGCCCTTTTACCATTGCACTATCTATTTATTTTGGCTTAATTTAACTAGGAGAAGGGTTGTGTAGGGTTCACGAAAAGATACTTGAGATTCAGAGACCAAGAGTTAGACTCTTCCTCTCAACATTGAACTACCTAGGGACTTTATTATCAAATATTTCTAACCAAGACTTTTTTTTTAGGTGAGGCAACCCTTGGTTGACCTCACAGATTGCAAGGACCTTGTTAGCTCACAATCCCTTATTTTTTTTTTTTTTATTTTTTACACCTACAGCACTTGGTCTTCCTAGGTGGTCTCCCATCCAAGTACTAACCAGGCCCAACCCTGCTTAGCTTCCAAGATCAGACGGGATCGGACTTGTTCAGGGCAGCATGGCTTAGACCTAAAACTTTTAACAATAGAAATTTTTATCCAAAGTAATTCTTACCAATATTTTCTTCTAGTTCTTTTATACTTCTCAAATTTTGATTTTAATACATATGGATTTAAGATATTAGGTGAAAAAATTTTCCCTTCCTATATCATTAACCAATTCAACAGCATCATTTATAGATTAATCCAGTCTTTCCCTCTATATATTCATATATACACCCTTAGATTTTCTAAGCTATTATTTCTATAATCCTAGTGTAGGAAAAGCATTATAAGTATAAAAAGACAAAAACAGTAAAGGAAAAAGATGGAGAGTTTTGTATCTGTGCAAGTAAACATGCATACAATTGATTGATAAAAGAAAAGATTTAAGTCAACAGACAGAATATGTGATACATGGCCAAAAATCTTAATTCGTAGAATTGCTATAAATACAGAAAGAGAGATATCTAAGTAAAAAAATTGACAAAGATTAGGAATAGTCAATTTGCAAAAAAAATTAGCAAAAAAATTAAAAAGATGACAATGTTTGCAAGGATGTGGAGAAACATTCACTCTCTTCTACTACTAGGGACGGTGCAATAATTGGTATTTTCCGGAAGACAATTTAATAGTATGTATCTAAGGCACTAAAGTGTCCCATACCCTCTAGTCCAGTAATTTTACTCTTACAGATTTTTCTAAAGGAATAACTAAGGGTGTGAGAAAGGCTGTTTCATACAAAAATAATCATTATTCCATTTGTAATAGTCAACAAGCAGCCTCAAAGTTAAACTATAGCTGGACAAGCAATGGTTTATCCATACACAGAGTATCTTGTAGGCCATTCATTCATTCAAACCAAAATTCCTTAAACATCTACTATGTGCCAAGCACTATACTGGGCCTTGAGAATACAAAACCCCTACCCTTATAAGGCTCACAGCCTAGTGGGAGACAGACAGAACAATCAAAAAGCACATAGGAATAAAAAAATCACAACTGTGACTAGTATATAGAAAAAGACCACTAAGCAGTGAGAACATCCAATGGGATTAGACAGGTCAGGGAGATCAAAAATAGCTCCCATGACCAAAGTGATTCAGAAGGAGATCTGAAGGAAGAGACGAAGTTGCTTAGCTAAAAGAAGGGCAGTCCAGGCAAAAACAAACAAACAAACAAACAAACAAACAAAAAAACACCACACACAAAAGCTGTTATCCTTTGCATGAATAAAGTATATGGATGTGAAAAAAAGAATGGCTACAAAAGTATACACATTATACTGTTTCACACACACACACTTAAGAACTAGAAAGACTATCAAAATGTTAATTGGTTATTTCCAGTTGGGGTGATATGTGTCCTCACTGCCACCACCCTTTTTCCTGTTTTCCATTTCTTTTTACATTAATTTTGTAAAAAGAAAAACAAAGTATAAAATAGGACAAAACACTGCACAGCTGCTTATTGATACTACCCCATTTCCATGTGTAGGATGTTGTGTTATCCAGCCAATCCTATGCCAGGGCCAGCTCTCAATTGCCTTCACCAGAGAAAAAGTTAAGAAAAACTGCAAACTCTAGAGTAAGCCATGTTTTTTCACTTGCATATCTTTAGTTACAAATGACTATTTACCTGTCAGTTGGGTTGAGAACACCCATAGGTTTTCCTTTGAAGTGAACCTCTTGGATTTAAAGAGATTTTTTTTTAAGCTGTTGAAGGTTTGCTTGATCTAAAGTCTCAGAGACGTTTGAAGTTGTGACTTAATGGAAGATTATTTTTATTCACAGTGATCAAGCAGTTAATGAGATAAAGTAGTGAGGAGACAAGCTTAATAGAATATGTGGTTGCACCGCATGTTAATCTTTATAAAAGGCAGAAGGAAAATAACAGGAAACCAGGAAGAAATTGGGACAGATGGCTGAACAGCTCAAAGATAGGAAAAACAACTTATCCCTGCGTAGGGTTTTCAAAAGCAAACCCCTCTCATGTTGAGTTCAATAGATAAAAAGGCAACAAAGAATAAGAAGATGGAGAGCCAGGACTAAAAGTTTCCTGGTGGGTGTTCCCTTGAGACCATCCCCTAACCCTTCCTTAATCCCTTCCCCAACCCTCCTCTGAAGGGTAAAATGTATCTGAAGGAACTACAAGTTTTCAATATGGAAAGAACATAAACAGTAATGAAAGTCGCCATCTGCCTCAGTGGACCATTATGCACAGTTTTAACATCCCTAAGTCATAACACAATGAGGAAGCATCTCTAGCCTGGACAGACTCAGCAGCAAAGCACAAGGGAGGCCAGTGAAGCAGACGGCAGAAAAGGGGAAGAGAACGTCGCTTCCATCTACTCTCCATGTTGGTTCAGCGTCACTGTTTGTTGTTGTTTGCTTGTTTTAACCTGGGCAGAGGCGGCATGTCTGCAAGGAAAAATGCTTTGGTGTCCGCCCCCCATGCCTGCGTTCCACCAGCACAGGAACACAAGTGGTGTGAGGTCCACAAATGGGCAAGCCCACCCTCTTGCCTTCCTGGAACTCAGACCAAGAGTGTCAAACTCCTTGTCACTTCCCTTTGACAAATGGCAGATTTTTTTGTTTTTTAAATGAGACGGATATATAGGAAATTGCAATTCTTACTCTGTACCTTGAGAGCATCAGACCTTGTCTTCTGTTACCCTCTAGCCTAAAACACATGAATCCAGATTTTTGCCCCTCAAGGCAGCTGTGGCTTTAGTGCCTAATTATCCCTCCAAGTCATTGTTCCCCCTTCCAGTTTCTGGTCCTAGGAATTTTCCTTTTTGATCATTAGCTTGGTTATACGTTTATAATGATGCTGGCTATCCTTTATCCAGCATTTCTAGGAGTTGTGCAATGGGAGGGCTTTTTGGACTTTGTTGCCTTAAGTATTGCTGGAAATAGAAGTTTTTGAAACTACATTCTTTGCGAGCACCACAAATGAGTCTTATCCACACACTGAAGTTTCAGGACGTTGTAAACTCAGCAAGTAACAGAACTTCATAGTTGTCTAAGAGTAGTTTATAAAGTGTTTTCATATTCATTTATTTAATTTCATCCTTACAACAACCTTGCAAAATAAGCAGGACTGGTATTTGTATTCCCAGCTTTCTGATGATAAAGCGTGATCAGGCTAAGTTTCTTACCCAAAGATAGAAAAGTAGTTAAGGAGCAAAAATGAGAACTAGAGCCCAGCTCTTCTGCTATTTGATCTATTGCATCATACTGCATTAGTCCCAGGGTGATACTTTAGGGTTCCAGGAGATCATTATCTATCACATGACTCCAAATCACGGCTTTCCACGTCAATTCGTAGGAGGTAAAATCAAATTTTCTCTGGCATCTATAGGTCTATGTTTTTCTTCTCTGTATATGTCAAAGATTGAAGCTCTACTCTATGACCACATAATTTCTCCAATTAGAAACATGGTAATCACTTCTATTTATGTATTTTTCCTCCCATAATGCTCTGTTATTACAGTCTTATGGAACTGATTGATTCGTGCCTTGTATAGTAAGAACTTTAAAAAAAAATCTCTATAGTGGAGTGACATGACGTATAAGAGCATCCTTTATTTTTAAATCATCCTTCGACTCTGTAAGAATCTTACATTGTTATGTCCATGCACCGTCCCTAGGAGGGCTCTTCTATAGTGGGAACCTCTCCTAACTACTGCCTGGCTACTAAGAGGTTAGAGCCTGGTTGAAATACTTTTCCTATTCCCCCCACTGCAATTCATGAGGTCTACTTGAATTTGGGAATCACTTTTTCAGCCCTTCAGGAAGACAGTAGGTTGCCGACCATTCTTCAGGGCTCATGGCCACATAGTGGCGTGCTCACCACGAGACCTCAGCTGTATCTCTGTTCCTGCATCTGCATTTGGTCATTCATCCCACAACCATAACATTCCACATTCGAAAACCTACAGTGCACCTGGAAACAAACTAGAGACCATCTCGTAACCAGCCTATGTTTTAATATGCTATAGGGAAATTTTACTATGGAATCAACACTGCCACTTCAGATTGCTTCAAAGGGCCTTTTGGAAAGCATACATGAAAATAAAGTATTCTTCTGCTCTGTCCAGTGTTAATAGATTCATCTCTTTCTACTTGGAGTTATCCCCTTTTCCTTCTCTCTCCAGTGTTTACAGAGAATAGGTGTCTTCCATATAGAAGACATGCCAAGAATTTTTTCACAAGCACAAATTGCCATGAAAACTTGAAAGAATTTGTTTAAAGAGAAGTTAATTAATTTTATTTTAGCATTGTTGTTCAAATGCCTTTGAAATTGCTGTCTTTTTCCCTTTAGGGCCAAACTGATTTTCTTTAGTCCCTTTAGCACATAGTAATTTGCATGAATGTGAAAACATTTTATCTGCAATAATATTCCAGAACTTCTCCATATAGTCAGGAAGACAACCAGTTCAGCCAGTAAGCCTAAGTACACATCAGTAGAAGGATGGGAGAACCTATACCTGCATGAAAAACTCAACTGCCATCCAAAAGCTGAGATGGACTTAAGTTGCATATACCAACATGGAAACCTCAAGTAAGGTCATTAAGTGAAAAAATTAAGTTAGAAAACAAGGCAAAAGTTTTGATCCCATTCACATAAAATGGTCAATTTTGAGAAAGAAAATGGAAAATCAAAAGGAAGCTCTCATTCAAAAAAATGTATAAGTACACACGGAAAAATGTGAAAGCATTCAGATATAATATTTTAACAACTATATCTAAGTCACCAAATAGTCCCTAAGTGATAATCACCTATTAATGTCCTCTAAAATAACCAAATAAGAAGACAGTGTCACAATTATTTTTGTAAAAATGCTTGAGTTGCTTTCTTCCACATGCAGAAATCAGAGAATAATTTTAGTAATTGGTAACATGTACTGAGCTCTTATGAGGAACCAATCACAATGCTAGCTCTGAAGATGTTAGCCAGAAAAAGAAAGAAAAAGAAGAGAACTAAAATCCAAAATCCATGTCATAACTGCTGCAGAATTTCTATGCAGGCAAGGCCAGGAGGGGGCTGGGCTTGACTTCTATTTGCATAGAATTTATAATTCAAGAAAATATCAATGGACCATATTAAATAATGGTGAGAGGGTGAATAACTAATTGAATGGAGGTAGACCAAACTCCTTGATGCTTCTGATGTCCTGGGATAATAAAATGCCCAGTGAACAAGACACTGCCTCTGGTTCTGAGAAATAAAATTGGATTTTGCCTGACAGAAGATTCTAGAAACTCAAGAAGTTTTCAAAAGTTGTATATAAGCATTTTCCAGTATAATAGTTATAATGCCATAGATATAGCAACCACTTTATCCTTTCCTTTTAAAAGTATCTATATGTATATTTGTATCTAATTGCACATGACCAAACAGCTTGTCTTTCAATGCAGTGGTTCTCAGGTTATATGTGGTGAAAGACAAGTCTATTTCTTTGTTTATCACTTCCATTTCATCTGAGGTTAATGACAATAAGTAGCTTGTACTATATGTGACTTACCTCATAGGTTTGACATTGTCCAACTGAACCAGACCCTGATTAAGAAGAATCCACTGATCACTTGCTTGGATGTCACAGCAGTGATGAATTGCTGTAAATGTTTCTAAATATTAATTCTCAATTTTTATTCCTTTCTTGACCTAGACCAGTAACAGACAGTAACATACCACAATTCAAGCAGTGCTGGTAAAAAGTATATGATGCCTATCTCAGCTAATAGTACAAAATATCTTTAAATTGGGCACTGATAAAAAAAAAAAGTCAAATTTAAGCAAAAGACAGAAACAATTCGAACACAGACAATAAAAAATAGACAAATTAAACAAAAATGTCCTTCTGCTCCTTTTTTACATTTTTTGGTCAGTTTAATTGACAAATATTGTGACACAGCAGTCTGCTTTAAAAAAAAAAAGTCACTGTTTACCACTACTTATCTTTATAAATTCTAATTTTCTCAATATTGTGCAATCCAAATAAGATAAATTAGATATTGCCACTGAAAAATAATAACAGACCAATACTCCTATGGAGACACTCCACAAAAAAATTTAAATTATACTATAAAACACATGACCCCCATAGAGATTCACAATGTACAATGGACCTGAATCATCTGGCAGAAATAAGCTGATTAATCTTTCAAGGACTTGTGAGTTATTTAACCTCCAAACCCATTCCTTACATTATATCAAGGAACATACTGATATTTCAGAAATGCTGGAGAAGACCCTCTCTATGGGTACCTAGTCATTTCCAATGCCTCAAACTTCCTGGATCCCCATATTGCTAAGGTAGGTGCCTTAACATTTCATTACTTGCCCTGCCCTTCCCCAACAGAAATATTTTTTAAATGCATCCAAAATTTCTCATTTCTGCCTGGGAATGAAAGACATTTAAGGTCTTCCATTTTCTGTAATGACAATCAGAGTTTTTTTGGAACATAATTTATCACTTCACAGACAACTAGCTCCTGTGCTTACAAATAAAATACAAGAAAGCTGTTTTGAAATATGGATGTTAAAGAGTTTGCTAGAGTCATGCACTAGCAGAGGGACTGATTCTTATAGACAATGACCCAGTGAGCAGAGTTTAAATCTGTGTTTCAGCCAAAGTAAATATTAGTATATCATGGACTCACCCAATCACCTGAGGATTCTGAAAGCAAAACTGTTAAATCTGTCATTGCCAAGGTTCTGTGGAACAACAGCAAACTTCCTATTGCCCAAAGACCCATGTAACAACATCAAAGCTCAAAGCAAATTGGGGGAAGCTCATGCAATCCATTGGATCCCATCAAACAGAATTTCTCAACCAGAGAGCCCAGATCATTTATTGGAAGTTCTTTGTTAAATATATGGTTTTCTTTGGATTGTGATAATAAGACAACTGCATACATGACTGAAAAAAAATCATTGAAATGTATACTTTCAATGGTTTAATTGAAGGGTACATAAATTTTACCTCAATAAATATGTTAAAAATAAAAAAATATATTTTAAAAACTCAACTCCTGGGCCCCATCCCCAGATTCAGAGGTAGGTGTGTGATAAAGTTTAGGAATTCACAGTTCTTTTTGTAAAGAAGCTAGTAATTATTCTGAGGACCAATGTTTAAGCTAAATGTTCTAAATTATATCCTGAATTAAGCTAGACCATCAGAAAGCATCACTTGCCTGTGTTACATCTGAAATAATTTCACTGAGTTGCTGTCATCAAGAATGCCACCAGTAAGAAATGTCACCAGCAAGAAATAACATTCGTTTGCCTTAGGATGTTAAGCTATCATTCAACGCTCCTCATAAGGGAGAGATGGGGGGGAAATTATGTAATTTTTTTTCAATGTACTCAAGTAACAAGAAAAGTTTTCTCTCTCCCAAGGAACTGCTATGTTTGTTTATGATTTACACAAATACTTTACACACATAATTTAACTGGCATTACTTCCTCTTTTAATTTGCCTGCTAGGAACCTCAGAAACCAAAAGTTCTTACCAACTTTAGTAACTGTGTATGAATTAGTGACTTAATTATCATCAATTATAATTTCCATATTCTCTGGCCTTGATATCTTTCTTCTGCATATTTCATCTTATAGTAAACATTCTAATAAATTGCCTCAAAGCTTTGCACAGTGGCAGTTTCGTGGCCAATGACATTTATTTGAAGTGCAATTATTACTAATTAAATTGCCTCACGTCTTTTATGAAATAAGACAAAATGAAAATTACAAATTAAATATAGACACAAATACATAAAAAACTTACATTATAAAAACTCCTATTAAATAACCAATACTATCTTCCCAAGAACTGGAAAGATTACCAAATCAAAAAAAAATAATAATAATAATCCATTTAGACTCTTAGGTACATTTAGAAATATGTGAACATGAGCATAATGGTACAACTTTGAATTAATGACTTAGATGAATTAGGATAGTGTCCAGCATTGTGGACATATACGGTCCTAGGCAAATAGTGCCAATTCATTTACAGGCAAACATTTTGATTAAGGAGCAGAAAAAACTTTCCCCAAGTTCTAAAGATTCCAGTTGATCAATAGATTGGTAGGATTGAGGTTGGGTATAAAGTTGAAGTATAAAGGTGGAATATATAGACATTTTGTACCTATGGGAGAATTATGAGAGTAATGATTGAGTGTGCTAAACAGAAAGCTTTGAGATTCTGAAGTTACCCTTTGTCAATTCTACGTTCCTACTCCATTCGGAAGTTATTCTAAGTGTGATGAGAAGCTATTGGAGAGTTTTGAACAGGATTCGACAAAAGTTTTAAAAGGATTTTTCTAGGAGTTTTCTAGGAAAAGAACAAAGTAAGAGGATAAGATTGGAACAGAGAAATCTGGATTCTGGCAGAAGTCTAGACAGGAGATGACGATGCTTAGAGAAGGACAGTAGGATAGCAAAGGAGACAGTGAGAAGTGGTTGGATAGATCTTGTAAGTAGAGCTGAACAAACGTGCTATTGGACTGGATTCCAGTTTCACCAATTTATTCAACACTCAGGTTTTAGTGCTTATACCAGAGACTACAGTGATAAATAAGATCTGGTTGAAGCTCTTAATGAGCTCTCAATTGACAGCAATGGGTCAGACTGGCAAAAAAAAAAAAACAAAAAAAACCTGAAACATAATGCCTTTGTGTTAATAATATTTTGAAACATAAAAAGAAAAAATTTCCCATGAAAATAAACATGACTAAAGAAGACATGGGGAATATAAATAAGACAACACTATTTTAAAATTAAATCAATAATTATACACATACAGAGCCAGACGAGAAGGCTAAGACTGTTTAAAAGGTAATTTTCTCAAATGTTAAGGAACATGTAATCTTAATCTCATACAAGTTGTATTGCAGAGAACAGAAAAAAAAGCAGCAAGCTCTCCAATTCATCTTATGAAACAAGAACGACCTTATTTCAAAAACAGATTAAAACTATAATGAAGAAAAAAATACAGCCAACTTACTGAGTACAGGTATAAAATATTTTTTTAAAAAAGAATTGGGAAACTAAATTCAATAACATCAACCCCCTACCTCACACCATACAAAAATATTAATTCAAAATGGGTAATAGATCTACATATAAATAAATTATAAAACTTCCAGAAGAAAACAAGATAATCTTTACAATCTCAAGGCAGATAAAAGTTTTTAGATAGAACATATAAGACATAAATCATAAAACAAAAAAATTAATTGGGCTTCGAAATTAAACAATTTTTTCCTTTTAAAAGACAACATTTTTAAAAATGAAAAGACAAGTCGCAGACTCAGAGAACATATTCCAAAAACATCTATCAGATAAAGAACTTGTAGCCAAAATATACATCAAGAACACTACCATTCGATAATAACTTAGTCTCAAATATGGGCCAAAACTCTGAAATATATTTCATAAATAAGATGTACGAATAACTGAGAAGTACACAAAAAGATGAAAAACATCATTATTCATCAGAGAATGTAAATTAAAACCATAATGAGCTATCACTACACATAGATTAGATGGCTAAAATTTCAAAGATAATCATACCCAGTAAAGGCCAGGATGTGGTGCAACTGGAACTTTAATAAACTGCTATAATATAAAATAGTACATCCACTTTAGAAAACAGATTGGTAGGTTTTTGGTTTTTTTTTAATTAAACATTCACCTACCATATGATCCAGCCATTCTCTTTGTAGGTGTTGACTCAAGAAAAATAAATACATATGTTTACACAAAGATTTGTACATAGATATTCAAAACAGCTTATTTTTAATAGTCAAACACTGCAAGCAACCCAAATATACATCAACAAGTAGATAAACAAATTGTAATATACCCATTAACAATATACTACTCAGGAAAAAAAGGAATAAAGCATGTATTTAAGTATAGAAACCTATCATTGTAATTCACTATATTAGTAGTTAAAGGAAAGAAAAGAATTATGATCATCAGTTAATGCAGGAAAAGGACCGTACAAAATTCAATATTCATTCAGTCATTAAAAATAAAGCAAACTAGGAAAGAAAAAGACACTGCCTTAATCTGATAAATAGTATCTTCAAACAAAAGCCTACAGCAAACAGAATACTTAATGATGAAGAGTCAAAAGGGTTTCCTTTCAAGTCAGAAACAAGCCAAGGTTGTCCAATCATCACTTCTATTCAACAGTGAACTAGAGGGCAGACAACTCAATAAGAAATAAAATGCATAACTTTGGAAATGAAAAAAAAAACATTATTCATAGGCAATGATATTGCGAACATAGAAAATCCAGATTATTCTATGGAAAAACTGTTAGAATAATTTCTTTAAAAAGCAGAAACTTGCTAGATGTGAGATCAATTTCTTCTAAAGTTGTGTTTCAATAGAGCAACAAACAAACCATCAGAAAAATTTTAAAGAAAACTGTTGGTTCACAAACTTGGGAGCTTCCTGGGTGGCATTGGAAATTGACCCTCGTATATAGAGGGCAAGGAGAGATGGAAGAAAGAGGCAGACCACTCCAGATTGGCAGGTGGCCGTTTTGAATAAGCAAGAGAACTTCCATACAAGGCTTGTCTTGGGTGGCCACATGACACAGTAGATCTCCTCACCTACCTGCCATAACCTTAAAAGCTTATATAGAGGCTTTAATGAAGTTCAATCACATGTACAATCCAGATGGTTTCAACACCTTATTTCTCAAGGCTACATCCTTGAAACAGCTCCTAACGTGGGAAGGGTAAGCAGAATGTACATTCCTAGGACAGGGGAGTGCCTAAGGAGCCTCTTATGGCCTGGGTCCAGAACACAGGTGAACCAAAGGTCATGTCCTCTCAATGACTTCCTCCAAAAAAAAAAAAAAAAAAAGAGAGAATAAGAGTTTAGCCAAGAAAGAGGTATGAAAAATCTTATAGTACATGTATAAAGTAAGACTTTTTCCTAAGGGCAATATCTTGGAACTCTGAAGAGTTTTATTCAGGGGGCAACAGAGTTATACCATAGAAAGTTCATTCTATCTGCAGCGAATTGGCAAAAGCAAGCAAGGCCACAAATTATATCTGAACTATAACTACACTCTTCGAATGTCCTAAGGTAGCTACTACCAAAGCTCAAATCAACAGGATAAATTTCCCATTAACAAAAATCAAATCCTGCCTTTCAACAAAAAAGAAAAAAAATTTATACAAATATAAGACCTGTTAACAGCTTTTGAAATAAAGATTTTAAGGATCTAGTGAATGATGAGTTTATTAGGAGCCCACAGTGGGTGATAGCTAATGAGAAAATGGTTAGTAAATTATAAATTGAAGGAAAAAGATAAAAGAAGAAAAAAAGAAACTCTTGTGGCCTCTCTGATAGCATGCTAGGCTATTATGTTGAGTTTTGACACTGCGGTTTTGTTTTAAGAGGTGACATTAGTATGACAGTGGATGTGCAGATAGCCATAAATTTTTCAATGCTTCTCTCATTGAGAGGGAAAACCTATGTCCCTTACTCTTGCATCTGAGTGGGCTCTGTGACTTCTCTGTTCAACAGAATATAGTTGACTCTCTGTTTCTTGGCTCAGACTTTAAAGTACTTGGCAGCCTCTATGTCTTCCACCTTGGAGCACTGAGCCACCATGTGTAATGTCCCTCGTAGGCCACTATACTGTGAAGAAGCCCAAGCTAGTCAAGGAGAATGGTCTCATGGAGAGAGAGAAGCCCAGCCAGTCTCCAGCTATTCCAAGCTCTAGCCATTCAAATCATCCAAGACCAGAACCAGAGTCAAGCCAGCTCCACTTACAGTTTGACTACAACCATATGAGAGATCCAAGCAAGAACCAGTCAATTGAGTTTAATCGATCTAGAGATTCAGATATATAATAATATAGTCATTATTATATATATAATTACATCATATATAATAAGTGTTCATAAAAACATGTTTTTGGCCATTAAGTTTGTTGTACAATAGAGAACTGAAACATGAGGTTCTTGTCTCATGGGTCATTTCCTGCCACATGAGGAGTGATTAAAAAACAATGTGTATTTAGTCTGGAGAAGAGAACACTTCAGAAAAAAATAGCCCTCTTCATATGTTGGAAACTCTGCTATGTGAGCTTGAGAACAGCTTTATTCTCCAAAGGACAGATCTAGAACCAAGACAGAATGTTACAGGGAAGTAGCAAACATCAGGATCCTAGGAAGAAGAAAGTTCCGGTAATCAATGTGGCACAAGAATGAGAACAGCATCATTGGGATGTCAGAAACAACTTTCTCTAGACATGTTCAAGTGGGCACATGAGATGTCTGGTCAGGCTGGGTGTTAAAAAATGTGTCTATGAGGGCTTCCGGTCAAGATGGTGCAGTAGGTAAACACCGTACTCACCTCCCCTCACGACCACATCAAAATTACAACAGAACTACAGAACAGCCATCACTGGGAGTCACCTGAAGTCTAGCTGAATGGAATTCCTATAACTGGGAACACAGAAGACAACACTTCAAGACCAGTAGGAGGGGTGAAAATGTGAAACAGGCTGGTCCCACACCCACACGTGACAGCTGAGAACTGGCAGAAATATCTCGGCTGCGGAGGCTCCCGCCCCACGGGAAGAATGAGGGCTCCCGGCCCCAAACCGGGCTCCACAGCCCAGGGTTCCGGTGCCGGGAAGAGAATTCTCCACAACTTCTGGCTATGAAGACCAGGGGAGATTGTGACTGAGATAAAAGGCTGAGGGAGTTGCAGACTTTCCTCTTAAGAGGCCCGCGTGAACACTTACCGCTGACGGACTCTCTCACTTTGAGCTCCAGCGCTCAGGCAGCAGCTTGAAAGGTGCCAGGGACACGTGGAGAGAAACTGAGTTGTCTGGCTTGAAGGAGAAGGCTGGAGGGACAGCTTTCTCCCAGACAGAAGTGCTGGCAGAGGCCATGTTTCTTTGTTGAGCCCTCCGCAGCCCAGTTGCAGACACAGGCAGCCGCCATATCTGAGTCTCAGGCAATGCAGCTAACACCGATCGCCCCACCCAGTGCTTCCCCGAGACCCCGCCCCTCCCAACAGACGGCCGCGCAAGCCTCTTCCAGTGGATTTTCCATACAAATGGCCTGTCTTGGCTCATGCTGTGGACTCTCCTAAAATCTCTCAAAGGCTCACAAAACCTAAACAAGCAGCATCTGGCCTCAGCATGCCCCATAACTCTTGCTGAGTAGCCTCAAGCATGGCACTAGCAGCAGCCGGCTTCGGTTTGCGGCTTGGCCTCTCGAGGTACCTCCAAACCCAGTGTGGGTGGCAGCCATCTGTAGATTGCTTGATGGCTCATGTCAGGTGGCCCCAGGCAGGGCACAGGCTGCAGCTGAAGTTGGCCTATGCCAGAGGCCCTCCAGCCTGGTGACCAGCTTCAGTCTGAGTCAGAGCATCACCTGGGGACACATCTAAGGACGACACACCCCAAGAGCAGACAGGGTAGGTACCAGAGCCCTGCTAAAGTGAATTCTGCTCTGTATGGTCAGTGCCTGCACAATGGCTCCTCCACTGGTCATGGCCAGTCCTTACAACCAATTGGCCAGAGGGTCAACTCCTCCCACTGACGAGCACACAGCAACAAAGGCTCAACTACAACAGGAGGGCACACAAAACCCATACAAGGTATGTATCTAGAGCACCTGGCACAGGTGACTGGGAAAACTGTGTCACTGGGCCCTACAGCACACCTACTATATAAGACCACTCTACTAAGACTGGGAGGCATAGTAAACCTACTTAATAGAACAAATACAAATAGGAAGAAAAATGGAAAGACAAAGAAACATATCCCAAATGAAAGAATAGAACAAAGCTCCAGAAAAAGAACAAAACGAAATGGAGACGAGCAATCTACCAGATGCAGAGTTCAAAACACTTATTATAGGGATGCTGAGTGAACTTAGGGGAAGAGTAGATAAACCTAGTGAGAACCTTAACAAAGAGATAGAAAACATAAAAGTGGAGATAGAAAACATAAATAAGAACCAGTCAGAAATGAAGACTATGAGTGAAATAAAGACTACCTAAGGAAGAATTAACAGTAGATTAGATGAAGCAGAAGATTGAATCAGAGATTTAGAAGATAAGGTAGCAGAAAATACCCAATCAGAACAGCAACAAGAAAAAAGAATCCAAAAATATAAGTACAGCTTAATGGGCCTGTGGAACAACATCAAGTATACCAACATTTGTATCATACAGGTACCCGGAGAAGAAAGCAAGGAATTGAAAACCTATTTCAAGAAATAATGACTGAATACTCCCCTAACCTGGTGAAGGAAATAGACATACAAGCCCAGGAAATACTAAGTCCCAAACAAGATGAACCTAAAAAGGACCTCACCAAGACACATCATAATTAAAATGCCAAAAGTTAAAGACAAAGAGAGAATCTTAAAAGCAGCAAGAGAAAAGCAATTAGTTACCTCCAAAGAAGTTCTCATAAGATTGTCAGCTGATTTTGCAACAGAAACTTTGCAGGCAAGAAGTGATTGGCAAGAAATATTCAAAGTGATAACAAACAAGGACCTGCGACCAAGATAACTCAGCAGAGTTATCACTTTGAATTGAAGGACAGATAAAGAGCTTCCCAGATAGGAAAAAGTTAAAGGAATCCATCATCACCAAGCCAATATTACAGAAAATGTTAGAGGGCCTTCTCTAAGAAGAAAAAAAAAAAGATAAAAAAATGAATAAAATGGCAATAACTACATATCTAACGACAACTATTTAAAATGTAAATGTATTAAATGCTCTACTCCAAAGACAGTGCAGCTGAATGGATAAGAAAAAGACCCTTATATATGCTGCCTAAAAGAGACTCACTTCAGGTCAAAAGACACAGACTGAAAGTAAACGGATGAAAAAAGATGTTTCATGAAAATGAAAATAGATAAACAAAAAGCTGGGGTAGCAATACTCATACCAGACAAAATAGTCTTTAAAACGAAGGCTGTAACAAGAGACAAAGAAGGGCACAGTTATCTCACTTCTGGGTGTTTAACTGAAGAAACCCAAAACACTACTTTGAAGAAACATGTGAATCCATGTGTTCATTGCAGCTTTATTTACAGTAGGCAAGATATGGAGGTATCCTGGGTGTTCATCAATGGATGAATGGGTAAAGAGGAGGTGTTGTATATACATACAATGGAATATTACTCAGCCATAAAAAAAATAATGAAATCTTGCCATCTGCAACAACATGGATGGACCTAGAGGGTATTGTGCTGAGTGGAGTAAGTCAGATAGAGAAAGACAAATGTCACAGATGGAATCTAGAGAACAGGATAAACAAACAGAAACAAGTTCATAAATACAGAGAGCATTTTGATGGTTGCTAGTTTGAGGTGTGGGAGGATGGGTGAAAGGGGGAGGGCATTAAGAAGTACAAATTAGTAGTTACAAAATAGTCATGGGGATGTAAAGTACAGCATGAGAAATATAGTCAGTAGTATTGTAATAACTATGCATAGTGTCAGATGGATACTGGATTTATTGGGGCAATCGTTCATAAGTCATATAAATGTCTATTCACTGTATTGTACACCTGAAACTAATATACTATTCTACATTAACTATAATTGAAAAAAATAAAAATATTAAAATATTTTTTAAATGTGCCTAAGGTAAAAGAACAGAAGTATGGCCAAGTTGCTGTGGTCCTACTGTGTGTTTCTGAGAGGTAACAAACCTGTAGGCATCTGTCTGAACAAAAAGTAGCCTACCTGTTCTCAATTTCTGCTCTTTGAAAATACTGATTCATGAGGCAATCATATTTATGGACTCGACTTCATTTTACACTATGCTTAAACAAGATAAATTACTTGGGAATTATACATGTATTTTATTTGTAAAATGTTTATAGAAACAACTCACTCAATTGGTATTAGGAACCTCTTCCAGTGTTTAAAGGGCTTTGTGGAAATGCTTGAAGCCTAAAAGAGATGATCCTGCACTGCCACCTCGGTCACCTACATTTGATGACTACTTCCCTACTTGGATAACTCATTATCATCCAGAAACTATGTTAGTCATAAAACAGTGTGGTTTTATGTCACATAAAACTCTATGAGATAAGGTCTTATCCCTGTTTCATAGATGAAGAAACTGAGGCAGAGAGAAGTTAAGCCAATTGTACAAAGGTATAGCCAATAAATCCTAAACTCTTACCCAGATGGCCGGTTACCTGGACAGCTTGCAGAATCCTTCTTATGGAAAGCAGTGACTCTGTTTTAATTGAGAAATTCTTGGAAGCTCCAGCCATACCTGTTCCTTTGTTTCCAGAAATGCCCTTATTTAATTATCGAATAGGTTATTAACTTGTCATTTAGACAAATCAGAAATAAGAATGGATTGAGAATAAAATAAAACACTTCTCTTTATTTATGTTGGGGCTCCTAGGTAAAGTTTAAGACCAAAATACTAACAACCTTTCCGAATCTTCCCTAAAATACAGGTTACTTCACAAATCAGACAAATGCCATGTAGCATAGTGCCACCTCAGTGAAAACTAGAAAATAAATTGTATTGATCCAAGGAAAACAAAGAATGATAAACAAAGTTAATCATTGTTCCTCTCCATAAAAAACAACAACAATAACAACAACAAAAACTTTAAAAAGAACCTTCCCTATAAATCATCTTGCTATATTCAAGTCAGTCCACCAACTAAGGCAACCCCTGCATTTCTATTCAGAAAGATATAAATCTATTTCACTCAGAAGCCAAATTTAGGATTATCATCAAAGTGTTAATATTAAATCGTACAGAAAGAGCAATCAAGTGGAATGCTTAATGTATATATTTACAAATCGTCTCTGGGTCTTTTTTCATTCCTGGGGGCACAGAAGGTATGGGGCAGGTTGGGTGGTTAGATGCACAGCTGTTTGTGGGGGTGTGTTCCACAGGGGCTTGGACCAAATGACCCTTCAAGGTGATTTGGTGTCTTCTGAGTCCACAATCTGTGTTCATATCCAGTCCTAAATCAGACAAGCTTCACTAACCACAGAAGTTGGGACAAAAGCCAGATGCATCCCACACATCCCTGTGGTCCTCCTGCCTCCTGGCAAACTCCAGGACCAGATTGGAAAATCTGTGCCCAGTTTGGGGGCCAAGTTTGGTGTGATTCGGGGATGATTTATATGGCTTTGGTTGGAGTCCACATGATCTGTGCTACTTTGGCCAAGTTTAGCTTTGGGATTTCTGATTCATTTGAAATAAAATGTATCAGGTAGGGACAGATGGGCTTCCCAACTGGGATTAGAAGGGTCTCATCCAAATCTTGTGGGACAGCAAGACAACCAAATTTCCCACCTCTCTACTCCAAAGTTCAAAAACACGCAACACAAGTGGGGCGTCAGGGTGAAGAAGTTGAATGCACAAGTGCTTTCCAGGAGGTGCCAAAATAAAAATAAATTGTTTTTAATTTCTGAAGGGAGAAAGGTTGGATTGATTTTACAGGCCCTCCTCTAAACAGCAATTTACATGCTGAAACTGTAAAGCTGAGGGTGAAATATCCCTTCCTGGTGATTTGAAATCTGTTGATTAATTTCAAGTTGATGACCTTGCTCCCTTACAACAATAGAACTTTAATTCATCTCACTCAAGCTGCCTCTAACTAGTTTTCAACAATCACTAAACAACCAGCAAGTACTGGCTATTTGATGGGTAAAATCCCTGTTAATAAATACAAATTAAATGAAGCATATTAAAGGAACCTGATTCCAATACCAAACTAAATAGAATTTTCTCTAAATTTAAGGGCAAAATACACTCCCATCAAAAGAATCTTAAGATGTTCCAAGGCAACTCTCTAGTAGAAATAAAATGCAAGTTACAAATACAAGCTACTAAGTGATTTTAAAACAGGCGAAATCAATTTTTAAAAGACTTATTTAACATAATACAACTAGAATCTTATTTAATCATACAATTAATATAAAAAATTGATGAGATATTTTTATATTCTCAGACACAAGCTACAAGATGAAGAATGTTTGATTTCATAGAAATGGCAACATTTGGGAGGTGGTATAAGTAGCAGGCTCTCAGGACTCTGGGAAAAGCCTGCCCCAAACTTTGCTGCTACGTGCCTCAGTTTCCCCATCTGTACAATGAAGAGAAGAGCTCTAGCTATCTCATATGGCTTAGTGGGTTAAATTAGTGAATCGAGTAGAGTAGTTGGAACTGCTCTGGGCCCATCACAATAATCAAGAAATCTTAGCAAGAAGAGGCTGATCAGAAATACCTTGAAAGCGAGGACTATTACTTACTCTTCACTATAAGGTCCAGTACCTACCACCATCTTGGTACACAGAAGGCGGTCAGTGAACATTTTCTTTTAAGATGTTAAGAGTGGTAGACACTGTGATGTGCTGGCTAGATCCTACTTTCAGTAATAAAAGGCATTTTATCCAACCTGTCGCGAGTGCTGCCAGCAAACAGCCATTAGCTGTCATCTCCCTTCAGGGATTGCCCCGCTAAAGACGTGAGGCTTGCTTAAGTCAAGCCCCTATCCCAGGCTGTTTGCTTACAGTACAATGACTATGAGACGAGCTCTCTCCTCCTCAGGGCAGACAGCTCCGAAAGGCCATTGCAGCTCCAGAGTCCCGCATCCTCGCGTATGCAGCCCTGCGCATGCGTTGTGGATCACCTCTTCCCACTACCCCATCCTGCCTCCCACCCCGCCCTTCCACGGATGTCACCCCAAAAGCACTCCCTAATAAACATTCTGCCTGTTAATACAGAACCCAACTGGTGATATTAAGAAACAAAAACTCTCTGTTGAAAGAGAAGTTAAGACAATGAATAAATAATATTTACCAATGTTTTCCTAACAATTTCTATTAACCAGGTCAATATAAGTGTTGCCTGTATACCACACATCATGGATTGTATATTTGAGTCTTCCCACTAGCCGCTCATTTTTTCCAAGACACACAACAAAGCCATGACAGAAGAAATGAGAATAGCTGCAAGCACTGACTCTTTCAAAAATGCCTTTCTTCTTTAGGTTATCCAAGACCCACAAGCTACGACCAAGCGTGTGCCGAAGTGAGCTAAACCCACCGAGTTCTTTCGCATCTCGGACTTTCAAATTCTTAAATTTGCCCTTTACTTAAAAAAGTCAATGATTTCACCAAGAAAGTTTGATTAGTTTCTTTTACTTTCTGTAATGAAGTGCCATCCTTTTTACACTTGAAAGGATCTTTGTAATAATGCAACATTGATCTTTTGAATACAGATGAGCTAACCTAGATAATAGGATTTAGAATGTGAAAGACCGGACTTGTGGTGATATTTAAGGCTCCAGTGCCATCAAGAGGAATTGCGGCATAAAACACCTGTTTCCAGAGACGTTAATAAATGTAGGCTCATGTTTCTTCCTGCGCATAGTTTTTATTTTATTCAACATCTTAAGAGAAGTCAATATGCTGTGTGCCTGAATGTTAATCACCCAGTGTGTGTGGGGTGAGGCGGGAAGGGGAGGGCAGATTTAGCTTTGAGATCTGATTTCTCTAGTCTGCAGCTTTAAGCCTCAAAGGTCGAGAACTGGAATTCAAATCTGATATTAGAAAGCGGCTCTAATAAAACTTCAGAAAAAATGGAAAGTCATTCATTCAAACAACATTATTTTGCACCAGGCTCAGTTAGAGGCTGGGGATGTAAGAATGAATTAAACCCAGTTCAAGCCTTTGAAGAACTGACAGGGAAGGTAGGAGAGTTAAGCTTTGGGAAAGGAAGTATATTTTCCAGAAAGCAATACAGTAGCCTGCTATTTTCCCTTCTCCCCATGCTTAAAAGAGAAAAGAGAGGCTTTTTTGGTGTCCCCACTCTTCAAGAGAGGCTAAACAGAGATATCCTCCTGCAGAGCCTCACACGCAGGGGGTGGCTTGTGCTCAGTCAATGTCAATGTCTCCCAGGTATGGAGCAATGTTAGATTTAACGTTAGAACAGAATACATAAGAACTATCAGAGAAGACCCAATCCAGAGACAAGTACAAGACGATTGATGCTATTATTCTTTATACTTATATGTCAGAAATTATCCATAATTTTTAAAAATTAAGTCCACATCTAGTGCAGGGAGCTATAACTAAGTCACAAGAAAAATCAAGTGTTAACTCTGACACTAACTATAAACTAATTAGAGACAAGAGAGCTCAGTGTGGGCTAAATGGATCAAAGAAGCCCTGGGGACTTGAGTAATATAATAGCTGATGATTATTGCTGTCTCACTCTACACGAGGTCTTCACATGCACCATCTCATTTAATCCTCATCACAACTGTATGAGGGAGTCACTCTTGCTTTACAGACGAGAAAAATGGAGGTCCGAGGTTAAACAATTTACCCAAGAGTATACCATTATTAGATGGTAGAACCGAGCTTTGACCTCAGTTTATTAGACCCCAGAGGCTGAACTCTTCAACAGCTAAATCATACCAAACATTTGGCAAAGAGCTAGCAGGGATCGCAGAGACACAGGACCAAGAATGAAGAACCAGAAGCCCAAATAGGCCCCACAGGGAAAGGTAAATTTGAGGAGACTACCAATATAGAGTCAAGTCTGAGGACAGAGTAGAATGCCAGACCTGGAAATGACAAGTCGGTCCTGGAGAACTGAGATAATGGACAGGAGACCAAAGCAGGATGGGCTTACTGGAATGCCTTATATGACAGGAACTTGGTTACCAGGTAAGATGGTAAGACAACAGCTCTAGATGCAAAATATGAGTTCCCAGCCGAGCAATCGAGCGATCGCAGGGCTAATGATGCCCTCATTAAACCCCACATAGGAATAGAATTGATCCCAGAGTATGGCCTTAGGGTCCCCTACTTAGGAATTCAATAACCTCAACTGGATCCTGACCTCAATGGTCAGAACTGTAGCCTTTAGAACACGTATCATGACATTCTGGCCCCATGAAATATTAAAAGAAAAGAAGGTAGGAAAGAGAGAGAGAAAGTTTTAAATTTCTAGGTCCAAATATTTTGAGAAAACCTGCATACAATAGCATCCTTTGACGAACTTATAAATCACATTAGCATAAAACTCTGTTTAAACCATTTTCCAAACTTATTTATCCACTAAGCCCCACAGTGCACAACTTAATGAATACTTTGGAGGAAATGTAGGGGCAGAGAACCATATCTGCACCAGTCTTCGGGGGAGAAGAATGGGCATCACAGAAAGAGGGGATGGCCTGAGAGAAAAGCATGAAGAGGAGCAAAGATTAACCAGAAATTAGGATTGGGACGAGTCAAAGATTCCGTCTGAAAAAATTAGGAACTGAAGAGCCTGAATGGACAGAAGGTGGGAGGTTCCTGAACTGAGGAATCAGAACATAAGCATAAGAGATAGAATGCTCTGGATCTAAGAGCTGGGAGAGCTGAATGTGGAGGAAATGCTGGGGAGGGTTGAGTGGGGGGCTGGGGGCAGATGTGGTTTTACTCAATGGCACCATGTAGGCAGTGGAAAGTATCAGGACTTTTAAATCAAGAATTTCCATTTAAACGTCAGCACTCTTATTTGCCTCCAGTAACCCTGAATTAGGTGCTTAATCTCACTCTATCCACTTTCCAGCAACAGGAAAACAAAAGCTTAAGAAGGAATATGACTTGCCCAGCATCCTGCTGCTAAAAACCATCACAGCCAGGATTCAAAACCAGATATAGCTGCCTCCTTTGGGCTTGCATAGTATTATACCCATCTCTAAGATATTTCCACCTGCAAGTCCTCGAAGGCAAGAAAGCCAGTCATTCATCCAGTCTTCATGGTCCCTGGTACCTCTAGGTCTCCACTGCCCTCTTCGTCAGCTGGGAGCATCACCTTTGCCTCACTTCCCCCACAGGAAACATTTAGTTGAAATATAGTTACATAAGATACGTACTATTGTTTTTAAAAATTCACCAAACTCTACCTCTAGCCTACATATTTTTATTTCAGACACTATCGTTATAGTTATTTTATTTCAAGCTAACAGGTACACTCGATCCAGTTATAGCACTGGACGCCGTTCAGGTGACAGAACCAACAACTTAGATATCTCTAAGGAGAGACATCTTCAGTGGTCTCTACTCTTCAAGCAGCAAGAGAACATTAGCACTTCTGATCAGGCTGCAACTACCTAAGGCCTGCACCTGTCAATTTCCACCTCACTATACAAGCTACAGGTGATGCTCAACTCCAGGGTACTAATGGCTTTTCTTTCCTCTCCCTGTTTCCCAAATTGGACCCTGGGAGGCCTGGGATGAGCAGATCCGGCTCCCCAAGGGGTAGAGAATCTGTTCTCCACAGGAGTCGCTCCCACCCAGTTAACGCACCTAGTTAACACCCACAGCTGTGGCCCCCAACTCACCCACCCCGTAGCCATAGGACCACCAGCGGCACCTCTGGAAGTGAGTGTGTGGAAGAAAGCCCGCCTGAGCCTAGGCTTTGACTTGCAAACAGAGGCTTTGAAAGAGCAAAGTTGTGAGTTTGTCTCCACTAAAGCAAACTTCCCCTGCTGTTTGCTTTGGGCATTTTGTCGAAGTACCTGCAGAGTAAGAATGGATTTCCTGTCTGTTTCTCTAGACTCAGGAGCTCAGCTGCCTCCGCTGGATTTCAGAACCCGTGTGGCCTGCGGCTGGGTCAGAGCCCCCATCCAAAGGGCTTTCCTCTTTCACAATCCTTCCCCCTTAACCCTTTCTTTCCCCAGCCCTGTCAGGCAGTGAATCTGTAACTTGACAGAGTGCTAGGAGGCTCCGTGGAGCATCAGCCTTCAAATTCACTGCCTCCAAGGGCTGTTGTGAGTTAAGGTTAAATGAGATTGTCTCCATTTAACCACTTGGATAAGAGATCACCAGTGTGAGGTACTTTACCCAAGGTCAATCCCAGGCCTGTCTACCTTCAAGGCAGAGCCTGCCCAGGTGAAAAATTCAAGGTGCTAGGGAAACCAGGTCGTACTGCAGCATTCAGGTCTACATTCAGGCTCATTTTTCTAAAGACTTGTGGCTCCTTCATTGTAATTTTTAGTTTTCTACTTTGAGACACACATGGGTATTAAGCTCTCATTTTCCTTTTTATTTTAACAAAAACAGTGAAAATGTGATTACAATCGGCACCTCCATTAGTGTCAGGGAAACAAAATGGGAGACCTCAATGTGTAGTGACTACACACAGGCACAAAGAAGGTGGCTGCTGACGACTGTCACTGGGGCACTGTGCAGGGCAGTCATACCAAACTGTCCAGTGTTTCAAGAAAAGCAAGAGACCTGGATCTTTAATAAGAACTCTTTGGATTTAAGTGTTGGCAACTAAGTTAAAAAAATACATTGAATACTATATGGGCCAATCCAGCATGACAAACCAAATATGCTCATAGGACAGACGCTAGAACTGTCCATCCTTGTGCCCAAACCTCTGCATTATCCTACCTTAAGGAGAGTCAGCTGATTAGTTCTGAGTTAAGACCTCCTGCATCTGTAGAGGACAGGGGACATTAGAAACCCCAAAGGACAAACTATTAAAGAGATACTTCAGGGTTCCTATGATCATGGGGTTAAGGTAGAGTCACACGGTTTCATCTTCAGAGAAAGCTGGCTGGATTCTGCTTACTTAATAGGAGTGGAGAAAGATTAAATGCACAATTTTCCTGATAGCAACTGCAGGATTTAAGTCATATCTAAAGGTATTGAGGTTTTGAAGGAAGGATAAGCTTATGTATTATCTTTGTGACATTTCCAATTAAATGCAAAATCAACAGAACATCTTCTGCCAGGGTCACGGTGGTAATGAACATTCCCCCAGCTTGTTAGCACGCCAGTCCCTCAAAACAGCAAAAAGGAGGATAAGTCAACTGCCTTTGCTACCTTTATCAGCATAAACAAAGAGATAAAACTATGGTATAAAAATTTTACTATCTTCCCTCATTCTACCTGCAAATGTGAAACTCCCATGTGTTTCAATAAAGGAAAAAATACATCCAATGAAGTCTAACAAATGTGCCATCTGTTCAGAAAGCAGAAGGCAGGCATCTTTTACATGTGACACCACTGCCCCCATGTGGTCTAAGAACCTAATGCAGCTATTTTCCAAAGAGGTTTGAAAGGTTATGACTGAAAAATGTAGTTTCCCTAACTATAAACATTTGTAACACTAGGCAATATACAAAGAAACTTTCATTTTCAAATAACACAGATATTACTTATAATTACTTATAATAAAGCCTCCAGACTTTGAGTTTCATTCCACGGTGAGCTTCTTATAAAAGGGAGAACTAGAGAGGTAAAAAAATACGTCGTTAGGAAGCAGCTGACTAGCAAGGACATACATACAACTCTTGGACCTAGTGATGACATCAGTCACTTCCCTGCCACAGTGCCCATACCTGGCTTCCTGCCTCACTCCCTTCCTGCATGAGGGCAGGAGTGGAGGTGAGTGAGATTTCTTACTTCCTACTCTCATTTTTTGGCTCCAGACCATTAATTTATACCACCTCCTCTGGCACCAACCAAATCCACGGTGGCAACGTAAGCCCAGAGGCTATTCCTGGGCAGGCAGCCTCTCAGGGGGTGGCAGGAACCTGGTGCCCAGACAGAGAGTAGAAAAGAAAACTTCCCCAGAATGGTGAGCCAGACAGAATGGGGACATTAAAAACTTAATAAATAATACCTGTTTTCTTCTCTCCTTCACCAACTATAGGGTGACTCTATCAGTCAATGAACTAATATTTAAAATGAAATAGCTACAGACATAAAACAAGGTACCAGGCATGCTCAGAATAGAAACCCCTCTGAACCAGCTTTCTAACCTATAAAATGGAATAATGCATCCCATTTAATCCCACTGTCAACAAGCTGTCTTCCCTTGGGAAACCAAAGTTTCCTCAAGATTGGTCAAAACCTGTAAACTTTTATTATAATGTTCTAGTTTGAATTTGGGTGCAAGCATTTGATTTAAATTTCATGGATATGACTGTTGAGATGATAATCTGAAAGCTGAGTAGGTTACTTGAACTCTGTGACCCAGCCCTTGAATGCCTTGTTGCTCACAGTAAGGGTTAAAACCAGGCCAATTGGATGCAAAAGGGAGGAACTCTTAAGCCCCTCCCCAGCAGAGTATCTTAGATGTCAGGTCAGTGGTGAGGACTGCTGGCTGAGTAGCTGGACATGCTGGGTCCTAACCAGCTGGACCCAGAGCACTTCTGAGGGTTGCAGGCTGCTGTGACAAATGCCCAGTCCCTGCTCCCACCATTGTCCTAGACCCTGCCACGAGACTGAGTGTGATTCTTACTCCCCAGCAGTGAGCAAGGGACAAAATCATTGGTCTTTTATTTATATCAGGAATGTCTGCTGCTCTGTGAGGGCCCACTCAGTCAAAGGGAAAGAATTCATTGTTTATTTATTCTACCTTTGGAAGTAGGAAATTAATCTTTAATCAGACCTACAACTAGGATGGGTTATTGAGGAGTCACATTGGAAAGATGGAATAGCAGAGTCTGAGAAAATGGGCTTTGGCATCAGAAACACCCAAGTTCAAGCCTCACTTCTGCCACTTACTAGCTGTGTGATCTCAGCAAGTTAATCCACATCTCTGAGTTTATATCCCAATCTATAAAACAGAGATAACAGTCTCTAATTCCTTAGGTAGGTGTGATAACACACTCATGCTTGGAAAGATCTTAGCATAGCTCCTGATGTCTCGCGCATGTTAAAGACTAAGAGAGCCGGCATTGCAAATAAATAAATAAATGAAGCAGGCTTTGAAGCCACAAAGCCTCTGGATGTGATTTAGACTTAGCGACTGTGAGAAATGCACACTCTCCAGCATCAAGATCAAGGGCAAGACTGGGAGTCAGACAGCCTGGCTAACATGACCCTCAGCCATTTGTCGAACATTTACTTCTTCCCTTGTCACCTGTCAGGGGCCACTATTGATCATGTTCCTTCCCTTCTGAGCCATCCCAGCAGCTAAGCAGACAAAGGGTGAACGGCGAAGTGATGGCTCCTAACTAGAGGGTTTTCTCACTGCCACGTTTGTCTGGCTGCTGCTATGGTCTTTTCACACCAGGGTGACCAGCCCTGCCCTGGAGTGTTTCAAATGTGGTCCCCCTAGTACTGCTGAAAGCAAGCCCATGACCTTCTTTGTTTCTTTGCTGTCAAGAACCGGGCATATGGGTTAAGCTCCCAGTCCCTGGTCTCCTTCAACCTAGTGTCCATTCTCTGCTTTGAATTCCAAGCCCTTTTATAGACCAATTCCCTACAGGAATCTTGGCCCTTGACCCCTCGTTATATTTTCTATGAGCTTCTGTCCCAACTGCTTTGTCCAGATCTACTATTTCTTTCAATCACTTTACTGTTACTTTGGGGTGTATGTGTGTGTTTTGCCAATGAAATATAGCCCCTTTGACTTGCCTATTCTGCTTAATTTCATCTTATTGACAAAGCCCATTATATACATATATATTCCTCTAAAATTCTTTTAATTCATATGGAAACATTACTTACCATTTTTCATCATAGTATCCTACCATAATAGGATACTATGTTATGCCATAACCTGTTTTATATTGTGGGCGGCTTTATCAATGTACTTCCACATCATTTTGTATACAGTTAATATATCATTTTTATGGTATTGGATTCATTCCATCTTCTCACATGATGTTCATTGCTCTAAATTTGTCTCAACTATATTGATCTTTTGAGGAACTTTAATTGCACTGAATTCTGATTATATTTATTTATTTATGACACACCTACTTTATGAAAACATTATACTGAGTGTTTTGGAATTTAGTGGTAAGTTAGACACGGCCTTGAACTGGAAGAGCTTAAATTTAGTGGAGAGATATAAGACATAACTAAGACTAAAATACTGGGTTTTCTAATATATTTCCAATTAAAGTAATCTGTCTTTTCCCCTCAAATACACTAACTCTCATACTCAAATTTTTATTTCCAAAGACAAGATCATTATAAACACAAATCTCCATTTGGTTGTTACTATGTAACTCTTTGTCCTGCTCATCTGCCCCATAAAAAGAGAGGTTCTATTCAGAGATATAAAGAAATTCTGAGAATGCATCTAAGTTTAATTCTGTTCCAAGGGTTAAAAAAAAATAATAAAGGGGTGGCAGTTTCAAGGAAATAGAAGATTTACCAAACTGGAAAACAGTCATATAATTATACCCAATACTATATTGGTATTCAGATAATTGTCTGAACCAAACTCAACTTTGACCCTTTTGGAACCTAGGTAAGACTCCCATTGAGTCACCAAAAGGTATTTTGTCATCTTAGACAAAACAAGGTCATTTTTTGTGGTACACATTTTACACAAAAGCAATGTATCAATGGAACATATCAACCCTATGTTTCATTTACAAGGGGGAGAAGCCCAGAGGCCCAGAATAAGTTGTTAATAACATTTTCTTTAAATAAGTTATCTTCATAAGTCCATAATGCATTCAAAAGGATAAAGGAGAATGAAATAAATTCATTGGATATCACCGAGGATTACTAGAGAACCAACTTGTTACTCAGAAATTTGATAATTAAAAAGAAAAAATGTGGTCACTACATATACTACACCTTTCTAGAATAAATATTTTTCAAGGCAATGAAAATACAGTTAGTAAAGGAAAGAAAGTCCTTCTACCTAAAAGAATTCCAGCTGATAAACACAGAGAAAGTGATAAAATTTTAAAATCATTTTACCTTTTATGAAGTAACAAAATCCAGGCAGCGGTCATTGTGTTAGTTTCCTGGGGATGCTGTGACAAAGTACCACAAACTGGGTGGCTTAAAACAACAGAAGTGTATTCGCTCATAGTTCTGGAGGCTGAAAGTCTGAAACGAAGGTGTTGGCAGGGCTATGCCCCCTCTGGGATTCTGAAGAGAGTCCTCCCTTGCCTCTTCCTCTCTTCTGGCGGTGATCCCGTCAATGGCTGGCATTCCTTGGCTTACAGCTATATCATTCCAATCTCTGCCTTTGTCATCACGACATTCTCCCTGTAGTGCCTCTGAATTCATATGGTATTTTCTACCTCTTTTAGAACACCAGTCATATTGGACTTCAGCCCACCTTAATGACCTCATCTGAACTTGATTACACCTGCAAAGACTCTACTTCTAAACAAGATTACATTCACAGGTAGCAGGGGTTAGGATTTCAACACACAGTTTGGGGGGACACAATTCAATGCATAAGAGTCATCAATCGATGGCAAAAAAATTAAATGTTGGTGTGAAACTTTACACTGAAAGGATGAGAACATCGCCACCTGAAAAACACTGATCAATATAAGTATCACTAGAACGTAAACAACAAACATGAAATGATAAAATATAAACCACTTGGCATCACTACATCATGTTCTTCTAAAACAAAAAAAGATTTTACATGGAAACTAATTGCCTTTAGTTCTTCCTTCTTGCTTACATGAAATATTGGAGATGGAGGAACAAGTTAATTTGTACCATGTGGAAGCATTGGCCAAATCCAGAATGTGGGACTTTCTATGGGACAATTGCCTTCTTTCTTCAACAAGCAAAGACATGGGGTGGGGCAGGGGGAGGAGAGAGGTATTTGGGGAGAGAGGGTAAAATAGAGCTAAAAGAAAACAGAGATTTAAGAATCAAAAAACAATAAACAGATCATATTTGGAAGCCAAATCAATAAACAGCAATTATTTGAAAAAAATATGATAATCAAAATAATTTTAATAAATACCAGATATTAGATAATATGAAAGATATTTTCTTGATCCCATTATGTCTTATTATGAAACAATGTCTCTTTCTGAGAGGCATTGTGAAGTATTTAGTGATTCACTCACTAACAGGATATATAATGTTTAATGTTTAAAATCTTCTATACACTGGGCACCTTTTGTTGAATGAATGAATGAGGGTTGCTGTGGCCTTCACCTGTGGATTAAGTCACTCTGCTTTGAATGTCAAGAGTTGCCCATCTAGGTGAGACCTAAAGATTACCACTTCCAGAAATCCGGATTTCAGAAACGGGTCAATTCCTGAAAATGTCACAGCTCTCTTTGGACCATTTCCTGCCCATATCTTAAACCGACATGAAGATTAGAACAAGGCTAAGGGCAGCCAATTCCTGAGCACCTACAAATGTGGCGGGCTCCATGATGGCTTATTAAATGTATTGTCTCAGTTAATCCCTAAAACACTTATTTGAAGCAAGTATCATTTTAATCTTCATTTTGAAGTGAGGAAATGGAGGCTTGGAGAGATGAAGTGACTCTCCCAGGGTCACAAAGGTAGTAACTGGCAGAGCCATTGTTTGAGCAGAAATCTGTCTCCCTCCAGAGCTTCTGATTTAAGAATGATACCGTGAGATAAACTGGCAGGGCTTCTTAATCAATAGTATGCTTCCCCTACATGAGAATAAAAACATAACATAAAGAAAGAGTTAGAGAACTTCCGATAAAAATCAACAAATAGAATACATACATTATGTCCTCCCCATCTCCAAACCTCACTATATTCATACTAAAAGAATTGGCAAAAAAAAAAAAAAAAAAAAAAAAAGCATGAACTCATAGGATAAAAGAGAGAAAATGAAAATAAAATTTGGGCATTTGGAAAACAAACTAAGTGCTCATTGATTTAGCAGACCTAGGAAAACAGAATCCTAAGCTGGCAGTGGAGAAATACAAGGAGCACCCCATTAGACATCGGAACCCAAAATGCACAAGAGTTAATCACATTCATTATCTCTGGGACTGTGGAGTAAGGACGGGACTGAAAACCTGAAAATTGGCTGTGTCCGTTTCATCAGCAGTTAGTTATAAGCACAGGTATCCTCCCCAGCTATGCAGAGGGCCAGTGAAAATAATGCAGAGGTCAAGGGAGGCATCATCTACTGAAAACAGGACAATTATGAGAAAGTTTACATACCAAAACTTGACATCCCCAGCCGTTCTCCTCTATTTGAGCCCAGAATGCTGGCGCCCCAAATAATACACTTAGGGCAGAATATAACAAAATAATCTAATCAGCCAAAGAGGAAAAACCTAGCAATACTGATATTTGGGGGCACCCTAATGAAATAACTAGTAAAGTCACCTTACAGTGAAGCTCACAGTTGAAAACTCCCACTCTCACTCAGTTTCCAGCTTTTCATGCCCTGTTTCAAACTACATGACATTTGGAAAAGGCAAAATCATGGAGGCAGTAAAAAGATCGCTGGTTGCTAAGGGTAAGGGGGAGGAAGGAACGACTAGGCGGAGCACAGAGGAAGGATCTTTAGGGCAGTGAAAACACTCTGCATGATACCATAGTGATGGATAGACATCATTATACATTTGTCCAAATCCATGCAACCGACACCAAGAATGAACCCTAACGAAGCTATGGGCTTTAGGTGGTCACGATATGCCAATGTAGGTTCATCAGTTGTAACAAATGCACCACTCTGGTGGGGGATGTTCATAATAGGGAGACTGTGTATGCATGGGGGCAGGGGGCATATGGGAAATTTCTGTAGCTTCCTTTTAATTTTCCTGTGACCCTAACACTGCTCTAAAAAAAAAAAAAAAATTAGAGTTTTTCTAAGGGAGCTCTTTAGATCACACAAGTATTTCGAAAACATAATTTTATCAAAATAAAAAGGTACCCACTCTACTCCACACCCCCAACCCACAAAAAAAAAAAAAGAAAGAAAGAAAGAAAGGAAGGAAGAGAAAGAGAGAGAGAGAGAGAGAGAGAGAGAGAGAAAGAAAAGAAAAAGAAAGAAAGAAAGAAAGAAAGAAAGAAAGAAAGAAAGAAAGAAAGAAAGAAAGAAATAAATGTGTATGGAATGGATGAAAGGGGCCAAGAGATAAAGAAGACTGGGATCCTGAGATTTGCTTTCTGCTTCTTAGGGTTGCTTTAATGTCCCTCCCCACTCTGGAAATGCTCATACTTAAAGTTTGCTTGTTTATAGCCCCATATAAGAGACAATTTTCAGGTAGTTAAAAAAAAAAAACTGCCCTGATGCCCACTGTAAATATCCAAGTCTCAGAACATAGACATTTGGTTCTGATTCGGTAGAACATACAAGTGACATCAACAACCTGAGAAGCCAACGGCAAGGACATGATCAAATACGTTGTTATATCTGCAGCCTGAAATAGTGTGAAATAGAAAACAGGACTGATTTCACTGACAGCAAGAGCGTTGACGTCCAAAGAGAGCACAGCTGTTCCCTTACAAGGGCTGAGAGACTTGGTATATATAAACCAGAATAAGATAGGTTAAAAAAAAAATTGTGTAAACTCACCCAAGATTCCCAGAAAGCACAAGGAAGAGCTTATAGATCCTTGAAAAAACTGGTTGTTAGATATGCATTACATTCAGAGTTCAGAAACGTGTGTAGCTTGGTTGGGGATTATGCTAAAAATAAAGCAAAAGGTGGCTTTTATTTAACCAGCTGCAGAAAGCTTTTGGGAGCCTCATACTACCTTGTGGACAATCTCCAGGCTTGAGTCAGGCAGGGTACCCTCACATATCTAGACTGAAAAGTATCAACCAGTTTCTGAACAGGGACCACAGATGGCCAGGTTTGAGGCTCTGTCAGCACTTCTGGAGGGTCTCATTTGAGATTATCATTCCCCTCCATATCTGTTTCAATGACAGAGCCTGGAAAGGGTTTTCACACTTGGGAAGACCTCTTCCAGCAAGATGCCACACAAAGTTCCTCAGAAGTGATCCACTTGCTATGGACTGAATTGTGTCCTCCCCACCCACCACCCAAATAAATTCCTATATATTGATGCGCTAACCCATAATCGACTCTATCTGAAAATAGGGCCTTTAAGAAGATGAGGTCACAAGATTAAATGAGGTCACAAGGGTGGAGCCTTAATCCAATAGAACTGGTGTCTTTATAAGAAGAGGAAAAAAAAAAAAAACAGTGATCTCTTTACAGATGCAGAGAAAAGGCCATGTAAGAAAGAACACAGTGAGAAAGCACTGTCTGCCAGCCAGAAAGAGGACTCTTACTAGGAACTCTTACTAGTAAAGTTTCACTCTTACTAGGAACCCACACCCATGGCATCTTGATCTGGGACTTGCAGCCTCCAGAACAGTGAGGAAATAAATGTCTATTGTTTATACCACCCAGGCTGTGATATTTTGTTACGGAAGCCCAAACCAACACATCGCCCCTTTTTTTAACTCACAAGAATTTAACCATGCTACGCTAAGGCAATAGATTCTAGTATGGTCAGATTTATCAAGTTTTGAACTTGTAGCTCCTAATTCCCTTTCCATAAAGACAGGGCTAAAAGAATATTTTCCTCAAATATGGACATATTCATAACACTTGACGGTGCATGGTTTACTTTATTCTGACTTTACTGTTTGTCTGCGGAACTGCTTATATGAATCAAAGTAACTTCCTCTGATTACCAAATAAATGTGTAATGAAAATATGCAAAAGCCATCTGGGTCTACACAAGCCAATCCTAGATATCATTACCGTTCCCTTTAAGCCTGCTTAGGTTTGAATTACAGAGAAATTGTAGGAAAATTCCTTGAGTTGTTTAGCTATGATGTTTAGAAACTCAAAAGGGATCATGGAGATTTTACCTTTGACACTAACGGAAAAGAACTTCCATTGGAAAACAAAATGCTTTTATGTTCAATGCTCTCTAAAATGACCAGGAAGTCACTCTAAAAATTACTTCTGAAAAAGGATCAGATTTTTATTGACCTCATGGGGGCAAGGTTTTGGTTAATTAGAAACTCATCTGTGAACAGACATCTGAAAATTCCATGAGAAACCACAGTACCTTTCCTGACAGGTTTTTCTTCATCTGATGTATTACAGAGGAGTCAGTATTAAGATATGTCTCTTTTATTTTTGAGATACAAAAGTCCAGCTTTTGCCACAATGCACGTCCACTGAGCTGGGACCTTCTAAAGAGCAGACTTTTGTTGGCCTCTTTTATTGATTTGCTTGACCCCAGAAATATGCAATAAATAGCATTCTGTTCAACTTGAAAGGAGAAACCAGACTCCCAGCACTGTCTATACCAATCTAAATCCTTCATTGATTTAAAAAAAAAAAAAAAAAGGAAACAACAAAAGCCATAAAAACAATGGGCAGCAAGCCATAGACAAGACCATTATAAATAAAATTATCTGCTTTAGAAATCAGGCCTAGTACTCTCTACCTAATTTAAAAATTATCATGCATTAAGCTAATAATCAGATAGTCTCTTTATACAGTAGATAAAAGGGAGAACCAGATCATTAAGGACTGAACAAGAAGTATGTGTATGTTGGTGGGGAGGGGCCCTTGGTCCCCTCCCCTTGACTCTGACTTTGCTGACAAGCGTGTTTACAATAGAACAGATGTCATTCCAATTAGGAGTAATAAATCCAGGCCTACTCAAGCAATCCTACCACTACCTGGTATTACATATTTATTTTTACTTGTATGTTGCCTTTGGGCTCCACTAGAATAAAGCCCTTCAGAGGCAGGGTTTGTATCTTAGTCATGTCTATTTCTCAATATTTGCTGAACAGATGAATTAATGAGTGAAATACAAGGGGTTGAGATTGTTGCATTTGCTTTCAGCAAACCAGGAAAGATAAAATAAAAACTTAAGTGATTTGGAGGGAAGAAAATTGGTAGCTACTCTAATGAGAACATTATCCCCTGATCATTAGGCAAGAGCTAGAATCTAGTATAAAACGGAGAAATCTTGTTGGGAACTACCAAAGGATACTATATCCTGTCACCAATGACTAAGTATAGAAACCACGACATCATCAAAACATTGGGAAGCTATGCAGCCATTTAAAAAATAAGACTACAGAATATATTTTAAGGTAGAAAAACGGTGAGTACATTAGGTAAAAATGGCCATTAGCAAATGCATAGCATGGATCCATTTATAAACAATCTGAAATCCCACACCAATATTTACTCAGCAATCACCATTAGGTTAATTTGGTGTAATTGGATTAAGTTGTGCTTATTGCTGCTTGTAGAGGTGTCTGCATTGGATATGTATTAATTCATAATTAGAAACAGATGAATGGGGTTCAAGAAGAAAGACTTTGCCCCACCCTAAAGCTCACAACTAGACCACAGGACTTTTTCATATGATCTACCCTTTGAAGGCAGCATGAGTGAATCTGAACAATTTTCCTTTTAGAAATCAGGCTCTTTAAAAAATAATAAATCTACCCCTTAACTTAGTCTGCCAAGCTTCCTGGGATCCAACCAACAGCAACAAGGCTCTTATGACTACCCTCAGACCCTGGTCCGTCTCTCTCGTGTGTCTGGGAGTCTTTTCTCCCTTGCCTCCCATCTATCCATCAGAGATCTCTGTGCTTCTTGCAGATACAAAGGGAGGACTCCTATTACAGCTGAGAGCAAGTCCCTGTGAGGACCTTAAATCTACCCAGAAACGGAGGCTTAAACTGAAAATGAAACATGTCCTTATACTGCAGACTCACTGACGTCTGCTGTACCAATGTCAAGGACAGTGTTGTAATCCCACAGGTGGATGCATTGGGTAGGGCTGGGGAGAAGTTCCTGAAGGGTGTCCTCTCAAACTAAACGGTTCTCTGAGGAGCTGGTTAAATGCAAAGTGTCCAAGACCTCACTCCCAGGATTCTTTGTCAGCAGGTCATTTTTAATATGTACAATGAACAGGTTGCTAAGGTGATTCTACTGCAGATGGCCCACAGATCACACTCAGAGAAAATGCTTCCAAACTTTATCTAATGACATAGGACAGAGAGTGAGGCCAATGGAAGTCTCTCAAAGTTTTACACCATCTCTGGTTCAGCTGAAGTCAGAATGTTTACCTCTAGCTAGCTGTAAAAAAGCTGAAGTTGATAAAGTAGATTTTCTGAGCATTTGAGATTTACATCTCAATTTCTCCTTTTAGGAATGTCAGAGGTCTCACCTGGGAACTTTGGGCAATGCTGTTTTGCATTTATAGTTTATTTTGCTCAGTAATTATTCACAAAGTGTTTTACAGGGTATATTTGTTCTTCCCAGCTTGATCATAAATTTCTTGGTAGTTGGAAGGTTTTAAATTTTTTTAATAGCATGGGAAAACTTGTGCTTCACAGTGTTGTTGACAAAAGTATATCCAAGGTCACTAGCTGTATATTTTCTACTACCTCAATTCAGCTCTAAATCTGGAATGATTCCTTTTAAATCAGAGGCCAGGAATAGAAATTTGAAGTGGAAAATACTAACATTTCAAAGTAAACATATTTTATAACCAAGGGAGGTTTTGTTTTAATGCCATGGTTCTCAAAAAGTAGTCTATAACCAGCACTAAGAAAGCATTCTCATCAAAAATGCAAATCTGCAGGCCCATAATGAATCAGAAATTCTGGGGGGCATCCAGCCCTCTAGGTTTTAACAAACTCTCCAGGGATTGTCTTAGTCAGCTTGGGCTGCTATAACAGACCACCACAGGCTGGGGTGGCTTGCACAACACACATTTTGTTCTCACAGTTCTGGAGTCTGTGGCGTCTAAGATCAAGGTGCCAGTAGATTTAGATCTTGGTGAGGGATCTCTTCCTGGTGTTGTAGATGGCTGTCTTCTCTCTGTATGTTCAGATGGCCTTTCCTAGTTGTGTGCATACAGAGTGTGCTTCCTCTTCTTATAAGAGTACTAATCTCACCATGAGGGGCCCCGCCCTCAAGACATAATGTAAACCTAATTACCTTCCAAAGGTCCTACCTCCAAAGACGATCACATTATGAGTTAGGGTTCTAACATGTAAATTTGAGGTGGACAGAAAACATTGAGTATGTAACACATTCTAATGGACACTTAAGTTTAAGACCTGTTGGAAAGGACAATCTGTTTATTATGTATTCTAGAATTTAAAAAAAGACTTGAAGATTATAAAATAGTAAAGCTACCATTTTATTTAACTGTACAATTCGCTAGAAAACACTAATCATAAAATGTCATATGTGCAAGAAGAGATTCCCCCACATAAATATATAAAATAAGTAAAAGAAATGCACAAACCTAATGAAAATATTTGTTGCATTTTTTCAAAGTACTTTGTCTGACTGGATCTCAATGAAATCCCCTAAATCCTTGAGACGAAGATTAAGGCCTATTCATCTATTAATCACAGCTAAAGATACTAAATTCAGAAATGACCTGGGACAAGTCACATGGGTACAGAGAGCTACCTAAATTCTCTAGTCACGTCCCACCAAAAAGCATTTCCTTCTTTAATTATAACAAATGCATTCCCCTATCCCCTCACCCTGCTTTGCAAAGATGGGTAAATGCTACCTTCCAGAGCTCCTTGCTAGTTTTTGTTTTCTGTAGACCTTTTTTCATTCACAAATTAACAGCTTGTCCTCATATTAACCAGATGGATGGCTGCACCTGGTTAATTGGAGTTGTAAGATGGATAAGCAGATTAAAGAGCACAGCGTTTGGAGTGCTCACTGCTGGCCAGACATAATTAAGAAAGGAGAAGCGAGTTCTACTGGGGCTTTAGTGAGGGAAAGGCCCAGTGGACTGATTTCCTGGAACTGCTTCAATTGCTAAATTATGAGATGTGCGGGCTGTCGCACTGGGAGAACGCTGAAATTCTGCTGCTGAGAGGGCGCAAATTCTGCTCTTTCCCCAAGATGTTCAGCATTTAAATCAATGTTTCTCAGAGTGTGTCTATTGACCACCTGTCTCAGAATCAACTGAATGTTTATTAAAAATGCTGATTTCTGGACCTCATCCAGGACCCACTAATTTACAGGGAGGATTTGATAGTGGCGACCAGGAAACTGCACTGTTAACAATTTAACAATTTCCCTCTAAAATTGGTAACAACTGACTTATTGCTATCTTCAAGTATCCTTGGCTACCAAAACCTCCAGTAATTTAATCTCCAAAGCCCCAAAGTCCTTCACACAGCAAAAAATCTATGCCAGGAACCAAGAAGCCTCCTGAGACACTTAGAGATGCAAATGCCCTGCCTCATCCCAGACCAGGTGAACTGAAGCTTTGGAGACGTGTACCCTCTGGATGAATCTGAGGCACACTAAAATTTGAGGACCACTGCTTTAGTCCCATGCGGTTCAAATATTAGTGCACACATGAATTACCTGGGGATCTTGTTAAAATGCAAATTCTGTTTCAGTAGGTTTAGGAGCTAATAGTCTCGCAAGTGATGTTGAAGCTGCTGGTTCATAGAACACACTTTGAGTACCAAAACTCTAGGTTATTTTTTATCTAATGTCATGAGAGAAATTTCATATTAAAAAAGAAAAAAAATCAGAACTGGGTCCCCAGGCCTGGGCTGAAATGGTTGGTTGAGCAGCACGCTTCAGGCATAGAAAGTGAAGCTGCTAAAATACCACCAGTTGGCTTTGAGCTTTGCATACTAAGGATCCATCTGTACTGATTGGCCCACATGTCATCCTCCAAAACCCTGGACACTAAGATCACAAATATCTCTGTGGCTGGGAAAGAAAGCCAAAAATAGCTTCTCAAGAATCAAACTCTATTTTGGCCTAACTTATAAACATTGCCACCGATCAGTTAATAGGCCCTCATAAAGCATACTCTCTCTAGTGTGACATTATGTTGTCACTCTGATCAGGGACTTGGGGAGTCCTACTTCTAGGGCCAGCTCATGTCAATTCACTGGGTCTTGATTTCCTCATTTACAGAGTGATGGGTTTGGGGTTTTCGCCTACTCTTCGGTCCTTCATATTTATTATACATGCTGTATTCCTTCTGGTGCCTGAAGACTGCCACTGCCTACCAACCCTTTGCACTTAAGAGTTCAGTGAAAGCACAGGCGTTTTGTTCCTGGGAGTCAGCCTCTCATGCTGATCCAGGGATCACAAGCTTTGGCAACATGTGTACAAATTCAGATGCGACATGGTTCTTGTGCTTGTACTCTTCACCTTTACCTTGGTATGTTTTAAATTATTCAGCCTTGATGTACTATCACGCTAAAATTACTAATTTGGAATATGGTCACATACAGGATTAGTTTGCCTGGCTGTCAAGGGTTTACTAAGTAGCTCATGTCTGCTGAGATGAGGTATGTATAAATTAGAGAGTGAAGATTTGCTTATAATAGGGATCTACCAGAATAATTTGTGCAATAAAGACTCTGAATAGCTAGTAGGTTTATAGAATTTCTCTAGTGTAATTAGGAGAGGCATTGTTGTGTAATGAAGAAAATTAATTAGAACTAAACGTTTAGGGAATATGTGGTTAGGTAACCAAAGGCATATTTGCAGCCTAATTGTTTTTTGGCAGCTGGAGGCATTTTATACCCTTTCAGGGTGTTTAGTTAATGGATATTTTAACATGCCCTACTGTTTGCTTTTCCTTAAATTTAAACTACTCCCATATCTAAAAAAAACATTCATCAAAGGCTTAAACCGAGTATATATCCCATTGGAAAAATGCCTGTTATCTTATTTGTTCATATTGTCTGTTGAATGGTAATTTTCAGAGAAAGTCCATATTGAGGCTAATTGGCATGTCCTCCCATACATAATTAGAGGTGTACTGTATGTTCATAAAACACAAACACTAAAACATTTTCTAATATTTAGCCAATACTTCTTTTAACCTGCACCTAACTCTGCAGGAGTCTGCCTCAAGTCTTCTCTGGAACAAGATAAGAGTTTTTGAAAATACATTAATTTTTAAAATCAGACAGATTACTTACCCAGTCGATAATTTTTATAATATATGTACGATTTTCATGTCAAGCAGACATAGATTCAAATCCTGGCTCTGTCATTTACTGTGTGATCTTGGGAAAATTAAACTACCTAAAGGCAGAGGTGCATGATCTGTAAATGAAGATAATAAGGCTGACATTTTAGGGTTGTTATGAAAATGAGACAAAATATGTGCATTTTTATTAAATTAGAACATTTCTGATTTCAGATGAGAGAAACCCAACATAATTTAAAATGATAAAAGGGAAATAATTAGAATAATTCTAGATCTCTAAAAAAATTAAAAAATATTATAGATTCCATGTACCCTTCACCCAGCTTCCCCTAATATATACAACTTATTGACCGTCTTAAAAGTATTAAAACCAGTAAGTTAACATTGAACCTACAGACCTGATTGAAATTTTGGCATTTTCCTTTCCTCTGGCCCAGGACTCCACAATGCATTTAGGCTTCATAGCTCCTTAGTCTCCTCCAATCTGGAACAGTTTCTCAGTCCTTATCTTTCTTGACCTTAGCGAGAACATTGGCCAGTTACTTCGTTATGATTTAAATTGAGGTTATACATTTTGGGTAAGAATATCACAGGAGTGATGCTGTGTCCCTCACTGCCTTATGTCAGGAGACACATATCAACATGGCTCACTGCTATAATGTTGACTTTGATCATTCAGTCAAGGCAGTGTCTACAAGTTTTCTCCATTGTAGATTTACTGTTTTTTACTTGGTAAATAAGTATTTTGTGGGGTGACATGTTGAGACTGTAAATATACTTTTCTCATCACATTTTCATTCACTCCTTCTAGCACCCACCAATGATTGTTGCCTACAACAATTATTACTACTGTGGTGTTTGGCAAATGGTTTCTATTTCCATCATGTATCCTGTATTTATTAACTGGAATTCTACTATAAAGAACTGTCCATTCTCACTGATTAGTTTATTCATTTATTTATATCATATCACCATGAACTCATAAATGTTTATTCAATGGAATATACATTATTATTATTGCTAAAACTCTTCTGCCTCATTTCATAACTTCCATCACAAAGCAGGCAAATCTGAGATAAAATTCACATGAATCAAATTGGTTACTTGCTGGTAGTGCTGGCCAAAGATTTTTAAAGTGAAAAGATGAATATAATGTTATAATGCAGGGGACTAAACCCCGTGACTACAATAAAAGGCTACCTGGAATGGCTGAGGACTACTATTCTAGTTAACATTGTGGGTGAGTGTACAAACATACATTTGTATGTGTGCATGTGACATTTAGATCCATGGTTTTCACAGATTTAGAGGTAGTGTGGCAGATCAGAAATAATAGGGTTTTCAATACAAGCAGACCTTCCTCAGTTCCAACTGTCACTTAGTATGACCTTGGTGAGTTACCTAGTCTCCCTGAGACTGTTTCAACTGTAAAATGGAATAATACAGACCTCATGTAAAGCGAGGATTCAATGACATAACGTATGCAAAGAACCTAGCACAATAGTAAGTACACTATAAAAAATTTTAAATAAAAAATAGGTTAAAAAAAGGAGTATATAGGAAATAAACAGGAAAAAAAAACTAGATTGGATTTCATCTTTCTTCAACAAAATAATACAAGCATCTTGAAATTTCCAAAACATTATTGCAAGCACTAGCTATTATTAAATTAAAAATTTGAAAATTACCAGTTAATGAAATCTACTGAGCATAATATTTCTCTTTTTCTGTTGCCTTAAAACAAGTGAACAAATAACAGCAGCAAAACTAGAGTGAGGACAAGAATGAGAGTGAAAAGGCAACCTACAGGAGAAAATATTTGCAAACCATGTATGAGATAAGGAGTTAATTTCTAAAATATATAAAGAGCTTGAACAACTCAATAGCAAAAATAACTAATAACTCAATTTAAAAATGGTCTAAAGACTTCAATAAACATTTCTCCAGAGATGACATACAAATGGCCAAACATATCTGAAAAAATGCTCAACATCAGTAATCATAAGGGAAATACAAATCAAAACCACAGTGAGATCACCTTATGCCTACTAGAATGGCTATTATCAAAACACATAAGAACAAGTATTGGCGAAGATGTGGAGAAATTAGAACACTGTTGGCGGTCATGTAAAACAGTCTATCCACAATGGAAAAAAGTAGGGAGATTCCTTAAAACATTAAAAATAGAACTCACATAATATATGATCCAGCGATTTCATTTCTGAGTATTCATCCAAAATAATTAAAATGAGAATCTCGAAGAGATAGCTGCAAACCCATGTTCTGTGAAGTATCATTCACTATACCTAAGAAATGGCAACAACCTAAATGTTCATCCGCAGATGAATAATACAGAAACCATGGCACATACATACAATGAAATATTATTCAGGCATAACAAAGAAGAAAATCTTTCAATGTAGTGTATGTAAACCTCAAAGACATATGAAAAGTAAAATAAGCCAGTCACAGAAAGACAAATGCTGAATTATTCCATTTACATGGAACATTTAAAACAGTCGAACTCATAGAAGCAGAGTAGACAGGTGGTTGCCAGGGGGAGGGGGAAGGAGAAGGGAGAATTACTAATCAGTGGGTATAGTCTCAATTATGCAAGATTACAGCAGATCTAGTGATCTTATAATTATAATTAACAATACTGCATTGTATACTTCAAAATTTATTAAGAGGGTAGCTCCCATGCTGTGTTCTTATTGCAATAAAATAAATAAAAAATAAAATAAAATAAAATAAAAATAACAACAATCTGGAGTAAGGAAGCCAAAGGCCCAGTTTCAAATATGAGTGGAGCAGTGGGATACGGATTACATCTATGGTGACTGGTGCCCATGACACATGATGGTACTACTTTACTAAAAGCCACTTTGTAATCTCTCCATACTCAGAACCCCTTTGTTTTGTAGCATTTGTTTATTACGTCGATATGACTATGATTTAATGAACTTGCCTTTTTAAACAAACAAGCCAGAATATATATCCAAACAAATGTTTTCTCTTCAAAATAGTTATCCCCTTCAAAATAGGGAAAAAGACATACACTTATTTCATTGATGCTCTAAATTTCTGTGTCTAAATTTTTTTCCCTTAAAAGCAGACTTTTTAAAATCAATTAAAATTCACGTAAATCCAAGACGAAAGTAAATGATCAAGTTCAATGTAACTGTTTTGTGTTAAAACAATGTAGTAATAAGAAAAATTACTGGTTTTCCAAATGATGGGATGCTATGACACTATTAAAAATAATGGAGCAGATATATATATGTGCAGCTATGAAATGACCTCCAAAACACATTGTCTAGTGAAAAAAAGGCGCATAACACTAGGCATTGCATGCTTTTAACTGTATTTTTACATAGGAATATACACATAAATATATGCTTAATCCACACACAGGCTATCTCTGGAAGGATATCTAAATAATTGGTAGTTTGCAAATAGCTACTGTTCTAAAAATATTGTTACTCTAACATTTTTTTTATTTTTGATTCCTAGCTCTATTAGATTGCAAAATCCTTTAGGACAAGGATCATGCTTTAGTCTTCTTGATATTCCCAGATGTACAGGAAATTACGCACAACAGATATTCCATAAATGGTTGTAGATTAATATGCTCAAATTTACATGTGGTAAAGCCAAATAAAAAAGGGGGAGTAAAGAAAAAGATTCATCCAAACTGATGATGAAAATAACGTGAGGGTTTATTTGAGGAAGTACTCAAATACAACAAACTTTTCATATTCTTATCTCATATAAATAAGTGTAACTAAAACTTGGCAAAAGAATGGACATTCTACTTGCTACTACGATGGGTTAACAGAAAAAAACTTTCCATTTCATCCCCAGAAAGTAGGTACCTCATCGTGTTTATCCTGCAACCCAGTCTCGCACACAGCCATCTGCAGTTATATTTGCCACTGCAGAATTAATAGCCCGTATGGTTCCCAGAAAGGGACCAGCTTGGAGAAGGAACATCCCACCACGCAGTGTGCAGTTACAAACAGCTGGCCCCACGGCCAGGGACTATGCTGACTGCCGCCAAAGCATTTGCCATGGGTCATTGCTATCCTTGGAGCAACAGTCCAGCCAGCCCACCAGCTCTTCATGATATGATACAAACCCACAAGCAGGTGGTTGCTGCTCCAGTTCATTTCTTCATTCAAAACATTTCCCAAAGATCATATCAATGAGCACATCTAAAGTGAAATGCAATGTTCCAGATTAAAAACAAGTACACCCAAGAACAGGTCACTTGGTACAGCTTCAGAGAAGATGCAGTCCTCGCCTAGATGGACTGGAGTGTTGAAAAGTCTATTAATCTGAAAAGTCATCATGCTGAAGTTACCTCAAGAGAAAGGCAATATGTTAAACCACTTTCTCCATCGACATACAGAAATCAGCTAACTTCATTTGCAAATCATGTAGTTGAAGAGAAGACACTGAGAGGTTAGCTAACACTTTAAACTTTCTCAAGAATCTACTAATGGCCATGTGCTTTTTATGGAGGTTATCTCGGTTTTCTTCACACAAATATCCCTTGTTTACTCCTGAGGAAACTAAAGCTCAAAGAAGTTACTTAATGTGCCCAAGGTCACACCGCCAGTAAAATGTCAGGATGCGCATTCAAAGCCAGGTCTGTGTGACCTACAGCTGATGTTCTCTCCACACTATGAGAGCCTATGACAAGCAGGGTGCAGGCTCTGGGGCTAGATGAATCCTGACTCCACCATTTAGCAGCATTTGAGCATTTAAACATGCTCATCCTCACTGTGTCTCCCGTTCTTCCATCTGCAAAATAAGCACAAGAACAGTAACTACCCAAGAGACAGAAACGTAGTTATCCAAGTCAAGCATCTAGAAATGTACTAATAAGTATTATTATTTCACATGTTGACTCTGGAGAGCACCAGGACACACATGCTTTGATGACAGATAGAAAGGAGTATGATCAAAGTGTTAATCAGAGGGCGGTAGATTAAGGTAAGAGAAATAATGCGGAGTTTCAGTGGATGGGCCTGTGGTGGTATTTGAGGATGGGAGCGGGTAAGATTACCCAGAGAGAACATGGAACAATGAAAGTGAAAGAGAACATTAAGGAAGACAAACTTAGAAATCAGAGTCATCCTGTGGGGTGGAACACCCTGATGTTTGTTTTTCATTGGCTTTGTTGTTATTGTTGTTGTTTCCTATTCTTTAAACAGAAAGACATCACTTTATTGAACCATCTCAAAAGGAATTGTGTAAAAAGCAAAGTCTATGACAATTTGAACTCCTATGAGGGATTTAGTCTACTCTTCTTCAGCTCAGAAAAAGGCTTCCGGAAACAAAGCACCAACTTTGATTCCTAAATGAGCATCAGTCCCCCGTGGTTCAGTTCCTCAAACCTTCCAGCAGCACAGACGCTAACTGTTCGTGCTCCACCGCTGGGTTCTGAGCCTGGGGCTCCCAATGACTTTTTAGAGCGCTTCATGATTGGTTTGCTTCCATGGGATTTGGATTGAGATGAAAAGTGAGCCCAAGGTTATTTGGAAACAGTTCATATTTAAGGTTTTCAAACATTTCACCAATAAAAAGTGGTCTGTAAATACTGTATAACCCTAGAAAAACTTCCCACTTGCTAATGTTTATCAAGGGGGAAAAATCAGCAGTGGGCAGCCCCATACTTCAAAAGTTAGAGTAAATTTTATTTTATTGAGGATAAAATCCAAGTAGTTTGGAAGAGCTGAAATCATTTTACTCAGAGGAGAATAGCAGTTCATAAGAGAAGGAAATTGCATTTGAATTTCTCAGCATTGTGATGAAAGTACTCTGTCTAAATGACACCTATTTGTGACCGAGTATCCCCAGCTACCAACTCTTGTCCCCACCAACTCATTATGATCATCAATGGAAGCTGCATTGTTCTGTAGTCATAGGGAAGGGGTTAAGCAGATTTGAGATCATCTGTCTATCTGTAATTCATAAAGAAGAAACCAAATGCAACAATCTCACAAATACTTAATAACTAAATGTATTTTCAACCACTGTCCATTACCAACCTTTCGTGGCCCTGGTGCTAACTCTCACTCTTCATGCTGGCGCACAGCTGTCCTTTAGGACCAGCTCCACTGTAGCGAGCCAAATCGGTCATTTTTTCACTGCAGACCCGCTGGCTTAAAAATCTGTACTTACAAAAGCAGCTTGTGATGCGGTGAAGGGCTCAGACAGATATGTAATAAACGTTTTGAATTACATTTTGGACATTTAGAAATGCTCTAGGCTCAATTTCATAAGGCATTTGCATTTGCAATGAAAAAAAAAAAAATCTCCAGCTTCCAGTCTCAGGTTAACAGTCTCTTTTATGTAGTAAATTTTTGCAGGAGCAATTACAAATTGTACGCAGATTCGTTATTTCTCAAGTACTTTATCAGGACATCTAATTTGTCCTGTCTGAAATGTAACTTGACATAAGGGGTTTTTCTTAATTGCTTTTGAAGCCCTTCCAAGATAATCAACTTTTTTTTTTGGAGCATGATAAAAGACAGAAGACAATAGTGCCAGTCTGTCTTAGGATCATACTGAAGTTTTGGGGTAAGACATAGCAAAGAAAGGCAACGTCTGCCTCTTAAACTATTCAGTATCTCCATTTTAATTTGGTTTCTATTTAAATGACAATGTCTGAGAATAGCAAGAAGAAAATGTCCCATTTTTATCTGCCCCATTGAGATGGCTGTCAAGTTGGGGATGGATGCAGTCAATATTTACAAAAGGATAAAAGTACAGTCTTTGTTATTCTGAAGAATCTTAACTGAAGATTAAATAAAGATTAAAACAAAAATAAAATAACCAAATTCTGGGCAAAGGAATACTGTCAAAGGCTGATTGTATTTCTGCTACCCTGCTTTAACAGATTTAAGCAAATGATGGAACACATTCATTTTAGAACATTTTTATATTGAGTTTTCAAGCTGCCAATTCTAAATATTTTTATTTTTTTTAGCTACAGTACAAACTGCATCTAGTTTACATGGTAGGCTGGATTATGGGAGCCCACGGATGCCTACACCCTGAGTCCCAGAACTCTACGTGGAAAAATACACTTTGTAGATGTGATTAAGGTTACTGACCTTGAGATGGTATGATTATCCTGGATTATCAGGGGTAACCAATCTAATCACACGCATCCTTAAGATTGGAGAACCTTTCCCAGCTGTGGTCAGAGAGATGCGACTGAAAGGTTGGAGAGATTCGATGTGAGGATTCAATCTGTTCCTGATGGCTCTGAAGATGGAGGGAGAGGGCCACAAGCCACAGAATGCGGTGACCTGTAGAAGTTGGGAATAGCCTTCAGCTTATAAGCAGCAAGAAAATGGGGCCTTGTTCCCATAGACATAAGGAACTGAATTCTACCAACCCATATCAACAGGAAATCTATTCTTTCCTAATGACTCCATAAAGGAATGCAGCCTGGCGACACCTTGATTTTAGCCCAGTGAGACCTGTGTCAGACATCTCACCTAGAGAACTATAAGATAAGTAGACCTTAATTGTTTAAGCTACTATGTTGGTGGTTATTTATTAAAAGCCTCATAGAAAACTAATATACTACTTATGGCATAATATCCTATTTTGGAAACCACATCATCCTAGAAGTGCCCAAACATGAGATTAATATTATTTTATTAGCATTTAGCCAGCAAGTCTGTGCAAATTGGAAAATGGAAATTAAAATACTGCTTGCTAAAATCAAATGAAATTATATCTCACAAAAGGAAAATATAAAGATGCTAGGGTCCTTTCAGGAAGCTGACACTAACTTAAAAACACTGACTGGGTAAAGGATAAAAATTATTAGCTTTGTTTTGGATCAACAATGTCAATATACCATGTTGACCCTTAATCATCTACCAAGAATTGCTCTTGGCAGGAATCAGAGAACTGATTGTTCTCAATTTTAAAGCTTAACCTTGGCAGTCTGTAATGAGTTCTCATGAGTTCAAGAAATATTTATATCTTTTTAACTAGGACACTGAAAAACAATGGGAATCGTGCCTAGTAACAGCATCACTCTTTCCAGGTGAATTCCAGGCAATATTTATAGCCAAAAGAAAAATGGTTAATTTGGTGCTTCATTTGAATTAAATAATGGCTTAATAAGACACTTATGTTCCAGTTGTAGTTAATTAACTTTCCTAAAGACACAATGACAATGAATAGCAAATCAAGTGAGCCAGGAGATGGCAAAAACTGTATGCAAGGTGTTAAACTAAAGAAAACAGAGTGTTTGGCTCACAAAGCAGGTGAGGAAGAGATTCATGACCCAAGTCTATACAATCAATGAAAGTATGGTGTTCCATTTTAAGATGGTAGATAGAATATAGGTATCAAACTTCTTTTCCCCCCAAAACCCCAGTGAGAAAAAAATTTGTTTTAATGAAATAAAATAACAAGGACAGGGAAAACGGGAAAGGTAAAAGCTAGTAAGAAAACTAATGGTAAAGGATTTAATCAACTCCAAAAGCTAAATTGTATCCAATGGTCGGGAGCACTGAGAACCAAAGTAATCTACTCTGAAAATTCTCAGCAGGCTCAGGACCATATACTTTTGAATCTTGGATGAAAGGAAGGGAAAGAGAAAAGAAAAATGAGTAAAATTAGATTCCCAGAGCCCCTCCTCAACACCTCCAGGTTACTGAACTTCTATCTTCTGAAGAGACTAACACAGATGATTTCTGGATTAGGAGGGAGGTGGGTGAGGTGGCCAGATTGAGGATGGAGGTACTGCACTGGAAACAGGAAGAGTAAGTGCACATAAGAAAGCTGAATGCTAATTATAGGACTTTTGAACGGTGTGGGAACCCTAACATCATCTAACAAGGATTCCAACTACTTACCATATATCCAGGGACAAGGTCTCTACCGGACGAGCTGTACTCCTAGGAAAGCCTGCTATATAAAAGGTGAACTTGGTTCTAACAATGGCTTTCTCCATCACTACGTATGGTTTCAACAAGGTGCAATGAGCCTAAGTGGGAAGAGGAAGGTGTGTGAGATGGGGAGACCATGAGTGCTGCCAGCCCCAAGGCTGGAACTCCTCTTGCCCCTCTATCTCCGCCTCTCAAGATAGCTTAAGGGAATGATAGTGAGGTGTTGATGTGCTTATTAGCAAATTCCTTCGTCAAGCAAGTTTTTTTGTGGTAACTTTCACTTTGATACACTGCCCCTAACAGCTTAATAGAACAGATCTCAAGCTTCTTCTTCCATTTGCCACCAGTCCACTGGCAGTCAGGCCTTTGCCCTCCAAACAGGGGACTGAAATACCAAAAAATAATGACCTTGGTAGTCCCCAACTAAAAGGAGAAAATTGTCCTACAATAGTTTTCTCAGTTGTGATGACCTTGCTCCCAGGGAACATTTGGTGATGTCTGGACACATTTTTGATTGTCATGACTAGAAGGGTGTGGCTGATATCTAGTGAGCAGAGGCCAAGGATGCTGTCATCACCCTACAATATACAGAACAGCCCTCCTACACAGAAACTCAGCAATTCCAATTAGCCTATAAGTGTCTCACTCTCAATCATGATCAAAAAGTTGAACATTACCAGACAGCTTAGCAGATCTAACAAAAAACTGACCAAGCACAAACAAAAAGTTTGGAGGAAACATAAATCTTGAAGTCAAAAAGAAAAAGAACCTAAAACAAACTATCACTCATCACTAACAGGTGAAAAGAGAACCTATATGGGGACGAAACATGATGATGGTATTTTTTTAAAAAGGAAACACTGACAGAAAAAGAAGCTCTTAGAAAATAAGATAGTAACAAAAAAGAATCGGGGAAAAATTTTTTAAGTTATGGCAATCTCCCAGAATGTAGAATAAAAAGATAAAGAGCTAAACAATATGCAAGAATAAAAATTAAAGGATCAGTTTATTAGTTTCCTATGGCTGCTGTAACATATTACCACAAAAGTGGAAGTTTAAACACTGCAATTTTTATTATCTTCCAGTTCTGGAGGTCGTTAGCCTGAAATGGGTTTCACTGGGCCAAAACCAGGGTGTCGGCACAGTAGCACTTTTTGAGGAGGTGCTAGGGGCGAATGTTTCCTTCCTTTTTTCAGTTTCTAGAGGCTGCCTGCATTCTTTGGCTTGTGACCTGTTCCTCACATCACTCCAACTCTCTTGCTCCCATTACCTACTTTGCTGCCTCTCTCTTAAAAGGACCCTGTGATTACATTGAATTCACTGCATAATTCAGGATAACCTTACCTCATAATTCTTATTTACATCTGCAAAGTCCCTTCTGCCATATAAAATATCATTCACAGATTCTGGAGATTAGGACATAGACATGTTAGTGTGAGGGGCATTATTCAGCCTACAATAAGTCAGATTACAAAGTATAATATCCATAAAGTAGAATAAAAATGATAACGGAAAGAAGACAGCAATGAAATAGTGAAGAATTTAAGTTTGAACAGGTTGAACAGGTGAAATGCTAATAAGCAAAATGAATGAAAACAGACCTACAAGGCACACGGCTACTTTGGAATATTAAAGACAAAAAGAAAATTCAATAAGCTTCCAGAGAGGGAGAAATAAACATAAAAAAGACAAGGAATCATAATAGGTCTGGACTTCCCAAAACCAAAATTGGAAGCACAAACACAATGGAATAATATCTTCAAAATTCTGAGGAAAATGATTTCCCAATTAAAATTTTATACCCAGGCACTCAGTCAACTCAGCATTTTTATATCTTTCCCAGAAAGCTACTAAAGAAGGTACAACCAAAACTAAAAGCACAATAAAGTGTGAAATGAAATGTAGGCAACAGGAGACCCAACACAGAAGAGAGAGGAGAAATTCCAAAACAGTAGTGAAGGGATATGAGAAACTACAAAGTGACAGGTCCATATTGGAGCAATATGACTAGAGAACAAGTTGAGGGCTGTCCTCCCCAGGACTGCTTCTGTGATTCTACCATCTTTTTATTTACACCTGAGAATGCCAGATGAGGCTGGCCCAGATTGTTCTGTTCCTGCTCTGCCCTTCATGCCATGATGCCTTCAATAGGTGAGGATACTTACTCCCAAAGAATATGCCTGAGAGTCAGAGGTAGGACACAGTGAGTTTAGAAACAGAAAATACAGAGCAACCTAGTTCTCTTTACCACATTCATACTGGCCATCCAGTCCTTGGCTCAAAGTACTATCCTGTGGTAGACCTGATTTTCTCCAAGATTTATTCATGCCCTTGCCCACTGAATCCCTAGAAAGAGCTCTTTAAATTTTTGGGAAAGCTGAAGTTAGACACTCCATTAATTATTGTCTGGGAGCTGTCACTCAGCATTGACAATGCTTATTACAGCCCTTTTCTTCCCTGCCTGTGTGCTTTTTACCTACTTTTCAAAACCAAACACATATAGTTGGAGATATATATATATATAGATTGTAAATAACTATAGAGACAATCAAAATAGTCACTAATAGAAAAGTCAGGATACTACATCACACCCATTAGGATAACTATAAAAAAAAAACACACACAGAAAATAGTAAGCGTTGGCGAGGATGTAAAGAAATGAGAACCATTGTGCACTGCTGGCGGGAATGTAAACTAGTGCAGCCACTATGAAAAAGTACAGTGGCTCCTTAAAAAACGGAAAAATAGAATTACCATCTGATCCAGCAATTCTACTTCAGAGTTATGTACCCAAAATAATTAAAAGCAGGGTCTCAAAGAGGTATTTGACAGCCATATTTATTGCATTATTCACAAAAGCCAAGATAATGGAAGTAACTCAAATGTCTATCTATGGATAAGTGGACAAAATGTAGTATATATTCAAGCCTCCAAAAAGAAATTCTGACACATGCCATAACATGAATAAAATTTGAGAACATTATGCTAAGTGAAATAAGCCAGTCACAAAAAGACTAGTATTGTATGGTTCCACTTATATTGGGTGCTTAGAATAGCCAAATTCCTAGAGAGAAAAAGTGAAATGGTGGCTGCCAAGGGCTAGGGAGAGGAGGGAACAAGGATTTGTTTAATGGGTAGTTTCCATTTTGAAAGATATAGAGTGTTTTGGAAATTTGTTGCACAATGTGAACTTAAATTAACACTACTGAACTGTACACATGAAAATGGTTAAGATGATAAGTTTTATGCTATGTGTATTTTACAATTAAAAAAATAATTAAGTGAGAATAATAATTACCTCTGGGGAGTAGAAGTGGCAGTGAGGTGGTGAATTCTGTGTCAACTTGGCTAGGCTGCAATATTTGGTCGAACATTATTCTGGGTATTTCTTTAAAGGTGTTTTGGATGAAATCATCATCTAACTCGGTGGACTCTGAGAAAAACAGGTTGATAACCATAATGTGCACGGGCCTTATCCAATCAGCTGAAGGCCTGAAGAGAACAAAAAGACTGGCCCCACCTTAGCAAGACAATTCTCCAGCAGACTTCCTTCTGATTCATCTGCAGCACCAGCTCTTCCTGGTTCTACAGCAGAGCTCCTCTGGACGTCAGCTGGAGCACTGGCTCTCTCCTAGTCAGACTGCTGACCCACCCTGCAGATTTTTAATTTGTCAGCCTTCATAATCATGCAAACCAATTCCTTCTAATAAGTGTCTTTCTGCATACATATACATCCTATTGATTCTGTTTCTCTGGAGAGCCCTAATACAGTGAGTGACAAAAAGGGAAAGGCATATAAAGCCTTTCTACCCATAATGTTCCAGTTCTTAGTCTAGGTAGTAGTCAGTATGTGGATGTTTATCATTATTCTTTAAACTGTACATAGATTTTATATATCCCTGTATAGACAATTCTTTTCACAATTAAAAACTTTTTTTTTTTTTAATCTAAGATTGGGATAAAACCAATCTATTTACCAAAATTCACATCTAGATTTCTTAACCCTTCAAAATTTTAAGTAAACAACCTGAGAGGGCCTGATAAACCTTTCTGTATTTGGAGATGATATTAACTTAAACTGGTTTGGCAGACATAAGTGAATCATGGATGGTGGGTCTGCAATGAGTCATTAAGAGAACTCAGAAATTCTGGGGATTTAATATTATGAAAGATGACCATCCTCGATCTACTGAGAGTCATGTTATCAAACTAGATACAAAATGGTGCCATCTCATATAGCATGTACTTTTTCCATTATTCATCCTCATCCTCCAGTTTTGGGGTGAATTCTAACTAGAACACTTTAGAACACTTCTAAAGGCCAGAATCCTCACCACTCTTTCAATCAATTATCCATCAACCTAATATGTACTAAGCACATAAAGCCTCGGGGTGATACAGTATAATCAGAGTAAAAATTTATCCCCAGACCTTCCACACACCCACGTCTTAAACTTATCCTAGATGAGTTCTAGTTTCTCACATCAAAACATTCTGAAGCCTCTAAATCATTTACATTTCAAAAGCATCACTTTTGGAGTTCTGTAACAAACGGGAATAATTAGAATTGATCAATAATACATATATAGTTTGTCAAATATTAGAATAAAAATGTGGACCTGGAAAGTAAAACAACTGTCAGTATGAGATGAGCAATTTCATGGACATCTTTTGCTATAAATCATTTGTAAATACACAAATTTTAATATACAATATCCAGGGATATAATTACACGTATATAAAGTCAAGTATTTTGCCATTTGTGTGGCAAAATACAAAACTTTCAGAAATTGCTAGACCAGTTACAAAAATAATGTTATCTTCTTTAAAATCTTTTAAAATTTTCAAAATGTTAAAAATATGCTCAATGTAGAAAATTAAGAAAATATTTTTTAAAGTCACAAAGAAAACAAAAACCACTGGTAATTCTACTTACAGGAGAAAACTCCTACAGTCTTATGTTAGAAAGTGAAGATAATGTAGACAGTCTCAAACCCTCACTCCCCAAAGACCCCACCCCCTAGGCACATGCTAAGTCCAATGCTACATTCATTAATCATCTGTGTTATCGGCTTTTCCACAATAGACTGGTGAGATAGGCGGTATTTCTCCCACTTAACCTTAAAAAGAACCTGAAACTCAGAAAGAATAAAAAAAATAACTTGCTTGGACCCAAGGGTTGAATCATATTCAAATCCAGATTTGATTCTTTTCACTATATATATTACTATCTTCAAGTCAGAAAATTCTCTAGACTAACTGATACACTTGAATTAAAATCTACTGCCATGTTTACTGCTAATGATACGATTTAGCCCGTACAGTCATTGACATCAGGACAATGGCTCAGGGGGTCAGGGATCCTCAACTGGCTCATGGAGGCCTAGCTAATGAGGGAAGTAGGGGTTACTTGGTGTGATCAGAAGAATGATTCTTACTGATGACTTGAACAAATAATTAAAGGAGCTACAAATAAGGAAATAGAGAAGCGAAAATAAACCCTGTGGAGCAATGATGGAATTGGAGGTTATCAATGTGAATTTATGGTTTCTTATATTGAGAGATGTCAAATATCAGTATCATGGAAGAAAAAGACTGAGAAACTGTTCCAGACTGAACCTAAAGTAAGATGATAAATGCCAAGAGTAAGCCTGGACTACATAGATTTATAGAGGACGTTACTGGGACAACTGATGAAATATGAATAGGGTCTGTGGATTAGATGATAACGCCGTTTCAATGTTAACTTCTTGATTTGATGGTTTCGTCATGTGGTTATGTAGAAGTGTATTCTTATTTTTAGAAAACACACTTAAGTTTATATACCATAAAGTGGCCATCAAGCCTGCAACTTGTTCTTAAATAGTTCAAGAAAAAAAATATTATATCACATATGTATATAAAAAGAGGAGAAAATGATTGGATAAATGTGGCTAAATGCTGACAACTGGGACTCTGGAAAAAGGAATACAGGCAGTCTCTATGCTATTATGGCAAGTTATCTGTTAAGAGAGAGATTTCAAAATGGATAGTAAAAGGAAAAAAAAAGAATATGTATATTCTTTATAACTAATATAGAACAAATCCTAAGGCATATTAAATAGAAAAAAAAAGTGCAGCAAAATGTGTATTATGCTACTCTTTTTGTAAATAAAGGGGATGGGTGAGAGTATGAACACATGTACCTACGTTAACGAGAGTATATTCTGCTATATATGCAGAGTACATCTAGAAACATCAAAATCGGAGCTAAAATGGTTTCTTATAGTTGGAAAATAAGCAGCCAGAGGAAATCAATGAGAAAGGCTTTTTTACTCTGAAAATTTGAATTTTAGACTACATGAAATTAAGTAATAAAAAAAAACAAAAACAAAAACAAAAAAACTCAAACAATGCTTTGATTCAGTGGCTGCATAATACAAGTGCCAGGCTGGCTACCTTAGAAGCACCTGGAGAACATTAAATCTATATTAGCAGGCATCAGTTTCAGATTCTATTTCAGTGTGTCTAGGGTAGGGCTCAGGCTATCGGTAATACTCTCTGAATTATAAAACAGCATGTTTTGGGAATTGTTGCTTTAACCAAATCACCCAAGTTTGATCCTATCTAAACCCAAAATTCTAACTAAATGAGGAAATTAAAAAGAAAAACTTTTCATCCAATATGAGGATGAGATTGTAATCTAGGGAAAGACTACCGCACACGTGAAATCAGAAAATCTGAAACCAGGGTTTGCACTGACCCCTGAATAGAAGCCAAGTCATACAAGTCACTCTACCTTTACGCTTCCTTCTTAAGGACCTTCCTTCTAAGGTCACCTGAGTATTACTTAGTATAGATAACACATTCAAATACTCTGTATTCTTCAGAAGGAACATTCTGTATAAATACATAAAAAGATTATATAGTTACTTTTAGTAAAAAAACAGTCTGCTGACACAAGTAAATACAATAACTGTAACATTCTAGATCTCAAGCCATGGGGTCACCGGTGTTCATTTTATTATTGTTTTATATCTCAATACACATTAACTATATTTTCTTGTATGCATCAGACGGTACATAAGAATGTAATTTAAAAAAATTTAACAAAATAACAATTAGTTTAGATGGTCATTCCTTACATTTAAAAAGAGAATACAAGAAAACTTAGCATTATCATGCTAGCAGTACATATTTATTATTCATAAATGGTCAAAAGACTTACAAGGCCCATTACTAGTAGTATAACACACATATGAAACATCATTTGCGACCTTAAGTGAAAAGGACAGTTTCATATTTTAAAAAATGCACATATATACACACATTCTCCCTTTCTCTCAAGTGTCCACCATATACGGCTACAACAAGCTGCAAGAGTTCCCATATACATAACATGTTGATATATCTCAAGCATAAAAACTGTACTTAAGTTGCAAAAATAAAGTTTCTTTATTCAAACATTTTGATCTGAGCTCAAGCAAAGCAAGTAAGGAACATCAATGATTTTCATACCATTTAACATTCATACCATTTAACACACTTTAAAATATAAAATGATCAACAATGGCAAAAGTCCTGAAAATGCAGAGGTTATAGGAATGAATAATGCATTTCATTCCCAAGCCCCCACCCACCCAAAAGTCTAGAGCACGTTTCATCTTGGCTCTCAAATATTTAAGAATGATCTACTATACTCAGAGCCAGAACAGACAAAATGAAAAAAAGAAAAAAAAAAAAAAAAAGGCATTACTTCAAACAGGGTATTATTGACCTTAGTTTCTTCACACAATTTCACTAGTGCAAGAGCATCATTTACCTGAAAGATCATGAGTCACAATTAAAGAGCACTCATACAAAACTATTTCCTTTTTTTCATTAAAAAGTGCCACATACTGTATTTATCATTAAAAAAACAAAAAACAGAAAGATGACACATACACTAATGAAAGACCGTTTGTCTCCATCTCTTATCAATGAGGAAAGGCCAGAGTGATTCTTTGATTCCAATTCGAAATGGTGTTCGCTGACCAATGCCTAAGGTCTCTAATTTAGAGCAGTCAAGCTGAGAATTTCTTGGACGTTGTGCTCCTAAGACAGGACTGTCAGTTATCTTTAAAGAAAAATAAAAACAAAAAAAAAATCAAAAAAAATATAAAGCTACATGTTGAGGTTTTTTATTCTCTATTTCACTTTGCCCTCAGTCTAAGAAATCTGATTTGTCCCATGGAAAACTACAGGAAAAGTCTGCCACAATCAAAATGCTTTTTCTATAAACTTCACCAATACTCATGGGCTTCTTTATACATAATTGTGTAGAGAAAAGTATCAATATAAACTGCCAACATACAAGCAAAGTTCACTTTGATTGCTACAAGAAAATGAAGTTGCCAATACTCTCAAAGCAAAGCAATTAGAAAATGTTATCAGTAATAAACACTACGGTGATGCTTCCGTTCTGGACTTTCGAAAATGAGGTGGTTTAAAATGACATGTACTTACAGGTCTTAAGTGACTGCTGGGGAGATTGAAGGCATCTGCAATTGCACATGCCATTTCATACTTTGTCATCTGTTCGTTGCCAGACCAATGAAAAGTTCCTTTAATTGATGGATCCTAAGGACACAATTCAAAATAGTTTCAACTTTCTGAGTTGAATGGTAAGTTTGACAAGAAAGGTAATTTAAAACGTCCAGAAATTAAAATGTGTCTCTCCTTTCTGGAATGCTCTTTACAAGGTATCTAAAGTTGAATCCCTATGTTTCTCAGCTAAACATGAAAAGCAATTTCTAGAATTTAGCCTTAAGAATTTTTTAAAATAAATAATACTTAAAAAATATTAATGACTCCAATTTTAGTGGGAATCCTAAAAATGATTAGATTTTTACTGAAACAGCCCAATTTAATGAATATTTCTAATTATCATAAGCAACTAAAAACAAAGCTTAACGAAACCATTTTTCAGGATGAGCTAATTAGTCACGACATTCTCTAATATTGTCATAGTACATATTTAAGATATGTTCCATGTATTAAAAAATTAGTCATGCTATTCTTAATATTCTAAAATAAATCAATCTTTAATCTTTCTTTTTACGGATATTCTATTTAGCTCCAACTTTTTCTAATGTTTAAAATTAACTCCTATTACAAACAGGAAAAAAAAATTATTCTTAAAATACATATTCCTATGTAGAGTGTTCTTTGATATTAAATAGAACTTAAACAGTAACTTCTTAAAAGACATGAGATTACTCTGTTACCCCAAGAAAAAATGTAAGTTTTCAATCATCTTGCAATAAAAGAATGACAGATGGAGTCTGTAGTATTTGAAAAATAAATGCAAACACAAGAGTATGATATTTTTATTATTCATAAATACAGCCTATCTGTGAACTGTTTTTGTCTGGTCTCCTTGTAGTTTTATAAAAGGTACTTCAACTTTCACTCATTATCAGGATTTTCACTATGATGGAAATTAGGAAATCTTCCTTCTAAAGAGTCTCACCAGCATTCTCTTCTCTGCTAACTGACGACACACAGTGGCTACATCTTTGACATGTGTGGGGAACCTCTGCTGCCAGTGGTCCATGTTTGCTGACTTGTTGCTGAACTGTACTTTATCAAACATAACAGTCACAGCACTTTCTTCAAGCTTTTCAACTTCTCCATACAGAACAGGAATTCTCAAAACAGCAGCTCCTAGAGATGAAGTAAAGCAGATAGTATTTTAAAGCTTACTTGTTCTTTAGTAACTATGTATGGCGCCAGGTGGGTACTAGACTTACTTGGGGGATCACGTCTTAAGTTATAAAAATGTCTAACCACTATGCTGTGCACCTAAAACTAATACACTGAATGTCAACTCTAACTGGAAAAAAAAAAAAAAGTGACCGGTTCTTAAGTTTGATGTAAGATGAAAGTATGTAGATTTAAACGATGTTATAGAAGGAAATTTGCAATATACCAAAATGACACAGCTCACCTATAATGATGCCCATTTAACCAATGTGATCCTGAATGGTTTTAAATATTCTCATTTGGGGTATTTTAATACAGAATTTCTTAATGATTACAATCATTATAATTAAAACTGATCATGACAACAAGCAATGATAGATTCTTGACTGGATCCTAAAGAATAAAATGTAATTAAAAAAAAACATCATTGGTACAATTGGGAAAATTTCTATATGGACTATGTATTACAGTAATATTAAATTTCCTGAGTATGACAACTGCACTGTACTTATGTAAAGAACATTCTTGTGAGAAGACACATGGCAAAGAACTTTGGGGTTAAATTCCACTAACTCATTAATGAGTTCAGAAAGAAAAAACCATATGTTCAAAGACACATGTAGCAAAACATTAACTGGTGACTCTACATAAAGGTTATGTGAGTATTCACCATATAACTCTTGAAACCACTGATTAAAGAATTATGAGGTATTTAGATTTTATGCTGGTCCCTACTAAGAGGTTACAACAGACTCTGGACAATTAATACTTTAATTGAAAATCGAACTTTTTAATTATATTAACTTATTGGACAACTCTGTGTGTGTGGTATGTGTGTATATTCAAGGATAATTTTTGTAAGATAATTATACAAAAAAACTGAAAAACAAAATGTCCATAAGTATGGTATCAGTACTAGAGGATGCTTCTCAAGGACACAGTATAATCTCTTAAGCAGTAGTTTTAGGGCAGGGGATCACTAAATTAAGTTCTATGCAGCCACTGACAGGAAAGCTATCCAAGAGATGTTCCATATGTATTGCAATGCAAGTACGTGGGTGGGACTAACAGATTACAAAACAATACACATACATTTTTAAAAAATCCGAAGTAGTGCTTCCATATATATCCACATTTGGTGCTTTTTGTTTTTCTATATACTATGATATTTATGTTTCTGACGACACTGGAAAAAAGTCTTGAAGGATTCATAAATTCTTCAAGATTTCTAAAATTCTTTTTTTTTCTTTTTCATTAACTACATTATCTAATTTTTCTCCAATGGTTTGTTCCCTAGTTTTTTTAAGTTTTAAAAAAATATATAAATAAAATAAGCAAAAAGGAATCCTCAGAAACAATCAGGGGCTAAAGAGATTATGTCTTACCTAAATTGTTCTCCAGGACAGCCTTTTCTCCTTCTAATTTTGTTTTGCCATACAGATTTAGGGGACTTGGTATGTCTTCCTCTCCATAAGGAGGATCGGTTCCATCGAATACATAATCTGAGCTAATATAGATTAGAAATGCTCCAATTGCAGCTACAAAAAAAAAGACAGGAAAAAAACAACTTAATTAGTATGACATTATTCTTTACTAAAATTTATGATGGCTTATTCGTTATATATAAAAACAAATCTCTTATAAGCAATCCACAAAACTTTAAACTTTACGAGCTCAGCAATCATTTAATATTTTATAAAGATTTTATAATGTCACCATTACCTGCTTCCTTTGCTAAATTCCCAGAAGCATCCACGTTAAGTTGAGCTGCAGCATCTGGCTGATTTTCTACAACATCTGGCCTTCTCTCTGCTGCACAATGTACTATGACATGGGGCTAGAAATTAAGCATTGATTTTTTAACCCAAAAAGAAATGAGAGAGGAACTACAGCCTTCCAACAGTAAATTAATTCACAGAAAAATTTAGGTCTGATGTAGTTTTGTCACACTTCCCTTTTTCAAGGGTGAACTTCCTTAAAAATATATATAGACTCTGAAAAGAGCAATTACGTCCTAGGTAAGACCAGTCAAACCTCTGTGTCAACAGCTTTAGTTCTAAATCAAAATAAGCTTCAGCTCCTAATATGGATGGGAGAAGAATTAATTAATATGACCCGAATATTAATAAATCTATGGTAATGGGAAAGGAAGTTCAACTGCAAATCAAATTCATAAATTAAAACCTTAGGCCAATCATTTAAAGAAAATAAACTATATATAAAAATTATATTCCCAGCTGAGCATTTAATATGCCGTCTGTATGCTAAGCACTGTGAGAGGAACAAGATTTTCATTATCTTGTAGAAAAGACAGACACGTGAGGAGACTGTTTCAGTATCCTGTGACAGATGTCGAGAGAGAAGAATGTACAGGGCCCTTTGGAGAGGAGCACCCCTATCACAGAGGAGCTAAGCCAGAGCTAAGATTTGGGAAGACCATTGACAGGCAGGGCTAGTGTACCACATACTAAAAACTTTCTCCTTCTCAGCAACTACTGGAGGAAGTTGTTTTCAAACTTGAGTGTCCACAAGCTGGCGTGCTTCTATAAATGCAGAGTGCTCGGTCCCACCACTGGCTTACTGAATTAAAATCTCTGGGAGATAGGCCTAAGACCAAGTTTCCCAAAAGATTCTGATGCAGGTATTAACTGAATCATATTTTTAGAAAGAACTTAAGCTCTCAATCTGATTATGGGTGAAAAAGAACCTAAATATTTCTGTAACTTTACTGTAACCATAGACAAGTTATTTGACCTCTCTGAGCTTTTGTCATCTCTAGAATGAAAGTGATAGTATCCATCCTTCAGTGTTGTAAGGTTTACAGGTAATATTAAAAAACCAGTTACACAGAAAGTGGTACTTAAAAGAATGCTTTATAAACATAAGCTTTTCATAAAATGCTTCATGTCTCTGTCTTTCGTCAATCTGTGTTTCAACCAAGTCTTTTTAAGGATTGTACATCCTCTGCCATGCTAAAAAAAAGTGCACTAAATATTGTTATTTAATAAATTAAAGTACAGTAACTTCCTCAAGCAAGAACATTTTCTGTATCATCCAGGCGATTCTTAATATAGTTTACATATGTGTTAACATAATCATACCTGAAAATCATAAATGATGTGATGAACTGCATCAGAATCCAACAGATTAACCTGCTCAAATTTTGGTCTTGCTCTTCTAAAACCACAGCCTAAGGCATGCCAATTACTCTGACGAAATTCTTTGTATACAGCTCTGCCAAGAAGCCCAGTGGCACCAGTAATCAGAACCCGCCTACTGGGGATGTTAACTTCCTCCTAAAAGGTGAAGGAGGGAGAAAAAAAGATGGTTTACTCTGAAAATAGTTTCTCAACAAAGTTAGTCACCATCATCATTCACTTAATACTTCTAAGTAGCTTGCTTCATGTCCTATACCTGTAAGCAAATTCTTAAGTTACAACAAAAATCAATCCAACTGCATTAACAACTACATCACTTAAGAAAAAGTTTTAATAATCTTTCCTAAAAGAACCTAAAATGATACTGCAAGGAACTACCTAGTCAAAAAGATTTAGATATCCTATGTTAATAATAAAAACCTTGATTTTATGATCAATGATGTCCAAATGAGTAATAAACAACAACTTTAATTATGATCTTCAGTTTATAAAATGTACAATTAGTTTTACGCTTGTTTTATGGCTTAGGTATTCGGGCTATAGTCCCCCAATATGTTGACATTTTTGATCTTCAGTTTTTAATCCCAAGTTTTCTTTCAAATATCACTGATTTATTGCATTTTGAGTCAGAGTTTGAGAATTCACATTTCACAGAAATTTCTATGAAGGAAAAATGAATTTGATCCTTATAGCACTAATATGCTTTCCTAGTTTAAATAAATTGATAAATATTCCTGAGTTAACTCTAAATTTACCTACATAGACCAATTAAAATTAATAAACACAGATACAGAGGAAAAGAAAAACGTCTAAAATATTTTAAACTATGTTGCTATTGTGAAAAAGAAAAAAATCCCTACACACTGAAATTAAAAGGAACTACTATTTTAGAAACAATTTAAGTTGTTTCCAAAGTATATTTTCTAAAATTCCCTTCTTCCCAAGATGGGTAACACCAAATTTCCTCCCAGATTCTTGAATGTCAACATTTACTATTAAAAAATAGCATAAGTTTTATTGCATTTTATCATGTTAAAGACTTTTTATTTCAAGTGTTGTTATAGTTACCTAATGCTGAGCTGTCAATAACTTTAGTCATAACAATAACTGAAGGTCTTTCTCTTTTAATCCTTATTTAAAAGAACAACCAACTTAGAAGACTACATATTTACAAAAAAGAAAAGGCCACCAAAAGGCCATCAGGCATTTTTATCATAGGAAAAACATGAAATGAGACACAGTATAAAGGTAAATTCTTGAAAACATTTTTTCCCCTCAGTTCAACCAATTTCAAGACATTTTAAAAGTTGGAAAATTCATCTAGGTGCTTTGTAAAACTTGGCCCTAAACCAAGTGATCTATGAAAACAGGGATTTCAGCCAGCAAAATATTTTCTTTGAATTGTGGCAAGAAAACAGCTCTACAAAGACTTAATTGTAAAGAGGAAAAAACAAGCCAATTAGGAGAGATACAATCAGAAACAATTTACAAGGATAAATACTAGAAAGATCCCTGAGAAAATTCTATAAGGAGCTATGATTTGGTCTCTTGCATTTCTCATTTTTTACATTATTCTGAAGCAAAGGAAAGGACAGTAGTTCTTGGACTAGTGGTTCTCAGGCTTCAGACTATGGATCAGAATCCTCTGGAAGGCTCTGAGATCCAGAACTGAGCTAAGACCTGATAATATGCACTTCCGACAAGTGCCAAGGTCGTGCCTGGGAACTGCACTTTTAGAACTGTAATCTTGAACTCCAGTAAAGTCCAAGGCTTTCCTGCAGATAAATTCCTCTAATTCAAACAAGCCTAAAAGTTGCCATCTACCTTTCTAAAAGTGACAGTATCTTTTCCATTTTCCTCATTAAAAAGGAAAATTAGAAAAAGTCAAAAAACAAAGCATTATGCAATCCACAAAGGTTATTTAACAGCAAATTAAGATTTTTGCACACTTCATTGATTCTGTGTAGCACACTTTTTCCACATTTTAACATCTTTGTTAAATGAATAAAATAGAGATGCCATGTTATGAATATGTGAGTTTGGCAGTGCTTTTTGCTTTTTAGTGCATCTTAAAATAAGAGCTCGGATGATCTTAAAATCAAGAGTATCTTAAAGTTGGTGAAATATAGTATTGTTATAAGCACAACAAGGCTCTTTAGGGAATACAGCTAACTTTAAAAAAAGATGAGAGATACGTGGAGAAAATACAATCTTAAATCCTTATACCCTGGGGTAATATGGTCAGATGTCAATGCGCAAGAATTATCTTTATTAAAAGAGCAGAAATCTGAAGGGTAAGCACCTTCTGAAATGGAAATAAGTACATTCTTATATATGAAAACCATGAAGTGTTACATAAACTTACATCATACCTTTTGATCAGAATCATACCTTTGATCATAAAAATAGCCTTGTTAGGCACTGAAGATATATTTCCAAAGTGAGGAATCTGAAGTCTAGACATGTTAAAGGTTTTGCCCACAGTAAAAGGGAAGAAGTTGAGGTCAGAACTTGGGTTTTCTCACTTTTATGGTTCAGCCAAATGCATACTGAATTTTGTCTCGGTCCTTTGAATTTATATTTGGTTTCATAATGACTAAATTTTCTCTGCTCTGCCACAAACTGAGGTATAGAGAAGTTACTTTTTTGATCTAATTCCTTATTGGTAAAATAAGACATCTGGACAAGATGACTAAGACTCTTCCAGGTTTACAGTTCTACAATTCTAACATTTTCCATATTATCCTTGCCATGAAGAGGTCTGAAGAAAGTAAATTTACTTAAAGTTAACTCTTTTTTCACATAGTCTCTTAGAGACTCAAGGAGCACCTTCTGGCTAGAATGAGACTTTTCCATTCGGATTACAAGTTTATTGGTGCTTGATAAATAAAATATGCATCGTTCTAAAATTAAAAGATGACAAACAAAACTCTTCTATTTTTGAGTTGTTATATATAAACAGGACTCTACCTAAATCTTTTTAAAGTACACTATTTTGATTTTGTTCTTTGTTAAATAAATATTCCTCTGAAAATTACTTTGGACTGTTATTCTATAAATTTAGTCCTGCAAAACACAGGAATGTCCAAACACTCCAAAGAACTCAGAATGAAAGAATAAAAAGCTGTCTAGTTAATCAAAACCACAATAAAGAGCTGTAAATATTCTGCCTGCCTGAAAAGTCTTCTTTCTCAATCCGTATTACCTTACAGGTAAATTATATCAAACATCACTTTAAATTACTCTGAACATGTTTGACTCTTACCGTATAAACTGTCATACAGAATTCAGTAACTTCAGGTAACCAGATTTTAGGCACCAAGAAAAATTCTTGAAAAATTAAACACATATAAACAGACATGGCATTAACCACTCTTATGCGATCTAATCAAATAATACCAAATTGTATAGGTAATGAAAGACAAATGGCTCTTTCATCATGACCCAAAATAGTACTCTGGAAGAGTCGTTTCTAATTTAGCGCACTTGCATTAAAAATGTCCTAGAAAAAGCAGGGTGAAACATCGAATATCTAAAGAGATCTTCTTACACTTTAGCAGTAAACTTAGTAACACTTTGCTATTTTTGGAACGTCTCATATTTAGCAAAATTTCATATTCCCTTCTTTGAGCCTCATAACATTCCGCTCAAGGCAGATCTTTGAGTAGACATTACTGGACTTTAAGAAACTTTTTAAGATCCCATGACTACTTAAGTGACATTGGTCTAACTCCCACTGCTACTCTATTGTATGCTCCAGCCAGTTATTACTAACAGAAACCACTAGTCTGTTTCTCTAATGTAAACTATAAGAAAGTCCTCATTCCCACGAGTGAGTTTTAATTTTACAGGTTTGGAGAGCAGCAAATACATACCAAGGTTTTGGCTGCACCATCTGTAATAAGAGAAAACTCATTTTCATTAGACTACTGAACTCCTACCTTGAAAACTGAGTTTTATACAGACACATATATATGGATATACATAAACGTAAACTAACACCAGGTAACATGTACTCAGCACTGTTTGGGGTACACAGGAACAATATAGAGGCTTAAATAGCCCATCAAACTTTACCCCTAAAATCCAAAAGTGATTTGAAAACACTAAATTTGCTACATTCTGGAGGCATAAAAACTGCCATCTCCTATATCCTATATCCTTTCTTATATCCATAAGATATATTAGTCTAGCAATTACCAGTCTCCTTATCCCCAGTGTTACCTATTGAAGGGAACCAAAATTTTGCTATCCTGAAGCTGCTTTTTGGGATATGAAGTCTTGTTTAATAAGAAACAAGACTCAGAAAGACCTTTGCTCTTCCCACCTTTCCTGCCCAATCGATTCAGAAAGAAAAATCTGCTTTAGGAAGGGAGACTTGGCTTAATCACCTTAATAATTTTCATCCTAGCATTGGCGGCGACTACTCCAAGCCTGCTAGCTAGACACCTGTGTCCCAATGTTTAAGTTGCCCAACAAGAATTTTCCTGCCATGTATATTCTGCTCTTCCTCAACTACCTGTAAATCACTCATTCTCCTGAAATCTAAAATCTTGTCCCCGCTCCGCCCGCCCTTTTTCTCCTTTGTCCAAAATGTTTTGCATACCCAATGTTGCCTCAGTCTTTAGAAGATTCATGCTTAGTGAATTCTCCATACACGTTTTAAACTCACATTCTCCAGTTAACTGTCTTTTAATTTGATTATTAGCCCAGCTAAAGGAATTTAGAAGGTGGGAGTATTATTTTTAAAGTATTATTTTTAGCCTCCACAATATATTCTGTTGATTGATGAATGCTGGGAGGCCTGGAATAGAATTGGCGGGGGGGGGGGGGAGAGTTGGGGGGGGCGGGGGAAGGTGAGGGGCTGTCCCAAACACGGTAATAGCCTTCCTTCCTTTAAGCAACCTCCAAAGTGGTTCAAATTCCCAGGCAAACAGACTTGCGTTTGAATTCCCGCTCCAAAGGTACTGAATGAACTTCGGTCAAGAACTTACCCTCTGAGCCTCCATTTTCTCATCTTTAAAATACAGCAAAAATAACCTCAAAAATTACAGTTAAATAATGTATGTACAATGCATAAGATTCTTGTATATACTAAGAATTCAGTAAATCGTCATCTCTGATACCGTTATTTCCTTTCCTTCCTAAGAAATACAAACGGGTAAAATCGAGGGATACGAACAAAGAATGAAAAAAAATAAGATAGAATCCAAACTAAAAGAGCTCTGAAAACCTCTCTTCATTCCTGGGAGGGGAGACGGGAGTCTCCAAAGTGAAACCCGATCTACTCATTTCCTGCAGCAGAGGCTGGAAGAGAAAACACTACACGGTGTGCGTTGAGGTAAACAAACTCAATGGCGTCGCCCAGGTCTCCCAGAGCTGGAAAGGTTGCACCAGTAAACTCTGCAGCAGGAGCTCCGACTCAGGCAGGAAATGCATGGAAAACAACTTGAGCCTCCGAGATCTGGGTCGTCCCATTCTGCACCCCCAGTTCCCACGAGACCCCTGGGACGACTCCTTCACCTCAACCAGCCGGCAGTTCCCAGGAACAAAGTGGATGGAGAGCTCCTTCTCCCGCCCCACCATGCCTGCCGTCTTCACGACGCCGCCGCAGCAGCAGCGACCGCCACCTTCACAGCCCAAGACCGCAGCGAGCCTCCGCTCGGTCGCCCTCAGCCCGCCTCCCCTAGGTCCGGACCAGCCCCCGCTCACCGCTTCCGGCTTCCGCCGCCAAGGCTGTGCCCGTTCATTGGTCACGCTCCGCCGACGCCTCAGAAAGGGGGCGGGCACGCTCCGGGCACTCTCAGCCCACGCGCCAACTCTTAAAGGGATACACAAAACAAAGGCCTTGGCCTTAAGCAGTAAATACGAGATTGGTTTTGAGGGGTTTATTTTTTGTGCTTTATTACATTCTTTTGTGGTTTTTTTGTTCTTCTTGACTAGGGAAGGATGAAATTGGATCACTTGGAGTTTCAAGTTTACAGAACTGCTCAGCGCATGAGAATCAACTATGCATGTAATACATAAAGTGGGATAAAACACTTTTAAAGTCATGGAGTCCGGGAGTGAGACGAGAGGAAGAAAGCACAATAGGCATATATGTGTAGAGCATTAGGGGTGTTTTTGAGAGATTTAGAAAGAGATAAAGAATAAAAATAAAAGTGTCGCCATGTGAGTCGTTAACACCTCAAGAACCCATTTGTCTTTCTGAGATGCTAAAACGTAGTACAGGTGAAATTCCGAAGATGCCGAACTTTTCAACTAGTTGAAAATAGAGGGGTGGGGAGGGGCTAGTATAAGGGTGGGGGATGAATTATTGGATGCTTCTTCAAACTCCGATTCTCGTACTTTGTCAACAATTACAGAATGAGAATCTGTGATAGGAGAGCCCGGGACTCTACGGTGTAGTGGACTCAACAGGAGTCAGAACACCCTTGAAGCAGCACCGCCTTAAGGGCTGCAGCGTTCGGCTACACCAGCCTAGCTTTCCGCAACCACCAAAAACTGAAGAAGGAACCAAGGCGAGAGTTATGCTGGACCACCTGTATCACGCCTTTTTAAAGAGACAAATCATTTCTATTCAGCCCTAAGTGTTGAGACTAACCTAACACGCAACCGATTTCCCTTTCACTTCAAAACCGCAAAATCCCCCGCCAGCCGGGATGCCTATGAAACTTAGGGAAAAAAACAGCATAGACCGGAATATTTTAAGTGTTCTTGTCCAGACACGCAGAATACCAAGACCTAAAAGTAGCCCACAGACGTGACTACTGCTTGGATCTGTCAAAAAAAGACCTTATTTTCAAATCCTTTTTGGTTTAATCTTAAAGCTAAACCCTAAGCAGCCTTTTAAAAAAGTTTTTCCGCCCCTGAGCCGGTGACTTTCCTTGCTACCCAACCCCCAACAAGAACTCATTCCTTATGTGTATAAACATAGACTTTCTTTAGAACAGTAATGGAAGAGAAACTGAGGCCACTCACTTTTTGGTTTTTGTTTTAATCCAGGCTGTTAAAATTATCAGTTTAGCATTATTTAGAGAGTCCTTGAGAGGACTGCCCCAGCTCAAAACATGCCTGATCTGCAAACAAAGAAAAGGGGGATGGGAATGGGGGAAAAGATTCAAGATCCTCTTAATTCTATCTTCGAAAACTGGTCTTTTTTTAAAAAGTCTCCAGTTACAACGTGTGATGCAATTTAATCTTTATAACAAAAAATTAAGTAGTCCATGTGAAGAAAATTTAAGGACATCAATTAGCATTTTGATTCTCAGAGCAGCCTTGTGTAGAGTAAGGGACGAAAAAGAGTTTACCTGCCTACATTTGAGAATCTTTGATACTTGCAGGTAAAACATGGGTTTAGTTCTAGGGGCATACGGTCGTTTACGGTTTTTAATCAGTCTCAGTAAATAAAAACGCTATAGTTATACAGACAATATTCAAGTTTGTGTTGTGGCTAAGTCTATATATTAGCAACCTGGAGCTAAACGTTATGTTAGCAAACTGAATTTATTGCAAGACAAAGAAAGGCTGGAACACATACTATATATAAAATCCTTATATGTACAGAACCATCACCTACATCATTGTATTTCATCTGGTAAATGCTGTTCTACATTTTATTTTTGTCAATTAACGAGACTTAGTGAGTTCTTCATACAGGGTCGAAAATTAAAGTTGGTTTATTCTTTCATATACCAAAGTTACATGTTTTAAAGAAATGAATGACACCCACTTCTATTTTTTTACACACCCTTTTGGCTTTTAGCAGATATTCACTGGGGTGCTTTTAAAGAAACTCTAACTCCAGAATGCTTAATTTCTTGAGCCGCTAGTTCTTACCTGTTCCATGTCCTCCGGCATTTCAGGCATGGTTCCAAAATCTCAGAAAGACAGATTTGGGATGAGTTTCAGCCTCTGCCTTCTCTGGCTGGGTCTTTGTTCTTCCTGCAGAGAGCGCCGGCACGGAAAACGTGAACTGCAGCTTCCCTCGACCTTTTAAATTAGCATTTTGATGCCAATCCCAGAATCTCGTGCAGTTTTCTACATTGCAGTAAACTGGCAGCTGATTCCCCGTGGCAGACTTGAAAATACCCAATGAGAAGTTTCATGTTTAATTGCCAGACTAGTAGGGTTCATTTGCAAAACCATTAGGAGACCAACTTATTTTTAAAAGAAATAACAGCCAAAAAGATAAAAAAATAATAAAAAACCAAACAAATAAAAACACCTTACTAGGAAGATTTGTTGCAATTTTGTTTCGCAGAAGAAAAACAAGAGCCAGCGGCTGGAAAGCATGCCAGCCATGCAACTGATTCCTGTTCTGAAATATTTTATTTAGTTTTGCCTTATTACAACAGAATCTACTCAGTAAAGTTGTCCAGTGCTTTTCCTCCACTGCTTTCTAATTAACTATTTCAAAGGATAGTAAAACTGGTAACAGCATGCAGAAATTAAAAAGCAACAGATCATTTCTGTTAACATGTCCTGTCCTCTGAGAAAATGGTAGGAGGATAGCCTTAGGTTTGACCAAGCATTAAGGACTTCCAGATCAGTGATTCCTAAACCTGCCTGCACCATAGAACCTATGAAACAAAATCATTCCGAAGAAGTGGAGGCCGGCGATCTCATTTTTAACAATTTCAAGAGTGATGATTATGCTCAATTAAATTTTGAACCACTACTCTGGATTATGACTCTATAACAATTTAAAAGAACAGAAACAACAAAATTGCCATTCAAATAAAGCTAAAAAAAATAACTCTTTATACACTACCCACTTAGAGTACGTTGCACATGGTAAACTCTATGTGGCATGCAGAGAGTCTATGAATAGGAACAACTTATAATTTTTAGCACTTGACAAATTAAAATTCAACAAAGTTTCTGTTCATCAAAAGATATTAGAAAATGAATAAGAAAAACACAGGCTGTAAAAAATAATCTCGATACATATATATGCAAAGGATTTATATTTAAAGAACTACAAATTAATAGTTTAAAAAAAACATTTTAAAAATGGACATGTGTTCTGAAGAGATACTTCACAAAATGAAGAAAAAGAATGGTCAATAATCACATAAAAATGTTAACTAGGACAAGAGTCTCAAGGCCTTAGTGATTCTTACTAAATGCTAGTCTTGCTAATTGTTAAAATGTAGCACAGTACCTTTTGGGACCTAGCTGTAACCCAGTGAACTTGACTGATGAACTTGACTGGGAACAGAACCAGATAGGTTTAGCCAACTGCAAAAAAGAAATCAACATGTAATTACGCAAACAGTGTATATAAGCAATGGCTAAGCCTCCCCTCAGAAAAAAAACAAAAACAAAAAAAAAAACTTTGGATGTGAATCCCTTGTCTCCTTTACTTGCAAGCAAACAAAACTACCTAATAACCACCATATCTCCTTCTTTTACCCCAAGTGGTGAACCCCTTGAGTTATGTAAAAGAAAGATGCTCAACATGAGGAAAATGTATATTACAATCACATTGAGATATCATTACAAATTTAACAGAATGGTTAAAATTAAAAAGACTGATAACATCATATGCTAACAATCATCTTGAGCAACTAGAATACTCATTAATTGCTAGTGGGAGTAAAACAATACAACCACTTTAGAAAAATGGTTTGGCAGTTTATTATAAGGTTAAATATACACCTACTCCATAGCCCAACAACCCATTTCACCCAAGAGAAATGAAAGCATATATCCATAAAGACTTGCACAAGAATATTTATAGCAGCTTCTTAGCCATAAGAAAAGATGAAATACTGCCATTTGCAACAACATGGATGGACCTTGAAATAATCAGACTAAGCAAAATAAGCCAGAAAGAAAAGTTGAAAATCACATGACATCACTTATATGTGGGATATAAACTTAAAAGCAACAAATGAACAGGACAAACAGAGACTCGTGGGCATGGACAATGGACTAGTGGTTACCAGAAGGTAGGGGGGAGAGGGGCGGTAGATGATGGGGGGGGAATTTAAATCATTTCTTCAATTAAAAAAAAAAAAAGAAATAAAAGTCTGTATAAAGTGTATAAACTCATAGGAAAAAAAGAACAAATAATTTATACTATTAAAATTGATATAGTATATAGAGAAAAATAGAGCTTCTAAATAAATTCTGCTCTGCTGGTAAAATATTCAAGCAAAAAGCAAAGTAAACAAAATAAAAAACGTCTGTGTAGAAAAAACAGTAAAAGTGAATATATGCAAATACACAAAATAAAATATATTTATAAGCTAAAAAAAAATTTTATAGCAGCTTAATTCAAATAACCTAAAACTGGAGATAACCCAAACATCCATCAACAGATAAATGGATGAATTGTGGTATATCCATACTGTGGAACATTGCTCAGCTATTCATAGAAATGAACTATATGAATGAATTACAAAATTGTTATGCTGAGTGAAAGAAGCTGGACACAAAAGAGTATGATTCCATTTATGTGAAATTCTAAAGTAAAGTAGGTGAAACTATTCTATGGTGAAAGAAATTACATTGTCTTGGGGGAAGGGTAGAGATTGACTGTGAAGGCCATAAAGGAACTTTCCAAAGTAATGGATATGTTTCATATCTTGATTAAGGGGGTGTTGGTAATAGGGGTATACGTTTTTATCAAAACTCATCAAACTATAACAATTAAGATCTGTTCATTTCACTGTCTGTATTACTATATGTAATTTATACCTCAATTTTAAAACAATAATACAGTCATGTTTTGGATCATTTGGTAACAACCACAGACGTAGACAGAAGCTCTCAAGATACTAGTTTAAGGTAGTGCTAACCACTGCATTGGTACTGAATGATGGATAGTATTTAAATTTCTGAAATCATTAAGATCTAAGAAAGCAAAATCTTTTTTCCTTGACAGGCTATGCATACATTTTTCAAGTTTGAGAAATATACCTCTAAGTTATTATAATACCCCAAAGACAGGAAAAAGTGTTTTGTTTTTTTTTTTTTCTTTTTTACAACTTCCTCTCATTTCGTAAACTACCCTCTGCTTCAGCCATCTCGATAGTTCCTTTTTGTGACTAATACCCACATGAATAGCTTTGACCCATACTCCAAAAGTTATAGTTTCCCCATTCTAAATGCCTAAAAGAAATATTTACCTGTATGTTCCTCTGGTGTATCGAAATCATAGGTCCAAAAAACTAAAAGTAAATTTAATATTAATTCATCATCTTGTTCCCCAAACCTGATCTTCCTCTTAACCTCCCAGGTTTCTATGCAAGATGCAATTATACTAATTAGCTCAGCTCAACTTAAATATGCATATGGAAATTTATTAGGGGATAAAGATAAATTAAAAACCATAGTACAGGATTCCTACTTCACTACATTAAAATGAGTTCCTGACAGATTAAAAATGTTTAATTAAAATGCGGAACAAAAGTACTAGAGAAAAATTTATAGAATAATCTTGGCATGAGGAAGCCTTTGTTAAACAGAAACCTTTGATGCCAAAAGTTGTCCTGAAAGAGAGGGTTCACTGAGCCACATGCTAGGTCTGGGGGCACGCAGTCTGAGTCACCAGCAGCAGGATGAGATGGAGAAGGCAAACATGTGCCCAATCCTGGGGGCGATGGGGCTCTTTTATACAATGCATTTGGGGAAGACAAATCTAAGTATTAAAAGAATTTACATTGGGTGTAGATAAGGGGGAGGATGAGAAAAGGTGACGAAGGGAAAGTTCTGGGATAGGTAAACCGTCCATAAGGAAAAAGTACTTGACACTTTGGGACTGGTTGTGGGCAACAACAGTCCGGAAGGTTCATTCCAAAGCAAGTTGCAAGTCGGGTGGTGTCTGGTGGTCCCCTATTCCTTTTAGGTGAGAGCTGAAATAGCTGCTGGAAGTTAATTCGAAGTTTCAACGTACATACAAGAAAGTGAGCAGTCTTTTGTTGGTTTGGGCCTGCAGCTGTTTATTAACTTCCCTTGTTGCTTCCTCTCACCTTCAGGCCTACTGGAATTTAATTTAGAACATATCAGCTTTTTCTCTTGTCACCTTGTATAAGCATATCATGACATTCAAGAACCAAAAGTAAAAATATCAACAAAGTGGGCTATACAGATTTGTATAAATATCTTCATAACAATAATGGTAACTAACAAAGTCAAAAGCCAAACTGGGAGAAAATATATATGTTGCATGAGAGATGCAGTGCTGACTGTCATGCTATATAGGGAACTTATGAAAATCAACAGAAAAAAAAAAAACAATACACAAATTGAATATTGACATTAGAGAGCAATTCAAGATGACAAAATTCGAATGGCCAAAACACATACGACAATATGCTCAACCTTACCCTTAGTCAGGAAAATGAAAATTAAATTGACGATATTTTAACTCTCCAGGAGATTGAAAAATATTTAAAGATTAAAGCTATTATTTTTTAAATTACTTTGTCTGTTTTGTTAACTATTATATTTATTAGCCAAGACAGGTTAGTTTACAATAAGGTAACACATTAAATCCAACATCTCAGTGGCTTAATATTAAAAAGTTTCACTTCCCACTCAGGCTATATATGCATTTCCTGCAGGTCAGCCAGCCAGGGCTCTGCTTCAGTTACCCAGAGATCCAGATCGAAGGAGTTTCCTCCATTCTGTGACTCCAAGAATATCTAGTAAAAGAACATTCCAAGCAGAGGAAACACTAAGTACACAGAACACATGTCTATGCTGCCAGGTGTGCTTAAATATCTGAGAGGAGTCCAGTGTGGCTGAAAATAAAATAGGGGAGGTGGTAAGAGGTGAAGCCAGAGGAAAGGAGTGGGAATATAGGGATAAAGATTTTGTTGGGGCCATTTGGGTGCTGCAACAACTTTGGTTTTTACTCTTGGCATCTCCTCAAATCCGACTTCACTTACTACAGACTGAAGAACTGTTTTAAGACATAGACCAGATTGATTTACTACTTACTTGGAACCTGCCACATCTAGAAGGCCTACAGGATCTGTATCCCGTCTTTGACTCTATGCTCATTGTCTGCCTCTCCTTAAATAGACACAGACAGACAGACACAAACACACACACAATCCGAATTAGGCCTTCATGTTTTCCTCTCTCACAGCATTCTCTGGCTTTATTTTATGGCATTTTTTAAATGTGTGACTACCATCATTTAATTCATGTTTGTTGCCTTCCGCTCAATTATAAACTTAAGGGCAAAGTTTTTTCACCTCCGTGTATCAGCTCCAAACTCAGTGCCTGGCACAGAATGAATACTTCATAAACATTTTTTGAATATATGAATCAATGAATAAAGGGATTAAAATCAATACCAAAAGCATAATTTATAAGTGAATTTATTTTATCCTCATACTACTAGCTTCTCAACTGTATAAATATATAAACATAATTCTTCAATTTTCAAAAAAAAATTTTGTTTTAAATAATTCCAATTATGAGCTATATGTGTATAATTATTGCATTGTTCAAGATAACTTGGTTTGATCTTGTAAGTACCAATGGTTAAAGAGACAGCACATCTTGAATGTGAAAAGACATCACTCTAGGAAAAGGCAGGATAGTAGAAAAAGAGTAGAGGAGTTGATCTCTACTGATGACTGCTAATAATGAAATTAAAGCATATTTAAAAGACAAGTAGTGAAAATGTTTACTGTAGCAGATAAAAACACTGACTATTTGTAGCTTCTGTTTATGTAAGACTATTTACTTTTATGTTGTACAGGCAAGAAAATTTGCATCCTAAGAGGTAACATGTTGTGTGGTTTATCTCTAGGGAACTTGTCAGGTCACTATAAGTCTATCTTTTAAAAAAAAAGAACAGCTTTATTTATATATAATTCACATTCCATCAAATTCATCCTTTTAAAGTACACAGTTTTTGCAGTATACTTACAGTCAGTCATGCAACCATCACCACTATCCTGTGAACACTGCCCAATTCTGTGAAGTGGCCATGGAATTGGCAGGTTAATGGAGTAGGGGAACAAAAGTTCAACTGAAGGATGAGAAAAGACAATGGGAAAGAAAGACATGGACCCCAATACTGTAGAAAACTCTTCCAAGTACTTTTGCTGTGAAGGGGTAAAGGCATGAGAGCTGGAGGGTGATATAAGGTCCAAGGAGGAGCGTTGGTTTTGTCTTAGAAATTCCATGTTTCTATGACAGTGGGAATGACAGGTTGAATTGTGCTCGCCAAAATGATACGTTGAAGTTCTAAGCCCCAGCCCTCACCATGCGACCTTATTTGGAAATTGAGTCATCGTGCCTCGTATTTACCAGGGCAGGGATGTATAATTCTCCTGAAGGAAGAGACAGTGCAAGTGTCATGTGAATCCAGATTCACATGAATGGAGTGGGGAAGTATAATTCTCCCCATGGAATTAACTATATTTCGAACAATAGTCCAAGGTGCTACAAGGAGCAGAGGATATGAGTACTCATGTATTCCTGTTGGCAAATTTAATAGAGGAAAGATGAGGAAGTCCTTGTCCAACTGCTTCAATTTTCAGTTAAGTATGTGGTAATACCACCAGCAGAGGGTGAGGAGGGAGGAGGGAATCATGAGTCAGAACTTTGAAGAGAGGCCTGAGCTAAAATTATATATATATATAAACTTTTTTAGCTAATATAGGGGAATTGTAAAACTTTTTATTACAAAAAATTGCAAACTTACAGAAAAGCTTAGAGACTAGCCTAACGAATACCTTTATACTTTCTATCTAAATTTTGTTAGTTCTCTTCTCATCTAAATCAGCCCTCCTGCTTTTTAAAAAATTAAACCTTTAATTTTTCAGGGCAGTTTTGGGTTCACAGCAAAACTGAGGGTAAGACACAGAGGTTTCCCAAATACCCCCTCCCCTCATAAATGCACAACCTCCCTCACTATCAACACCCACCCCACAGTGGTACACATTACAACTGATGAACCTACATTGACGCATCATTATCGCCCAAAGTCCACAGTTTGCACTAGCGTCCACTCCTGCTGTTGCACATTCTATAGGTTTAGACAAATGTATTATGACGCATATGCATCATTCTGGTATTGTACAGACTATCTGCACCATCTTAAAAATCCCAAGCTCCACCTGTTCACCGTACCTCATCTCTCAGCCTCTGGCAACTATTGATCTTTTTACTGTCCCCACAGTTTGCCTTTTCCAAAATGTCAGATTTGGAATCATACAGCATGTAGCCTTTTCTGACTGGCTTTTTTCACTTAGTAATAATGCATTTAAATTTCCTCCTCCTCTTTTCATGGCTTGATAGCTTATTGCTTTTAGTGGTGAACAGTATTCCATTGTCTGAAAGTACCACAGTTTATTTCTCCATTTATTCATTGATGGACATTTAGGTTGTTCCCACATCTTAGCTAGCATGATGTTGCAATGAACATGGAATAGTTCTTTGAGATCCTCATTTCATTTATTTGGGATAAATACCCACAAATGAGAATCTTGGATCCTATGTTAGTTCTACTTCCATCTTTTGAGGAACCTCCATACTATATTCCATAGAGGCTGTACCATTTTACATTTCTGCCAGTTTTCAACATCTTCGACAACACTTATGTTTGCTTTTTGATAACAGCCATCTTAGTAGGTAATATCTCATTGTGGTTTTCATGTACATTTCTCTGATGATTAGGGATGCTAAGCACCTTTTCATATACCTGTTGGCCATTCATATGTAGTCTTTGGAGAAATGTCTATTTAAATCCTTGTCCATTTTTAATCAGATTATAAGGTGTTTTTTTTTAATAAGTTTCGTATATATTTTGGAAATTAACTGCTTTTCTGATATTTAGCTTGCAAATATCTTCTCAAATTTTGTAGGTTGTTTTTTCACTGTTTCCTTGTTATGCAGAAACTTTTTAGTTGGCTATAGTCCCAATTGTCCATTTTTGGTTTTATTTCTTGGCAACCAAGAAATCGTTGCCAAGACCAATATTATGCTTTCCCCCTATATTTTCTTCTAATAGTTTTACAGATTAAAGTCTTACATTTAAGCCTTTAATCCTTTTTGAGTGTGTGTGTGTGTGTGTGTGTGTGTGTGTGTGTAGATTAAGATAAGGTTCCAATTTCATCCTGTTGTACCTGGATATCCAGTTTTTTCAACACTATTTGTTGAAGAGACTCTCTATTCCCCATTGTGTATTATTGATCCTCTCAGCTAGTTTCTGTATTTCTCCCAAAGGCAATTTGTTTCTTTATTGTCATTGAATTAGTGTCCTTGCGGGGAAGGAGGGTCAGGGCTTCCTAATTAGCCATCTTATGGATGTCACCTCAGCTTGGTGTATCTTTTAACATCTTTTTACTTTTCCTCTAATTTTGTCTTTATATTTGAAGTGAATTTTTGTAGGCAGCATATAGTCAATCTTGCTTTCATATTTAATTTGATTATTTCTATATTTCAGTTGGGGTACATAGACCATTTACATTTAATATTTAACGTTGATATGGTTAAGAATAAATTCACCATATTGCTACTTGATTTCCATTTGCCCCATCTGTCCTTCGTTTTCCTTTCCCTCTTTTTCTGCCTTCTTTTGAATTAATTGAATATTCTTTATAATTCTATTTTATTTTCTGTGTTGGCTTATGGCTACAAGTATCTTATGTGATTGCTTTACGGTTTATAGTACACATTATTAAGTTATTGCAATCCATCTTCAAGCAACATTATGCCACTTTACACATAGTGCAAGAACCTTAAAATCACACACTTCCATTTCTCCCTCCTGGGCTTTGAGCTATTGCTGTCATGCTCTAATTTTAAATACGTGTAAACTCCAAACTATGTTGTTATTTTTGTTTAAACATTCAATAACCTTTTAAGGAGACTAAAGTAATAAAGAAGTCATATATTTATCCATGCAGTTAGAATTTCTGGTGTTCTTCATTCCTCAGTGTATATTCTTATTTCTACTTGGTATCATTTTTCTCCTGCTTGAAGGACTTAAGATTTCTTGTAGTGTGGGTGTGCTGGAGATAATCTTTTTTAGGGTTTTTTGTTTTTTTTTTTTTATGTCTCTAAATCATTTTATCATCTTTGTTTCTGGAAACTATTTTTGTTGAGATAGTTCTAGGTTGACAGTTTTTCTTTATCATTGCTTTCCAGTAATTTGATTGTGATGTTTCATATTTCTCATTCTTAGGGTTCATTATATTTCTTGACTCTATGGGTTTAAGGTTTTCATCATATTTGGAAATTTTACCACCAATATTTATTCAGATAATTTTTATGTCCCCTCCTTCCCTTTTCTGGGAACTCCAATTACATAAATATCAGCCAGCTTGCAGTTGTACCAGAGTACCCTGGTGCTCAGGATTTTTGTTTGTTTTTTAATTGAAGTCTAGTTGGTCTGTAACATATTAGTGGTATCAGTTTCAAATGTACAATATGGTAATTTCACATTTTTATACCTTACAATGTAATCATCCACTAAGTCTAACATTCATCTGTCAGTTGTGAAAACTTATTAAAATATTGACTATATTCTCCTTTTTACCCAAACCTCTATCCCCCTCCCCTGCTCTGTTCATTTTTTGATTCTTGTTTCTATTCGTTTTGGATAGTTCCTACTAATATGTTTTCAGGTTAACTCATCTTTCTTTTTGCAATCTCTAATCTGCTATTACTCCCAGATTAGGCAAATAGAAATAGAGTACTTTTATTTTTATCTTATGTTATCGTTTTTACTTTGGTTTTATTTCTTTTTAAAAAATATATTACATGCCTTTTCTAAAGTTTTGGCATATATGAAATATATGAAAGACTATTTTGATGTCTTCTGCTAATTCTAACCTCTGTGTTAGTTCCAGGTTCACTGATTATTTTCTTTATTATGGGTGCTGTTTCCTGCCTCTCTGAATGTCTGGTAATCTTTCAATTCGATGTTAGAAACTGAAATTTACTTTTGGGTCTTATAAATATTCTTGAGCTTTGTCCTGAGATGTAATTAAGTTACTTAGAAAGAGTTTGATCATTTTGGTTTTTCCTTTTAAGACTTTTTAGGTGGTACTAGAGGAGTGCTCACTTTAGGACTAACACCTCAGTGATGTTGCGAGTTCGATTTCAGATCATCACAATAAAGCAAATATTGTGATAAAGCAAGTCACAAAAAATGTTTTGGTTTCCCAGTGCACAGAAAAGTTATGTTTACACTGTACTCTAGTCTAGTAGGGTATAATAGCACTATGTCTAAAAGAAAAATGTGTATGCCTTAATTAAAAAAATGTTATTGCCCCAAAATGCTAAAAACCATCATCTGAGCTTTCAACAAATTGTAATCTTTTTGGTACCAACAGCATGGGGATGCCAGAAAACTTCAATTTGTAAAAAACACAGTATCTGCAAAGCACAATAAAGTGAAGTACAGTAAATGAAGTATGCCTGTATTCCCCAATATTGAGGCTAAACCCTTCTGTACATCCTACTCAACACCCTATAAATCGTGAGGTTTTCCAGCTGGGCTGGTGGAAACAGGCAGCATTTATAGCCTTCTGTAGTCTTTGAGAACTGTTATATCTTTTTTGGGGGTGTGGTCCTTGCCCAGGCTTCAGGCAGTTTCCTCATGTGCATGACTAGTGAATACCTGAGACCCTTTGTAGATCTCCAGGGTTCTCTCTGTGAACAATTTTCTCCTTTCTAGAGCTCTGTCCTGAAAACTCTAGCCACTTGGATCTCCCGGGATCTCAGCTCTGTCTTTTCAACTCAGGTGGCTGGCTGGACTCTACCTGTGTTCTCCTTCCTTACAGCTGGAAATTCTCTCAAGGCTATAAATAGGGAGCACCTTGATTTTCCCCATCTCTCAGACATTGTTGTCTTTCGTTGTTTCATGTCTATGGTCTTGAAAAATTATTCTTTTGTATATTTTATCTAGTTTTTTGAGTTTCAGGGGTGTGTGTGTGTGTGTGTGTGGAGTAGGGTGGTGCAGGAGCAATAAATCGATCCTTGTTACTCCGTCTTGGCTAAAAGCAGAAGTCTTGAATTCTTTTTTTTTTTTTTTTTTAACACCTACAGCACCTGGTCTTCCTAGGTGGTCTCCCATCCAAGCACTAACCAGGCCCGACCCTGCTTAGTTTCCGAAATCAGACGAGATCCGGTACGTTCAGGGTGGCAGGGCTGTAGACTAATTATTTCCTTTTATTAGATGAGTTTCCTACTTTCTACATTTCCTCTCAACTTAATTCAAAGAACGATATTTAAAAATTCAACTATATATTAAGATCCAATAAAAAAATTTATTATAAAAAACTATTCTGAATATAATAGTCTCTTTCGGCCCATTAGTGGGGAAATATTAAAAAGGTGGCTTATAATATACTAATTATATAAATCATACATTTTAGATGGACATTTACCACTCTCTAAATAGTACATTGCCATTTGTAATTCTAGGGACAAGGTGGAGAGGGGAAGGCAGAGAAAACAATACACCTTAAATAGAAGCATTAACTTCATATAATACAAGTTGAATAACTGGGTTAATGACTTAATGTGTGATTTTTATATCATACTACAGAAACACTAATCAAATACCCAGAAGTCAGGCCAATGTTAAGCAGTGTAAGAAAAATTCTCTAAAGAGGTTAAGAGCAGAGTTTCTCCAATTTTAGCGTATGTAAGAATTAACTGCAGAATTTGTTTGAAATGCAGATTTCTCAGGCCAAGTCCCAGATTTTCATTTGGTAGGACTAAGATAGAATCTGGGAACCTACAAATTACTGACCAACTCGGTGACTCTGATAAGAGGTAAAGAGCTTACTATGGAATTAAGCATTCCCTAATTTCTTACTTGAACTGGGTAAATGAAAGCTGGATAGGACAGAATGAACATTATTAGGAGAATGGAAGTAGAGGCGAGAACAAGCCAAGGTATTTTATCCTAGCTTAACAGGTTCAAATTAGGAAAGCCCTTCAGTATCAACCTACAAAACCTGGGGATTAGAATCTTGAAATATCTAAAGTTTCAGACTAGGGCAATAACAATATGAGAGTGATTTTTAAAAGAATGTTGGTTTGATGGGATGAACTGGAAAGATGGAAAGCCAGGTAGAAAGTTTAGAATGAGATGATAAAAATGAGCATCAAGAAGGTGGTACTGACAATAGAAAATAAAATGTCGGAAGATATATGGGTAAAAAAGCTGAACTTCCTTTCAGACATCTAAGGATAGGAAGTTAATATTAAATACATTAAAAATATTCATTACAAACAATAATAATAACAGCAACAACAATAAAAATAATAAGAATAAAATAATCTTCAACAAGTTTCTCAGATGTTTAATTGCATGATTCTTGAAAGTCCATAGGAGCTCAACAGCAGTTTGTGTTGCCTGGAATGATTATTAAAAAGAGGTATTAGTTTTCTAAATTAAAACTAAATCATCAGTCATTAGAAACTAAAAATGAGCACCTCCTGTGGCCTGTAAGGCAGATGGAGCAATGTTTGCGTTCTAATAGCATAATTTTATTTATACTTCTTCATTTCCTATTTCAACCAATTCTGATTTATTGTCAAAGATTCATAGTCAAGAAGAACATCTACTTCTCCAAAACTACAAATTAGACATTTAGGTTGAAATACTAAGGTAGATTAGAGAAAATAATTCCAGTGGAAGGCAGGTAGGAGCACAAAAGTAAGACAAGGCTTCAAGAAGATGGAGTTTGAATGGGGATTGATGGTCGGGTGGGGTCTGGACATATGGAAAATAAGAGTATGGAAAGAGGAAAGAAAAGGCATTCTACACAAAAAGTTCAGAAAGAATCTCTTTTATATCAGAAACTGTCAACAAATTTTCACAGTTCATAAAAATGGATAACTGGCTAAATGTTATAAAAGCAAATCCAAAGGAAAATGATACTTTTATACATTTATTCATTTCTTACCTTCTTTCAATGGGGTTTTGAGAGCAAAATTTTCTTTACTTTCATGAAGAAAAGCCTTTGAAGGATCAAAGCGTTTGATACCCAGTACTTTATTCAATTCCTCCTGAAGTTTTCTCTCGTTTTGTTTTTTTTTAGCAAGCTGAGAGCGAAGTTTTGACACTTCCTATGTGAGAAAAATATAGACAACAAACAATTACTTTAGTTCATGTTGGTGAAATGTGTTACCGGTGTTATTGACGAATTCTAAAATTGCTCATGCATCAAACCAAATGGCAAAAAACACCACTAGATTCAGGTTTAAGACTTAATTACAAAATGACCTGACACAGCTGTGAGAAAGGAAATACTGAGTCATTTACATCTTCTTGCCCCTTTCCAGGTACAAGCTGTTTCTGATAAAGTTCATCTCTAACTTAAACGGCAAGATCAGCTTCCAAGATGACACATGAGGCTCCACTGACCTGCTTTTTAGTGAAACTAAAATCAGAAAAAGGCAACCATTTAAAGCCTATTAAAATGATCCTAAGGCAAAATAGCCAATGAGGAAACATCTATTCAAACAAATCTATAAAAATGTGGTCAAGAGAAAAAAAAAAAAAAAAGGCAGATGTTTGTGTCTTTGAACCAAGCCTACTCTCTCTAGCCTCACTCCCAGCTTAGGAAGGTGGAAACTCCACATCAGACTGTTGCAGCAAGAACACAGGGCTTCCTCTTCCCTCTGCCAGTAAGAGCAGAACATCAGCATTTCTTGCCCTTAGCTACCTATAGTAATGTGGTTGAGAGGCAGAGAGAGGGTCTTTTCTTTGTTGGAACAGAGGCTCTGCCTGGGTGCAGGTGGCTCCATCCTTGCCCTGGCTCATGAGGTGATGGTTACATGCCAGGAGAGGCCAGCTGAGAGAATCCCCCCTTTCCCCCAAGTCTGCAGAGCCCTCAGCTCCTAGGGCAGAAGTATCAAAGAAAAATCTGCCATTGTCCCCAACTCCGGCTTCTAGAGCCCTGCCTCAGAGATTTCACCTGGGGGTAGAGTAAAATACAAAGCTTCTAATTTCTTCCCAAAGGAACTGTCTTCATTTGAATCAGAGCTTCAAGAAGTTCAAGCCGAAGGGTGCTCTAAATGATGGTAGAGGTTGCGGTGCCAGGGGACTGGGAGGCAATTCAAAACACAGGCTAAAGCGTAGGTCTTGTAGTTTGTAGGAGAGAACTGGTGAATAAGACAGCTGGGAGGAGCCTTTCTGGAGTCAGAACAAAAATCAATCACTGACCTCAGCCACAATTCCGGCAAAAGAGCCAGAATTTAATGGATTCGTTTGTAGGGAAATTTACGGCCCCAGACTTTGCTAAAAACAATAGAGCAACAAAGCATTAGTCATCTTGCAACTTGGTGAGTTTACCCCAAGGTCAGGGAAAGAGAGGAAGACAGTCCTACTACCAAAACCAGTGTCATCCCAGGGGAATTATGTGCATACTTAACACTGAATCTCCCTGAACAGCAACACTGGAGGCACAACACCCTTGGCACTAAGGAGGGGAACCACAGTTCATTAAAACAATCCAGAAACAAATAACAAGACCATAAGAACACATCTGGAAGACAGGGCAGTACCTAGAGGTACTACAATATATTATCTAAAATATCCACTTCCCAGTGTGTGCAGATAAACAGGAAAGCATGACCTACATACTGGGAAAAAACAAGGGAGGGGGAAAAAACTGCCTGTGAGAGGAATCAGATATTGTATTTATCCAAAGAAGATTTTAAAGAAGCCATTAGAAATATGTTCACAAGCTTAAAGGAGCTAAAAAAAAAAAAAAAATGTGAGAGGACTTAACTTAGTAGAATCGGAAATGAAAGAGGGGACATTACTACTGATTTTACCAAAATAAGAAGGATCATAAAGGAATATTATGAATAACTGTATACCAACAAACCAGATATCTTAAATAAAATGGACCAATTCCTAGAAAGACACAAACTACTGAAACTCTCAAGAAGAAATGGTCAGTCTGGATAGACTTATAAAAAGTAAAGCGATTGAATTAATAATCAAAAGCTATCTACAAAGAAAAGCCCAGGGCATGATGGGACCACACATGCATTAATACCAATTATTCACAAACTATTTCCAAAAATAAAAAGGATAAAACACTTTAGAACTCATTTTATGAGGTCAGTATTCCCTCATATCAAAACCAGACAAAGATATTACATGAAACCTACAAGCCGGTATCTTCTGGGAATATGGATCTAAAAATCTCCAGCAAATACTAGCAAAGTGAATCCAGCAACATCTAAAATGAATTATACACCATAAATACAAGAAATTTATCAGAAATGCAAGGTTACTTTAACATCCAAAAACCAATTAATGTAAATAATAATATCAATAAAATTAAAGGGAAAAAAAAACACGTGACCATCTCAAAAGAAATAGAAAAGGCATTTGACAAAATTTAATACTTTTTCATGATTAAAACACTCAAAAACCTAGGAACAGAAGGAAACTTTCTCAACTTATTGGAGTATATCTAATAAAATCACAGCTAATATCATGCTCAATGATGGAAGTCTGAATGCTTTCCCCCAAATCAGGAATAAAACAAGGATGTCCACTCAAACAATGGCTGATGGTTTTAGCCACAGAACTTAGGCAAGAAAAAAAAGTAAAGACATTCAGATTAGAAAAGAAGTTAAAACAATCCATTTACAGATAATCTTCTATACAGAAAATCCTAATGAAACCACTAAAAAACTATTACAGCTAATAAACCAGTTCAGCAAGGTTGCAGGAGAAAAGATCAGTATATAAAAATCAATAGTATTTCTATATACTTGCAGTGAACCATCCAAAAATAAAATTAAGAAAAGTATTTCTTTTACAATAACATCAAAAAAGATAAAATACTTAGGAATAGATTTAGCAAAAGAGGGGCAAAACTTATACTCTGAAAACTAAAAGACATTGTTGAAAGAAATTAAAGATCTAGATAATTGCAAAAAACATCCCCAGTTCATAAATACTTAACATACTTAAGATGGCAATATGCCCCAAACTGATTCAACACAATTCTCATCAAATCTCAGATGACTTCTTTGTAGAAATTAAAAAACCTTATTTTAGAAAAGGGAAATACAAGGGACCTGGGATAGCCAAAACAATTTTGAAAAAGAACAAAGTAGGATGACTCATGCTTCCTGGTTTCGAAAGGTACAAAATACCAACAGTAATTTAGATAGTGTGGTAGCACAAGAATAGGTATATAAACTAATGAAATATTATTTGAGAGTCTAAAATAAACCTTTACATGTATGGTCAACTGATTTTCAACAAGAGTGCTAAAACCATTCACTGAGGGAAAGAACAGGCTGGCTACTCAGCAAACAGTATGGGAACAACTAGATACCTACATGCTAAAGAATGAAATTGGAACCTTATCTCACACTGCATACAAGAATTAACTTAAACTGGATACACTCAAAGATAAGAGCTAACACTATAAAACTCTTGGGAGAAACATAGGGGTAATCTTCATGACCTTGGATTTGGCAAAGAGCTGTTAGACACCAAAGAACAAGCGACAAAGGAAAAAATAGATACATTAGACTTCATCAAATTTTGGGCTTCCAAGATTATCATCAAGAAAGTGAAAAGATAGTGCACAGAATCAGAGGAAATACTTTGAAATAATACATCTGATAAGGGACTAGTATACAGAATATATAAGGAACTCTCACTATTCATTAAAAACAAATAATCCAATTAAAAAATAGACAAAGGATCTCAATAGACATTTCCCCCAGGAAGATAAACAAATGGTCAATAAACACAAGGAAATATGCTCAATATTATTAGTCATCCAAGAAATGTAAGTCAAAACCACAGTTAGGTATCATTTCACACCCACTAGGATGGCTAGAATCAAAAAGTCAGATAACAAGCGTTTAGGATATGGAGAAATTGGAACCCTCATCCATTGCTGCTGGGATGTAGAATGATATAGCTGTTTTGGAAAACAGTCCAACAGTTCCTCAAATGACTAAGCACAGAGTTACCACCCAACCCAACAATTTCACTCCTATATATAACCCAGGAAAACAAAACACACGTCCACACAAAAACTCATCCATGAATGTTTATAGTAGCATTATTCATAACAGTCCAAAGGTGGAAACAACCCAAATGTCCATCAACTAACAAATGAATAAATAAAATATGGCATTTACACACAATTAAATATTATCAGGTCTTAAAAAAGAATGAAGTACTAATGCATGCCGTAACACAGATGAATCCTGCAAACATTATGCTGAATGAAAAGAAGCCAGTTACAAAAGACCACATATTATTTGACTCCACAAATAAGAAACATCCAGAATAGAGAAATTTATAGAGACAGAAAGTAGATTAGTGGTGGGAGGAGTAAATGAGGAGATAGGGAGATGAGCACTAAAGGGTAAGGGATTGCACTTTGAGGTGATTAAAATACTCTAGAATGAACTGTGGTGGCAGTTTGCACCCATGTGTGAACATACTAAAAACCACTGAGTTGTTCATGTCAAATGAGTGAATTGTATGGTATGTGAATTATATCTCAATAAAGCTGTAATAAAACTTAAATGGCTAACTATTTTTGAACACTGCTTATCTTTATAGTATTTATTTACATAAAGGACTTTGCTATTTTGCAAATAGAAAAGGCAGTGTAAAGCTTTATGAATTCTTCCAATTACACTAGTAATTTCCTATATATTAATGAAGTAGTTGGAAAACCTGAGGACCTTAATATCCATCTGGTCAATACTCTAAAATAAATTCCAATTCTCAAATGAATTTTCCTCTATAAACTGCTACTTTTTTTCTGATGCCAAATCCTAAAATGTTATAGTTAAAATAAAAAATACCCCACCCCGATATCTTCAGTAAAACTGTGTTATTTTACACACCGACTTAAGTTGGCTATTTTCATCTTTCAGTTTCACAACATGCTTGATTTTTTGCTTTAGATTCTGATGACCCAATAATTTAGCATACGAATCTCTTAGTTTATTCAGCTGTTCCTGAGCTGCACCATGTTCATTCAACAATGCTTGTTTCTCTGCTTCAAATGCATCCAGTTGTAGCTGAAAAATATTTTTTTATGTAAAGTTAAAACTTGAAACTGTTAAATATATAAAACTATAAAGAAAACAAAAGTAAAAGGAAACTAAAAAATAAAAATAATATATGCTGACATATTCTCAGAGCTCTCCATAAATTCGCTGTAAGACTCTTTTAAAAACCTTTGTTTTTCATCTCACAGATCATAAAAATAGGGAAAGAAATGAAGAAGGCCAGCTAGTCAGCCAAATCTGTTATCAATTGGATCACATTGTAACCAATACTGTCCTCTTACTCTATTTAAGTCTCAAGATTGACATTTATCCTTTTTCTTTTAAGATCAGTTTATTAATCTGAGATACACTGAGAAAGATCATAATAATATAATAACAACAAATTTGAACAGATTAATGATCGAAAGAGCCTTCTAAGCTATTAACTTTAAGTCTCTTATTAAAAGGTATGTTTTGCCTATAAAGGCTATATTAACAATGTATGCATAATAATTAAATAAAATTTCTAAGCCCTCTTTAATAGGAAGTTAAATTGGCACTGTGAATGCACAGCAAAATGCTTTTACAGGAAAATCAAGTCACTGTCATAACTGTGACACAGAACAAAGTAAATTCCTAAAAGAAACACAAGAGGGTTTAGTCCTAATTGACAAACCTGAAAAGGTTTTGTTTTATTATATAGTTCTTCATAAAGGAGACGCCACTTATTCATTTCCTCAGTTAATTCTACCACTGAATTTTCTTTTCCAGCTTTTCTGTAAGAAAAAAATTAAATTAAAAGACATAGTATAGTGTATTAGAAAAAAATGACTGCAGTACATGGCATTCAGGTTCAAAACCTACATTACCTTGCTTCTTCCTCTTCCAGTTGCTTCTTGATGTCTTCACCTTGTTGCTTGAGTTGGTTCTCCAAATCAGTTATTTTTTTAAGAGAAGAAATTGTGATTTCTTTAATTTCTGCTTCTTTAAGTGCTGATTTGGTCTGCAGATCTAGAAGCATCCTTGAGTTTGAGAGAAAAGAGTCCACTAAATATTTTACTGTTATTTTAATTACTTTTTTCCCCCTTCCTTCCTTCCTTCCTTCCTTCCTTCCTTTCCTTTCCTTTCCTTTCCTTTCCTTCCTTCCTTCCTTCCTTCCTTCCTTCCTTCCTTCCTTCCTTCCTTCCTTCCTTCCTTCCTTCCTTCTTTCTTAACTTAGGGACTTCTTCAAGAATTGTACTCTTTTAAGTGAGTAAATTCTAAATTTGCAATTTAAGATCATCCACAGCAAGCCAGTGACCTACATTCTCTGTATATCACTTAGAAGCTGGCTTTTAACAACAATGAAAATCACTATGATTGTAAGGCCACGAGTGTGCGAAGATTTTCTTTCCACTACATACCTGGCATATTCTTGATTTGAGCTCTCAGTTGCCAATATTTGATGCTGAATATCCTCTGCACTTTTCTCAGCCTCGGCCACTTTTTCCTTAAGTGACGAGTTCTCCAGTTTAAGGTCTTCTATTTCACTAGCTGATAATGCTTTATAGCTTATTAAAAAGAAAAAAAAGTTAAATTAATTTTTCTAACTACTGTACACATGACAAATACATGGCTGATAAATTTATATTTTATAAACTCAGGTAAAACCAACAAAAGCTTAGTAACTATTTAGGCATTTATACAGGTAAGAATTCAGTGTTCTGAGGTCAGTACTAATGAACTTATATGGCATATGCTGCTCACTCAAAGAAAAAAAATTCAAATACCTACTATGTGTATGAAGTATATATGCGGAGATGAAAAAAAACAACTACCAAACATAAAAATTTTCCAAAACAAAAAATTAAACAATCTCTGAACTTACTGTCAGAGTTTACGGTATGACTAGAAAATAGGGAGATGCTTCTCTGGGATTTTATTAAAAAAAAAAAAAAAAAGAATTGGAAAAATAAAAATAAGTATATAATTAAAGCTAATAGAACAGGGGACCCTACATTTTAGTTGGGTCTCCTGTTCTATTAGCTTTAATTATATCTTTATAATTAAGCATATAAGGCCTTTCTGAAGAATTCATAGTTAAAAGCTGAGACATGATGGATAAGGAGGATTTAGCTAGACAGTTAGAGGAAAGTACTTCTGAGGGAAAAGATGTACACAGGCTCAGATGGAGGTAGAGCACAGTGCATTAAGAGATGAGACTGGAGCCTAATGAACAAAGAAGCAGTAGCGGAAGCTAGAGAGGCTCGAGGACAGCATTTGCCTTAGAGCACAAGGGGTTTACTTGAGATCTTTAAGTTACTGTGTGGTTGCTCTGGAGATACGTAGAGACTGGGCTGGGGAAGCGGCAGGAGTGCAAAATTAGATGACAAACTACAAGACAATTATTTATCAGTCCAGGTAAGTAATAAAGTAGGCTTAGACTAAGGAGGTGGCCATAGAAAGATATGAGATATTTTTGGAGACAGAACTTTAAAATTCCTGAAATGAATTAGATGTTGGGAAAAAATGATCAAAGTTAACTCTAATGTTTATGGAATGAGAAGCTAGGAAGATGTCGCTGACTGAGGTAAAGAATAAAAGACTAGAAGTAGAAAGAGATAGAAGGAAGATCAAAAGTTGTTTAGACAGGTTAATATTAGATGACAGTAAGATATATACTTGCAGATGTCAGGTAGGCAGTTGGATGTGAGTACAAGAGCTGTAAGGAGAGGTGTAGTTTAAAGAAATAAATTTTAATGCTATTAGCATACTGATGGTGAGTGAAGTCATAGAATGGCTAAAAACCTCCTAAGGCACTATTTTTCAAAGTGGTGAAAAGGAGAATCCTTTTATAGGGTTGAAACGAGAACTAAAAATTTTATATATGCCCACATAAATATATACATATATATATATACTCTGACATAAAATTATAATATATACATACAAATATTCTATGTGAATATATACATGACCTATAGGTTGTAATATATCACATTCAGGAACAGATCACATGGGGAAGCAAGGTACTATCCAATGAATAGACACTAGGCAATTAATTATCCATATGGGAAAACGAAAATAAATTTGATCCCTATGTCACTATGCACACACACAAATCAGTTTCAAGTGAAAAAGTGAAAAGTAAAACTTTGTAACTTTTAGAAGAAAAATAGGTGAATATCTTTATGTTCTTAGGACAGAGTTTTTAAATGAGATGCCAAAGTGTTCACATACTCTATAAATTTAACCACATTAAAAGGTATATTATTATATATATTAATACCATGTAACTCTAAATACCCATTTATGGTTGGTCATTATGGAATTAAGAGTGATACCAGTAATTTTATTTGCATGATTGATTTGTTCACAATTTTCGCTAGTTAGACACCCCTCCCTGTTCTCACTATGCTTGAGGGTGCAGTCTCCCAATAAAAATACCTTTCAAACTGAGCAGTAACTTCTCCAAGGTTTTGCACCATACTATTACACCTTTCCTGCAAAAGCAAGGTGGCCTGAGAGTGAGTAGCATTACTTTTCTCCAGTTCAGCTTCTTTCCTTTAAAAAAAAAAAATTTAATTAATTAATTTTTAAAAAGGAACAACTAAAAGATAGAACTGCTAACTATAAATCATCACCTTAAGAAAGAGATTATTATTTACCTTTGACACTGTGGGTGTCAAAGGTGAATCCCAAATTTTCATGTATACAATACCAATTGAATAGTTTAGATCCAAAATTATGGCCTACATCTAATATCATGTTTATTTACGTGTGGCTTCATCTGATCTTTCCTTGCTCTTATTTTACTTTTGTTTTCATCCTTATTTATTTGTTTCTAAATTTCTCTTTCCTTATCATATGTATTTATGTAGGTACTTTAAACCTTTTTTTGGAAGAAAGGGTGAAAAGACTCAAACGGAATCTTAGAAGCAGCAGCCAAGACTAAGGAATGTGAAGGATTACCAGTTAAAATATCCTTAGACCAAATGAAATTTAATTTTCTGTATGTAGACATTGAAGAAATACTAAGCACAGTTAAGAACACTTCATTTTACAAGTCCTTTTGAAAAAAGTTACAGGAATATGTAGATTTACTTTGATTATATCAACAATCCACATAATATATTTTTATTCAAAGACTGAACAACTTATTTAGTAGATTATTTTGTATAGACAGGATGGCTTTTAAGTCGTCTTTATAAATATATACTACAAATCTCAGAGATTTTAAAAAATAATAGCATCTGTCACCTAAATGGTGATATAACATTTTAGATAAACACATGAGCCTATGAGAGTTTTTAAAAACACCTGAAACTAAAAACTATAAATAAGAAGCATTATTCACTTACAGAATAAGTCTGACACTGGGACAAGATAAACAACTGGTCAAATTCATTCTGTAAAGAGTATGGGATTTAAAAAATAAACACACTGCAGCTAAAAGCAATCACGTAGTACTAAAGGGTTTATAATAATATTCTCTTGCCTGCCACCTAGAGGAATCACTTTCAACTCTTAGTTTTTCTCTTAAGCCTAAAATTTCCATACTGGAAGGAACCATAGAAACCATCTCATAAAACTCCTTTACATCTAATGAAACAGAAAATTAAATTGCTTAAGACAGTCTTGCTCAAAATCACAACTAGTTAACAGATCTAGTAGTAAAATTCTTACCTCCTGACCTCTGGACCCAGTTCTTTGAGTTAGAATAAATGAATTTCAACTCTTGTTTTTTAAACTGACATCTACTCATCTTCTCACAGTGCCTATTCCCTGAGACTGGCTGCAATATAGAACAATCTCCCTTCTTACATTTGGTACTTCTACCCAAAAAGTAGGCATATATAAAACCTTGGTAATCTATCTATCTATCTATCTATCTATCTATCTATCTATCTATCTATCTATTTATTTATTTATAATCGCTAATCACTAAAAGGAAACAGAAAAGAGATTAATAACAAAAGTATCCAACAAGAGATAAAAATACAGTTGTGAGACATATCTCACGTCTAGACTACGGTTCTTTGTTAGAAACTTTTTTTACTAATAAAATCCCAAGGATTCAAATAATTATTTTATTTATAATTTGAACCCAATAGTCAACCTGGATATTTAAACTTAAGTAAATGTAGTGGAGGGCACATGTGATAAAAAGAATATGAAACTTGAGTTAAAAAAAAAAAGCATTAAGATCTCAGTCTTTCTACTTTTAACGATAAACTTACTTTTAATGTTTCTCAGTTGTTTTTTTTTTCTCATTTTGCTTTTTCATTGTTACTTCTGAAGTATTTGTGCTCCCCCCCCAAAAGGTGATTAAAGGCATATACTGCATAAACTGATGTACATAGAGCAAAAAATGGAAATTTTTTTAATTAAAGGATGGGATTCTTAGTTTTTTGGATATTTTTAAAAATCTGTTATTGCTGTAAAGCTAATGTCCAATAATTTCTAGAAAACATAAGAGTAGTCATAGAAACCCCAAATTTTTGTCATTTTTATATTAAAACTTTTTCATTAACCTTTGGTCTTAAATAAAGGGCATGGCTTCTGACTTTGGCTGTCATACTTTTTTGTGTGTATATGCTCTGCATGTACTTTCCCTATATGTATTTATTTCTTACTTATAAAATAATTCCGACCTCACCCACTTGCATGATTGATATGAGAATTCCGAGAGAATGTACTAGAAAATACTTTGTAAAATCTGAAGTCAAATGTTAATATGAAGTCCTATTAATACAAACTCTTTTAGCTTTTCTTCTAGAAGTTTCAGTTCTTCAGCTCTAGCTTTCGTTTCCTCTTCCAGTTGCTTGACCAGCTTTTCAGCCTGTTTCTCCTTTTCTTGTAATTTATCTAGCTCATCCAGAGCTTGCTTTAATTCTTCCTCAAAGAGATTCCTCTCTTTAATTATTGCCTCTTGAAAAGAACAGAGCTTCTGCTGAAGACTAGAAGATAATTCCTATATCCAAATATAAAACCATATAGTCAAAAATGAAAATATTTTTTATTAAAGGATGGGATTCTTAGTTTTTAAAAGTTTTTTTATAATTTAATTTAATAATTTGTGAGGTTTTATTAAAGACAGAAAAGAAAAACAGATAAAAAAAGAAATACAGATAATGAATTATGAACACTAAATTCAATAACCTCAAGAAAATTTGAAAAAATATAAAAACATAAAGATATATATATGTTTGTTAAGATCATATTGTATATCTTGTTATTGTGGTAAACACTATTTCAATCTTTTTCCTATGCAACACACATACACAAAAACACATGTCTTATAAAACTAAAATCATATTCTACAACTGGTTTTTATCATATTTTTCTCATACGATATATAAAAAGAACTATGATTCCAATGTTATATAAACTATATTAAAGTTAGATGAGCAAATACCAATAAATAAAATTAATCACCATTGTAAAAAAAATTCTAACATTATAAATAAAGTGAAAATTGCCTTTGATGATACCATACCCCAATCTTTATTTTCCCATTCCAGAGATAACCATTATATAGGTGTACACACACACATACACACACACACGTATATGCCTTATCATCTTTTCTTGTACATATATATATTTTTTAAGGTAATAATACATACTGTGTATGTAGAGGTCATTAAAAAATCATAAAAATAGTTTTTGAGATCTTTTCAAGTCAGTATATATAGATCTAATTAATTCCTTTACTCGTCACTGGTTGCTCAACGATATAATGTTTCACATCAGTGCATGTGAGCACCTGCTTGCCCAACTCTCAACAACGGTTTTTCAACAAATGTTTAAATCTATGCTAATCTTATAAGTGAAAAAAAAGCATTTCCATTTCTTTGTTTTCTACTAAGGTAGAGCATCCATTAATGTTTACGGGCCATCTAAATTTCTACTTTTAAAACTTTCTATTTCCATCCTATGTTCATTTTTTCTTTTTTACTACACTGACTTTTTTTCTCATTGATATGTAAAATGTTCTTTATGTAACCTGGATTTTAAAAATTTGTCATTTTGTTTCTCATGTATTGAGACTCTCTTCTACAACAGCATTGTAAATGCTTATGTAGTAATTTAAAATAAGAATGCGCTGGGAAAGGTTTTTAAATAATTTCCTTATTTTGCCTCCTCCTTTGTTTGTAATTTTTTCACATTATTAATAGCTTTGTGGTGAACATCATTATAGTTAAATCTACAGCACACCACGATTATTTCCTCAGGATAAGATTCTAAAAATAGAACTGTTGGATGAAAAGATTTATACAATTTAAAGGTTTTCTGATTAAGGAGACATGTATGATAAAAACAAGTGCTAGTTTTATTTTACATTTTTTACCTTTTCTTTTTGCAGAAATAAATCAATCTGCAACTCTTTTTGTTGCAGCTTTTCGTGTTCTTGTTTTTCAAGAATAAACTTTTGCTTTAAGTTTTGCATTTCGGAATTTAGAGTTTCTTCTCGTTCTCTGTCTCTGTTGATGAGATCTTCTATAAAAAGGAAACATTAATGATGCTATAATTAGGTACTAATATTAACTTAGAAAAACCCAGATTCCCATAATATTTCATTATAGATATGACTTTTAGCATGTTAACAGAGACCAAGTATTTTCAAAGGGGGAAAATACAAACTCTGAAGTTTGTATCGTTACTATATATGTCATATAATAAACACCCCAAACCTACTTCCATGTTTCCACCAATTTTAAATGGCCACCAAATGGAGAAGTTAAGAACTGCACAACTGTACATATTTTAATCAAGACAAGCAATATATTGAAATAAACAGGGACTGAACATTATAAAAGACAACAATTCTCCCATATAAAACAGAATTACTTTTGCTGTTGTTCATACAATTATTTTAAAACATTATTTTAACATAGCTGTGCTTTTCTTAAATATTGTACATAGTACTCATCTAAAGAAAGTAATCCTATAAACACTAGAATACCTTTTTCTTTTTCAAGCAGGTGACATTTAGCATTCAGGTCTTCTACTTGTTTAGACAATATAATATTTTCTTCAAGAGATTGCTTAAGGCTTAAAACTTCGTGATTCTTCTCTTTCAAATTTTCTTCTAACTGGGCAATATCTAGCTTATATTTTTCCACTTGATCTGCTGTATAACTGCATTAAAACAAATTATTTTGAGCAGTACATCTATTTAAGCATAGGGAAAATTAACTGCAAAGAGATGAAAATGATGTATTCATATTGATCGCATTTCAACAAAACAAGGTCCAATTTCAAACTACTATTCATGTTACCTTATTTCTTCGATGTATTCTAAGAGTTTTTCTGTTTCAGATTTTTCATCGATCTTTTCTTTCTCTATTGAAACACTAAAAAAAAGTTACATATATTAATACACACAATAATCACACATGACGCTTACTCTGTATCAGATACTGTTGGTTCAGGAAGGCTGACTTGAGTATAAACTCTTAACCAGTCATTTATGTGCCCTCTCAAGTTAATAATTTCATATATGCAAATAAGAGACTCAAGTTTTTTTTTTTAAGTGAGAAACCTTTCCAAATATATTGATAAAAGGACTATGATGATGAGAGTCATTATCGACAACACTCCAAGTGTTAGAAATAATCTTTTTTTTGGCTTTCCCGGGTTCCCCAACAATGATATATACAAAATAACATTTTGTGTGCTATAAAGCCTTTGTTTCAGGCTTCCTCATATTCAGTTACTTATGTGTTTACCTCCTCCAAACACCTCAATTTAAGAAATAGGCAAGAGATTTAACTACACACTTTACAAAAGGATATATATATGAAGGTTAATAAGCACATAAAAATATGCTCAACATTAATAGCAATACATTAAAATCACAAATGAGATACTACTTCTCACCTACTAGAAGAGCTGAAATCAGACTGACAATGAAATATTGGTGAAGATGCAGAACAATTGGAACTATCATATACCGTAAGTAGGTATGTAAAATGGTACATTTATTTTGAGTTCTTGAAAATGTTATGTACATACCACCCTATGACCCAAGAATTCCATTCCTAGATATTTACTCAAGAGAAATAAAAACATATGTCCAAAAAAGGCATGCACAGTTGTCTTATTCATAATAGTCTGAAATTAGAAACCCAAATATTGGTCAACAGGAGAACAGTAAACAAATGAGTTATGTTCATATACTGAAATACTACTCAGAAATTAAAAGGGATGAATTATGATGCACACAACAGCATGGATGAATCTCAAAAAATTATGTTCAACAAAAGAAGCCACACGCACACACACGCACACATGCACACACACACCACGCACACACAAATGCTGTGATAAATGTCCTGCAAAAAGCCAGACGAATTTATGATGATGGAAGTCAAAAAGTGGTTTCAGGATGGGAGCCATTGCAAGTGGAAGAGCAGGAAGAGGCACACAGGAACTTTCTGAGGGGAAGGCAATGTTCTTTATCATGTTTAGGTGGTAGTTATATAGGTATATACAATTATCAGAAGTCATCAGACTGAATACTTGTGCTCTGTGCATTTTATTGCATGCAAATTACAGCTCAGTAATTAAAGAAAGGCTAGGATTGTGCGTTAACCACAACCTCCTATACCAGTGTTTCTCAGTTTTGGTCAGTTTTACCACCTCCATAAGCCCATACTATTAGAAAGATTACGAGGCCTTTCTTCATCATTGATACAGAAGATGTACAAAAGTAATAACATTCATACATCTTTTCAGCATAAGATAATTGGGAATGATTAAGTCTCAACTGTCATTTCTGATAAGAAATTTGGCAATTAAAGGAAGGCAATGAGATAAGTATTGAAGGAAGGTTAAAGTCTCAATAGACAACAGTGAGGTGTGAGAGGTAAATCAAAAACTGGTTACACGTAACATTTTCTCTTTCCTTTCAGTCACTCACAGTTTCCCCTCAAGTTGTGCTATTTTCCCTTGAGACTCTTCCAGATTCTTCTGGGTGACCTGCAGTTTCACCTCCATGCCTTGCTGTTTAGCCATTACACTCTACACACAACAGAAATATATTTCAGGAAATAAAAAATTGTTCAAATCCACAGGTCCAGACACAGCAAACTAGCAGAGGTATTACTCACCCTCATTTTAGTTTCCCTTTTGTTTCTAAGTTTCATCAACTCAAGGCTCAGAATTCTCATATTCTTCTGGTTACCATCTTCAGAAAACTAAGTACGACAAACACATAAAAGATTCAGAAATATTTTCTAAGTCATATATAAAATCACTTTAATGTTGATCATTCTACCAATTGTTGGGACCATTATTTGCCTATTATTTCTCTGGTAGAGAAAACGGCCTTTGAACAATGCCAGGATTACTGATTTTATACTAGTATCATTCTCATCCCTCTTTCTTAATGTGACTTTCTGGTTTATTTTTGAAAGTAGCTTGGGTGGTCACTGACCTCTATATGCTGGAAAGTACATCTCAAGGCTCTAAATAAAGCTTCTTAGAAAGGATTTCGTAAAAGGTGTTTACTTAACAAAATGCATCTGAATTCCCTGGTTTGTGAAATATGCAGATTACAGGGTTCATCCCAGGCCAGTTAAATCAGATTTTCCAGGACTGGGCCCAGGAATCTACTCCATTCCTCATGCTTGAATCTCATGCACTCTAACTCCCTTTATAAGCAAAGAGCCCAACACATTACAGGACGTCAATAAATGACTCTTATTAAACTGAACAGTGACTTACAGCCTCCTTCTACTTCTGTAAAAAGCAAGATGACCATATTAAGTCCTTTGCTATCTATTAGTATATTAATTTTGACAAACACAATTTATTGAACACATTTCATCTTCAAAGTTATTCATTCCTCACTTCATTCCCAAAAAGATTTGAAATGAGAAGCTGATATTATGCTATTATTTATTTCAGAGAAAGATCTTTAAAGTGACTTCTAGATGTAAATTCTGCAGCTTTCACTAATGGCCTTATTAGGGGGTTACTTTGAAGGAGGGTGAAAAAATGTCAGACATTAAAACAAAAAAACAACTTATTTGTTTATAACTTCTTATGTATCAGGCACCATAGTAAGATAGATACAATAATAATTCCTGTTGAAAGCAGCTTAATATTTAAAGTATATTTAGTAAAGGAAAAAAAACGAAACCAAAGTCTAAAATTCCCAAACAACTAGTATGAGAGGAAAAAAACACATTTATTATTTATTCAGTTATAAATATTATTATGAGGTTCAAATACCTTAGATTTTAGTAGCTCATTGGTCCTGGATAGTTCGGTAAGCTGTTTTTCCAGCGTCGTGTTACTTGCAGAGAGAGACGTTTTTTCTCTCACTGCAGTGCTTAACTTTGCTTCCACCTTCTCCAACTCAGCTTCCAGATCCTGGATCCGCTTGTCCTGAGCACCACGTTCCTGTACAAGGGCACGGATCTGGAGGATGGAAACAAGGTGATAAATGAATGATTCACTGATACAATGCCAACATAACTAGCTGCTACTGATAATTGAGACATTAAAGTCCTAGAAAAATATGATTGTGACATGATGCTCTTAGATATTCTAATTTCACTAGCTGTTTAATCAATCATATTTACTTTATGATACATCTTAAAAATCTGTAAGCATTTTAAGAATGCAGGATTTTAATTGCCATAAACTATTCGGTGTAATTCAACTTTTAAATCACTTTTAAGGAATTTCTACCTATAAGAGCTCTTATTTTCTCTAGTTCTAATTATATGAAATCAAATTACAGCTTAAAATGCTAAATATCTTTAAGAAGGTGGAACTAGAATTCTTGGTAGGAGGCTGTGTGCATCAGCAAGCCATCATTTCTGCTGCAATTACTAGATAAAAATAAAACCACATATTTGTCAACAGAAAATGTGGAAGCCAAAAGACAATGAAATGACATGTTTAAAATGAGGCGGGGAGGGTAAAGGGGATCAAATATATGGTAGCTGAAGGGAACTGGACTTTGGGTGGTGAACACACAATGGAATATACAGATGTCAAATGATAACATACACCTGAAAATTATGATTGTATTAACCAATGTTACTCCAATAAACTTAATAAAAAAAATAATAATAAAATAAAATGTAGGAGGGAAACCTGTCAATATAAATTTCTATTCTCAGTGAAAATATACTTCAAATATTAAGGTGACATACAGATAGTTTTGGAGAAGAAAACAAGCTGAGAGTATTTAGCAGTAGTAGGCCTGTGCAACAAGAAACACCAGAGGAGGTTTTCAGGCTGAAGGAGAATGACCCCAGATGTTTACAGGATAGGCACTTTAAATATAAGGACATAGATAGAATGGCAATAAAGGGATCAAAGAAGAATTATTATGTAAATATTTAACAAAAGAATGCTGGTATGGATATTTTAATGTCATATAAAGTACACTTTAAGGCAAAAAGTATTACTAGTGATAAAGAGGCAATTTTATCATAAAGAGGTCATTTCAAGAGGAAGACATACTCTTAAATTTGTTGTTCACCTAATATCATAACTTCAAAATATACAAAAGAAAAACTGATAGAATTAAAAAGAGAAATAGACTAATCCACAGTGCTGGAAATTTAAAAGTACCTCTCTCAGTAAATAATAAGCAGAAATAAATATCAGTACAAATAAAGCTTTAAACAAAACTATTTACTTGACATATACATGTCACTATACCCAACGAGTGCATATACATTTTTTTCAGTGCACATAAAACATTTACCAAAATAGACTATTTGCTGGGTATAAAAGTTAAAGAGAGCATAGCTGTATTAAGTAACATGAAAAGTAATTTTTCACTCTTACTGGCTTTATATTCATACTAATCTCAGTATTTTAAGCCAACATTGCTTAATTAAAAATGTATCAAGCCCCACTTACATATACACCATGACCTAGACACTAGAGACCAAACAAGCTTAAAGAATCCCTACCATAAGATTCCCTATGCTTGTATTAGTGTTTATAACCAGTGTTTATAGAATAGTTTTATATGGTAGAAAAAAGGACATTGAAATTATCTATATCACACTTTTTGTAGCTAAAGAAGCTTAAGTTCCATAAAAAGTGTTTATATACTCAAATACCTACATGGCCAAGTAGATAATATAAATAAGCAAAGAAGGCCAGGTGAAGATGGAGAGCAAATGTGGCATCTAAAGGAGGCAGCCCTGCATAGCCCTGGCAGATTTTTACCCTGGAGAGGAATGTGGAAGCAGTGTTGTCAGATCCAATTTTACAACAGAAGTTAAAAATCTGAATTTGTTTTTTATGAAATTTTACTTATAAATGATAAATAATTCAAGTTAAAAACAAACAAACAAACAACAAATATTATTTCACTTAAATAAATAAAATAGAGTATTTTTTCAAAAATTTCTATTCTAAAAGATTAACTGATGCAAATCACCAGTTCCAATCTTGGCACTGCTACTCATTTACCAGCTCTTTACCTGAGATTCGCTTATTGTATCTCTAAGTATTAATCCCTATATCATAGGCATGTATCCTCAATAAAATGATAGCCAATATTATTTTTAAAAATACAAAAAGGATCAGAGCAATCAAGGCAGAGATTTACAATGTAACCTTGACATATTCTTGGTCCTAAGGCAATATTTAAATGTGATCAATAGAAAGTTTTAATATATCAAAAGAATATGTCCACAGGAGAACCAGTAATAAAACATGGAAAAAAAGATTGCCAGAAAAGTAAAGCTGGCAGTGACCAGCTTAGCTCTACTTAGGGAAGTAAGTGGGTTTTTTAGGTTAGTTCTGCTCAATAGGGATTTCTGCCATGGTGGAAATGTCCTGTCCAAAATGACAGCCTCTCGCCACATGTGGCCACTGAGCACCTGAACTATGATTAGTGTAACTGAAGAACTGAGTTCTTAAATTTATTTAATTATAATAGCCACATGTAGCAAGTAGCTCTAGGTCATTCTATCCTTGAGGAAGGCATATAGTGATGGTGCAGAGGAATGCATCAGGTTAGTATAACTCCATCACAATCCAACTAACCTGATAGGATTTCATGCTCACTAAGCAATTATCTAGATAGTCACTGCTTTAATGTATAGAGTACCATACAAGAAAAGTAAATGTAAATACTTATCGTCTACACACAATGTTAGTAAACCAGCAAACTGATTTTTAGTTATCATTTTTTTCATTAAGTAGGTTATCTTGAATCTGTCCCTTAGGACGCTAACAACTTGACTTTGCCAACACACCACATGGACGACTAGGCTCTGAAATACAGTATCCAACCGAGGAAAAATTACCCTGTAGGCATCGGTCTGGATGGCACATTTGCCTTACTGTATGCCTCTGCAAATGCAACAGAATCCCTGTCTCTTAACTCTCTGTAATTCCATTATACAGCACATTTATTTTTCAATAAGTTGAAAGCATTGCTCACCTCTTTTTCTAGTATCTTCAAATCTTTATCATTCTTTTGAGATTCCTTCTGTTTAGAAGTTAAAGAACAGTGATAATCAAATTTAAGTGGCACAAATATCATAGCTAAATTTGATTTTTAGTTATTAGAAAAGATTAGGGGTTCCAAACAGTTAATTTCTATTGTAAACATTTCCCTGAGTCTATTAAACATTTTGTAGCTGACTTATCTGGTAAGTTAAAGAAAGGTTCTTTAAATCTCAAAATATTTCAGGCTTAAGTTTCCATCCTAATAGAGCAGGTTTTTTTCTAACAAGTCTATTGAAAAGAACAGGTGGCGTTTTGTGAAAAGTTATTTTATGAATAAAGTTACTGACTGCTTCTTTTTAATGTTAAAATGCAATACATTTTAAATATTTAATTATGCTATCTCAGAAAGAAAAGAATCTTACAAAGAGAAATCAACTTAAACTTAGATACCCAAAGAGAGGGGAAAAAAATGCAAGAAATAAAAACTGAAATAGTACAAGCTCTGATTCTAATCTATTCATTGCCTTTATTCTAAATAAGACACAGTTTTCACACTGCATCTTTTTATATCCAACAGCTTTTTTGAAACAATGACCAAAAATAGAATTTCTATCTTTTCCATCTAAAAACAGAAGAAAATGCATAAACATCTTGAATGAAATCTGTTTTACATGTTTCAGAGTTGGAGTGGGGAGACACACCAGTCTCATGTTTATTAATTTACCACCTAATGATATTTTCTATCAAGGAAGGCCTGTTATTTGGGAGTTTTACACAAATTTCACACTTGTATGTAATTTAGTTATCTAAGAAGGCTTGCAAATTTTATAATTAATTCAAAAATTCAGAACTGTTTCTCCAAGAAATTTAAGTCAAGAAATTGATATCACTTTCTAAGAGAGTCCATACATCAGTGCTACCAATAAAAATATAATGCAAACCATATGCGTTTTCAAATGTTTCAGCAGCCATACTTAAGAAGTAAAAATTTTAATATCTTTTACTTAACCCAAAATATCAAAAATATTATTTTAACATGAAATTAATATAAAATTATTAGTGAGATATTTTATATTTTTTGTTTCAGGTCTTCATAATTTGCTGTGTATTTTACACTCATAGAATGCCTCAATTCAGATGCTAAATTTTCATCAGAAATACCTATCTATATTTAGATTTTACAAAACATATAGTTGAAAAAGTAGATTTGCATATCCAAGTTGTTCTGAAAACATGTAAGGGTTTTCCAACAACAGAATCAAGTATTAGTTTTAAATATACATTAATTAAAACTAAATAACATTAAAAATTTAGTTCTTCATTTTCAAGTGTTCAATAGCCACATGTGGCTGGCTAATCACTTCCTTATTGGACTACACAGCTCTACATTACAGAACAAGAGACTTAGTTACAATTGCCAAATGAATGAACAAGTCTAATCTTAATTGATAGCTTTGGTTTCCCAGCTCTGTATCTTTTTCACATTAAAATATCAATTTATACAACTTGCTTCTATGAACTAATGGAAACAGTAATAGTAGGCTCTTGCACAATAGTATGAAGCTATTAAAAATTTTAATCTCCCTTACCACTCCTTGGCAGTTTCTGAATGGTAAACATTTTTTAGGCATTATAATGTTTCTTTGCTTTTTCTCTACCAGGACATATCCTTCCCCACAAATGAATAAAGATGAAACAACTCAAATGATGGTAACTAACAAATTAAAGCATTACACAATTTTTAAAGGCTTACTAGGTATAATAAGACTTATCTAGATATATAAATGACTGAGAAGTGCAGACTATTTTGTAATTCTGAATTAAGGGCACATTTAAGCACAATATGTTTATTAATGACATAGGCAGAAATGTAAAGCTTACTAGAGTCCTAATGATAACAGGTTTCATTAATTTACAGATTTACTTATAGCCTTAATTTATACACTTAACCCATTCTAATCAGATACAATACCTTTCAGAAATGTTTTTAATCACACATTTCATAAATTTCTTATATTCACAGGTAGAATATAAGAGCTCCTCACCTTTAATCCCAAAGTCTTAACTTTTCTTGCTGAAGCAGGCAAGGTAGTATCTTTGTCAACAGTAATATTTTGTTGAGATTCTGCAATAAATTGAGCCACAGACAAATCATGATTTCAAAATTTCTTATTGCAACTATTAATGAAATAAGGTAAAGTTATTCTTTTCTTGACTGCACATTTTCAAATAATTAGTTGCACAATATTTTTATACATCTAGCACTTTTCCAATTTTCCTATTATTCCCTGGTAGGATAAGGTAATAAATAAAGGGGAACTACATATGTGTATGAGTGGCTTGCTTAATTTTCCTGGCTATAACATGATCCTAACAGTGTAAAACATTATTCTACAGTTGATCCTTTTCTAAATCCATCAAATACAAAAAATTAAATATAGCTGTAGCTTCACATTTTTGAGATACTATAGCATCTTTTAATTTATATACTGTTATTATAACTTTAAAGCTTATGAGATTATATAACCATTATTTTATTTTGGGATCCATTACCTTTTTGTTTTTTAAATCTTTGTGATTTCTGAAATATTGGTCCTTTCAATACTTCTGAAGTTTTAACGTCATAAGCACCTGGAGATGGTGCACAACCTAGAGAAAACAAAACATTAACGTCTCATCTAATGTTACTTATGACCTTAAAAACATGCCATAGTAAAGTGAGTAATATAAATGAAAAATTGCCATTAATAAACTGTTTGTTTTTTCAACTGTAAAAATAGTATCTATTTGATATTAGTAGGCCTCTCTATGAGGAACAATATCCTTATCATTCCAAATGCCCTTTTTTCAACTGAGTCAAAGGAATATAGGCAACTGAGAAAAACAGCAAAGAGAGTCTTGGGATGAATATCATGTAAGAACAAGCAACATGGCTTTCTTATTAAAAACTGACTATAAGAAATAAAATATTTGGAATCTACTCTGAGTTACTGAGGTTAACTATCATCAGACTCTACAACTAAAGCAACTAAAAATTTCTAGACCTCAAGATTTAGCCTGGAATAAAAATTTACAGTGACAATCCATCTCTGGCTAATATCAATACATTAGAATATTTATAAATTTATAGAATATATTCCTATGTTCTAGAAATTTATACTGTATAGCTTCATGTGAGTTATCGAAGTCCCAAACTAAAGGCATTCTGGAGTGCTCATGGATAGCAGACTTGAGATCTGGCTCCCAGGACTGGCAATAATAAAAATGTCATTAGCATAAAGCTTTAGTTGATTGGGAGTCAATAAATTTATACTATTCTCTGAAAAGCTATTTACTTCAGTCCAGAGTTTCACGCAAATAAATAAGAACAACAAGGAGTATGACCATTTCAAGGCAATTCCTACTGTCCTCTAAGTATTTTCCTGTGTTTTCCAAGCTATTAGCATAGCTTGACTAGTATTAAAAAAAAAAGAAAGAAAGAAAAAAAGAAAGAAAGAGAAAAAAAATATCAGTGCGACTCAAGGGTAGCAAAGTTAAACATTGTTTGGTGGTACTTTTGTTTCAGTTTATATGTAGAAATATAAAAATACATCCCACATAGAGATATACAATTCATTTCTCACCCTGGGACACAACTAAAAAGTATTAAAGTTATTCCTTTCAATTCTAAATGGCCATAAAAACATCAAGGATGGATTTAAGTTTCCATTTCTCTACCTAATTATATATACTGACACAAAGATTCCAATCCTGGGAGCTTTCAAATTAAAATGTGGTCAATAAGGGGTAGGAATAGTGGATTTCCAATCAATAAAGTCTTAAAATGAAGTGTAGAATTCACTGGGGAATATAAGGTAAAAACAGATTGGCAAAAAGCATTAATCTTGGCTAGCTCGGATTTCTCACACTGCACAACTGTTAACACTATGCGGTGAACAGCAAGGTTACCGGGGTTTCTCTAAAATCAGGTTGAGTGGCACACTTTAGAGCACCTATTTTACTGATTTGGAATAGGGGTTGGGGAGGCAGTGGGTAGCATATCATATTTTAAAGCAAACAGGAGATTTCAAAGAAAGCCACCATCACTAGTGTAGTCTATGCCTTTTGGGAGAAGTTGGGGGTGAGAAGATGATTAATTTCCTTTACTCTCTGCTTTTGGGGATGATTCTCTGGAAAAGTTTGAGAATTGTTCTAGACTTGGCAAAGCAGCCAGAAAAAAAAAAGTGATATTGAATTCTAGTATTCTAGTTCATCGTTAGGTCTACACTCTCAAAATGGAATAAGGGCCAGCAAAAGATGGAATTGTGGACAGTAACTAAGCCAAATCATGCAAAAATCAGGCAAAAACAGTTAAAATCCCATAATTAAACACTCCTTCCTAAAGACTGAAGAGTCAAATTTAATAGTTTTAGGTATTTAGATTCAAGAAGAACTAGGCTGAAATCCTGCCTGTACCCCTACCATCTGTTTGTGAGACTGGGGCATATGCTGTTTTCGTGCTCTAGGTCTTTTCCTTACTAACACTTAAGCGTACAACATCATAGATACCACCTGGTAGAAATCTGGGGAGAGGGAATGTAAGACAACAGAAATGAGATAACTTGGGAGATATCACGAGCTTTCTGGAACAACTTATATTTTGATCAACCATGATCAGCTAACCCAAGCAGTTAACATTTGTACACAAAGCATTTTATGTATTACATTAAATGATTCACACTTCGAGACACTTTTATTTTCTATTTTTCCCACTTAGAATGGATAGTCTGCCTTCCTTTTGCAAGGCTAATCCTCATTTAGCCTTTAGATCTCAGCCTGACGTCACCTCTTCCAGTTGTCTCTGAATCCTCAAATCAGGTTAGAACCTCCATGCTATACAAGCCTGTGCTTAGCATTCATATTACAGAACTTCTCACAATTTTGTATGGCTTATAATAATGTATTTATTCACTTTCCACATTAGACAAAACTGCTTGGAGGTAGGGATTGTCTTAATCATGACTGTATCTTCAGTATTTAGCTCAAGGTTGAGGTTAGTAGGGTAGTAAAACAAAAACAAACAAACAAACAAACAAACAAAACCGCAGAAGGTTAAGGTTATTGGGGATGTGACAATGGGAACAGGGCTTTATAATCAGCCATACCAGAGTTCAAATACATCTTTGTCTGCCAATCAGTAGACATGACTATATGCCAGGTACTGTGTAGCCATAGGGAGAAGATAGTGAATAAGAATATTGTACTCTCCCTTTTCCTGTCTAGCTTCAAGACACCTGGAAAGTTATTTCTATTTGAGGCTGATTGTTCATTCAGGAAACAAGAATGAAAAGTAGTACCTATTCACAATATGGATGTTAGGGTTACTAGAGTAATATGAAAAATCACCACAGTGCCACACACACACACACACACAGCATCAAATAAATGGTAACTGTATTATATTATTCCTGAAATTGTCATTGGTAAAGCCAGTTTATTATAAAGAAAACAAATTCTCTTTCAAAGCCACACTGGTGGCATAACTTAGGAGCAGGTTCGGAATATCTGGAAAATAATAAAATAATGTGGTTCTAGAATTTTTTAATTAGGAAAATAAGCCTGTGCTGATCCAATTTCTCACTTGGCTTTCTTTGTGAGTGGGGGGGGGGGTTCGCATTTCCATTTGCATGTTGTCTGACAGGAATTAAACATGTAACGAGTGATCATTAAATAGTGCATATTATAATCAACAAATCATGGGCTTTGTGTTCAGCTCTACCACTTACCAGCTGCTCAGTACAGTTACAAAATCCCTTAGCTTCCTCTTCTGCAAAATAAGTACAATATCAGTACCTTCTTTATCTGACTTGGAAAAAATAAACCAGAACTAGTAGGAAAAACTTTAGCACAGTCCCTGCACACAGCATCTACTAAATGATGAGTTCCTTACCAACCACATCCAAGGCTTCCCGATTATTGTGCTCATGCACTGCAGTGGTTAAGAGCACGGGATGAATTCATGGAGGACTGACTGGTTTCACACCCCACCTTTGCCATTTTGGTTGTGTGACACAGGAAATCTAAGTCTCAGTCTTTTTACCAACAAAATAATGAATAATGGGATTACCTCTTGGGGATGTTGGGAAATTAAAAAAGACCTAATAACCTATGTAAAGATGTGCTATGGTATCTGTTGTACCGTCAAATATTAGCTGTCACTACTTTACACTGTTTTCAATAAGTGCTACTGCCATAATTTTACACCCATAAACTGCCTTTGCCAATCTTCTGAATTCTTCTGCCAAAAATAAATCCACAAACACAGACAGAAAACAATGGTCAAATACTTTTTATCAATGAGGTACTTGACCATTAAACTAGCTACCAATGCTTTCTCATCCCCATTCCTTCTCTCTGCTTTAGTTTCTACACAGCAGTAATTGTTTATTGGCTGTATTCTCCAACTGAACTTAAGCTCCGTGGGCCAAGGACTTTGCTTTGCTCACTACTGTATCGTTATCATCCTAAACAGTGCTTGTCATGTAGTAAATGCTTAGTATTTATTTCAGAAAAAAAAAATAATTCAAATGAACAAACCCCGTAACAGCCCTAAATTTGCCTATTTGCCTTTGATAAAGAGAACCGAGAGGGGCAAGGGACGTTAAAGAGCAACTCCCGTTCCCCAGTTCCTTTCCCCATACGCACCAGAAGGGTCATTGAATCGTTTCAGGGGCGCCTTAGGAAAAGACATGCTGACGACCAACTCCACAAACCGAAGGTCGCTAGCGTTCCTCGGAAACTTCCTGGTGCGAATTTTAGCTTGCTAGCTTCAAATTCAAATCTCCTGCTTTTTCCCCTCTACACTGACGTTAGCCAATCGGAAAACCAAAACCTGGGCACACCAATCCTGGCAAGGAACCCGCAGAGAGCATGCGCACTCAGCTCTCGCTGTGTCCAATTAGGTGGCCTGTGAGTTTGGGCTATCAGCCAATAGGAGTCTATCATGTCTCCTCCCTCAACCCTCTGTACCCAATCACTTCCGGCGTTACTCAACTGTAACCTACGCGCTAGCGGCATTTATGCAAAGGCACTTCGTAGCTGAGTTTTTAAGTCCGTCTGTGGCATCATATAGGTGATGGTGCAATGAGTTCCAGCCTCACTGGTTCCAATCCTTTCACACCATTCCTTGGATGTAAACTTTTCTAGATTTCGGTTTTCTCAACCTGGGTCCTGCCAGTGTTCTAAATGGCCGTTGAAAGAAAAAAAACAAAACCACGCTGACAGCAGCTTGCACCCCTGCGCATGGGCAGTGACCCGAGGGGTGGGGCTGGGGCGGGGCCTGATGTGGAGCTTCGGCGCCTGCGCGCAGCTCGCTACGGGCGGCTGCCAGTGGGAGGCTGAGGGAGTATGTCGGCCCCGTTTGAGGAGCGCAGTGGGGTAGTTCCGTGCGGGACGCCGTGGGGCCAGTGGTACCAGACTTTGGAGGAGGTGTTTATTGAAGTTCAGGTGCCGCCAGGCACTCGCGCCCAGGATATCAAGTGCGGCCTGCAGAGCCGGCATGTGGCGCTGGCGGTGGGTGGCCGCGAAATCCTCAAGGTAGCGGCCGATCGGGGCGGGTGCTCAGTTTCTCCGTCTCCATAAATCCCTGAGTCCTAAGGTTCAGGGTTTCCGTAGAAAGACGGTTTGTTGGATGGCCGTTTGACTTTTCTGGCTGGCCGAAAGAGCCATAAAGGTTGGCCTGGTTTTGGTCTGGTCGGAGCCAGTCCTGAATTAACGTGGAAATTTGAGCCCATTTTCCTGGCTTTATTTCTAAACCGAATGAAGCTGCATTTGTTCCTCTGCGGGTTTTCAACTGAGAACAACATAACTAGATTGTTAAAGAGACATATTTATCTTACATATACTTTCTTCCAGGCTCTGCTTTAGCTAAGTGCTAGGAGAACAGCGGAGAATGAGACGGATAAGGTTCCGGCACTCAGGTTATGTTCTTGTAGGGAGACGTAATACCACTGAAATAAAAGATATTTAGGCAGTTACAAGAAAGTAAAGAAGAAAATAAAGAATAAGGACATTGGGATGAGGATTCAGAGATGATGCCATGTGATTTTTGGACAGCGAGATCTAAAAAATAGAAAAATTCTGCATTCTTCTGGTGTGAGATAGTCAAGTGTGTGAGGAAAATAATACCCCTTTTATTCTCACCAATGCTCTTTGGATCTGGGACTCACTTTGTTAAACGTTATGGTTAAAGTTGAAGTTAAATTCTCTTCTTAGATGCCCAAGATGTTTGATGGCAGTGTAGTGTAGTGGTGAAGGGAACTGCTTAGTGGAATACCTGACTCTCCCATTTTTCTAGTTTTGTAACCTTGAGCAAGAGATTATTCATTGTCTCTAAGCTTGTATCCAAAAAGTGCAGTAATTATAGTACCCTTTTAGGATCGTTTTCAGCATAACGTGGTATCCGTGGAAATGAAGCGTTTAGTGCCTGGAATGGAATAAGCGCACACTGCCTGTTAGCTATTATTTTATATAGGAGTGCTTTGAGTGTCTTAGAGAAAAGAAAGATTCATATGAAAGACATTGATTTATTTCAGTTTGGTGTTAATGACCTTTCTGAATAGATGTACAATTCACAGTTGCCTGAATAGTAGTTTACACTTACAATTCGAATTTACTTTAGTAATTCCAATAACTTGGGAATTTAGCAGAAACTTTTAAATCTAAGATTTTAGGCGTACATTTAGACCAATAAGACTCCCCCCCCCCACAAATATTGACATGAAAAAAATGGTTTTCTTTCTTTTTTTTATGTGACATTTTCATTTAATTTCATAAAACTTAAATTTGGCAAGTAACAACAAATCAAAATGGATTTGAGCAGATGCATTCTCTTTTAAACTTAAATTTCATTTACTTCTTTCTTAAAACAAGTTTCTGAATAATCATGCACAGCTAGTCTGACATCAGGTCTACAGTATGTGCTTAAGTCTTTTTTTTTTTAATGCCAAATCACCCAACAAATAGATTAAAAGTTTTTTAAAGTTTATTTTAAAAGACATTTTTTTCTTAATTTTACCAGGAGAGCTCTTGTAATTCATTTTAATTGATAAAGCATTTCAGATATTAAGTTTTATATTTGGCTCATCAGTGATCAGTAGTATTTCTTCATCTTCTAAAAATGAAGGAGCTCCGATCTTTCTTTAGAGAGCCATGTGTTCTTTCTTATAAAAACATTCCAAGCATTGTAACTGAGGTTATTTTTTACTTGCTAGGAGGAAACTTGGGGTTGAGCACCTATAAATGTGTTGAAATGCTATAAAATTGTATCTCCCTATTCTAACCAAATTAGACAATCTTATGTGGGTTGGATAGAAAATTGTCTTAAATCATAAAAGCTGTATAAAAATTAATGAAATACCTATATTTTTAGTACCTTATATGTTTGTTTTTCAGGGCAAACTCTTTGATTCTACAATAGCTGATGAGGGAACGTGGACTTTGGGTAAGGGTAATCTATTATAAATCTTAGAATCTTTTTAAAAATTAATTTTGTCTTAGACTTTTTCCCTGTTGTAGTAGGTCCTTTGTCTTTGCAGCTTTAGAAAAATTCAATCAATATAGACTTGCATAGAGTAATAGAAATGTATTGAAAACAATTGTGTGTAAAGATTACCTACCTGTTCGTGAAAATATAAAGTTTAATGATGAACTCTAATTTCTTTGTGATTGTTCTTTGTTTAGAGGACAGAAAAATGGTTCGTATTGTTCTTACGAAAACAAAGAGAGATGCAGCAAATTGTTGGACTTCTCTTCTAGAATCTGAATATGCAGCTGATCCTTGGGTGCAAGACCAAATGCAGAGAAAACTGACATTAGAAAGATTCCAGAAAGAAGTAAGTCAGATAAATGTATGACTATATGTAGCTAAACATCTTAAAATGATAGAATAATAATTTGAAATTAAAACTCAAATGTGGTTATAAAAATTATAAAAATTCTGTAGAGTACTTTTTTTAAGCTAAATCGTTAGAAAAATGGCCTATGTGTGGATTTGATTTTTTTTTTTTTAATTTTCTTGAGAAGAATTTGTACTATAATGATTTCTAAGTTTAAATTTATTTAATGTACATCAGTAATATATGAATAAACTCTAAAAATTCAATCAATATAGACTTAGTGTAAAAAAGTGAAAGGCCCTTTCATCAACATCTCTGCATTCCATGTCTCTGTCTCATTCTCATCTCATCAACATATTGGCTTGTTTTGTTTTTAGCATAAATGAAGAATCACACTGTGTATTGTTCATGTTACTTTTTAAATAGTATGTCTTGGGTTTCTTGCTCTACTAAAACATATAGATAAAATTCACTTATTTTAGCTTCTTTGGGGTGTTTTCTTGTTTGAATGTATTTTAATAATTTAGCTATTCCTCTTTAATAAGATTTAGATTTCTCCATTTGTGTCTACTACTAAAACCAAAGTTTGTGCTTTCATCTCTGTGAAACTATTCAAACATTTCTTTAAAATAGATATTGAAAAGAATTACTGGATCAAAGCACTGTTAAAGTTTTGATGGATAATTCTAGTCTATACGATGACTCCCAAATGTATATCTCTAGCCTAGACTTTTCTCCCATATTTTGGACTCACCTATCTAGCTGCCTTTTTAATATCTCCACTTGGCTAACAGGCATATTAAACTCAGCATGTCCGACATAAACTCCCTAGCTTCCCTCCTTATTTGTTCTACCTCTCACCTTATCTCAGTTGAAGGAAACTAGTTGTTCAGACCAAAAAAAAAAAAAAAGATGGGGAATCTCTGTCTTTCCTGTCTGTCTCTCACCCTATCCATTTTGTCAGGAAGCCTTTCTGGTACTGCCTTCCACATATATTTAGAATTATATACCATTTCTTACCACCAACTCTGCTACTACTCTGATGACTACCTCTAACGTCTTGTCTAGATTACCTGTAATTCTTTTCTTCACTTCTACCGTTGTCTTTTCAAAATAGCAGTTTACACAGTCTTCTAAAACACAAGACAAATTACATCATTTCTCTTCTCAGAATTCTTTTATAAGGCTTTATCTGTTCTGGTCTTCCATGGTCTCTCTGACCTCCTGTCTTATTTCCCTCAGTCATTCTGCTCTAGCCATACAGGCCTTTTTGCCATTTCTTAAATATGTCAGGCCAGTCCTTCTTGGTCCTTTACTGCAACGCTCTTTTCCCAGAGCTTGGCTAATTTCTTCACTGTTTTCAAGTCATTGCTCAATGAGCATTCTTTGAGCTTTGATCATCCTATTTAAATACTGTAATATCTTCATTTCCCATACTTTACCCTACTTTTCTCTCTTTTTTTTTTCTATCGCACTTAGCCAACTTTTAACATCTTAGAGCTACCAACTTTTAATACACTAGGTAAGGAGCCTACAAACTATGGCCCATGGATCAAATCTAGCCCACTGCCTGTTTTTGAAGTAAAGTTCTACTTTAACACAGTTATGCTCATTTGTTTGTGTGTTTTCTTTCATACAGCAATAGCAGAATTGAATAGTTATGGTAGAGACTATGGTCTTCAAATTCTAAAATATTTACCACTTGGCTCTTCACAAAAAGTTTACTGACTCCTGCAGTAGATAATTTAATGGTTTATCCTGAGTGAGCTCTTGTTAGAATGTAAGCTCCACCAAAGCAGAGATCTTTGCTCAATCTTGAATTCCACATGCCTCTAATGATGTCTTCTAAACAGTAGGAACTCAATAGGTGAAATGCCCTTCAGAAAGACTAAGGCCTTGAGGTAGTGCTTACTTCATAGGATTGTTATGAAAATTAAATATACTGTTATATGTAGAGCTTTTGGAACTCAGTCTGACATAAGGTCTCAAAAATGCTAGTGATTTTAATGCTAGCTATTGAAATCTGTTTATAAACTGATATTAAAATATGCCTTTTCCCATAGACTTGTGCACATTATAGTATACACAGTGATCTAAATATTTATAAATCTGAAAATTGGAAAACACTTAATAGTTTTAAGTTCTATTTTGGTGATTACAGTGAGATTTGGTATCTTTTTATATGTTTATTGGCCATTTAGAGTTCTTTTTGTGTCACTTGCCATTTTTCATATTACCATTTTCTTTTTGGGTTACTTATATATTTCCTTATGTTTTATCAAAATTTTTTTGTATATCTTTTAGAATCCTGGTTTTGACTTCAGTGGAGCAGAAATCTCAGGAAACTATACTAAAGGTGGACCAGATTTCTCAAATCTTGAGAAATAACCTCTATTTTTTTGCTGCATGCTATGGATCCTAGTGGATGTTGCCAACTTGGTCAAAAGAACAATTATGTGGTGGAAGAAAAATGTGGATGCCGACAATTAACAGATTGCAAAATATACTTAATTATGGTTCTAAAAATTGCATTCAAATATGTTTTACATAGGAAACATCTTAAATACTGTGGGGATTATTCTATTGATATATAGTAACTTAATTGAACTTGTTTTTGCTCAGCATGAAGTTTTATATGCTGCATTTTACTAATTTCATATTTAACCTGTATTTTTAATACAGAAAAAAATATTAGGGTATAAATCATGTGACTTACAGGGTGCCTTCAGGGAAAATGAAGTTGTTTTTTTTTTTTTCAATGAGTGTGATGCAGGAATAATGTTCAATAAACTTTCTAAATAGGAATTGTGTACCCCTTTGTCCAAGTATACTAGTTGACACAAAGAAATTATGTTACTGAAAAAATTTTTTAAGAAAGGAAAAAAACAATCCACAAATACATTCTCAGTAAGTTAATTTTGAGTTAATGAAAATTTCTGAATTAATATATTATTTCTTGAGAGATGACTTTATGTCAAAAAATTGAAAAATAATTAAAAACCTAACAGTAGTAATGGATTTAATACAAAAGAGATTTGGTGAAGTGAATGTGATTATTGGGTGAGTTCTATCATTAGTGACAGAAAACAAATTATGGTCAGTGATTGTAAGTAAAAGTCATTTTGATCTTCAATGATCCAGACATATAGGTAAGAAATTTTACTTCATCTTTTTCACATCCTTTCTAATTAAAAAATATACATATTATAAACAGTCTCTGATGTATAGAGAAGTGACAAGTAAAGTACACAGAATTTTTTTTTCCTGAGCCATTTGTAAGTTTATGGCATGATGCCCCATCTCATCTGAGTACCTTAGTGTGTATTTCTTTGAAAGGACATGCTCTTACATGACTACAATGCACCCATTAAAACCAGGAAATAAGCATTAACACATTTTGACCATCTAATCCTCACACCGTTATTCCATTCAGATTTAATTGATTGTCCAAATAATGTCTTTTACAGTAAAGGGTCCAATCAGAATTGTGCCTTTCCCTTAGATGTCACATGTCTTTGGAACAAATCTTTATTTTTTCCTGACAAAACCCTTGTCACTTCTGAAGATTACAGGCTAGTTTTGTACATTGCTCATTTTGAGTTTTGTCCTGTGTTTCTTTATGATTAGATTCAGGTAATGCATCTTTGGCAAGAATGTTAAACAGAAGTGATGCTTCTTATTGCATCCGGTCATGAGTTAATAATTTCATTTTGTCCTTTTGTCCTTTTGTTGATGGTATTTATTTTACATCACTGATTGAGTGGTGTCTGCCAGTCTTCTCCACTGTAAAGCTGCTCTTTATGTTTATTTTATGGAAGGTAGTTTCAAAGTACTGCCTAGTTTCTCATCAAATTTTCAGTTTATATCTTTATAGACTCATGGTTTTCTACTTTATCTGTTGGGTTAAATCTATTATTCCCATTACTTTGGTGCTCAAAAATTTTCTAGGTTTGGCCAGTGGAAGACCGTTCTGGGTGGCTTTTATATCCTTTTGACATGTCTGCATCATTGTTTGAGCAATTTCTTACTCTCTGGCACACAATATACCAGGCTTATTATGCTTTCCCTGCCCTAGTCCAAGAATCAGCCATTTTTTCAAGGAGTTCTGGTTCTCTTTAGTGAAAAATATTTTTTTTAGAAGTCAAGATCAGTATGCTAGCAAGCAATTCCTGATGATGTGTGTATATAATGCATACATTTACATTTATATTTTCATATATACATCGAAAACCATGCGTCCACACATAAAACTCCATTTTTAATCTCATGAGATTCATTTTCGTTTTCTCCCTTTTTATATTTATAACTCTTCAACAACAGTAACAAACCTTATTCCTATTATCCTTAATATATTTGATTTCCTGTTCGAGGCCATTCCCCTACATGAATGCCTTTGTCACTCTCTTCAGGCTCCAATGCCCTCTGCCAAACAGGAATATCCTTTTCACCTGGCTTGAACCCCAACACCCTACTGTGGGCAACTGCAGCCCAGTCACACCATTTGTCAAGATGCCTGTCTTGTTCATGTTATCTAATAACTTTAGAAATGAATTGTTTGGGGAAGAGGCTTTTTTCTTTAAATTGGCTTCTCGTTTTGACATTTAAAAAATATATTTTGAATAAACATACAGTAAAATTAATAGTTTTGTGAATTTTAACATACATAGAGATGTGTTAGCTCCAAAATTAGATTGAACAAACAGGTCAGTCAGCACAAAAATTCCTTCATGTGAGATTTGGCTTTTCAAGAATTCCGTATAAGTAGAATCATATGTAATCTTTTTTAAAATCAGTTTTATTGAGATAATTCACATACCATACATTTGACCCGTTTAATATGTATTCAGTGGTTTTTAGTATAGTCACATGTATTCAACCATTATCATACTCTTCATTTTCATTACCTCAAAAAGAAACCCCATACCTTTTAGCTATCCTCCCCCCATTTGCCGCACCAAGCAACCACTGATTTACTTTTCATGCCATAAATTTCCCTGTTTTGGGCATTTCGTATACATGGAATAATAATATGTGGTCTTTGTTTACTGGCTTCTTTCACAATATGTATTTTAGAGGTTCTTCCATGTTATGTGCCAGTACTTCATTCTTTTTGTATGTATGGCTAAATAATCTTTCTTGTGTGACTGGCACACGTTGTTTATCTGTCAGTTGATGGACATTTGGGAGGTTAACACCTTTTGGCTATTATGAATAATGTTATAAACGTTCAAGTACAAGTTTTTTTTATGTGCAGTTATCGTTTAGGCTATTTTAAGTATCTGCCTTTCTGTATAAAGTTTCGAATCAGCTAGTCTATAGCTACAAAAAGTCCTACTGGGTTTTTTGTGTTTTTGTTTTTCTGTTTTTGTTTTTTTCCGTTGGAATAGTGTGTAAGTCTTCCAACCCATGAACATGGGACATCTCTCCATTTAGGATCTCTTTGATTTCAGTCATCAGCACTTTGTGGTTTTCAGCTTATAGAACCTTTACATCTTGTGTTAGATTTGTTCGTAAGTGTTAATTTTCTGGAGCTGTTGTAAATGATATATTTTTTTGAAATTTTGGTTTCTAATTGCACATCACTAGTGCTTAAAAATATGTTTGATTTATATTTGTTGACCTTGTATCCTGTGACCTTGCTAAAGTCACATATTAGTTGTAGGTTTTTGTTGATTCTTTGGGATTTTCTGCATAAACCACAAATAAGAACAGTTTTGTCTGTTCTAGTCTCTTGGTCTTTTCCTTTCCGCATTGCTCTTGCTAGATCAGAAGTGATGAAAGCAACCATCCCTGTCTTGTTCTGGATGTTTCTAAAGCATTCAGTCATTCACCATTTTGTTAGCTGTAGATTTTTATAGATGACCATTATGAGATTGAAGTTCTCATTTATTTCTAATTAGCTGAATTTTTCTTATGAGATTTGCATGTTCTCAAATGCTTTTTTGTATTGGTTATACATTCATTAGGTGGTTAATGTGATGGTTTATATTGGTTGATTTTCAACCAGCTTTTATCCCTCCCCCCCCCGCCCCATTCTAAACTTGGTCATGGTGTATTATTCAATTTATATATCTAGATTTGATTGTTGAGGATTTTTATATCTGTTCATTTGTGGTATTGGTCAACAGGTTTTTGTGTCTTTTTTTTTTTTTTTTGGTATTTATCTTGGTTTGGTGTCAGGGTAATGCTAGCCTTATAAAATGAATTGAGAAGTGATTCTTCTAATTCGGAAGAGATTTGTAGGGTTTGTGTAAAGTTATCTGTAAATGTGTTAAGCAATTTGCCAGTGTGGATTTAAATAATGGAGTCAGTTTTTAAAAATAATTATAGTACTTAGATTATCTAATTTATGTCTAATTTATGTAAGTTTTGGTAGTTTTTGTCTTTTAAGGAATTGATCCATGGAATGAATCAATGAGCATAGATTTGTTTGTGGTATCTCCTTAGAATCATCATAATGTCTTTAGCGTTTGTAGTGATCTCTCTTCCATTCCTAAGTTTTGTCATTTCTTTTTGTCAGTATTGCTAGAGATTTATTATGTTTTCAAAGAACTAAGTTGTTTTTGGTTTTGATTTTCCTTGTTTTTTATTTCGTTTTTTTTTTGTTTTTGTGTTTTTTTTTTTTTTTTACCTCTCCTTTTTCATGACTTTCTTCTGCTTGCTTTGGGTTTATTTTGCTTTTTCTAGTTTCTTAAAATGGAAGCTTACATTACTGAGACTTTTTTCCCCCTTAATAAAAGCATTGATGCTTATACATTATTTCCTAAGCACTGGTTTAGTTCTATTCCATTTATTATGGTATTTTCATTTTAATTTAGTTTGAAATATATTATTTCCCTGGAGACTGCACGTTAGAGTCATGAATTAGAAGTCTGTTAATTTCCATTGTTTAGAGATGTTTTTTCTCTATTTCTAGTTTATGATCAGAAAACACACTTTGTATGATTTCAGTTCTTTTAAATTTCTTAAGGTTTTATAACCCAGGATATGGTCTATGTTGGTAAGTGTTCCATGTGCACTTGAAAAGAATGCTTATTCTGCTGTTTTAGGATAAAGTTTTTTTTGTCAAATAGATCTATTTGGTAGTTGGTATTGTATTACTCAGTTTTTCCACATCTTTGCTGATTTTTTAGTAGTGAGGAGTGTTTTAAGTAATTATAATTGCAGCTTTGTCTATTTTTTTCTTTCATTGGTATCTCTTTTTGCTTTTATTTTTAAGCTCTGATGTCAGGTGCATATATATTTAGGATTGCCATGTCTTCTTTGGTGAATTAATTTTATTAAATGTCCCTCTTTTTCACTGCTAACTTTGGTTGCTCCTAAATCTACTTTGTTGAATTAATAAAAAATTGGCTTATCTTGTAATTCATCTTAACTTGTGCTTAGTTTTTGGTTTATGACAAATTATAGGTTTCACAAAGTAAGCAGTAACACATTTTATAAAAAATTAATGTTAGTATAACAGGGAAAATAAATTCTCAAGTGTTCTACGATCATTGATGTGGCCAGGGGTTAAGAGAACAGCCTTTGGCTTAGAACTGCCTGGATTTGAACCCCACCTCCAAGTACCAGGTATGTGACCTTGAGCTAATCACTTACCTTCTCTGTGGCTCAAGTTCATAAATGGGGATAACCTCATATAATTTGGAGGATTACGTAAAGTGATTCATATAGAATATTTGACAGTAGCACCTGACAGTAAAAACTACTATACTGTTGCTAACCACATTAGATCAGAAATTTCTATTGTTTAGATAGTGTGTTGCACAATTGGAAATGCATGTAAGGTTCAAGTGCCCTTTTTAAAAATAACACTTGTGAAAAGGAGTTATTAAATGTCTAATTAATTAGATATTAAATATCTAACCTGACTCAAGTACAAAAGGAACCTTCTTTTATTGTTTTTCTTTCAACAGTAACTCCTTGCAGTGTCCACTTTATGTCTTAATTAAACATGAATATTCAAAATTATATATTGTTTCAGCTCAATAATAACTACCAGTTGATCTAAGCAGACTAACACAATACTTGGCAGTTACCTGTTCTTACCAACCACCTTGCTGGAATGCTGTTTAATTAGGTAAGAGGGTTTGCACAGAACTTCAGATGTGCTGACTCTAAGGCGAATTTGTAAGGATATCCACAGTAGTGACAAATCTAATGACAAAAGTGACTGCAGTAAATAATCAGCTTTTTTAATGCACACTAAGTATATTTAATTGTCATCATCATGTATCTGTTTTAAAAAACCATTACTGAGAAAAGCGTTAAGTCGTAATCGCCATGCATTTAAAGATTTTGTTTCTGCTACCATGCATCTTACTTTAGTGTTACATTTAAATATAATGAGTCTAGAGATAGCTTCTTGTTCTGCCGTCAACATTGCCAAAATAGTTAATTAAATCAGAAGAGAAATAGAAAACATAATACGTTTCAGTAACTTTATTGAAATGTGTATCCTTCAGAACCAAAACATAATGGTAGTTGGTTTGGGTACCTCTGCCAACTCAAAATTAACACCGGTGTAATCAAAACATATTAGCCTTTTGGGAAAACTGGAAAGTTATCTACAAAATATGGTTTACGAAAGTATAAGATACACTGTAGTTCTTTGGTTTATTTTCCAGTGCATATTTACCCTTAACATGATGTTAAAATTGGGTACAGCCATCCTGGATGGACTCAGGCTAGACTGCATTGAGTAACCATTTACAACACTTTTAACACTGTATCTCTCTTTATATTCACTGACTTAATAGAAAATCCTGAACACTACCTCAGCAACCTCATGATTATGAAGACGCTTATTTACTTAAGACTTTCTGTTGGCACAGCAGGGCAATTAGTGAAAGTATAGTTTCTTCATTTTAAACAAAACTAAATTAGAAGCAATGGCGGTTTTATAAAAAGCCCTTAGTAAAAACTTCTGGAGTGTTATCACCAAGTTTTCAGAGTGATGTTAATTTATTTTGAGTTACTAATACAATAAAAACAAATTTTTTGGTGGAACCTAGATTGAAGCAGATTTTGTATAAAAACATTTTTATCATAGATACAAACATCACCTGCTCTCTATAAAAAATTTTAAGTGTATTTCCTGGATAAAGTCCACATCTCTGGGTTATCTATTCCTTGCATTACGGGTGCCAAGAAACCATTTTCACTGCCTACAGTAATGACCCTTGTTATGCCTTAAAAGTGCATTCGTGAAATGTTTGTTTTGATGTAAACCTCATAATTTAAAATTAAAGTTTATACCGAGTAGGTTACCATTTTAAATACCACCTAAATATACTGACCCAAATAGAAAGTTGGATCAGCATCAGAAATGAAGATTCACAGTTACCTTCCTTGACTTGTCATTAGCATTTCACATTTATGCTCTTGGCTTTGTTTGTATACCTCACAGATGAACTCAAATTTAAGCATAATTTCACTATAGCATAATGTTAATTAGGCAGTTTTCCCAAATCTGAGAACATCAGTGCTAATTTAGTTGTGATGTTTTGAGGCTTCACAGCTTAAATCCATGATAACATGGAATCCATAGCTCAGGATTGTAGAGAAAGGCTTCAGAGGAGTTTGTTGTAATAATCCTATTTAAACAAACAAAAAAATCAAGTTATCAGAAGTCTACCAAATATTACTGTTAAAAGTGAACTATTTATATCTAAGATTTATAAGCATGCAATATGTAGATTTGTTAAATGTTAATTTAGTTTTAAACAGGAAAAAAAGTTAAATCAATATGAGTTAGATGTAGATGTCAAGAATGTATATGTCAGTGGCAATTGCATTTAACGATCTCCAGTGTTCCAATTGCTATAGCAATGATAAACAACTGTAGGGTTGGGACACCCTGGCGTTTTTCAGATACCCAATGGGAAAACCATCTGCCATACTTACATTTTCTTTAAGTATAAATCCAGATCATACTGATTTTGCTTATAAGCTTAACAGTCTCAAATTATGGTTCAAACTTTTGGTCCTATTATGTTACTGAGGCTTGTGTAACTTTAAATGAGCCAGAGCTTGAGTCTACATATAGCAAAATAATGTGTGATTAAGAATTAGTTTTAATGCTACTTTTAAAATTCAGGTTATTAAAGAGGGTGCTGTTTTCTAAGCTGATAATTAAAAAAAAATAGCGAACGTACGTATCAAAGGTTATATAATTCCTTACTCTTAGGGTGTTGTGTCTTGAACATAGTAAATGCCCTTAAATATTAGCTGACTAGATCAGTGAAGTCATTTTTCCATTTGTTATTCCAACTCCATTTTGTTTATTTTGAAAATAATTCAGATTTTAATTCTTGAATTGTAGAAGAAAATTATAGTATTAGAAAACTTTATATGGAGAATAACTATGAACTAAATTTACCAGTTAAGGGACCGTTTCAGGAATTGTTGGAAGGTGGGTTATTCTGTAGTAACTATGCTTCAGTTGCCTTGCAGTACGCCCAGAAACGATCCATTTCAACTTCTGAACATTTGGTTTGGAACACTTGTTTGATGAATATTCAGTTAAACACTTGGATACAAGCTCTTGCCAGAAGGTCAAATCTCTGCCATTTATCTGTACATAAATTTAAAAACATATATATTAAAAGTCCTGTGGTGTTTAACTATAGTAATAATTGCAATCTTACTGACACATACTCTTGTCAAAAAAATTTGAGGATAAGCTATTTAAGTTTCAAACACATGGTATCTCATTTTATTTGAGGAGACAGTACAAGTAGTTTAGTTTCTTTTATAGCTGTTAACAGGATTTACACAATGACCTTGACATACCTTGGAATGTTTCTGAAGACATCCTATTCCTTCTGTTAATTCTACACACTTCTGTGCTTGGATCTCCAATGCAATGATAGACAATGCCAATACAGAAGGCTAAAAGAGATAAATTTTAAAGTAAAAGTTGAATATAAAAACAGGTATATATAAATAGGTTTACTCTTTATATGAAGTATACCTTTGCTTTAGAAAACATGATCCTGCAGTGGCATGCTTTAAGTTGAGCTTCTAGTCTTTCAAAATTAAGGCTATTCCTCCTTTAAAAAAGAAAATGAGATTAATTTTATTTATTTTACTAATTTTATATCTAGTCAAAAGACAAATTTTTTAGAAAACACTGAGGTCAATTTGAAAGTTTATGTACACTTTCATAGAAAATAAATTATTTAAGGTAAAGATCTTAATGTCTCTAAACCTTTCCTTTAGAGACAATTCCTTAAGAATATCATACATGAATTTTAAATGATTTGGGCCAAAAAGGTATAATGCCACAACTATCAAGGCTTCTTTTCATTTTAATATGTTTCTGTATTTACTGAAGTTCCTTTCTCCATACACTAAAGTCTAGAAACTAAATAATCTATAAATGGAAAACAGTATAAATAAAAGTTGAAATGTCCTTTAATCCCAAGAAGTCCCTTCAGACTTCAAGAAGCTTTTGATAACTGCAAGTCTTCTCACTTCTGCTGGACAGTGAGGTGAAATTCAAGGAGCTGCAGCTGCCACTTTACTTATTTTGGATTGGAATTCTCCCAGAATACTGATTTTAAGCAACATTCAGACAATACCATTCTGATTTCTAAATCTTTGTTCAAAACAAAGATCACATACCTTTCAAATGGCAAGTTTTCTTGAATGAGTGAATAATAGAGTTCCAGAAATTGAAAGGCAGTAGTAGCTTTGACTTTCCAACACACCTTCTCCAACACAATCTTTTCCATTCTCATCAAGTCTGAAACTGTAAACCTATATTGGCTTATTCGGATCAAGTCAGTTGCCAGTGGGACATTCCTTTCTTCTTCTATTGATTTTACAGCCAAGTAAAAGCAGCTCAGTCCAACACACCCAAGGTGCTTGGGCTGTACCTAAAAAGACAAGCCCATGTGTTTACCTTATTTCAATAAAAAGGATAATCTCGAATTCAGACCCATCATTATAAAAAACATATCTGAGGTATATTTCTCAACTGTGAGGGAATTAACAAGATCAATTATAGCCTATCAACCCACTTGGAATCAATTCTGGAGTAACTGGACTAAGTTTCAGAATAATGTTTGGGTTTAGCACATAGACCTTTTTTTTTTTTAATCTCTGTAAACTATAAGTGCTGTGTTTTAGTTGGACCAAATTAAGTTAACTGGTCAAAGGCTTACAAAAGACTGAAACACCTTTCAGCTTATACACACAATACACACAATTTCTTTCCAGAATGTTGTTTTTCCAGGCTGTTTCCTTTGCAGTAACACATGCAAAGTAGTTTTAAACACTATAGCACATACCTTTTACTCTGCCTGTAAATCTCTATCCACTACCAATCTTTTTTATTCGTCATTTCCTGAATGTCCACAATATGAAATTGTCAAAGTTCTATCCACTCTAAGTTCTACATCAAAAGAAACTTTAAGAAGCCTTTACCAGTGTCTGTAATCTCTTCTTGGAACCCCTTCAGCACTATATTGATGCCTCTTTAGAGGTATAATTATTTTTCTTATGCCTTGTACTGTATGATAGCTATTGGCACAAACATTCTCACATAAGACTAATATATTTAAGGGACAGATGTATATTACTCATCTGTGCAACATTTATAGATGCAAAGGTAGTGCCTGCACATGCTGTCTCAAGAGTTTAGTCTGTTCAATAAATTTCTTGCCTTTTCCAATAAACCAGTTACTGAATACCTCCTGTATATGATTCAATGTGTTAGGTAGTGAGGACTAAAAGATGAGTTTCATTTCAATTGTCAGATCATCTCATTATCCACCATTGACCATGGACTCAAAAAGAAGGCATTTAAAGGCTAAGCTAGCTCAGAAAGCTACACCGATGAGCTGCTTTTCCAATATAGGGAAATAATTGAAGAAATCTAAGGCTAAAACAGAACTTTATACATGAATAGAGATTAGGAAATATACTCTGTTGACCAAGTGGTTGATAGCATCAGGAAGAAAAAAATAAATATGCTCTTAGTTATTAACCACAATCGCATTCCGGTAACATTTTTTAAATTGAAAAACAATAGTAAATGAATGAAAATCCTCAGCATATCAAGAAAAATTTTTTAAAAACAAGTCAATTCTTCTACTGAGACTGCAGTTAATGATTTAGACTTATTTTTCAGTGTCAGAAGTTAAATCTAATCATGTATTACTCTAGTATAAGAGTATTTACTGATGCTGTAGTACACATAATACCATGTTTTTGCTACTTGCTAAATAAAAAAAAGGTCAAGTTTATGAATACCAGCCCAAAGCTAGAAATTCTATCTCCAAAACACATTGAGCAAAACTAAGGAACACTCAAGGTAGTGTACCTTTAAACATACCTTCATTTTGGACAGAAATCTGTCCAGTAAATTCACAGCTAGAGAAAATGTCTCCGTGTCGAAGCCAAAGAACTGAGTTAGACTAAGAAGATCTTTTACTTCAAAGTCCCTTAGTCTTGCAGTCATCCTGAGGCCGTTATCATGTGCAGATTCAATTAGTCTCAAGCCGCAGACCTTTGGCTGACATTTCGACTCCTGTTCCAACAGGGCATTTAGCTGCTGTAGCAGTTTCTGGGAGTCAGTTGTTGTCAGTACCTCTATCATCTATATATAGAACAAAGCCCCAGAAAGGAGTGTAAGAATAGCCCTTCCTGCATTGTATTGTGCCAAGTGCTTTATAAGGCAAGTCTCCCCTCCCCCAGTGCTGCTAGTGAATCTAAGTCATTGAGAAGTGCTGTCTGTCACGCACCCCCAATCAGTTGGTCACATCCTAAATTATGAGTTTCTAGAGGGCAGGAGTCATGCTTTAAAATAAAAATGCAAATATTCAAGAAATACTTGTTCAAGTCATTCATTGTTAAGAGAACTATGAACATATGCTACAGGTTAGCATACCACAAGTTTGAATTAGATGGCCTTAAGTATTCCGCTACATATTAACGATGTAAACTGTTCGAGTTAATTTTTAGTCCTTAGGCCCTCATCTGTAAAGTGGGTATGAGGTTATTACCTACCTCAGTGACTTGTGTGAAAAAAATGAGGTCACCTAGTTATAGAGTTTAGCACATACAGTAGGTGCCAAATCAACACTGGACAAAAATAATGAACTTATTTCTATGTCTGTAAAATGAAGTGACAATAATCTGTCTCCGGCTGTGTGAAGATTAAACAAGATGATTCACGCAGAGTTTAGCACAGTGTTTGGCACACAGCGCTCAGCCATTAACTTTTGTTGGTGTTAAGAAGCACGTAACGGGGACGGGAGGCTAATCTAGCCTGCAAAATGAACCCAGGGTCCTTTTATTAAATGAAATTTTTATTAGTAACTTTATTAATTATTGGTATTGTGCACCAATGTCTCGGGCACAAGCTCAGCCCTGGATTCATGGACGGTCCCTCCCGAAAGACAAGAAGGCAGGGGAATCTTTCGAGTTGGGCGACGGAAGGGGCGGGGACTAACTTTTAGGGTCTCACTGTGTCGCTGCAGGGCTGGTTCCTGAGACCCCGCCGGCCTGACTCTGAGACACCCCAGATGCACGACAGGTCGGCCCTAGCCCCGCCCCTCCAGGCTCGAACTAGCCTGGGCTTGCCGCTTCCAGCAGCCGAGAGCTAGTCGAGGAAACCCCGCGCCCCCAACCTCGCTCCCCACCTGCACGCCGAGGCCAACCCCGCAGTCCCAGCTCACCTTGACCGCGAACGCCGCTCCCCAGCCGTAGTCACCCTCCCCGGGCCTGCTCTCACCTCAGCCCACGATATCAGACGCGAGAGGCCTACGAGGCAAGGGGACTCGCGGGCAGGAGGGGAGAGGCCCGGGGAGGGGGCGCTGTCCTGGGTGGAGGTCTCCGCAGCGCCGCCTAGGCCACACTGCCCTCCCCTTGGTCAGCTCGGAGCCGAAGGGAGCACGATTGCCCTCCCGAGTAATATATTGGAGGGCGGGGCCTTCCTGAGGAGAGGGTGGGGGAATTTTCGCCGCTGATTGGTGTAATCTTTTTGATGGATGGTCCCACGGACCAAAGAGAGCTGGTCCTCGGAACGAATCAACTTCTCACCCCTTGAGACCACGCCCCCTACGTCTAAGCGTCAGTCATTGGAGAATTTTCTAGTGTCTTCAATGAAGAGGAGAGCGAACTAAGTACTTCATGCACCAACCCTGGCCCTGGTAAGGTGTCTGCTGGAGGCCGGATTGACCAAAATAACATTCCAGAATGTACTGGGTGTTTTTGGAACGTGCGGTTTAGTAGAGCCATTCTGCCCCCTTTCTAAAAGCACAGTGGCTAGTTACCAAAAAAAAAAAAAAAAAAAAAAACCCAGCATTTTCATTACAGATGGAGATTTTCTTTGGTGTAGTTTATTAATTTCCAGAGGTTTCTCTTTGAGAGCTTTGGAAGTTAATTGGCCCTTCCCTTATTTTCCTTTTTGTATAATTTGTCAAAGAATGGAGTTGGGCAACAATTCTTGGGCTTACACTGATTTTCTGAATTTGATTTTTTAGCAAATTGAAATAGAAAATTTGGTAGTTTTTCATTGTCTTAAGATGAAAGGTGTGTGGTTGTTGACTCGTAAGAGAAATACATGGGCAAAATAATTGTAGTGGCTATGACTCTCAGCCCACAGACCTCTGCTTGAAGGAATATCCTTTTTATTTACTGTCACTGAACACTCTCTGATTGTGAGTCTCTGCCAGGTTACTGGGATCAAAATTGACCTGCCTTCCTGAACTCCCTCCCCACCCCTCCCAGATTGTCACAAATGAGAACTGTCTACATTAAAAAGGTCCTCATGACTGGTGAGCAAGGAGTCAGGTACCTAGTGCTCATGCATTGTACTTGAATCTGTCCTTGTGGCCTCTTCCTGGTTAATGGTTATCTGGGCCTTGAAAAAGGGAAAATCTGAAAGGTTTGTGGGCTTACCATATACTTCCCCGAGACAATGCCACAGAACCTGCAATGGGGGCAGAGTTGTGGGGAGGAAGGGGAAGGGTAAATTGAGGAGAAGGAGTTAATATTGCAAAATAATACCTCAGTCACATAATCAGGTCAGTTTGACTAAGTGTAGCCTTGCAAATGAGTAAGGAGCCTTTGTCTTCCCTGAAAATAAACTTATGTAATGAACATAAACAGGCAGTTTAAAACATTTAAAAAATACTTATTACAATAATGTGTGAGTTCACAAGTGCACACATTTCTCCTTTTGGCTTTAGTAACAAAATTACGAATATATATTCCCACACACTCTTCACTAATATCTATTGAACACATAAAGTGTGCCAGTGGAGAACAAAATTAACTTGTCCCTGTTCTTACGGAACCTGTAGTTGTGTGGATAATATAAACACATAGACTTTGAAATACAACTGACTTATTTTCAAATCACAGGCTGCTAACTAGAAAATAAAACTTTCTCAAAAGTAGTAAGTAAAAGTACATGTTTCATAGGGTTATTCAGAGGATTAAATAATGCAAAGTATATAAAGAGGTACGTACTGTGCCTAGAACACAATAGGTACTTAATAAATAATAGCCTTTATTTATTAAATTATTTATTATTAAATTACTAATTTAGTAATTAATAATTAAATTACTAAATTACTAATATTTCTTTTGAAATGTCTCATTGAAACAATCATTTGATTGTATTTTCTCTATTGTCAGACTCTTCTATTCTCAGTCTCAAATCAGAGTTTTAGATTTATTTAACACTAAGAGGTATATCTAAATTGCATATGTTAATTTCTACACCTTATTTATATTTGAAATTTTCACATAAAGCTTTAGATATCATTATTTATGTGATAAAAATGTTTTCTCTGAGATTAGGGTCTTGTTATTACTTTTATTAAATTCAAAATTCTCTACATGAAAATTTATTTCAGTAGCACTGACGAAACTTTGGTTAAATAACAATCAAATCAACGGGACAGTCTACCTTTCTTCTTTTCTTTCACCTCTACTGTCAGTTTTGTTCTATAATATTAGAATACAGACTATCATTTAAACAACTTTAAACACTAATTAGCAAAATGTACAAATGAACTCAATTATGTACTCTTGTAAAAGAAAGTGAGATTTCATTGACTATGGTTTTATTTTTAAAGATGTGTAGATTTAGTATTGAATTTCTCTGAGGAATTTTTCAAATAACTGACTTCTAGGGTATTTTCTAGGCTCAGTGATATATTCAACTGCAATCTTCATACTTCTTCATTAACAACAGTTAAGTGCAACAAGAACTGGAGCTCAGAAAAATAACCTTGAGACTAGGCAAAAATCCCAGGCAGTAACAGGAAGATTTAATCATATTCTCTACATCGCAGACTACAGAAGTGCCTTTGAGCAACAAAAATTTTAACACACAGGCATAGCAGTGGTGTGTGAAGTGCTGTCCTGACTCATAGGGAAATTCCTCATTGGTTCTCTTTTTATCCTGGAGATTGAAGGAGGCTTTGCACCTCGCTCTCTGTTCAGGCTCTCTTGACAGATGCCCAGAAGTTTGAATGTAGGCTTGTCAACAGTGATGAGGGCTGGGAAGTGAGGATCAAAAGGATCTCAGCCAAGTCTCGTTCCCTTTACTTCCTTATTCTTCTTGGCACTACTTATTACAGCCCTTGCTACCTCTTCGGCTATTATCTAGTGGTTCTGCTATGTCATGCATTCGAAGAGAACTTGCTTGGCAGTGGATTCCTTGAGTCTTTATTAGCCCATGGGATACCAGAGAAATTGTGTGTAGTCTGGGTGGTGGTGAGAGACAGGGAGAAGCTCACATAGAAAAACAGATTACTAATGTCATGTGTATCTTGCCATTCAGAGATTCTAGCTACTTTAGATAAAGGAACCCCTTCCAATTAATTGAGATTTTACTATGTTCCATGAAAAACTAAACTTTATTTTTCAGGTAACCAGTGCTATTAAAGGCACTGGGAGACAATAGGGAGAGATCTCCTCTCTAGCATTTAGTCTAACAGCCATAGACTATTGTGTGCAGAGCTCAAAGCCTAGATCAGCCAATAATAATAATAAGAGTTAGCATTTGGTATATATTTCTCGTGTTATATATTTGGGCCGCATACCCTGTGGCCCCAAAACTATACTATTTTAAATGTTATTTTCCCACATGCCAGACCATATGCTGAACTTAAACACACATGATCTTATTTAGTCCTCTTACAACTCTGATATTACCATACTCTTCAGAAATGAGGCATATTTTGTATGTCTCCTATTCAGTAACTCCTATTTATTGTTTACTAAATATGCTTTACACATAACTTGAACTTGGATTATACTCATTTTTTAAAAAAGTTTTTATTTTGGAACATTTCAGACTCAATACCCAGCTTCAGTAATCATTAACATTTCTCCCACATTTCCTATTTACTTTCTGTTTGATCATTCAACAGATATTTTGTGACGACTTTCTAAGTGCCAGAGTATTGTATTTTGTAGTCCCAGATTTAAAATGTTAAGGTTTTGGGGCCACAGGTTGTGTTGTCTGTTGTCCTCTGTGAAGGTAAGGGATTAAAAGGATCGACTAGGTCATTATCCTCTAGGTGTGTCTCTTCTCTAATCTGAAGTCCACATTGAAGCTGTCTTGGGTCTAATGCTTTGGTAGGACAGGGTGGGAATGGAAGAGATTCAGTGTCCTTATTCAGGTTTCTGCCTAGGCTGCTAAGCTTCCTCCCACAAAAGGGTTCATGTTTGTACACACACACACACTACATGGAAGGTTTTGATAGAGTTGAGACTTGGGAAATGTATCACTGTACTTTCTAATCTAGCTCTTCAGTCCCTTAGCATTGTACTAGAATAAAGGAACTCATAGGTCAGAACTTTTGTCCTCTAGGTTGACCTTAAACTGGTGAAGGGCTTCCTTATATCAGGTCACCACTTTCCTGATTTCTTTCACCTTTTAATTCTTTAACTCCTGATTTGAGTTTTGAAAGATTTAGCTCAGTGAAGAGGCTGATGCAAAGGGCATTCCAAAAACAACAGCATGTGCAAAGGGATGGAAGAAAAAGTGGATTTCTGCTGATAAAGTATGGATTACTCTGGCTAAACCATGGAGAGTGAGTGTGTGTGTGTTTAGCAGTGTGATGAGGAGAGAAGCAGGTACTTATCCTGAAGGGCCATGTATGCCATGTATACCATTCTTGAAAATTTGGACTTTATTCTACAGGCGTTGGGGAACCAACCATGGAATTTAATACAACAATTGGATTTGTGATTTAGAATGGCCATTTGACATCAGCATGGAAATGTTGGAAAGAGGGGACCAAGAGTGGAGTCAGGAAGAGCAGTTAAGAGTCCATTACCTTAAACCTAGAAAAAAAGTGACAAGATTGAACTGCGGAAGTGAGAGTGGGAATGGAAAGAAGGAGATGGAGTCAGGAAACCATAGGAAGTAAAGCTGATAGACTGTGACAGTTGATTAGGTTTTACTGATTAGGGTATCAGGAAGATGGAGGAATCAGGAATAATGTTCAAATTTCTGGTTTAAGCCAAAGGTTGAATGGAAATTCTACATATGTGCTATGATCAGGAGATACAGGAAAAAGACATTTTTGTGGGGGAAGACTCTGATGTGAGCTAGAGATGTCTTCCAGGTGGAGAGGTCCAAAATGCACCTTGAGAAATATTTGATGCTGCAGAATATAGGAGGTAATATGAGTCATGGCAGTAGATTAGTTAGGGACAAGAGAGACAAAAGAGAATACATTAAAGGAATCCAGAGAAAGTGTTTCAAGGAGAGAGTGGACTAGTATATGATGCTACAAAGAGGATACAATGAAATATTATTGACAAGAAGGAGAAAAAATGAAATCAATGAATGTATAAACCACCCTTGTAAGCAGCTTGACTGTGAGGGGTAGAGGCAGTAGGCAGAGGGTGGACATGATACTGAGAAAGATATTTTGCTTTTCAAAGATGAACTAGATTTGTGCATGTTTCAATAATAATAGGAAAGAGCCAGCAGGGAAAAAAGAAGTATCTGACTACTGGAACAATCTAAGGCCTCATAGTCAATTTACATTCAGTCAGCTGTATTGCTATAGAAGCTCCTAGCCAAATATTCACAGACTACAATGGAAGCAAACAACAGAAAGGAGCAGAAATTCTGTGTATTTAGTGTGCTTAAAATTCTCTAAATAGATGTAAAGCAATATCACTAAATCCTCCATAGATGTTAATGTTTTCTACATCAATTTTATGTTCATGATTTACAGTTTCAGATTATTCAAAGGACTCTTCTTGGTTTAAAATATTCTGTCTTGTCAAGTTCAGGAGCATTATATCAGTGCTGATGTCAGAGTAACAAGTAAAAACATGCATTTGATGTACCCAAATGTAGTTAAAATATGATGGAACAAGGTGCCAATTTGCTCAAGCCTTCTTAAAATATCTAGCTCTTGTTGGAAGATACCCATGCATAGATTTAGCTCAAATAGAATACAAACTTTAGGCACATTATGGAAGTTTCTATTTTTAATGGAAATATACATATACTTACATCATGCAACCATAAATATAGTGCATGTGAGCATGAAAATACTTGGATGTGATAAATAATAACTGCCAAATAGCATTGAAACAGGTTTTTTTTTTTTGTTTTTTTTGTTTTTTTTTTAATAAGAAATTTCCTGTCAATCCTGGCTTTGTAGAACTTTTAATAACTAAAAGCAGGGGTTTGGTTGAGGCACTGAGAAGCTATAGTCTGTATCTCAGTTTTCTCAATTTGCAGCTTCAGTCCCTTTACATTTTACCGTGGTCTTCACTTCTCTGTGATCTCACTTTTCTCGGCTTATTACCCGTGGTCAACCAAATATATTAAATGGAAAATTCCAGAAGTAAAATTCATGAGTTTTAAATTGCGCGCTGTTCTGAGTAGCGTGATGAAATCTCGCGAGTCCTGCTCCATTGGCCCTGGACGTGAATCATCCCTCCGTCCAGCGTCCCCACGCTGCCTACGCTCCTCGTGCATTAGTCACTTAGCCGACTCGGTTATCAGGTCGACCGTGGAGGTATCACAGTGCTTGTGTTCGACTAACCCTAATTTTACTTAGAGCACCCAAAGTGCGAGAGTAGTGATGTTGGCAATTTGGATATGCCAAAGAGAAGCCAAAAAACACTTGGTTTAAGTGAAAAGATGAAATTTCTTGACTTAAGGAGTAAAAAAAAAATCGTCTGCTGAGGTTGCTAAAATCTCTGGTAAGAATGAATCTTCTATCTGTGAAATAGTGAAGAAAGAAAAAGAAATTTGTGCTGTTTTTGCTGTAGCACCTCAAACTGCAAAAGTCACGGTCACAGCACATGGTAAGTGCTTAGTTAAGATGAAAAAGGAATTAAATTTGTGGGTAGAAGACTTGACATTGTTGTGACTTGATGATCCTCCTTTCGTTGTATAGTCAGAAGCTCATTTGTAGCTTATGCCACATCACAACCTTATGCTACATCACAACCTCCATCAATCACCTCACTTTATTTCGTCAGATTGGCATTGTGTCATCTCACATCACAAGAAGGGTGAGTACAGTACAATAAGATATTTTGAAAGCGAGAGACCACACTCACAACTTGTATTATGCTTTATTCTTATAATTGTTCTATTTTATTACTAGTTATCGTTGTTAATTTCTTACTATGCCTGATATATAAATTAAGCTTTATCATGCATATGTAGTTATTGGAAAAAAAGTAGTATATGCAGGATTTAGTACTACCTGTGATTTTAGACATCCGCTGGGCATTGTGGAACACACCCCCTGCGGATAAGGGGGACTACTGTAATTGGGAAATAACAACACCATGTCAAAGTCAAAGGTTGTGAGAAGTAATTGAACAAATACTTGGAAAGAGCACTTTTAAGGGCTCAATGAATGTTAAATATTATTCTTTTCTGTCGAAATAAGTAACCTTCTAAGAGATAAATAAATTATAACTTGTGGCACTGCTGACATCAATGATTAAATATATTTAAACTGAGCAGTGTTATCAGGATCTTTGCCCTTTGTTATTTATAATAAGTTAATCTTTCAGTTTTGACCTTAAAATGGGAATTCATCTCCTAACATGCCAGATACAAGACTTTCATAAACTGAGAGGAGTTTTGGCTTAATACAAATCAACTAAGAAACAGAAACCAGTATTTTAGGTTTTTCTTTAGTCTTACCTCTGTTAAGCATTTTCCTTAAGTGGACTCTCCTTTATATATGAAAGTGTTTGATAAGTACCATCAAGAGAGAACGATATCTTCTATTTTTAGTAAGCTTCATTGTTTTAAGGGCTTTTACATGCATGTTCTCTTCCAAACTTCCTAGAATTCTTGCCAGATTTTCAGGGCAGAGATTGTGCATTAGTGTGTTAGGATGGCCTAACAAAATATCACAGACTGGGCCAACAAAATTCATTTTCTTACAGTTCTGAAAGCTGAAGTCCAAGATCAAAGTGTCAGCAGATTTAGACTCTCCTAAGGCCTCTCCATGGCTTGCAGATGGCCCCCATCTCCCTGTGTCTTCACATGGACTTTTCTCTGTATTTACATCTTCCTGGTGTCTCTTCTGCTTCTTAAAAGGACAACTGTCATTCTGGTTTAGAGCCACACCCTGATGACCCCATTTAACTTTATCTCCTTGAAGATCCTATTTCCAAATACAGAAACATTGGGGTTAGAGCTTCAATATGTGAATTTTTGGCGGGGACACAATTCAGTCCATAACAGATTGTGATCCATATTTTCTTGGAGAGGACAGTAAGGCCAGAGAGTTTAAAAGATTTATGCAGGGTCACTTGGCTTGTGGACTTTTATTCTCGTATTTTTCCTCATAGTACATCTCACATTCTTTTCTGGAATTACTTCTCCAGAAATGCTTTCTTGAAAGCATGTTTTTATGAAAATAATTTTACGTTCATGGACAAAAGGATACTATTTTAGCCACACTTGAAATCTAAGCTCAATTTCATTGCTTGGTTGTACTTTGTTCTATTGAACTAAACTCACTGTCTTAGATTTCACTATTGTTAATTTTTAAAGGGTCATTTCACAATAGCTTTTGACTAGCTTGAGAAATTAAGGCCTAATTTGTTCAGAAAATCCCTAGCACACAAACCCTTTACCGATAATCACTTAAAAAAGGAAAGAACCTATTATGAAATTTCCGGTAAGGGATGTGATATTAAGAATCCTTCTTGGGCCATAAATTAATTATTTCTTGGTTCCAAATTTTCATTTTTTTTTTGACAGTGGAATTAATAGGGATATCTTGTGAGTATCAAAACAAATGAAATGTCCACTGTGGAATACAGACTCTCAGTTCTTCTGTCCTCTTCAATCTCGCAGTTCATTAGAATTAGCCTCCTTTGATTCATCTCTCTCCCACAAGGCTCAAACATTTTTATATTATTTTGGATAGCAGAATTTGATAATATTTTAGCACTCAAAACATCTTTTAATCAGATATTTTATATTACACTTACACATTTACTCTTGATTCAGTCTATCTTAAAAAAAGATATTTAATACATACTTATTTCTGATTCAAAGTACATTTTACACTGAATATGTTTTCATAGCCAGTACTATAATCATACCAATTTTCTATAGAAAGATTTCTATACAAAAGGCATACCTACCAACTTCCCTTTTCCTACCAACAATTCAAGATCATTACTATAAGGAATTTAATGAATCTATTAATGAATGACATGTGTTTGTTTCTGAATATATACCTTTTTCTCATATGCATGTACCTTTCATAAATGATCATGTCTATTATTTTTTCTCTCAATTTAAACAATTTTTGAATATCTTTATCAAGATTTTAGTTCACATACAATAAAATTCACCTAAAGTGTATAATTCGGTGGATTTTAATTATGCAACCATGACCACAATCTAAGTCTAGAACATTTCACTCCAAAATAAACCCCATATCCATTAGCAGTATTTTTCATTCCTTCCTCCCACTCTCCCAGCTCTAGGCCATCAATAATTTACTTTCTGTCTATATATTGGCCTATTCTGGATGTTTCATATAAATGGAATCTAACAATATGTGGTCCTTTGTGATTGGATTCTTTCACTTAGCATAATTTTTTCTAGGTTCATCTATATTATAGCATGTATCAATACTTCATTTCTTTTAAATAATTTTCTGTTATATGAATACATCACATTTTGTATATTCATTAATTAATGAGCGGTTTTATTATAGTCAGCTCAGCTGCTATAATAAAATGCCACAAACTGGGTGGCTTAAACAACAGAGATTTATTTCTCTCAGTTCTGGAGCCTGGGAAGTCTAAGACCTAGGTACCAGCAGATTTGCTTCCTGGTGAGAGCCCTCTTCCTGGTGTGCCTATGGCCATCTTTGGTTGTATTCTCACATTGCATGTGAGAATATATATATAAACCTGAAAGCTAAGTGACTTAAAACAGCGATATTATTTGCTTACTAACAAATCTACATTAAGCTAGAGTTGGCTTGAGTGGCCTTGGAGGCTGGTAGCTGAAATCCTCTGAAGGACCACTTACTCATTCACTCACATGTGTGGCTGTCTGGGGCTTCTGCTTTGACTCTGGCCACAGTACTTACATGTGACATTTCCATGTAGCTATTGGGCTTCTTCACAGCATGGTGGCTGGGTTCCAGGGTGAGCACTGAGAGAGGGAGGAAGAGCAGGCAGAAGCCATATTGTATTGCATGAACTAGTTTCTGAAGTCATACCACATTCCTTCTTTTATTCTCTATTGGTCAAGTAGCCTAGCCCAGTTCAAGGACAGAGGAAATAGTGTCCATTTCTTGGTGGAAAGATGCAAGAGCATATAAGATCCTGGAAGAGCATATAAAACCAGATATATTGCTTTGGCTAGTTTTGGAAAATACAATCTCCATACCTCACAGTGGTAATATACAAATTTTAGAATGGCAGCATCAAAATCCGAAGAAATGATTGTTAAGGTGGGAATGTCAGGCAGTAAATACACCTCTGTCACAGATACTTAGGCAGTTCTTTCAATAACATTCTACATGGGCCAGTTCTTAAAGGTAGCAGTGAACTTTGGAAGGATTAAGTGAACCAAGCTTTCCGTGCAAAGTCTTGCAAAGTAGAATTTCTTTTTGCAAACTCATTAATCTCAGGATTTGAAGGAAATGTTCTAATAAGTTCCCTTATCATTGCTGCTTAAACTTCTACAGGAATATTGCCATCCAAAATGGTCAAGATGTTGTCAGTGTGGGTTCTTTTTTAAAACTCTGAAACCACCTAATTATAAAATTGATAAAGATTAGACAGTTCTAAAAATGAATGTTCAAAAAAAGTAACATGTTAAGGAAAGTCAGAAAAGGACATGGACTTGAAAGTCACCTAGAATCTATGGAGAAAGAATAATTTTGTGGCAATTGAGTGCCAAGAGTATAGACAGTGTGTTTTATTTATGATGTTTTCAAACTTAAAGTCTAAGTGATTTACATGTGTGATTGTTTTCATTGTCGATATGTGCCTATTGAGAAAGTTACTCATAACTGGGGGAAAAGAATTACTGTAAAATTTTATTGTCACTTTACCAATCAGAAAGTTCTGGTTAGATACATATAGATACATTTAGATATCAAATAGATACATTTGATATTCTTATGCTAACTCTAGTCTAATTCTGGTATGAATTGCTGACTGGAATAGAGTATTAAGTGAATATTGAGTTGCTACAGTCTAGATCCTATCTAGACTGGGTGAGCTATGAGAGCTTGGATATAGTGTGAGTGGAGTTTCTCAGGGTAAGATGATGAGGACATTTAGCCTGGAGGTTGAGAAGAATCATCTTCAAAGTAAAATTAAGTCTTGCCCGAGGCAGATCAAGTATTTCAGAGTAGATAGACTGAGGAGGTCTTCTTTGGGTAAACATATAGCTTTTATCTTGTTTTCATTTGAAATAGGTTATTTTGCACAGTTATCTTTGAAGAGATACTAAGAGCAAACAACATTTCACAATTAAATAATTTACAGGATCTGTCAAAGAAAACTGGATGTCTTAGTAACAGCCAAATGCATTCAAAAGCCTAGAATTCAACTGAATAGATACCACAGTACAGGCTAGTAATGAAGTGACTGTGATTTTAGGTAAAAAGAAAAAAAATCCTTCAGTGAATAGTAAATAATAAAGAAATTAATGCAAATTTCATTTGCTTTATATATGTAGATATGTGTGTCTATATATGTGAATATATATGGGTATGTTTATATAATCTATTTTTATATATAAAATATGTATTTGTACATATATATGCATATACATCTATTTATATATAAAATTTGCAATAGGCAACCATTGATGAGTTTGAAAGGGCAGTGGCATGTCGGATAGTGGGTGTAGATATTCTCACGGGTATTTTCTCCTCCCCATTGAAGCTGGTATTCCTAGAGAAGCATGTGCAAAACTTGACAGTGAGAGAAAAGGAGTGACATGCTTGAGAAATGGTTGAGGCTGACAAGGGCACTGGTTCTTAAACTTTGGCTGCATCAGAATTACTTGGAGGCTTAATGAATGCAGATAGCTGGACCTGACCCCAAGAGTTTCTGATTCAGTAGTTCTAGAAGGGCTGAAGAATTTACATTTCTAACAAGTAATGCTGGTGATGCTGGTCTGGGGACCTGCTCGCTGAGAACCACTGGGCTAGAAAGAGCACAATGAATGAGGTACAGGGTTGGCTAGAGTTGGGCTGGACATAAAGCAGGGAAGATTATAAAGGGTCTTAAAAGATATCTTTGAATTGGGCCTTGAAGTCCATGAGAAGCCTTTGATGCAGCTAGATGCTTTCCATCACTTTAATCTGCAGAGGGGGGATCAATTGCAGAGGGGCAGAACTGAAGGAGACCATTGCAGGAATGGAGGGGAGAAGCTGAGGTGAAGTACTGAAGTGGCAGTGGGGTTGAAGAGAATAGATGGATTTCAGAAATATGGGAGATATTATAGGAAAGGTCTGCACAGGTGATTCTTTAAAAATTTCCTTTCTTAACAGCCGTGTCCCATTATGAAATTCTGTCAGAAATTGGCCAATAGTTCCCAAAGTATGGTCTCCACACCAGCAACATCATATCATTTGGGAACTCATTAGAAATCCACATTTCCAGAAGGTGTAACAATGGGGCCCAATATTCTGTGTTTTAAAAGCCCTCAGGATGACTCTGATCCACATTAAAATTTGAGAGATCTGCCTTAAGCAATTGTGTCCTTAACTGAATACAGAATAAAATGAAATGCCAAAAAAAAAAAAAATCCAAATTAAATTCAAATTAGAATGCAAACCTCCCATGGAATAACCTTGCATTAGGAAATTTAAAAAATAAAATAACACTGTAAATTAATCAAATTCTTTTCAATGTTATCAGTGGCTGATAGCTGGTATTGATAGGGTAGACAGGGCTAAGACCACAGAACAGCAAGACCCTGGCTGCAAAGGTGGGGCACGTGGTTGAACAGAACTCAAAGAAAGTGTTTGTGTCAGTATATTTGTCGCTGTGACTAAAAAAGATGCCACTTTGCTGCCAATCAAGACTTGTATCAAGATTCCTTCCTTCCTTCCTTCCTTCCTTCCTTCCTTCCTTCCTTCCTTCCTTCCTTCCTTCCTTCCTTCCTCCCTCCCTCCCTCCCTCCCTCCCTCCTTTCCTTCCTTCCTTGTACGTTTTTGAAAGGATTCAGAGCTCTGGTTCTTAAATACAAAGGGTTTGGTTTTCATGCATTGCATCACGAGATGGCAGTCTTGTGCCACTTTTCAAGCAGTCAGAAAAGTCTACATTTAGGAGATAAAAAAAGGAGCCTAGGAGTTTGTAAGGATGCCAGCTCATTCATTTCTATCCTATGTGTGGTTTTGACACTCTATTTTTTGGATTTTTTCCATTAATTATGACACTCAAAGTTTTTTGTTCACCGAGAGGCAGAAAGCCAAAGCTTTAATTAAATCCGTGGGGGCATTGCCTTTGCAACTAACATGCGCCAGGCACTTTACATAAATTATTTCATTTAATTCTTATAACATCCCATGAAATAAATATTATTACTTCTCAATTAACACTGAAGAAAACTGAGGGTCAGAGGGGTTTAGCAATGAGCCCAGGACTATCCAGCTGAATGGTAGACCTGAGTTTGGAACCCAGGTTTACTTAATTTGCCAGTAAACTACCACCCTCACTAAATCCTGGAAGAATGTTCATTGGAATTAGTAGTTTTCCAGAAATCTCAGTAAATTATAGTCAGATTCAGCCCCAAGTGCTATAAACAGGAATCATTCATAAAGCTTTAAAATAACTGTTCTCCATATTCCAACATCACAGGTTTCATTGTTTTTATTTGCTGGGATGGCATTTTAGCCTTTGCTAGATTTGTTATCGAAAATAAATCAGTTTAATTAGGACTTAGAAATAAAAAAAAATCTCTGATTCCAATAGGACTTTAAAATTCTTACCCTTCTACTTCAAAGGTCATACATAGAAAGTTATGTGTGATTTTCTCATGGCATACATCACCTTCTATACACCTACATACTATACAGTTGTGTTTACAGATGAAATCATGTACTCTCCAGTGAGTTCAGGAAGACAGGGGCCATGCCTGAGAATCATTTATTTATATTTTTGCCTTAAATTGCCTTTTTTGAGCTTGTGGGTGATCAGAATGTGTGTAATCAGGGTGGAGAAAAATAAATGCAAAATAATCCATGCGAACAAAATAGCAAAACTTATGTAAATTTATATAAAGATGAGATCTATAGCTGTGTCGTGTTGGAGCCTGAGGCAAAAGGAGTTTTTTGATGCCCTCTTAAATTTTGCATGCAGGATGGATGATTCACTTGCCTAACTCTGGACTGAGATCTAGAAATACTCCTAAATGTTTTTTCTGACAGGTTTTCTCAGAATTTAGCCACTAAAAATTTATTGTGCGACTACTATGTGCCAATCACCATGCTCAGTTTTCTAAACAAAATGGTGAGTAAAAATGGACCTAATTTCTGCTCTCCTGGAGCTTACAGAACACACTATGCAAAGTTGGAAAGCACTGTTATGTGGGAAATGGCTATTAGTCACTCACTTCATTATTATAAACAGGAAAAATAGATGGAAACTGATCCATTTAATGGCACTGTAATGGAGCCCTGTTTCTCTGATGAATTTTATAACTTCTGAATATAATTTGTAGATTAAGATCAGAAAGCATTGTGAAAGAAGTTTGATCTGTTGAAATAAACCATTATCCTTAAGTCCTCTTCTTTCATATTCCAGTCAGGAATATTGATATATTTGCATAACTAGGGACACCATGCATTACTTTTCAGTTTCTTAGTGGTTATAAGCATAGGTTTTGGAATGGTCAGATTCTATGAGTTATTAAGAACTGGTATGTTACTGGGATTTGCCTCCCAGCTCTACTATACTAGTAGGGTTACTGGAGAGTTTGTTTTTTTTTTTTTTTTTTACATTTTTGTGCTACTGTTTCCTTATTGGTAAAAGGAAGGTAATAAGAATAAATAAGCTACTCCATGTAAGGTGCTTAGAACAATTCTTGGTACATAGTAAATGCATATATTTATATGTATATCTACTGGTAATAGTAGCAGTAGTTCTGTCACTGGCTCTGTGATTCTGTGTAAATTACTTGGTTTATCTAAGCTACAATTGTTTCGGTTGGCAAATGGAAAAAATATACTACATTATGAGGCTCTTGGGATGGCTGAGAGGATACATGGAAATAGCTTGGCATATAAGTGCTCAAAAATGTTAGCACTCTCTCTTTATAAAAGTTTGTGTCCTTAACTAAAGACCCTTAAAATACAATGTGAACTATAGATGATTTGTTTTGTACACTTCTTGTTCATAGTATCTGGGATTTAACAGATACTCAATAAACCTTTGATGAAAGCATGCAGAAATGAATGAATATTAGAATCATAACAGCTCTTAAGTAGTTGAGGTGCGCATGCAATTTTGAGGTAAATAAAGGTCATTTCGGTGGTGGCAGCAGGTGTTGGGGGTGGTGGTGGTGGTGTGTGTGTGGGCGGGGGGAGAGGGGAAGGTGAGGGGGGTTGGGGGAAAAGAAGTGGGGAGGCAGAGGAAGAGATTATATCCATCTAGGAAAGTGCTGTGGTCTGAATGCTGTGTCCATCCAAAATTTATAAGTTGAAACCCTAACGCCTAGAGTGATAGTATTAGGAGGTGGGTGGGATTGATGCCTTTAGAAAAGAGGCTCCAAAGAGCTAGATTGTCCCATCCAACAAGTATGGACACACTGGGAAGTCAGCTTTCTGTGACCTGAAAGAGGTAGAACCAATTCATACTGGCATCTTGATCTTGGACTTCTAGCCTCCAGAACTGTGCAGAATAAATTTCTATTGTTGCTAAGGCACTGGTCTGTGGCATTTGTCATAGCAACCTAAAAGAACCAAGATAGAAGGTCAATGAGCTGCAACGAATCCAATAAAACTTTTTTGTGCTTTTCTTGCTTGTGTTTAATATAAAGACCACAAAAGAAGCCTTCAAGAAGACAAAGCAGATTTTTTCAAGTGGATTTGGCTATTCCTAGTTCTGTGACTATCAATTTTCCTGACAAATCACCCAAGTCAAGTGAAGTTACTCAAATAGATATCAAGGAGCACAGAATAGTGGGGCTTTCTTTTTCTTTTTTCCTTGATCTTCTCCTCCTTAATCATGTTCTCAGCTTAGCTCACCCTTTTCTTCTCTTTCCACATCTTTTTCAAAAGTTAGAGGAAAAATAACATGTCAGTCAATATTTACTTTGAAGATTAAAAGCTGTAGCTTTTTAGAGTACATCTTTTAAGCTGATGCCATCAGTATGAGCATGCCTGGACTCCCCTACCTTCCATATTTAGAAAAGTTTTGTCGATATTCACTACCAATTGAATCGTATTGAATAATTAACAATAAGAAATAATCAGTTTAGTTGTCAGGAGTTCAAGGTGTGTTTTCATCATCACAACATCAGGACTGTTGATCTAGTGAAAAAAATTAATTATTGTATAGAATTTTGCCTGTGTCTGTTAAATAATCAGCTGTATTAAATTACCTGCTTAAGAAATTAACTGGACTAGAGGATAAGAGTGAGCTTTTGGGTCAGACTACTTGGCTGTGAATCCTGATTACACTGTTTGCCAACCGTGATACTTTTACAGTTTAGTTAAACTTTCTGAGCCTCAGTTCCCTCATCTATAGGGTGGAGATGATAACTTGTCTCCTAGTGCTGCTGTAGAAATTTAATGAAGTAATGTATGTAAAGTGCTCGGCACAGTGTTGGCGTATTACAAGTGCTCAATAAATATTAATCATTGTCATTGGTATTCAACTGATTGGGCATCCAATGGCTGCAGCAACTGATGAAGTCGCTTCTGAGAGGGGGAAAGTCAGAACATACATTTTTTTCTAAGGTTGCTATTTTGAAACTTTAATATTAATGCACTCGATTCAAGATATGAGCTTCAGAAAAATTGGATAGCTGAAGAGGAAAATTACCTAATCACCAATGTGATTTAAAAAGGTTGCTTCAAATTACAACGAATGCTAATACTGAGCTGTGAGGGAATGGGAATATAGATATATCATGCCCTCGATTATTTCCTCTTATTTGTGTCCCACGTACACTTTTTAAAAAATATTAGTAATTTGAAGCCTTTCAGTGTATATATAAGAGAATATATAGTATGCAAAGTATTTTTTGAAACTGGTTGTAACAACTTTTGCAAAAATATCTAGGGTACCATAAGTTTCCAAATAGTAAGATAACGAAGAAACAAATTCAGGGTAAAATATTTTAATGTAGTCATGTCCACCATCAAATAAAAATGCATGGGTATTTGGTTTATGCAGAACAACTAGAGATATTTCTGGCCACTCTATGTAATGTAAATTCATATGAGGAAAAAAATTTGACTACCTACGATTTAGTCAACTCTACTTAGGTCTGTCAAACATATTTCATTATCATTAAGGCTTTCTCTGAAGGGGATCAAGAGCCTTATTCATTTCTCTACTCCATAGATCAAATGTTATTTATTTTATTTTTGTGCACAATTTCAGGATAATCCACCAGTGGTTTTACTATAGAGGAATGATTATCTGTTGAAAGTGACCAGTTCTAAATCTGATTTTTGCATAGATTAGGCACATGCAGAGCTGATTTATCCCCTAAGAGTGTAGAGTCTATGGCTTTTTAAGGGGCTGGTTGGAGACCTGAAAAAAAATTGTTTAACTTTCTCAAAAATGCAAGAAGAAGCTAAAAATTCATAATGGAATAAATGTTAAACATTATAAAACATAACACATCAATTTTAATAATTCTTAAATATATTAGTCCTAAAATTTTATTCAATTTGAAAACTTTTTTTAGGTTAATTTTCTCACCTTGTAGGAATTTCTGTTTGCAGTGATTGCTGATGTAAGTTAAATATATATATAAAGCCAAATAATTTAACAAAGAAAATTATAAAATGGTTAAGAATGTTTATATAGCAAAATTGTTTTTATTGAGGCATTTGGAGCATATTTTCCTATGATTCATTAATATGTGAAAGAGATAACTTTAGAAATAAGAGTGATATGGCCATGTGATAGTCTCAAAATTTTCCGGCCAGGCTTTTATTTTTAGTTTGATAGCTCTCTCTACGTGACCAATATGGTAGTGGTTAAGCACTATGACAGGATTAAAGACTAAAAGCTAAGACAGCAAGCTCCATGTGTGCCTGTCTCATCATTAAATCAACAGAAAATAAGCCAGGTAGCTGCTTTTTAGTCAATAATGTCAGCTTGATGCTGTACTGCTGTAATGGCCTGTCAGCTCTGATTCATCCATATAGAAGATTTGGGGGAAAGAAGGGGAATGCCATTTTAATCATTGTACTGAAAATCGACCTACTCTTTTGCTGTAACCAGACAGGAAAAACTGATGCCCATGTGTTGAACTCTTGAATGGTAAGTAGGATTCAGTTTTCAAAAGAAACATAAAACTGCTCAATGCAATTACCAATCGATTTCAGGGACCTTAATAGTCACCTAGGATCAAGCTGAAGCCTCAGGTTGGGATGTGAAGCCTGCAGAATCCACCAGTGTGCTAAACTTGCACCCTGGAATAAATTGAATTAATTGAGTAATTTTTAAATAATGAAGAAAGCAAACTAAATCGATATTTTCTAACTCTAACAGAAGACAAATAGGAGTCAGTTCATGTAGTCCTAATACTATATCAAAAATTTAGTCTAAGTCCCTGTTTTGTTTTATTTTGCTCACTTTTCTGATGGCTATTTTTGAGTCCTTTCTATCTGCCAGGAACAAAGCTAGGCTCTAGGCATATAGCAGAGAACAAGTCAGATAAGCAAGATGATCTCATTGTTTATGTAAAACGTACCATCTGGTCATTCTAATTGTGATGAGAACAATTAAAGAAGCTACCAGGCAGGTAAGATAGTAAGTAACTGAAGTTTACAATGGATGGTCTGTGATGTCCTCTGGAAGGAAGTGGCACTTAAGCGAGAAATTGAAGGAAGAAGAATAATCCAGCTAATTGATGAGATGGGGAACAACATTACAGGGAGAGGAAGAGCAAGTGCAAAATTTCAGCGGGGAAAATTTACTGCTCTGTCCTTTATGAGTGGCACAGTAAGGAAAGAGCCAGGGAAAAGTAGGGGAGTTTTCCACCTCCCCAATTTAGTAATTCTCTATGATATATTTAACAAATACTGATTAGGAGGCATTTTACTAAGTACTTTTAGGGATCCAAAGATTAAAACATAGTCCTTGCTCTCAAAATTACAGAGAAAAAGGTTTTTTCCGTAGGAAAGTTTTAATCTCTAAATCAAGGGATAAAAATACTGTGGCTTTGTGTATGCTGGTAAGGTATGTCTCAAATTAAACTTCCCCTAAACAAACGTAGAAACAAACAGATCAACTGACAGGCAAAGAACAATGGCTTGTTGGGTTGGATTTTTAAAGCTGTAGATTTGAACCACTCCAAGAAACTGAGCAGTTGCCCCAAGGCATGTAATTATTTTGATCTCATGGCTTTAAAATCTCTTATTTCATCTGCTATGTGACCTGCAGAAGGGGACTTTAATTTTCTTATGTCATTCCTAACATCTGAAAAATGATGGTTTTGGGTAACTCTAGCTGTTGGTTTAAGCTAATTCTGGAACTGAATGATGTGGCCACATAACTATTGACAAATAATTGCATAAAGGAAGGACACAGTCCCCACAGTGCTGTTTTCTTCTTGCTGGCATTTTCTTGGGTAAGTAGGAAGAGTTGACTAGATATAACAGCAAGTGGTATTTGTTAATCTACTACTTTGTCCAAATACTGTGGTAAGCCCCTTCATGCAATTTATATTTTTTAATTCTAAAAAATACTCTACAGTGTAGTTATTTTTTTCTCTCCATTTTGCAGATGAGGAAACTGAAGGTTAGAAAATCCATGGTCATATATCTGGTAAATGGTGGAGCCAGATTTTGACCCCTGGCTTGTGTTCTTTCCATTTTATCTAGGGAAAGACCAGGCAAATAAATAGATGACCTCTAGAGATTTATCTTTTAGGAAGAACTACCTAAATAAGATGTTTATTATAGTTTGGAATGGTTGCTAAAGGAGCCTTTAAAAATAGAATAGATATTAAGCCAGAAGGGGGGAAAACAAAAAAAGAGAGAAATTAGGCAGAACAAGACATTGGCATTTATTGAGTGTATACTTTGTGCTATATGTCATACCATGTATATGCTTTCCTTACCTCTCACTTAAGTCTCCCAACAGACCCTTAGAGGGAAGTGTGGTCATCCTTTCTCAGATGGGGGTATCTGTTCTGATGAAGAAAGCAAAGTCTAGAGGTTTAAGGAACTTGTCCTTTAATAGATAGCTGGTAAGTATCGGAGTTGACATTCAAACTCCCATTTTTTAGAAACTCAAACCTAGGCTAGTTTTAGACAGGAAGATAGATGATTTCTAGATAGTTTTCTAGTTCCTAGTATGAATTTTTTCCTTTGGCCATCTATGTTTTAATTTTTTTTTTTTTAAATTTCTTCATCCATATTTTTCACATACAGAAAACATTTCTTTTTTTATCCTTTCAATTAAAATGATTTTTTAAATTTTTATTTTTATTATACTGATATTGGTTAACAAAGTCCAGTAAGTTTCAGGCGTATAATTCAACAGTTAGGTGCGCGCACACACACACACACACACACACACACACACACACACACACACTGCATTGTGTGTTCACCACCCATAGATTTCTTTCTGTCACCACATATTTGACTCCTTTTACCCCAAGAAAACGTTGTTGATATATATTTTCTTTCCTTAACTCTTTGCTTAGTTTATTTTAATATTATCCTTTTTCGCCTTGATTTTTCCCTTTGCTGTCTATGACCAAAGGCTGACTGAGTTAACAATCCTCTAGTTAACATATTAAATAGATTTTATCCCTCCTCTAATGTTGGGGCAACTAATTATTAGCCCCATCTGGGAGCAAGGTAAGTTGACCTCAGATAGATCAACAGAGCCCTTCAAAGAGAAAATGAAGAAGTGGGGTGTCTCCCAACTCCCTCAGCTTTGAGCCAATATGATATAATTGCCTGAGAACAAGGACTCAAGTACTTGGAGTCTTCACAGATACAGAGCCTCAGAAATAATCATTATAGCAAATCAGGGCTCATGAATATGCAGCTTATTTCTTCTTAGAGACATTTGAGTTATCGAAATTAAAAATACAAAATTATGGATTGCAAAGCAAGCGACAGAGATTTTTTTTTTAAATTTTAACAATTGAAAATATCACTGGAAATGAAGTCTTCCTGCCAATATGAAGCACATAATAATCATGCCAGGGAAATTATGTTTTTCTAAATGCTTGTTTTAAATAGATTTTTCCCTAAATTCTGTTTAAAGATAGACTACAGAAGCTTTAACTCACATGATTTTTCTTTTTGTGGGTTTTAGTTTCAAAGTTATTCATTTTGAGGACAGAGTCTAATACCATCGCATTCGGAAGCTGTTCCCTACAGCTTCAAAAGCCCTGGAATAAAGCCACCTGATTTTTATGCCTTTTCCCTTCAGAGGCCCCCTCCTTTACCTCAGGATCTCCTTGGATGTTCCTTAGCCTCGTTTGCAAAAAAACGTCCATTTTTGTAGGCTTGATCTGCCAGGCTCTACCTCATGCATTAGACCAGATCTCTTTCCTTCCTAGTCCATTAAAATGGCTCATTTCATGCCCTCTTTTTTTTTAATTATTAATTTTATTATTTATGTCACAAACATGTACACAGCACTTACTATGTGCCAGGCATGTTCCAACTAAAAACTTATGCAATTCTTATAACAACCCTATGAGGTTATTATACCCATTGCACAAATAAAAAACTTAGGTATAGAGATGAAATAACTTATCCAGAGTCACATCCCTAGTAAGTTGTGGAACCAGGATTTAGGATCTTTCAAGGCAATATGGTTAATATAGGTTTATATATTATCATTTAATAATTTTTTGTGTTATTGTTACCGTTTTACAAGTCAGATTTGCAAACCCTATTTTTAAATGTCTGGGCTTGCAAGACCAGGTTGCTACCATGTGGTTAAAATTGCCTTGATCACATGGATTCAACTACTAAATGTAAGAATATCTAACTAAAATGGCTCTTTTAAAAATGGTGTGTGTGTATTTGCGCGCCCTTGCGAGAGAGAGTGAGAGAGAGAGAGAGAGAGAGAGAGAGAGAGAGAGAGAGAGAGAGAGAAAATGAGAATAAATATACCAAAGCACAGAGTTACAGAGGAGAGTTTGTAAACATATAGCAGGTGCTTTTCCATTTCTCTGTCCAGTGACCATGACAGAATTGCTAATTGTTGAAGCATCCTTTCCAATGACCTTGGGATGAGACCTCAGGATCTTTACATAGCACCTGAAGCAGCCTCTATCAAGTAATAGGAAGTACCATTTGGCATAAAATCTCGTATTTATTAGTATGGAGCAAGCTTAAATTAACAATAGCAACAAACCAAGGCTTTGGACCACCAGGCTGGGAAGCTGGTACTGAGATACAATAATGAGACAGAGATGATTTTCATCTATAGGGATGAAACAAAGGAAGGGGTGGGAATGTGGTATGAATAGAGCAATTTAAGTGAAGCAAGTTCTAAAACCAAAAGACAATGTGAAGGGTCGAGTCTCAAGGGGGTGGGCCATGCAGAGAGGCAATAACCAAGCCTGAAGTGAAAGGGGTGTCCTCTGTGGAGGGTGGGGGGGTGGGGGGTACAATGGTTGGGATGGGATTGGGCAGGTTTGGGAGGGGAAAAGGGGCTGAAGTTGAAAAGATTTCCTTGAGGCTTTGCAGTGTTACTTTCGCTCAAAACATATGCACCTCAAAGCCTTTTCCAAATGCTCTCCATTTACCTACACAAAACAATTTGACATTTGCTATTTTGAATGCATAGGTTGGCACATCTGCCATGCTTTTTGCATTCCTATGTGGGCCTCTGCAATTTATAAATAGCCACATTTTTTAACAAAAAGACAACAGAGACAAGAACAGGATGGCATGCTTCTCCTTGAACCCTTGTTTCTTATAATGCAGTAATCTTAACCCTGTTTTACTTTTATTGCCTGCTAATGACTCCAGCTGAGCTTGAAATGACTGCAAATCCCAGACTGTCCAGGCTATCTTAGGGCCAGTTGAGAACTTCCTCCTCTGCTTTCTGCTTTTTCACTACCTGTTGGAGAACCAGTTGAATTTCATGTTCAGACTGACCACTGAGTAGAAAGGTAGCTGGAGACTATATAGTTCTGCTAAAATTGTATACTGGCCTATAAAAGAAATTTGTTGGATCACAAGGTCAAGGATATTGGCTTTATAATTTTTTTCACAAAAGCTCTGATTCCTTTTCTTGGGTGGGTGTGATGCTAGTGCAACAGAAACAGAAAAGTCACAAAACCTAGATATTTGCCCAGGTAGCTACTGAGTCTTGACCTTTAGCTGACACATAAACACATAGACACAGATGGCTGGGATTGCTACTTTCGCATTTCCAGCATTATCTCCACCCCTTTCCTACCCGTCTGCTGCCACTTGCACAAAAAGAAACATGAACCTTCATGGAACTGAAAGGGAAGACAGGATCAGACCCTGTACTGGACCAAATTGCTTAGCAGGTAGTCACAGGTTAAGAGAAGAAACCCTGCCTCTTCTATATGAGCCAATGAATAGAGATAGGTGGAGCTGTAAGTCTTTTTGGTCAAAGGTAATCTGAACTCCTTTACTTAAAATCAGGTTTACTTCACAATGACCAACCAAAGTTGAGTGTTTAAGACCATTATCTAGATAATTTAGACAATAGGAAGGAACCTAATTTTGCTTCAGTTAATCTAATTTTGCTGAATAAAATAGTAAAATTTTTGACCTGTGTTATGAAGGTAGTTACCTCAATTTCTGACTTTTATTGGGTCCAGGGAGAATAGACTAAACCCTTTCTTGACAAGGTGAATGCAATAATAAAAGATTGAAGTTCTTGGAGGTAATGTACTCATTCTTTCATTCCTGATATAAAATTTCCCACTTACTGTATTAGTTTCCTACAGCTACCATAACAAGATACCCTAAACTGGATAGCTTAAACAACAGAAATTTGCTGTCTCACAATTTTGGAGCTCAAGATCAAGATGTTGGTGGAATTGGTTGTCTCTGAAGTTGTGAAGGAGAATCTGTTTCTGCCTTTTGCTTAGCTTCTGGTGGTTTTCTGGCAATCTTTTGTACTCCGTGACTTGTAGAAGCATCACCCCAATGACTACCTTCGTCTTTACCTAGACTTCTTGTGTGTGCCAACCTCCAAATTTTCTCTTTTTGTAAGGATACTAGTCAGATTAGAGCCCACGCTAATAGCCTCATATTAAATGGATTACCTCTGTAAAGCCCCTATCTCTACATAAGGTCACATTCTAAGGTATTGGAGGGGGATGTTAGAACTTAAATGAATTTTTGAAGGACACAATTAAATCCATAATACTCAAATATATTGTGTGGATCCCTGATATACACACTAAATATATAACTATAAAATCATTATCGTATGATCAAAATTCCATTGCCTTCATTAAGAGAGTTTAGTTGAATGAGCTTTTCAAATGTATTTTTCTTTTCCTAACTTGAAATGAGAGAGTCAGAATTTATCAATATCTCTCCAGCATTGTGTTGGAGCTGTGCAGTAATCCTTTTTCCTAACTGGAAAATAGAACTGGATGGACAGCTGGCTTCAGAGTTTGCATGAGAAGTACATAATCCTACTTATGTAACCCATCATGCTTGCAAAATCTGCACTGCAGTTTTTGAGAGGGAATGAGATGTTTGGAAATAAAATCTGCTGTGTAGGAGTGGAAAATTTATCCATTCTTCACATTATTTTTGTTTATATTTTTATTTTGCATTCTCACGTAGTATGTATTTTTGCTTGAGTGCTTGCCTTTGCTGTACATGTCAGGAATTCAGAAAAAGTGAGTTATGTTGCTAGGTCTATTGACCTTTTTTTGCGATGTGCAAGTTGTTTAACTCCTCAAGGATTACGATTTCTTAAGTCTAGAGTCAGTCAAACTAGATTGAGATGGGATGAGGAAAGGATGCATTAGGAAGGACTTGGTATGCCTCTCTTAACAGTGTGAGGATTCATTGTTTAATTTGTGGTTCTGAAAACAGAGTTATTATATCTATGTGCTTGGCATGTTTTTTTGCTTTTTTGTTTGTTTTTGTTTTTAATCAGCTCAGCAACACTTTCTCCCTGTTTCTCATTTACAATACTGCTCTCCCTTCTTTTGTAGGAAATGTTATTTCTTCAGTACAAGTGGTTCTGTTGGGAGTGCCACTGATATTAACTTACTTCTTTGAGCATTGGCCAATCATATTACCCTATCAAATGGGGATCAATGATTGGACAGAGAGTGGGCATATGAACAAGTGAGCCAATCAAGAACCTTCCCTAGGATTTTAAATACTAGTAAGGAGGGGTTGGGAAAAAGAAGCTTTTACTTCTCTGGGCTTACTAAACTGGTTGACTTTTCTGAAGTCATAGCCTGCTTAACATTTTATGATAAGCCTCTGTGTTATAGGGAAAAAAGACCACAAAAGCACACAGAGAGAAGGAGGAGAGAATGAAATTATTATTTGAATTCTTAAAGAAAGTCAATTTCATGTCCGAAGTTTTAAGTTTCTTGACTCGATAAAGTTGATTAAGCTCGTTTCAACTGGCATTCTGTTAATTGTAACAGAAATAGTCTTTTTTTTTTCTAATATAGTCCATAAAAAGAAAGAGCAATAATATATTAAAAGTTCAAGGTATCTGTTTATACTGGCACGGAACACTTTCTGCAAAGTAGCAATTTTTTTCGAAGATATTGGGAAATAATGTATTTTTATAATCTTATTTTCATAATTGAAGCTAACTTAATGGAGTTACTCGTCTTTCCTATTATTACCTATGATTTTACTGCTTAATTTATCCTTGTGTCTCCCCATAATTTGAGGGGACCTTCAGATTAGTATCTAGGGCTCTTGGAAGCCTTCTGAAAGAAAGTCTTTAAGCTTATGCTATACAGTATCTGAAATGCTTCTTTTCTACTTATACTTTAAAAGTAGCTGAAATATCAACTTCCTTGTGAAGTCTTCTCTGAGTTACTTAGTTAGAAATGGATCTCTACCTGTGGTTTTTGAAGGTTGCTATAGTTACACCCTCTAGATTCTCCTGATTTTGGAGCCCAGGTGTTCATTAGGGTTCTCAAATCAAATACAAGATGCCCAGTTAAATTTGAATTTCAGATATATAGAAAATACCTTTAATGTAAAAATATGTATCAAATATTTCATGGAACACTCATACTAAAAAAATTTATTATTTACCTGAAATTCAAATTTAACTTGGTGTCCAGTATTTTTATTTGCTAAATCTGGCAACCTAGTCTATTTAGGTTAACCCAGGGTCCATTCTTAAAATGACTGATTGGGTGTTGTAGGTGCTTGACTTCCTACTGTTGTAAACCTGGAATCATTCTTTAGCACAATCTTACAGAAAAGGGAATGTTATCTCTTTTCTTTTTAACTTTTTACCTTTACCTTTGTCCCTAACCACATGTAAATTGGCTTGAGTAATCTTCAAGCTATTTTCCGGTCACACTGTCATTGCCATATATCATAATAAAAATAGTAGCTGCTAATTATTTAGGCTGTTACTGTATGCCAGGCATATTGCTGAATGCTTTAGATGTATTATGTATTATCTCATTTAATTCTCATAGGAATAGTAGGTAATATAGTTATCATCTTATTTTAGAGGTGAAGAGAGGGCTGAGGTTCATAAAGCTTAGATGACTTCTCTAAGAATAAGTGATAGAAGGAACAGTAGAACAGTAGTATCCCAGCTTTTCCTAGACAGAGTTTTGTTGAAAATGTAGGAAGAACAGGCTGTGCAGTTATTCCATTGTGTCTTATGTGAATGTATTGATGTTTTCTTTTTCCAAGATCTTTGGAATTTTATTAAGTTTGGCCACGAAAAAATTTCAGGTTTCCAAGTCCCTAATCTTTGTACCTTCGTGGTACTGTACCAACTCTCCTCTGTTAGTTGTACATCTTTGCAGGCTTGTTGGACAAATTAGAATTACAAAATAGCAGAAAGCTGGCAAACCCAGGAGATATTGACTTGTACTTCATTCTTCTGCAGAACAATGTCAGGTGGTTCTATTTTGCAGATCTAAACATGGAAGACTCACTGTTTTCATTCCTCAAGGCAATTGATTGACCTGCAGCTGAAGTTTGTTTATACAGCTACTCAGTCTCAGTCCAGAATTAGGTAAAAGATTATTATTACCTTTACTTTTTTTCTTAGAAAAGAATCCACAGAATTCTAGAAGTGGAATGATTACAACATTTGGAGATCCCTGTAAAAACAAATGTCGTCACTCAGCATTTTTTAAGATCCCTAGTATGACTTTTTTTCTTATTTCAGTTCTTTAAGGGAAAAGAAAAATGCAGTTTTCACTTTTTAACGACTCATAAACTAAGGTCATTCTCTGAGTCTAGATTGTGTGTGTGTGTGTGTGTGTGTGTGTGTGTGTGTGTGTGTGTGTGTGTGTGTGTGTGTGTTTATGTCATCCCTTAAAAGACGCTCATAGGGCCTACTGTGTGATAATAATTTGCTAGCCATATCTCTTTCCCCGAATCTTGACACTTATTCTACAATTTGTGATTGTAATTAAAATGGGGAAATAGAAGAGGTCAGGAAGTCTTCAAGCAAAGGGATGTTAAACTACACCCAAATGAGTGGAAAAAGTGGACCTCTTTATAATCATGGACATGTTATGTCTCTTTATGTTGAATAACCAAAGCTAATATGAATATGTTCCTGCTTTGGGAGACCTGCTGCAAAAAAGGCTAAAGGTAGCTCAGGTTCTGGCCTTAGTCTCCTGTGTGACTTTGAACAATTCAGGGAACATCACTGGATTTCAGTTTTATCATTTCTGAAGAGATGTCTCTGGTAAAGGTGGTTATGGTAAAAGTACTGGACACAGAGGTAAATACATGAGGAGTGAAATTCAAGTGTGAAGGGTAGTGAATAAGCTACAGCTGTTCATGGGGAAGGTTGGGGCTGAGGGAAAGTGTGGAGTGGGAGTTGAGGCCCTGAGAGGGAGCAGTTCTAGGGGGACTTAGAAGTGAGAACAGAAGGAGCATGAGGTTGAGGAGGGGTGGTTTTAGAATAGATAAGCAGGAAGGGAGAATGTCAGCCATACCAGACTGAACAGGTTGCCAGTTGAGATACTGTGCTGGTCAGTGTCTGATGAGTTAGGTGTAAACTACCTAATAATGATTGTTCATTATACTTGCATCTGCCTCAATATGTCACATGGTGTGGTATGTGTAGAGATAGTAAAAAGAAATATGTAAAACAATGCCCTTAAACATTTGGGAAGTATTGGGCTATGTGTAATTATATTGAACAGTTGTCACTATTCAATATAGAAATGTCATTCATGTGCTATCTCATTTAATCCCGTGATACTTGCTGTGAGGGTGGATCTTAGTCTTTACATTTTATAGATAAAGAAATTGAGGCTCAGTGACATTCAGTATTGCTCAAGGACACGTAGTTGGATTTGAACCCAGATTTTTGGAATAAGTCCAGGCTTTAAGGAATGCGTCCAGTTCTAATATTCTGTTCTGCCTCTCCCTGTTTCCTAGACTGCTGCCAATTACTGAAGAGAAAAAAATTCTTAATGATGAAGGTCAACTCATAGGCTACATGTTCCTTGTCATTCATTTTATGAACTTTCAAATCAAAAGTATGCAAATCAAAATGACTTGCCTATCTTTATTTTTGGCAGTTTCTTCACAGTTATTTCAAGTAACCTAATTCTCTTCATCTTTCTTTCTTTCTCTTTCTTTCTTTCTTTCTTTCTTTCTTTCTTTCTTTCTTTCTTTCTTTCTTTTTTACATTCAAGTAATAAGAGTGCAGGTTGGAAGAATTAAAGAATGACTAAAATAGAACTTGACTTTGTGTGGTGGAATGTGCTCAAGTTTTGGAGTTAAAAGGCATGAATTTCAGAATTTTGGTGCTACCGGTAGCTTGCTGTGATTGTAGTTAATATATTTAAATTCTCAAAGTCACAGTTTATTCCAATGTGTAATAATAATATTGATAATAATACTACCTCATACCATTGTTGAAAAGAAAAAGAAAAGATATTTGTGACAGCATTTTACAAGGCACTTATAGCTAGAATGCCTTATATTGTGTTGGTCATTGAGTGATTATTAGATCTTTCTTTTAGAGCAAAACAGAATTTTGATATTCATTGTATTTGCTTGGTCAACGCCTACTATTACACTGTTGATTTGAATTGCAATTCTAGTATGACTGTCTCTTTCTAATGAATGAATGCAAAGATTGCCAAAAATTTACTGAACTGCATGGATATAGCCTAGGTTAGGAGAGTTTAATATAATAAAAACTGTTTCATCAGGCACTACTTGGTCAAATATATGGTGATGGAAGGAGATTTGACTTTGGGGGGTGAACACACAATGCAATAAACAGATGATATATTATTGAATTATACACTTGAAACCTATATAATTTTGTCACCCCAATGTCACCCCAATAAATTTAATTTAAAAAATTCTGTAATCTGAGGCTTCTAATATCCCACCAATATTCAACCGAATCTGCTACACCAGAAACTACTAGTTAATTAATAAATGGTTATTGAGTGTTTGCTCATGATAGAACATATTTGTGGAATTGAACATGAAATTTCCAGAAGTAAGGGCTACTATACATGGCCGTATAATATAGCTCAAGAGGTATCATTCACATAGAGTAGGATGACATGCTACTCTTTGAAGGTATGCAATGTGGTGGCCTATTTGAAGTAGAGATATATATTTGTCTAGTTTAGCAATTAAAGTTCAAAAAAATTTCAAGTTATGTCCCACAGGGATTTTGAAAACAATAATTTGTATCTGGAAGTTCATTTCAAGGGAAATTCAAACATTTTGACCCAGAATTATGTGGTAGGGATTTTATAGCCTGACATGAAAGAATTCAAAAGCAATACTGTATTTCAGATTCTTTAGAACTCTCATTTCATAGACCAATAAAAGATTTTACCTTGAAAGGACTTAGAAAAATGAAAAAAAAATGCTTGCCTAAACTTTCTCAAAAGTCTAAATCTAAGTATAGTGTGATTATTCTCTTCGTAAGGCAAGAAAAGAAACCAGAAATATTTCTAAAAACTTCAAAACTGTAGCATTGAATTCTACTCTCTTCCAGATCTGACATCTTTTAACATGTAAAATTATTGACAAGTTGGTTTATTATTTACAATTAAGTAAAAAAGATACTCATATTGAGTAATAGAGGTAAATAACTGCAATTTTATTTTTTAAGATAATTGCCCATCACTCAGTTATTTCAGATTTAAACCTAATTAAAGATGTAGTTAATTATATCTGTAATATTCCAATACAAATATTTAATTATTTTACTGATTGCAAGTTATATTTTTTCCCCTGTTGAAAAGCAATGACTTAGAGTTTTAAAATTAGCTTAAGAGGAGCAACATTAGATATGAAAAATTTCTCTGCCTTATGAAAAATAGTTTAAGAATCATGTGCCTATGGCAATTTAGCAATTGAATTAAGTAAAATTATCAAAAGAAAGCAATAGAAACATTACATGTAATGAATGATTTGTTTGATCGTAAATTACAAAAGTTTCTAGGAACTGAAAGTATAGAAAGTGAATAGAATGGAGTTGTGAAAAAATAATGGACTGATAGTGAAAAAGCAAAAACAGAAACAAAAACTAAAAACCAAACCCCAAACTAGATTATCCTGCTAGCCTCACTTCACCTTTGTGTGTATGGAAGGTGGGGATGTAATGTCTAGTTCATCTGGCAATATTTGATCTACAAACTCAGCTTCAAGTCCTCAACACAACTTTTCGAAGAGTATAAAACCTCCAGTTTCTTTCTTTTAGTCTGTACAGTGTAGCAAATTACTGTTTTGAAGAATCTTTATCAAATGAATGGGCAACCAGTCCATTGATTTGAACATTTCCAACCTTGTATAGTCACTGTGGTCAGATATTAAACATAGTCATTATAGGTAATGAAGCTAACTTTTAAATTATTTTTAAAATGAAAACTTACATAATTAAATGGTTATTATTTCATTAAAAGCTATTCCATTATCCAGTTATTCTAGTATAGAGCAAAACAGCTTTAGAATATTATTTGAAAAGACCTTGGTGATCAAGTCATTCAGGTGCTGAGTTGACTGATAAAGCTAGATATGTGGAGGCCTAGTTGCCCAAGGTCACCAGAGTAATAATTAAAGCCCAGTTCACCTCTTTTGAAATTGCTTTCAGAAACAGAAGAAAACCATTCAGTAGAGACAAACAGTTTTCAACAAAATGGAATGAAACATTTTAATCAGCACTTCACTTGTGAGACTTACAAATTCTTTGGAGCTTAAATTATTTTTGTTATAGAAATTTTCAAACATTTACAGAAGAAGAGAGAAAAATATAATGGGCCCTAATGTACTTATCATCCAGCTTCCATATTTAAACAGTTAGCCTTATTTCCCATCCCTGTTCTACTACTACTATTGGTGGCAGTGGTGCTGTTTTTGCTGGAATATTTCATCCTTTAAAACAAATACCAAATATTGTGTTATCTATCTTAAGTTACTAGTTTATAATGCATCTCTAACATATAAGAGCATATGTTAGCATAATCACAATGCTATTCTCATACTTAAAAATTAAAAATTTCTTATTATCTAATACCCAGTCCATATTCAAGTTTCCCTGATTATTTCAAAAAAAATGTTTTTTTTTTAAATTAGTTTGTTTGATTCAGAGTTCAAGCAAGGTGTGTACATTACATTTGGTTTTTATATTCTTAACTCATTTAATATACAATAGTCTCTCCTTTTAAAATTTTTGTTAAAGAATGCTAATGCTATCTATTTATTGAATAAACCAAGTTAATTTTCCAGAAGGATATACTAGATTTTGGATACAGCCGATTGTTTTTTTCTGGTGTTTAACTTTTTCTCTAAACCTCCACATTTTTTGTAAATAGGAAGTTAGAACTGGAGACTTGATTAAATTTAGGTTCTTTTTTTTTTTTTCTTCATCTTCTTTTTTAGAGCAAGTGTTGTTTACTTCTTATTGCATCACATGAGGAGACACATAATTTTGAAGATTCTACTTTTAGGTGATATCAGCCATATTTCCTTAAAAAGCTTATCAAATTTCACCTATGATGATTATTGCTCCGATCCATTATTTTGTTAGGGGTTGCAAAATAGTGATTTTTCTAAGTTTATCACTTTTTCTACATTTATTAGCTAGAATAGTTCAGTAAAAGACTTTTCCCTCAGCAATGTTTGGCTTTTCTGAAATATAATTCATGCATAAAGTTGGGCTAAATGCTTGATTTATTATTCCTTTTGCCCATTTTTAGAGTACAGGTTGGTGATATAGCAAATTCCAGTGGTGATGGATGAGTTGCTTATTTTCAGTATAGTTTTTCAAATATTTTAATCAGATGCTATTAGTCCTTTTTGATGCTTAAAATGTTCCATTGTAGACCACTAGGAGTCTCTTTGGGTTGGCTGTTGAGTCCTTTTTGATATTTTGTTCTCTGGCACAGCAAAAACACTACATAAAGAAAAAGACAAAATTTGTGCCACAGACATTCAGAAGAATATAGTGTAGGCTCCAAAGACAATTTATAAAGAGAGATAATTTTCTCTTTTTGAATTAAGACAACAATGTTGGAATAACTATTGAGAGTTACTCATCTGAAGTGGATAACAATCATGCGTATATATTTTTTGAGATATTTAGTCTTAAAATCCCAACCACTCACATTATTTTATAGGCATACCTTAAAGTGTAACATTCATTTTAAACCAAGTTGATGCAGAATTTCAGAATATTATGGTACATAATGTTCATTAACTATCCTTTTCAGGTGCTGAGGATCCAGAGATGAAAAACAACACAGGATAGGTGTAGTGACTCAATATGTTGGGGTGATTATAAATTTCCAAAGGAAAGCCAGTTTGATTTCTGTAAAAGGGCGGAGAGCACAGTGATGACAAGTTCAAGTGTAGAATTCAGGGGAAAGTGCATCATGACTCCTCCAAACCTGGCTCTGAGGTCTTCCAAAGTCACTATTCTTTTCAAGCGTCAGCTTCCTTATCTGTGAAACAGGGTGATAATGCTGATTCCATCATGTAGAAATTAGTATGTAACAAAATAATTGTAAAGCATTTCACACAGGACATACATTAGTGACTGGAGAGAGCAACGTTTGGTAAAGATATCTGAATGGGGTTGATAGTGGCAGGGAGGTAAGTTCATTATGGGTGTATGTGTGTGTGTGTGTGAGCCATCTACTGTTTTTTTAAGTCTAAAATTTATTAATATCCACATTTTAGGATTCTATTCTCATAAAATTTCTGAGTCAGAAGGGATTTTAGAGGACATTTATCTAACCCCCATTTTACATTTAGGAAATTATAGATCAGTGAATATAGTGACTTGCGATAATATCATTGCCATGCAACCACTACATGCAAGAGGTAAGACCAGAACGGCACAGTCCAACAGAAATATAGTAGAAACTACAAATGCGATTTAAAATTTTCTAGTATGTATATTTTACATACACAGAACGTTTCAATTCAGAGTAGCAACATTGTGGATACTCAGTATTGGATAGGTCCAAACTCAGTTCTCCTAATTCTCAAATTTAGGCATTCTTTGCTACAGAACATGACCTTCTTATTATTTTCCATGTCAGAAATAATTGCCGTGGAACATACACAAACAAACCATTGGTAACAAAACAAAACGTTACCAATGGTTGTAATGCATTTTGGGGAAGAAAATCTTCTAGATAATCCTTTCCCAGTGACTTACCACTGCTGGAAACTCTGCCAGTGGCATACCAATGGACAATTTGAAATGAGGACACTTTTTTAGACACACAGTGCTAATTGCAATCATAGAGATTTATATTTTTCTGAGAACAAGGTTTTTGGCTAAAAATTCTTTCAAAAGGTACAATGTTAGAGGAGATAAATTTAGTGGGTCATCCCTTGGAGATGCACAGGTTTTTACAATATGCATTAGCCTCATTCTTGTCTTCATCATATCTTTTATATTTTAATCTCCCATCAGCCCATGAACTGCTTTTTTAAAATGCCATCATTTAAAAATTAAAAATAAAATTAAAGTATACATAACTTTAAGAATCAAATAATTTCTCAAGATTTCTTTTAAAAAAATAAGTCACTTCCCTATTTCCCACTTTCCCCTACCCCTGATCCTCCAGAGGTAAATACTTCCAACTCTTCCATCTATTTCTTTTGATATGTATCTCCAAAATTCTAAATAATGGGCTTTTAGAGTTATATCTTGATTTTTCAGTTTTAGTCACATTTTTTGGTGATCTATCTGCTATGGAAGATAAAGATTTAGCTTTATTTCACCTTCCCCCTCCCTCTCCCACCCAATGCAGTTATTTCATAATTTTCATTTAAAAATTCAGTATTCAGCAATATGATTGTTGTCTATAAAATTATTCATGCCTTCATCATGTGGTATATAATTATTTTTGTTTCTTTCCCAAGCTTTCTTTCCTGATGAAATTAATAATCTTGTTATTTAGATTTTTCAGATATGTATTCAACCTGAAACTCACCTGAGAAGTGCAGCTTAAGCTTTTGCTTGCAAGATGAGTAGATGAGAAGTAGTTGAAGGAAGTGGTGTGAAGAGGAAATACATATAAGAGACAAGAATATGTGCAAAGGCCCTGTGGCTAGAGGACAATGGTAGAAGAGAAACCATGAGGTGGTCAATGTGAGTAGAATTTAGAGATTAAGGGAGAGAGGTGAAATAAACTGCTGGAGAGGTATGAAGGGGTCAAGCCATGCATGGTGTATAGGCAATATTAATGGTTTGGTATCGATCTTGATTATAGTTTAAAGAAATTCACATAAGGGAGCATTCTAGCAAGGGAGAGAGATGGCTGATTTTAAACCCTCCTCTTCATTCTGTGCATTCCTTTATATTTTTTTAAAAAACATTCTATTTTTATTAAGTTAGTTAACTATTTTCTGTTGTTGGCAACCAGTGAAGCTTAACTGAATTCAGGAGCTCCATTGCATATGCATTCTGGTCTCAGAAATCAGTTGGACTGGAATTCTTTGTACTAGATCCTGTTTTGTTCTGTTGCCTGTATATTGCCTAGAGCTACAAATACATTCTTCATAAGATTCTTTTGCATTTGTAGCAAATAGTTGTTTTCGATTCTCTTTAATAGTTGTTGTTGCATTCAAATCAATTCACAGCTGTCATTTTTCAGATACAGTTCTCAAGTTAAACTTCTTTTCAATCATATTTTTTGCTATGTCAAAAAGAACTTTAATTTGTTTCTGGCGTGTTATCTCTTTTAAGTCCTAAGAAATCCAGGAGTGACAATCGTCAGTGTTAAGATTCAGCTGGAATTCATTTGTTGTCTTATTTCCATTCATTAAAAAATTTTAATTTATTTGTGAAAAGAGTAAAACTTCATGATGCATGAGTATCCCATTCTTTTCTTCCCTACTACTTGAACCAGAAAATTTTGTTCTTGCCCACACTGTCTTGTCTCTTTTTACCTATTACAATGATCAGATCAATTGGTGAACCAGAGGTGGGAAGGGGGATTTTTTCAAAAAGAGCTGAGAGGTACTACAAATGAAATATGCCAAAAAAAAATAAGTGCTGGCACAAAAGAGAGTTTGGAAGAGGAATGATAAAAAAGCGTGAATATGGGATTATTGTGTAATTAAAATTTTTTTTTTCAGAAAATGAAGACCGAGGAGGGAGGAGAACAATTTTGGGCAATTAACATGAAAATTGAGGTGGAGAGAAATGAGAAATGATTTTTCAGATGTGATCCAATTAGGTTTTTTTTTTTTAAGTTTATATAATAAATTGAGGGGTCAGAATTCCTTTTTTTATTTCTTTGAGTAATACACTACTGTGATTCTGGGCCCTATGGAGACCCACTTATAACTGAGTAATATATTTGTACTAAGATTGGGTCGTAGCAAATGGAGCTTCAAATTGTTTTCTGTAAATAAGCATCCCAATGACAGAGTTCTTTGAGAATATGAAGAAATAGGCTCTGGACATGGTCTGGAGGAGAGAGCAATAGAAGTAGATGATTTTTCTGCATAAAAATTATGGGCATTTGATTTCTGACAGGGTATTTCAAGGGATTAAGGAACTAGGGAGATGTGGAGAGTCAAATAACATGGTGAGAGAGCCCAGGACTTTAAAACAAAACACGGCCATTGAAAAATTTCCAGTGACAAAGATGGCTTTGAACAATTTAATAACGGGATGTGTCAGATTTGGAACTGTTTGCTTTTTTCTGTGTGCTGTGAGCGACTTCTCTTTTGTCATGTCCAACACTGCTCTCTGGGAGTCATACTTTGGGAAATATTTGGTTAACATAAAGAAAAAGATAGCCATGGAAGGCTAGGGTGAGTGCGAATGAAACTTCTGTGGGATCTCAAATAAGACTGAATGGTAATAATGAGGATATAAGTTCTAAAAAATCTATACAAATCTTGATAGAGCATTATGGACTAGGGGCATGCGTATTGGAGACATATTTCTATAAAAGTGGAAGCAGACAAAAATACTGCAGCTTTTCTCTCATTATATTTATTTAGATGGTTTTTATTTTTTGACTAAGGTGAAAATCCTCCATCATCAGCCACTCAAGAAAGAATTTGCAAAGGTGTGCTTTCTATCTAGAAAGAAGTGATATTTGAGTTCAAACAAACAAACAAAAACAACTTGGTTCTACTTCTAACAGCAAAGTTGGCAAAATCACAAGACAACTAATTTTTATGGGGCTAGATGGGCTCCTGGGAAACCTAAGACTAAATACCTTGAAAAATTTGTCAAGGGTTCTGCCTTCTAAATGGCCTCTAGATCAGTGCAGCTGCAGGCAATTTGCTGGAGACTGGCAGTGTGGTGTGTGGACCCCAGCAGCAGTGAATGCTAATCTGAGACTATCCCCTCCAACAGCTTTTGCCATTCATCATTTGCACATCCAGATGGCTTCCATTGTCTTTCTAGTCCTCTTTTTGTGCAGAGTGGCTGCTCTTAAATGGTGGTATATTAGGGTTGGAAGTAATTTTATTATTCATCTAGTCATCCAATTACTACTCTTTGTAGAAGAGGAAATGGAAACCCAAAGAGAGGAAATATCATGGTCAAAACTACCCAGTTACTTAGTGTCAAGCTGAGACAAGAACATTTATCTCTTGGATCTCAGCCCAGTGCTCATTCCAGTACACCAGGAACTCATACTTTTTGGGAAAACATGTAGCACCGGATTGGAGTCGGATGACCACAAATCCAAACCTTATCTCTGTTATTTAGCAACTATTTGACTGTGGTCAGTTAATCTCCAGTTTTCTCATTTGTAAAATGAGGATGATAATGGAATCTCTATCACAGGCTGTCATGACAACAAATTGATACTGATATTTAAAGTGCTTAGTATAGTATCTGGTATAAAGTAAATGTTCACTTAATTAGCTTTTATCATTATAGCTCTAAATCTTTCCACATTAAAGCACAAATAATTAGTTCCTTATAAGAGGGAGGACCAAAGGAAATGGTGTTTTGTTCATGAGCATCTGCACAGGCATATTTTGACTTCATGCTAATAGTATAGTTCAGTATCGTGATCAAACTTGCTAACCAGAACACGGAAAATGTCTTTCTATAGAGAACATTTTGCTAGACAGTAGGGAGAATAAAAAATTTAAGTTCTTAAATATTGTGCTTCCTGTTAGTGTCTAGCATACATTCATTGGTAATGATAATTAGTGGACCCTTTCACTAATTAGGGATACTAAATATTAATAAAAGATACTTTGAATTCAAAATACTGTGCATATTTAAGAAACAGTTTGATTTTTAATATTATAAAAATGACTTCAAAATAAAACAACACTCAATTTTTCTATAACTTGATAGGATAGCTGGAGAATATGTAAGCTGATTTTTAGAGGCATGGTTAATGCATCAAGAACTCTGAAAAAAAAGGCAAATAATATTAAGCAACACACAGTCCTTTAAATTAATATATTAATTGTTAAAAGAAGACAAAAAACTTGAAATCTTGGAAGGTGATCAGTGTCTGGAAGATACTAGAAATAATATATACTTGGAAAAATTAAGAAAACAGTGGACTTTGACATAATGGCATTTACTCTCTACAAAAAATTATTTTTCCCATGGAATCATGACATCTTTACATTAATACAGAAGTTCAATTTCCATGACAACAAAAGCCTGATGCAGTGTTCTCCACAGACTAACTGCAAAATGAATTACACAAGGGAGAAATTTTTAGGATGCAAATTCCCTGGCTTTACACTAGAGATTCTGGTTCTGAAAGTCTAGGGTGGGGTCAAATAATCTGTGTACTTAAAAATATCTCTAGATGATCGTGGGCATCTAAAATTTGAAAACCACTGGCCTAAGGTAATTTATAGTTAGAGATTCTGTTGGTTCTAATAAAATATGCTATATCTTAAGAAAATTTAATATACCCAAATTCTAGAACTAAAAATGATTATGTGCATCACTCAAGGATTACTTTTTCTGCAAAAAGACTTTTGTCACATTTTAAAAATAATGCAGATAACTCTATGTTGATTGACAGAGGGGGGTGCAATTGAGGGGGAGATGAAGAGGTAAAAGAAGGTCAGATATATGGTGATGGAAGACTTTGGGTGGTGAGCACACAATGCAATATACAAGTGATGATTTATAGAATTATACACTTGAAAGTCATATGTTATTATTAACCAGTGCTGCTCCAATAAATTTAATAAAGAAAATAGTTTTTTTTAATTTTTTTAGGCAAGGCAGCCCTTGGTTGACCTCACCGAATGCAAGGACCTTGTTAGTTTACAATCCCTTTTTTTTTTTAAATTTTTATTTTTTACGCCTATAGCACCTGGTCTTCCATCCAACTACTAACCAGGCCTGACCCTGCTTAGCTTCCAAGTTTAGATGGGATCGGGCTTGTTCAGGATAGCATCACTGTAGACAAGAAAATAGTTTTTATGCACATGTGATGATTCTTTGTGTAGATTTTATTAATTCCAACCTTCTCTCACCACCCAACCCACTCAACCCAACCCAACCCAACCAAAACACCAAAAACAAGCAACATACTTTTATCTTCAGTTCAAATCTGACCTTACCTGTGTTTTTTTCTAATTTCAGATGTCCCTTAGTTATCTGGGCCTCTTATCATACACTGCTTTAAAACACAAGGTATTGTCACATGTGTATAGTTTGTCTCCCTAATTAGCACATTTCAAAAAAAGGACTATAAGTACATTTGCTTGCATTCGTGCATTCTTCCCTTCCGTCCTGTCTTCTTGTTTGCTTTATTCATTTATTTATCAAAAGTTTTTATCAAATATAAATCTGCTCTAAATCAGATTGTGTGATAAGTTTCAAGGGTGAAAAACCATATGAAACTAAGATGAAGGTATGAACTATATCAAGGGTTGACATATTGCAGATCACTAGCCAAATCCGGCCAGTTGACTTGTTTTTGTAAATAAAGTTTTATTGGAATACAGCCATGCCCATTCATTTAGGCATTGTCTGTAGCTGCTTTTATGCTACAGTAGCAGAAATCAATAGTTGCTGTAGAAATTCTATGGCCTGAAAAGCCTGACACATTTACTATTGGCCCTTTACAGAAGGTTTGCTGACTCTGGATTACATGATTGCTAAGGTCCTGCCCAGTTCGCGGCACTCTATTGATGAATACTACGGAGTGAAAGTGCAGGGTCTTGTCAGAGAGTGTAAAAGGAAATGCACAGTTTAGTTTAGGGCTTCTCAGGATGTGGTATTTAATCTCAGGATGTGGTATTTAATCTGAGTCCTGAGGTTTTGTAAGAATTAAGGCAGGCCAGGAATGAGAGAAGGGCATTCCAAGCAAAAGTTTCACAAATTTTATAAAATTTTGTTTTCCAAAATAAAATTCAGTGGCCCAAAAGAAGGGGGAAATAAAAGCATATAAACACTATCAATATTTATTGTTATGATTTAGGAAGTATGATGAAATGATTTATGTCTTGAATCAGTGGTATTATGACTTTTTTGCAGGTAAACATGTGAAATTAGATGCCATTTCACTTTTTAGAGAATATCGTCAATAATATTGTGATAAAATAGTAAATATTTTAAGCTTTTCCATCCATATAATCTCTGTCACAAGTATTCTTTCTCATTATTGTAGCATGCAAGCAGCTATAAAAATATGTAAATGCATAAGTGTTGGTTGTTTTGATAAAACTATGAATAATAAAATTTGAATTTTACATTATTTTTCTGTCATGAAATATTCCTTTAATTTTTTCAGTGAGTAAAATATGTAAAAACCATTCTGAGCTCATGGGTCATAACAAAAAACAGATGGTGGGGTGAATTTAGCCAGTGAGTCATAATTTACAGACCCCTCTTTGTTCTCAAATTCCTTGCTTGTAAAATGGGAGTATATTTTCTCTACTAACCACCCAGGGCAGTTATTATCAAGTGAGAGACATTTGTTATTGTTGTTCTTTGCATGGGACAACATATTCAGATGTATTGTCATTTTACATTCACGAAAATTATTGAATTATCCACAGTTGCAAGATTCACAATTTTCCTGGGAGTTGATGAGAAATTTATGTTTTTCATAAATAATTGTTGCTGAAGGAAGAGAAAAATATGAATATATTTTGCATATGTAATAGGTACAAGTACGATTCTCTTATACCTAATATTCCTAGAACTTTGGTTGGTAAGTTATTTCCTAAGCAGGGAAGGTTTTGAGCTGACCACATCAACTTAGATATCCTTTATTTTTACTCTTCTCATTGAAATGACCATTTTCTGTTTTATGTAGTTGGCTTATTGGACAGACTGGACGTAGGAGGTGTGGTCAAGAATCAGTATTGTTATTTCCAAGCATTGCCTTCAACGAGACTCTTTGGATCACCTTCTCCAAATCAGAAGATATCTTCAGCACATCTTGTACACTTTCAGGTATTTGACTCATTTTATTATCAGGTGTTATTAAATCTAGTACAACCTAAATCAAAAACTTTAATGTCTTATTCAATTCAACTTTTATTCCTTGCCTCCCCCTTCCCCTCAGTCCTGGCCCCTGGTTCCTGGTACACTGCTGGGAAGGGCAACATGGTTCATTCTTTGGTTCTGTTTATTCACCTGGTCTTCCCATTCACTCTGCTGCTTCTGTGTTCTCTAGAGTTGAGCATAGAGTGTGTATGTAGTATATGTGTGTATGTGTGTAATGTGTGTGCTAGTATGCCAAATTTACAGAGAAAGGGAAGACTATTACTTGTTTTATCCTGGTTAATTTGATGGTGCTTTCTTTCATGACGAGAACCTCTGGCTCTTCCTATCATGGGACACTTATAAGGCCTCTTTAAACCCCCTGAGTGACACGTGCTGCCCTCTTGGGCTATTGGCGTCTCCTTAGCACCTGTCAGTCAGCAGTGCACTCCTGGCATCCCTTTTGTCTTAAAGCAGGAGTCCTTTTGAGGTAGTGTTGGCTCTGCTACCTTTCTGTGTGAGCACTGCCTCCCCTTTCACTTATACTCTGGGTCTGTGTTTCCTGATACCCTTCAAGCTTCTCTGGCTGATCCTTCACATACTTGAGGAAAGAGGGGGTAAATGTCACAGCACTCTGTTCCCACAGTTACCCTTCAAAATGTACTCTCTTTTCTTGCCTGGGCTTTTTTCATCCTGTTCGGAGGTCCGTGATGAACTAAGGGTTACGCCTGGACTGATTGTATTATCTTTAATAAGACTTTCAGAGGTATGTATAGCACAACTATGTTCAACATGTGGACATTAATTACCCATGACTATCATTAGGTTCTTAAGAGACAAGAAATGTCCCATGTAAATTGCTCTTTAACTTGTATATAGCTATTTGTTTTCCCTTACATATTTTCCCTTACTGTATTTCTAAGTTACTTGAGGGCAAGACCTCTTTGAATTTTGGTGAGTTTTTAATACTTGTTCAGGTGAGTAAATAGACATTTTGTTTCTCCTGATTACTAAGTAAATAGGAATTGAAGTCAGTGGGGTGATTCAGTCATTCAATATTGAATGCCTATTATGTGCCAAGTCTTGTAGTAAATGCTGGGGACATAGCAGAAGCCAAAAAATACATTGCCCGTGTCTTCAAGGCTTTATTTTAGTGGAAGCAATATGTATTAAACAATCACAGAAATATACAATTCATTTCAAATTTTGACACACGCTGTGAAATTAAAGTGCAAAGTCCTGTCAGAGGGTTTAAATGAGAACTTAATTTAGATTGGAGTGGTGGGTATCCCAGGATGTGGTCATTAATTTGAGAACTGGAGGATTTGTGAGAGCTAAGGCAGTCCAGTTATGGGGCAAGGCCATTTTGTGTAAAAAAAAAAACCAGCATGTGCAAAGTCCCTACTGCAGGGAAAAATCTGAGATTTTAGAGAAAGCTTTAGAGAAAGTAAAAGAAAGTGAGGGTAGCAGATTGAGAACTAGGAGGAAGAGTGGAGTGAGGTAAGGTGAAGATAGAGACGTAGTCCAGCGCTGAAGTAGTCCAGCCATGAGAAAGGATTTGGATTTTATCTTAAGAGCTTTTGGAGGGTGTTAAGCACAGAGTGCTGTGCTCCCATTTGCATGCCCAGGTGGTTCAGATTCAATAACATTGTGACATAAGGGACATACATAAAAAATACAGGAAAGGTTCCTTATCAACAGAGGTCAGTGCCTCAGTTTCGGTGTCTTATAAATGTTCTGCAAATCTTACTGCGTTCAGTGAAGACCTTCTTCTCAAAACACATCATGTTCCCTGCTAATCTGAGGCTGATTTGATCATATAGAGGGAGTTGTGTTCCAAGGACAGTCCGTCGCTCTGCAGAAACACTTTGGAGCAATCCTGCAGATTACAGATAACCTAATGGCGAGAATTCAGTTCTTTCAGTGGGAAACCATAGCAACATGCCACTTAGAAGGCACACTGTATAATCTATCTGTTCTTCAGTTAGTATTTTGCAGTCCAGAAATAGTCATCATTGCCTAATGTGAGTATGCAAAAGGTCAGGCAAATATAAGCCCCTAATGACAGTGCAGTTCTCTCTCTAACCACGGGGTGGGAGTGGGGAACTGCACTTTCTGTTGGAGATGTATGATCTAGTGCATTTGGTCCAGGAAGGAGGAAGAAGGTATTGGGCTACTTTCTGTTTTTCAGCACAGTTTGCAAGCCAATTCTTAATCTCTAAGTGCAAAGAATGGGGCTATGATCCATAGAATTGCTCCTTTTCCAAAAATCTCATAACACATGGACTCAGTACCCCTTAGAAGAATTTTTATTGAACTACAAACTTTATGGTTCAGAGATTTTATGTCCCAGCACCTTTTGCAATTCCACACATACTCCATGTCTTGCTTTAGGTGCAAAATAATAATCCATAAGTTCTTCAATCAACACGTGGAGGGTTCCTTGTCTTAACTTAGGAATATGGAGTGCCAAAGCTGCCAGCTTGGTGTATCCATCAATATAAAAAAGGTTTTAAAAGGTCTTTGCTTAAAAACACGCAGAAATGTTAAGATTTTTAGGGAAGTGGATTCAAGATGTTTGGTCACAGTATGACTTGTTAGTATTTGGTCAGTGAAAGATGGAGAGGCACAGAAAGAAAAAAATTAAAAGGATCTTCAAGAGTCTTTCATGCTGCTGGTACGATGTATGAATATGTTTTGTTTTGATGAGTAATTACATCTTACAGTGCCAGTTTCTTGTCTTTTCCTCCAAACTAGAATATTTCCCCTTTCTCATTTTCTCTGTGATCTTGCTGGGTCTTACATTTCCTTTTTGATCTCTTCTGCTTTGTGCTGACACCATTTTGTGAAGTGGCTTCCCAAGCTGCTTGTCTCTAAGGGCTTTAGTGGGCTGTGTCCCATATTCATCCCAAAGCCTGGTTGCTAAGAATAGTTACTTCCCACCCTTGTTGACTCACATTCCCAGCTTTTCAAGGTCTTACTAAGAAGACCTTTAAAAGAGATTGTACGACTTTACCGTGGCAGAGGCCTACGGGAAGAGGGTAATACTACCCTAATATAAAATAGGCATTTGCCAGGTGATCTGCACCTAAAGTATATATAGAGAAAGGGAGGTCATGGAAATGATGCCTGGAGGTCTTTAGCTTGCTTCCTTTATTCACCTTTTTCTTCATGCTTTTATTCATTCAACAAATATTCACCGAGTACCTACTTGCCAGATGTGCTAAGTATTGAGGATAAAACAGGGGACCGAATCAACATAGTTCTTACCCAAACATAGTTTATGGTCTGCTATGAAAAAAAAAAAAAAATATATATATATATACACACAATTACAATGCAGTGTGATAAAGACGATGAACCTTGGCCAATGTGGATTTTATGTGAGTGAGAAATAAACTTTTTTATTGGATTGAGCTACTGCGATTTTATGGTTGTTTGTCACTGCGACATAGACTGTCTTATCATAACTAACATATTTATTTGGATGAAGAGGAATTGTATCTGCCTAAATCATCTCTCAAGCCTTTTTTTCACATTTCAGGAGGAAAGATGTAGTAGAGGCCAGGATTCATTCCACAAATTGATCTCTAATTAGCGACAGCGTTGTAGAAATTGGTCTTTTCTTCCTTCTGTCTTACCAAGAAAGGAAGCTCAGGTGGATATTCCTGCTGCTTTCCTTATGTTTAATGGAATCCTCTTGCGATTTGACTAAACTTGGTATCTGAGGAAACCTCACACTGTCTATGCTCAGAAAACAAGAAGCAAGTGCTATTTCTGTCCAGCTTCACTGCTCCTGACGGATGCAAAGACAGCTGAGTATATTTTCCCTACTTACTGCCCTTCCAGAGTACCAAAGTTGTTTTCATGTTGACCTTAATGAGTTACTCATTCAATGTGACTATTTCTAGCAAGGAAATTACCTACAGCTGCCTATCCACAGGGCTGGAGCAAGAAGATTACAAAAGAGATTTTATTTAAAATGAAATTGAGCTAGTTCCTTAAATCGTGCATCATGCTGTCTCCTTTGGCTATTCACCAGAAGGGGGCAGTATAAGAACATTGTTTGTTCATCACTTCCTGGACCAATTTTGGGAAGCATTTCAGAATGTTTTATTAGGAATCACACCAAGTGTTTTGTGAAATTATTTTTACATACATTTCCAAGGCTGAAAAATCCTAGTGCATTTTTTAAAAGAAAACCTCTCCAACACATATGAGAGAATTTTAATGGACTTGTTTAAACTCCAGGAGGCCAAAGTGGAATATTTCTAGCTGAAAGATGGGGTAAAGAGTCTGCTGGAGAAGCAAGCAGATGAATTTAAGCCCAGTGCGGCCATGTTCAGCTTCTACTCTTGGTGGAGTGGTTATTGCAGAGTTGAAAACTTCTATTTGTAGATTTTGGCTTTCTCTTATCTTCCCTACTACTGGAGGCAGATAATACTCAGCAATTCTTTGAAAAGGATTCCTAAATCAGTGCTAATTTAACATATTCAAGAGTACTAACAACCAGTTATTTTGGAATAGGAATGCTGAATCTGACAGGTGTGGTAGAAAGAACCGTGGATTATAAATCAGCCAATGACAGCCTGAGCAAGTCATCTCATTTCCCTGGGTTTCAGATATCTTCTCTCATTTTTAAATGAAGGGCCTAGATAAAATAATCTCTATATTCTGTGTTTGAATATCTATGATTCTACAGTCAAGTGAGATTACTATTTCTGTTATAACTAGAAATGGTGTTTATCACATTTATTAATGTGTTCCAGGCTTTGTGTTAAGTGTTCACATTCTTTATCTTCTTTAATCTTGCAGCAATACTATGAGGTAGGTACTATCCACCTTATTTTATAGGGGAGAAAATTGAGGATCAGAGTAGTTAAAGGAATTGTCTAAGGTCACAGAGCTAGCAAGTATGAAGACATGATCCAAACCAAAACAATCTGACTCTTGAGTCTCTACTCTTAACCACTGCCATGTATTTTTTTTTTCTTTTAGCACTGTGTCCTTACATTAATTAGTCTTTAACATTCATAAGTTTGGTGCTGGGCTGCAGCGATTGCTATTCCTTTGGCCTCTAGCCTTTGCCTCTCTGCTCATTCAGTTTTCCGCATCTCCCAATGCCCTCTTGCTGGCTACCAAAACGTTACTCATCCTTCAAATTCTAGTTTGTGCTGGTTCTTTTGCCTGACTACTCTAGCCTATAATAATCTCTTTTTCTCCTTAGATTTTATTGCATTTGTAACACATTCAGCGTAATTTAGATGCAACTTGATATTGTCTCTTATTTTGCCCTGTGTTTTAAATAAGTTAGTCTTGTCAACATTAACTACAGTGCAAGGCTCTTGGGGACATAGACACATCTTAGTCTTTTTAATCTCCTGCTCTGAAGAGTGCAGGGTTGCATAACAAGTCGGGGATCGATAATTTCTTCTTGTTTGCTAGAGGTAGACCTCAGGCAAAAATGATCCCTTTTGCTTCTAATAATTGTGATAGTCTTTGAGAAAAAAAAAAAATTTTCTAGTCTTGCTTTAAAAAAAAAAAAACCTAAGAAATTTCAAACCTCCCTGGCCAATATAGTCAGTTATTTCACAGGTTTAACAATCAAAAATTATTTTCATTATTGTTATCCTTAATGTTATACAAGTAGTTAACATTTATTGGTTACTTACTACTTTCCATGCACTGGGCTAATATTTTATATGGTTTATATTTTATACTCACTGTGGCACTGTGAGGAGGGTAAGTACCTCTGCTTCACAGAGAATATAATAGGTTTAGAGAGGTTTAGGAATTCATATACGGTCTCACAGAGCTGGAAAGTGGTGAAACTAGGACTACAACCCTTTCTTTTTCTTGTTTTGCTTCCAAGTCCAGTTTGCCTGGGTCTGGCCTAACTCTGTCTACCTCATTGTAAATTAGACTGTTCTGCTAATGATGATACATGGATGTTTTTCATTCATACCATTTCCACTCCATCTAGAAAGCTATCTAGGGTTTCACAACTGTTTATCTGATTATTTAAATTTTTTTTTATTTTAGATTTTATGCCTGTATCCAAGTGTCCATTGGGGAATTCCCCCAAAGAGATCTACATCTGAGTTTCTAGGACCTATGAATATTATAACTGTTGAAATAAACTTTGGAGATGTGATTAAATTAAGGGTCTTGAGATGGGAAGATTGTATGGGATTATCCTATGGGCCCTAAAGATAATCATAATGGTCCTTAGGGAGGCAAGAGCTCAGAGGTAGAAGGCACATGATGATGGAAGTGATGTTGCCAAGGGCCAGGGAATGGTGCAGCCTCTAGAAACTGGCAAAGAACTGATTTTCCCCTTGTGCCTTTAGACAGAACCACCCTTCCCAACACCTTGTTATTAGTCTCTTAAAACTCATTTCGATTTCTGACCTTCAAAGTGTAAGAGAATAAATTTGTGTTTTAAGTCACTAAATTTGTAGTAATTTGTTGTGGCAGCAATAGCAGATCGATACCCCGATACAGAGTTCTGTGGATATACCCATTTCCAGAGGCTGAGAGGCAGGACTGAGTCCAGTTGCTTAAACTAAGCCCTTATTCTCCTCTTTGAGCCAGAAAAGATGAATGTTATGAATAAATAAGGGCCAGCTCTAAATGCTGTCCAGTGTCTGGGCAGTGATAATTGAGCAGTACAGGAAAATTGTGCAACCAACCTACATCCCACTCAAGTCTTTCTTTACTCTGAAAAAGAAGGAAAAAGTAATGGAATGTGATTTCATAATATGCCATGGAATGGGATGGGCTTACTGTTTGGGTGGTTTAGTTGAGGCTCCTTTTTTTGTTTGTTTGTTTGTTTGTTTGTGTGTTTCTCATAATAGAATTCTCCCTGCTTGGATTTAAATTTCTATTTCGCCAACACACCATCACCACCACTATGCACCAACAACAATTGAATACAAGAAAGTGATGTTATTTGACATCCTTAAGCTGCCTGCTTTTTATTTTGTTTATAAGCAGTGGAATGTGAATGTTGCTGCCTCTGCTTTTGGGCACCAACATTATATACCCCTTTAAACCAAGTGGTAAACATCTATCTGGGGGGCACTCTCAGTTTTGGAGGAAAAGGAATAGTGGTGAACTACTTGAGTTTGACAGTGATGAACCAAATCTGTAGCTGTTAGGAGCTCTGTTGAGGAATTTAGCAAGATAAACCTGTGATGAAATCTTTTCTGAGGCTGTGCCAGTGAGGTCATCCATTAAGACCACCCCACTTCATCTTGTTTTATAGAGCTTAGCTGCTAGATCAGAATTTGAGAATTATGAACAACCTTAGGGAATCATCTGGAAGCCATTTAACCCAATTATTAAGAACAAAGTTTTGAGTTCAGGAGCTCTCAATTACTTGCTGTATGACCTCGGGCAAGTCACTTAACTTCTCTGAGCCACACTTTCCCCATCTATGAAACTGGAATAATTATGGTTTCTCATGTACAGAAACGCCTTTCCAAAGTATCTAGCACAGAGAGGCTAGATACTTTTCAGTTAGAAGTAGCAAAAACATAATTTAACTTAGTTAAGCAAAAGGAAAGTTTCACATAACTAAAAATCAAAGGGTAGACCTGAATTTGGTACTGCTGGATTTCATAATTCAAAGAATGTGATTAGAAAGGGAGAATCATTTCCGAGATAGGTTCTCTCCTTGCAGAGGCAAGGAGAGGGTACTTAGTAACCCTGGGGAAGGAAAGAAACATTTATCTTTCTCCAACAGCACTAGCCAAATGGTCCTGGGAAATCCTGCCTCGGCTTCTTTTTGCATTCTCGAACCTTAGTTACTGTAACCTGAGGAATGGATGTTCTTTGATTGGCCAGGCCTGGGTCTTATGCTGGTTCAAATTTATTTTGTTTGCAACAGACAAAAAATTAAATTTAAACTGTTAGAAAAAAATAAAGGAAATCTATTGGCTCATAATTGATTTGATTTTAAGTAAGGACCAGTTTACAAACAATGTCATCCAGTATCAGATTTTTCCCTATCTCTTGCTCTGTGTCCTATGTCATTGATTTTATTATCAGGCTCTATGCATGGCCCTGACAACTGAAGTTTCTCTTTTTACAGGGTCAAAATGATTTGATATCTCACACTATGTCAATGTTCCCACACAATTTCTGGCCTTCACTCCCTCTCTCATTTGACTGGCATTGGGTCACATGCCTCCCATTGAACCATATCTGTGGCCTGGAGGGTGAGATACATCACTTGCATTAAGCCCAAAATAGCTCACTTATTCAGCTAGAACATGACTAAGAATGGGGAGCTGTATATTCTGCAAAGAAAATCAGAGTAATATTGGTGGGAAAAGTAAGTTAAATGCTGGATAGAAGTGTATTATGGCAGTATAAACTCAGTCCAGACTACTTATAATAATGATTTTCTTTCTCACTTGTAAGATGGCTTCTGTTACTAGCTATAAGGTGAAGGGATACACACACACACACACACACACACATTTATATATGTATATGTAAGGTAGGCAAAACCAATAGGTATCCATGACATATAAGTCAAATGTTAGTTATTTTATTAAGATGTTATCATTCCACTCATGTTATAGAAACTGGAATCCTGAACGATAAAGCGACTTCCTCAAGGTCGCAGAGGTAATAAATGGCTGAGCTGATACCGGCACACTCAGAAATATGTTCTTTATGAAAAGCAGATAACGGAAGTACTGAGAAGACCTAGATGTTAAACCTAGATGCTATATCAAGTAGAGGGAAAAATGCACAAACACAGAACACAAAGGTGCAGTGAAATGAAAAGTACTAAGGATGGGAAAACAAGATTTCTAGAAATTGCAATTATCTTTTAAAAGGGAGATCCCCTGATAACCATTTTATTTTCTGGTGTTTTACTTGTGGATCTATGGTCTAGAATTTAGAAAATACTTATACCAGTAACTTAACAGCTCTCCTGAGGCATATTCTTTTCTTTTAGCCACTTTCAGCTTTCCCTTTTAGCTTGGTAGGCGAGTTAGACAAGTGGCTTCTTTTTAGAACCCATTTCCCCTGTTTTCTCTTTCGGTCATTCCTACTTTCTTTCATAAGAAATGTCTACATCAGTTTGTGGGTAAGCACTTAGTAATTCAATTCTTCTCCGAGTAATTGGGGGTCGAGGATCATTGGCACTGTAAAGAAAATAATCACATTCCCTAAAGTCTTCCAAAATATCTCACACTGGAATAAGAAATAATGGATATATTCAGAAAAGAGGTCCTAAATCCTTTGTCAGCATAGGATGAGGAGTTCAATTAGTGGGTGAATAGACTGGCCCATGTGGGAACAGCAGTTGGACACAGGCAGTTGCTAGAGCAACTAGCTAGAGGAGGAAGAGCCAGGCAGATGGGACCTGGTATTTATAGAGTATGATGGCAGGTGGTATGTCTTAGTCCTGGCTGGTGTTTGAAAAGATAGATATCAGTTTGCAAGGATAATATAGCAGGCAGATAGTACCTATAGCGAGATTTTGATTCTTTTTTTTTTTTTTTTTGCCTTGATATCCTTTGCACCTAGTATAATGTTTGCCACAAAGTAAAATGTTTCCTCAAAAATAAACAAAAAGCAATATTTAGAGATGCCGAAAGGCAACTGGCATCAGGGAGATTTGGCAGAAGGTAGAGAGGGGACACATCCATAGGCTTCCTAGATGTAGGATGTTCAGTGCTAAAACCAGATGGTCTTGGGCATACCAAGATGATTTATCATTCTAGCCCACATGGCCAAAGAGTAAAGGCTGAATTCTGGGAGGACCAGTAAATGTAGATGGCATCCTTTCCCCATTTCCTAGATGTCATATCTGATTTAATGCAAGGTGTATGAACAAGTATGGGAACAATTTACTTGACTTTGGTCACCTCTAGTTTGTAGCTCCTCTAGGATGAGAGATGAGGTTTCTCTTAAGCCTCAGTTTTGTTTGTTTGTTTTTTCCCAGAAAAATTAGTGACCCAGGTATTGTGACTAACATGGCCATCAGAGATGTATGACATGGATTGATTCTCTGCTCCGCCAAGCAGGGCGTGCCATTTGGTTGTTATTAATTTGGTCTTTGGAGACAGAGGGACCTGGGTTTCCACTCCTGACTTTATACTATGGCTTTAGTGAGTTACTTAATTTTTGTTTACCTCATCTGTGAAATAGATGGAATAGTCCCTACATCAAAGGGACATTTATTATAAAGCCTAAGCGATATAACGTATGTAAGGCACTTATTACAGCATTAGCTTCATGACAAAGACTAATTAGTGGTCACAGATATTTTATGATAAGAGTTTTCCATCTTCTGTTTATGTAGCTTTAATGATATAGGTTGATATTTTCTAAACAATAACTTTGGGAGTATCTCTAAGACAACACGATGCTACTACACCTGGTCCAGGAGATAAATGAATTTGATTAAGAAATAAGACAAGCTGATATATGAAATACAGCAAATAATTCACATTTAGAGTTTTAAGCACCCATTGAAGTCAGATGGGAATGCACATTATATGAATTATTAAAGTGCAACTAAAATCTAGAATGTTTATGTGATTCTGAGATTTGACTCAGAAAAACTAACTGTGAAATATACATTTATTATTTAAAATTGTTTTGTCTGAAAGCCAGTATAGTTAGAAAGCAAGCATTTGGTATAAGGCTTTCTGAAAACTGGGGAAAACATTTCCACGCCTCAAAGAATTTTTGTTAATTCAGTGTAACTGTCTTTCCAATTAATTGACATTAATTAATGTTGATTTTGATGGGACCGTAATTACTGTTATCTTTCAAAGTGAATATATTCGTATTCAGAAAAGCAGATCAACCAGGTACTTACGAATCAAGAGTCTACTTTAGCATTAAATCGGGGATCTATTTGCTGGATTTTGCTCTCCTTTCTACTCCTAATTATATGCAAAATTAAACTTGTAACTTTTACTCTTGGTGAATTGACTTCTTTACTTAATATTTTATTTAGAGGGGGAGAAAGGAAATTAAAATGACATATTAAATATTTATTATGTATGTCAATGTTTCTCAGTTGAGTGAAATTTTGTACCCTAGTGGACATTTGGCAATATCTGGAGACATTTTCAGTTTCACATGTCAAGTGGGGAGGCAGTGCTACAGGCATTTGGTGGATAAAGGCCAGACATTATGCTAAATGGCCTATGATGCACAGGATAGCCTCCACCCCCCCCCTTCTTCCACCCATATCAAAGAATTCCCATCATCACAAAAGGACTTGAAGATTTTTCTCTTTTTTCCATTGAAAAGTTAGAGAAAATATTTGTAAGTATTTTCTGCTTTACATAATCCTAAAATTTATACATTTGTGTGTAAACAGGATTTTTATGAACAGACTATGGAAATCCTACTCCATTCTAAGCCCAGTGCTGGGCGCTGGTGTGTAATGAAGAACCGAGTAGTTATGTCTTTGTCTTCACAGATTACCCTTGTAGATGAATTAGACAATGACAGGTAAACAATGAGGATATACTTAACAGAACTTCAGATAAATGTCATGAGGGAAATCAACAGGGAGCTGTGAGGAGATGTCATCAAGGAGATTCTCCTTAGAGGGAATGCTCTGGGAAGCCTCTCTGAAGAGGTGACAGCAGAGCTAAGCCTTGAAGAGTAAGAGGGTGCTAGTCTTTTAAAGGATGAGCAGAAGTATGTTCCAGGTAGTGTGACTCGTGTGTTTACAGGTTTTGAGGTGGGAAAGAGCTTGGGTGTTAGAGGAACAAAAAGCTCATGTGACTGCAGTGTTGTTAGAGTTAGAGAGGGGTGGAATGAGGTTAGAAAGCACGCAGAGATAACGCAAGCTCTTGGAGGTACATTAAAGAGTTTGGATGATTTTGTAAATATAAGGGAAATCCACTGGAAATATTTAAGCAAGTGACTTACATTTTCTTATTTATGGTTTCAAAAGGATCACGCTGACCATTATGGGGAGAATGGGTTGGATTGGAGCAAGGATAAAAGCAGAAAATCAATTAGAAGTTGATTGCAAGACATGATCATAGTCTGGACTTGGGGAGTGGCAGTGAGGCTGAAGCAAAGCTGATAGAATCAAGACAGGTGGAAAGCAGAATAGATAAGATTTGATGATAAAGTAGCTAAATTTACAGGAGTGTGATGAAAAGTGAAGCATTAAAGATGACTCTTAGATTTCCGGTTTGAAAAATTAGGTAGATACACAGTGGTGCCATTTAATTAGAGGCCAATGACAGAGGGGAAGGGAAGGCCACATGGACCAAAAATCAAGAGTTCAGTTTTGAATATATTCAGTTTGAGGTGCTTGTGAGTCTTCTAATTAGAGATTCTAAGCAATCAGTTGTAGATATACCTGTCAGGAGCCTAAAAGGGAAGTCAGGCTAGTGGTATAATCTGGAGTCATCTATGAAGAGAAGCTAATCAAGGCCACAGAAATAGATGTCATTGTGTGAGAAGGGGTATAGAGAAAGAACGGTGGTGGAGGCCATGGGGACTTAAGTATTTTGAGAATCTGGCCCAAAGAATTGCAAAACATTGTATGCTCACATTTGCTAAAAATCCTATTCTACCCTCTCATTGACCCCCCAAATTTTCAGGTCCACATATTTAGTCATCCTCTTTTTCTCACTGAGCTAGTTAGTAATGGAATTCCAGCATTAGACTTCAAATGGTAGCCTTTTTTAATTGCTGGCACAAAAAATATTTGTGCCACAAGGAGAAAAATTCCTACTGTCTCTTGTAGCTGCAGAAAAGCAGGTTCTGTTTTGCATTATAAAATCATCCTTGCAATATTTTAACAATAGCATCTTGTAAGACACTGGGATTTCACATATTGATAGGTCCTGTAAAAATAACCTTTAACTTCTAAAATGCCTGTAAATCTCATTGATTTTTCAAGTGAATAAAATAGTGGAGCACCCCTAATTCTTCCCACAGGAGAGGAGTCCTTAGGTTATATCCTAAATGGTACATTTCTAAAGGAAAATTCAAAGCACCACCATTTAGGTAACAATAAACTATGGAGGAAAATTTAAAAAGCTTAGCGGCAACATCTGAGACACTCACCTTTGTTGCTTCAACTATACTGACAAGAAGTGCCGCATCCTGGAAATATCAGTGCCAAATAAGCCCTCTGTGGATTCACATGGTACATCTTGGTGTCTCAGGAATTCAACAGCAACACAATAAGAAATTGAGGGAGCTGGACTTAGGAAGTACACCTATCAAACTCTTAAGCATTTTGAGATTAAAATAGGAATAGCATTTTTATGTTATATTTCTTGAACTTTTCAGATCCTTCGAAATCAGAATATCTAGACTTACGTAAGGTATAAAAATATTGAGATAAATAAAAATCATTCTACTGTTATTTTTTACCCTTGAATATGTATAGAAGGAAAATATCAAAATATTCTCTCTTAATCTCTCTCCCCCTCTCTCAGCCCCCTACACACTCATTTATAAATTCATAGACTGTCTATGAGCAAATGCATTCAAAACCAGCCAGTCTCTTTCCCTAACTTTCTGTCTCTTCCCACCCACAGCCTCCTCACCACGGTTTCTGGTGCGTGATTGAAAATCAAGGGTCATACCTTACTTTTAGGTCAGTGGGGTCAGTGAAGATTGGGAGGCTTGATTTTCTGTGGCTCATCTGAAGTTAGCTAAAGCTTGAGATCCCAGCCCATCACAGGATATTAGAGCTGGATAGTTTAAAATCACCCCTGTCGCTTAGTGGTAGACTGACACCTAAGATAATTAATTACTTTGCCCAGTTCCCTAGGATTCTTAATCTCTCGTCTTAGAGGAGTCACAAAAAGACCAATAAAAATAATCTAAATATTTTTCTTCTTAAAGGGACATATAAAGTTATCTTTAGAGTGTTGCTTCTGTACTTAATGAGTTAAAGGTGAGAATGATCTGTTGACATCACTGGGAGAAAAAAAGGTCGTTATATGTATAATCTGCCCTTGTTTATATAGCACATTCAGTAAGACAGGGGAGGTTGAGCTGTGCTTTTTTACTGAGCCGAAGATTTGAAATAGGCCCCTGGCATCCAGCAAATACCTTCAGTGGTTCTGAAGCAGAAGTCCCATGGACCTCATGCTCCAAGACTGGTTAAGTGTGGAGAGCCAAACTATTTCCTTTCTGTTGCCCTCAAATCCCATTTAGTTAAATGTTGGAAAAGAATGATATTTGGGAATTGTACATTGGAGGCTAATTAGGGTTATGTAAAGGGAAGAACAAAATATCCACAGGAGTGGAGTCAAGGAGAACATTGCCATTTTAGGTGTCCATTGGCTGGGTCCACGTGAGAGAAATAGCTGGGGTGGGGATTATTCACTTGGTCATTTCTTTTGTGCACTGGGAGTATTCTGTTTTCTGCCCCCAACAAATCTGAAGACCAAGAGAACAAGCTAGATTGGGAATTTTATTCATGTTTTCATTATTTAATTATCAAAATAAATAAGTAAACATTTATTAGGCACCTACTATGTGCCAGACACTGTTCTAGGTTTTCGGAGTGTCTAACCTGAGAAAGAAAATACCATCCAAGAAGGACTCCTGGTGGCTAACTGGAATGAAATTTAAAAACATAGCCTAGCTGCCATTTCTAACCAGATGCCTCTCATGCAAGGTGCACTTCAGGGAGAAGCCTGCACTGAACTGCCTACCTCCTGTAGCATCTTCACCCACCAATCAGAGCAGCTCCACTTTGACCAGTGAGGATAGTGCTCTTTGGCCCAATCAAACTGTGAAGATTTGACATCCTTATTTGCATGAGGAGTGACTAATCAGGGACCAAGGGCAGGGACTTATCTCTTATATCAGGCAGCTCTCTTCTGGCTGGGGGAGTGCACATTCCCTTTCCACTGAAGACTGAGATTGCATTTCCCTGGCTGGAGCTGAAACACCAAAAACATCTTGCTGGAGTGGACCAGACAGGAATGGAGCAGAGCAGAGCTGTCTAACCTGAGGGCCTTCTTGCCCCAAGACTGACTTGCCCCAGGGCTGCCTTATGACCCTGCTGTTCCACAGCCATGCTGTATTACAGTTGAGCTGTTTGCACTGAATAGAGTTTCCTTCTTCATCATATTCCAAATCGGGGATTCCTGTTGTCCTTGGGTTGGAACCAATGACCATTCGTTGACAGGAGGTACATAAGTGGACAAAATGGATCAAGTCCTTGATCTCATGGGGCTTACAGTTTAGAAAGTGAAAGAAATGAGATTGCACAATGGCAAAAATGCATTTTGGAGGTGTCAGATTCCCTGGTGCAAACCTTGACTCCACCACTTACTTTACTGTGTGAACAATCTGTGCCTCAGTTCCTCATTCATGAAAAGTGGACGATAATGATGCCTCTCATAGAATTATTTTTATAAGGCTAGAGGCTTATTCTTTTGGAGTTTTGGGTTATGGCTCTTAGTAGTTCACCTCTTGGATTGTCTTCATTTGCTCACTACCTGAATGGAGTTGCAGGTCAATATAGCTTCCCATTTCTATAGTATATTTGCTTAGGGAAGAGCTCCTATGAGCTTCAAACCTGGCCATTCATTGTAATTGAAAGTTACAAATTATGTAATCTGCTTGGTGCCCAGCCCGAAGTTTTGAATTATTTTAGTCAGAGTGGAAAAATGTTGGGGAAAGGAAAAAGAAGCGACATTCAGTTCATGTGATTTTTTTTTAAAGTATTCTGCATGAATATTCAAGACCCTCACCAGTACCAGTCATAGCAGAGAAAGCCTGGCCTAACATTTGCTCCTTCAAGTACAGTCTTTTTTTTTTTTTTTTCTCCAGACAATTTCATGTAAAATATCGGCAATATAAAAAAGAAAATTAGAGTGAGATACTAGGAAAGAATATATGGAGCCATCATGTTCTTAGATAATGTTGTGTCTGAGGAATTAAGAATACCTCAGACACTTCCAGATTCTACAGAGAGCTCTTTCTTAGGAAACTGCAGAATAATTCATTTCTCATACACACCATTTTAAGAACAAACCTCCTGTCGTGGAGGAACTTTTGCAAAGGGGAGCTGTTTAATGACTAGACTAATTGAGAATGTTTGCATATCAAATACAAAGCTTGAGGAGGATCCGGGGAAATAAAATAAATACTCAGTGGGGATCCAGCTGGAGTCAAGTTGGCTTTCAGATTGGAACCTTGTTTCTTGGTCTGTTTAAAGCATCGTCACCTAGGCCCTTCGGATTGCTCAAAAACTTCTCTTTCAAAACTTTCCAGATTCCATTTATCTCAAAAGAGAAGAAACAGACTGATCTGCATTCTGCAGTTGACTGCCCCAGAAACTCTGCAGTGTGAAGATTTGAAATTGACTTTCTCCCTTGAGGATGTTTCTTGGATGCAGGAGGAGAGGGAAAGTCAGCTAAGCCAAGGCACCTTTAAAGATCTCTCAGGAAACAAAATACAAACTGTGCTCTTTAGACAATACATTTCCAATGTTCTAAGCTGTGACCTTCCCTACTTCAAATGAATACCAATGAAAATCGATTCCTTCTTGAGTGAGAAACAATATTTACTTGGGTTAGGAGGAGGTGACAAGAGAATTTAGTATGTGAAGGGAATAGTAGTCTTTTCCAGGGGTTCTTGCTTAGTGAATTTTGCCTGTGGGGAAAAGAGCTGAATTCCTACACTTTAGAGTGGCTAATGGGACATTTACCTCAATCTTGGGATTTTAGAAAATTTAAAATTTTGTCACAAAACATGCTCATAGGTCTCTGAACATAAAAGTGCTCCTTTCTCAGCAGGAACTGGACTCTCCATTCTGATCATATATATCATATTTTAGATAATCATGATGTTGAGGAAAGCCTAAGTATTGAATTGGGCAGATCTGGGTTCAAATGCTGGCTCTGTCACTAATAGCCTTTTGTTCTTACCTCTCTCAATCTCAGTTTCTTTACCTGTAATATGGAGATAATTTCTCGTAGAGTTATTCTGATGATTAAATGTGATTTTTACATAAGGCAATTAATACAGTACTGGCACTCAGGTATTCAACATACAGTCTGGGGACTGAGTGAAGTTGGGTAATATATAAAACAGAGTCACTTTAACCAAGCTGCTAAAATTATTAGCATTATGAAGGTTGAGGCATGAGGAAAGACTATGCTCGTTCTAACCAGCCTGGGACCTCAAACTTTTTTGAACTTTTCTGTCTTGTATCAATGCCTGGATATACATTTGGACTGCCAGATAACCCTCTGATTACCCTGTGAAGGACTCAGGTATCCAGCCCACCTGATCCTTCCTGAAGGATTCACATATATCCACCTGACATCCACTGTCCAGACCACTAGACATGATCAGACCTCCTGGTGCCCATCTTCTAGATTACCTGCTTCTGTCATCCAGACTGTATGACATCTGACTGATAACTATCCAGGACCATTCCTAGGGCTAAGAATGCAGGACTGATCATTCTCAAGAAGGTACTTTCTACTAAAAGAAATTTTAACTTTAATTTCTTCTTTGGAACACTTCTGGGTTTTTGCCTAGCTGTGTTCCCAGTTTGCAAACTCTAAGACCTTTGAATAAATCTTTATCATTTATTTCTACCAAAAGCCCCCAGACTCTTTTTGAGTTCATTTGATAGGTCTCTCTCTCTCTCTCCCTCCCTTTCTTTCTCCTTCCCTCTCTCTCTGTCCCTGTCATACACATATGTATGCACGCACACACACACACACACACACACACACACACACACACCCTTAATTTCCTCTGTAGTCACTCTATCCTCCCTTACTTTCTCTAGCTCTCATTTGCTCATTCTTTAAGGCTCAGCTCCCATCTCCCTCTTCTCAGACCTTTTTCTATAGAGATTTCCCATTTCCACTCTTTCTAGTGCTCATAGTTTAGTCCATGATCCTTGGAAGGTTATTATTTGATTATTGTGGTGAAAACCATAATTTTTAAATGCTCTATGCTACCCAGAACTTTGAATGACACTTAGTAAGTTTATAGTAAATTTTCACAGGTTGATCTTATTATTTATTTCAGGTAGTAAGCCCCTCAATTTCTTCTTTTCTCTAAGTCGAATGGGGACATAACAATACTATTTATGGAATAACTTTATGGTTTACATATATAAACTTGAAGTTTTGTAAGTACTCTACGAGGCAGATATCTTTATCTTTATTTTGCCAGTGAGCAAATAGAGGATAAGAAATCCTCAATAACTTGTCCAAATTGTATCTCAGGAATGGATAGTTAGGATTTGAATTCCGGTCTTTCTGATTCTAAAGCTTAAACTCTCTCTGCTATATTATGTGTTTTTTTCCATTAAGTTTCAGATGAAAATATGTTTGGGTTCTAAGTTATGGCTTTAGAGCAGATAAGATTTTCTCAGGGAACACTCTTCATTACTTAAAACAGTCAATTCCTTGGAACAGCTCCAGTCTCTCTTTATTGGCTCTTCTAATATGATTCAGGATCCCTTGGGACAGGAGAAGGAGGTTCTTGGATTATTCTCTTCTGTTCAGAGGTTTCAAGTTGCATTCAGTCTCCTTTCCATACCCCTATCCTTCTTGGCATGAGCATCATTGCACAGCCAACAACCTTCTTAGAGTGGCAAGAGAAAGTGCTGTAGATAGAGAGTAATTTTTTTTTTTTTAAATAAAGAACTCTTTTCAAGAGTTATGTATGTGGCTGTGGCATCTGCAAAAAGGAACCAAACAAAACAGCCACATACAGATAATTTCACTTCTTAAATATGGACTTCCCCTTGCTACAAAACATTGATAAATAGCTTGAGAAATGATATGAACACATCTGTCTGGACAATCCACATGACATCTTTTCCCCTTAAAGTCAGTGAAAGGAACACTGCTATAGAAAATAAATTCAGTTTTGCTCTCACAAATGAGAATTATTTTCTATAGTACAATGCTTTCCAATTATGTTGGGTAGCTTCATGTTGAATAATAACTGAAGCTCCCAAATTAAGTACTTGTGGCCAGTATCTGAAGTTTAATAATTTTGGTAATAGATCTTTTTCCTGCTTAAATGGATATGTAAACATCATATTAGAAGTTTTGGAGAATAGATATAACACATTTTCCCCTAGACCCTATAATTTCTGCTCTGGACAATGATCAGTGATTTTCCATTATATTTCTAACTTTCCTATTATTTATATTTTTTTAAAAAGCCTTGGCACTAGAATTGTGGTTTCTATTTCTTTTTGAGGGTAACCAATTTATTAGGTTGAACAAATTGTTTAAGTGCTTAATGTCGTTCTTTTTGCAGTAGATTGCCAGAAATTCTGTAAAGTTTTGGGGAAGATGATTCATAGTCTCCAGCCTTTTTTGCTGCATTTCTTAGAGAGCTGAAAAAATATGTTTTTCTGGAATGAAGAAAGAGAGACACACAGACGAGTGGAGCAAGGCACTATAGAGTCAGTTTTTATCCTTGAATGCGGTGGATAACACATAATCAAACCAGATTTTCAATGTTTGGTACAAATTCAGTATGGAGATCAATTTTATTTCATATCTTTCTCAGTAGTTTCTAATTTGACTTATCTTTCAGTTGGCTTGAATATATCATCAAGTAGGATTTTTTGTTTGTTTTTGGAGATTTTGTGCACCTGACCATAACTTTATACATTTAAGAGAAGTGATCTGGATAGGAAGTTATTAGGTCACTGGATTTTTCCTTCAAAATACAATTTAATGTTAAGTCAAGGGCCCATCTTGTTTCTATTTTTTGTTGGTCATCTGTTCTTTCCTCCCACCTGAATGATGTTAGGATATTTTCTTTATCCTTATAACCAATATATTTGTCATTACTACATGCCTGGATCTGAGTCTCGCCTTTTTGATTTCTTTTGGGACATTGGCGAATGCATTCGTATTGCATGCTCAGCCCATTTTTTTTTTCAACAAATAAACATTTCCTTTGATATGTCTTTATTAACATTTTAGCATCAGAAATCTTCCTCTGTGGCCTTTTGTAGTTATTGAGTTTACCTAGAAAATATAGTAAATTCATTCTTAGTGACCCAGGGGAATTTTACTATCCATATCATGAGACAATATGATGTTTGAAAAGAGTACATTAACCAATTATATGTGGATTACTGAAACACCTTTTCCTAAGCTTGGGGAATCCTAAATTTTTAAGTTGCATTTCTTTTGACACACATGGCAAACAGTACTTAAGGGTGTTTTTTTTTTTTCTCATAATTTTGTAATCCAAGATAGGTCTCTTGCCTCTGAACATCCAAGTGGCATAACTTCAGTGTCAGAAGGAAATCTAGGTCCCTAGGGCCAAGAAGATGATGGATGTGTGGGTGGAAGGGTTTGTTAGCAATTAGTAAAACCAATAGGAAAAATAAGAGGAAATACAGGATTAAGCTATTCTGATTTTTTAGTGTAAAGATCTTTAGTTGTAAATAAGTTGGGAAAAATCATCATTGAGTCATGACAACTGCATAGTGTAATTTTTTCTCTTTTATAACAAGATTACATAACTGTCACAGTGTACATTAATAATTACTTTTGTCCCAATTGCACTGTTTTGTTGGTCAGGAATATGTGTAAATCCTAGCTTGACTCACAATTCTCTATTCTCTATATCTGTCATTTACTCTCATCAAACTCATCTCTTTGACCTTTATTTAATCAGAAAGAGTTAACAGCAATGTGAAACAGTACACAATTAAGTGTAAAACTGAGAGGAGGGGTAAAAGAGGGGTGAAAGGCAACTCAAAATATTAGATGAGACTATTAGAAAGGGTGACACATGATTTAACCCGTTAAAGATACATACGATTGAACAGGTCTTAAGGGGTTACCTCAGAGTGATATTTAGGTAGATATCTTGTGAAAAAGAAGCTGATTAAGAAGAGGTATCACCTGTTTGGGTAATTTTTAGGTAAAAATGTTTTGTGCATGGATTCATCATTTATAGGCTGTGTATAGTGGATTTTATCTGTGATGACTAAGGTGACATCAGAGATTTTTGACCAAGAGTGATGGTGTCACAAACATGGCTGGCAACAGGTAAAACTTAAGTATAAAGCAGAAAAAGGAGAAATGGAATAAGATTAGTACTAACAGAGCTGATGGTATTGGTTAGGGGCAGTGTAAGACCTTAGATCGATCAATGTTCAGAGGCAGCCCGAGGTCTGTGAGCCAGGAATTTGATGTAGAAATAGGGAAACCTGGGATATTAGCAATTGGATTTAAGAACCAGGAACCAGCATGGAAAGTGGAAAGAAGGGACTAAAACTTGATGGCCAGTGTTATCAATAGTATATTATACTATGGCAGTATGTACCGTAGTAATGGACTGACTTCTAGACATCTGATAGGAGCAAGATCAATACATCAGAAATAATACTGAGGAAACCTTCTAATCTATCCCTTAGTTTAGGCCAGGGCTTCACTGGAGAAAGTCTTACTTAGATCCTTTCTGATCCCCAATGGAATGCAAATTCTAAGACATCAAGAGACAGAGACCCATCAGAGGGTTTTGGTCTCCATTTACTTTCTGTCTGAAATAGTACCAAGTCAGTCCTCAGATATTTCCCATACAGCACCTGTAATTTCCTGAAAGTGGGAGTTTTTAAACTTTTTGAAAAATCTTTGCTCCTGAGCTGATGTGGTTCTCGTAGAAGAGACATGGACAAGTAAATGGAGATGGATTTCTAGCAATCCCACTTCCTTCTGTAGCTTTGACAAAGCCGCCATACTGTGTGTGTGTGTGTGTGTGTGTGTGTGTGTGTGTGTGTGTGTGTGTGTGTGTGTTTGATGGGAAGTGAATTTTTTGCTTTCTTTATTACTTAGGACAGAAATTATGGACCTTTGGTGATACTACTCATACATTCTTTTCCCATATTTGGATCACTGTTGTTTTAGAAAATCATGAAAAGCAAAGACACATGATTTCTAAAGAAAGAGCCTTTTAACAGGAGATCTTAGGACATAATAAAAATTTCTCTTCTCACTGCAGACATACAGCTAATCTCCTGGAAGGGCACATAGACATTGGCTTAAGGACACTGTAAAAGGACTTCTGGTTAAATGTGGAGGATTGAACATATACATGTATTTCTACACCTTTCTAAACCCCCCAAAATGAATAACAAGTATATATTTGTTTAAGAAATGAAACTTAAGGTACAACATCAACAACAGGAAAGACATCTACAATATTTAGGAAACTGAAAGCAGATAGAATACTAGAAATTCAATTAGCCAACCTGGAAAAGTTGAACCTAAAGCTTGAAGTAGACGAAGTTCATGAAAGAAAAGAAAAATCATGTCCTCGAATCTGGAAAGGTTTAGGAATTGTAGATAAAAATGAGGCATGGCAAAAAGGTGGAAAATGGGGATTTGCTGAACCTTTGTGTAATGAGCATGAAGAGCCCACATCACCCCTCTTACCTCTCATAGCCTGGAATCTGCTACTTTTTCATTCGAGGAGAAAACGGGAAGTTCACAAAGGAGAGGTTTGTACAGCTAGGGATCATGGTGAGAGACTGAATGTCTGCAACTTGAACAGTGAGATCCCCTGTTCCTATTGTCCTGAAATGCTTTCAGAATACTGAGAACTATGCTTATACTCCTAGACAAGAGGGTATGCTGACAGTAAGCTGCTCCCTGACCAAATGGCCCAGTCTCGACTCCACAGTCCGATTGTCACTTAAAGCCACGTGGATGTATTACCTTGCTAAAATTAAGAAAACATTAAGTCGAAAAGAATAACTTATGGCCTATTAAACCATCCACGTCAATGCTTGTTATGTTTCAGGGGTGAAGGCTCTAAAGCCCACATAGGGGACTTTCCTAAAGTTATCCCATAATGGATGGCCAACCCTGGGTCACAGGTGTGTTTATAAAAAAAGCCATTATAGAGATTGATGACTGTACCTCCCAGTACGGTCTGATTAGAGTATTCACACATACCTCTGTGTGTGTGTGTGTGTGTGTGTGTGTGTGTGTGTGTGTATGTTCATGTAAGTGTGTATATGTAAATGTATATATATTTATTTTTGCCAATAGCTCAGTTTTGTTCTGTCCTTTGTTTTCTTTCTCCCTTGTTCTCTCCCTTCTGGCTTGTTTTTCCTCCTCCTTCTTTTCATAGTACCTTATTCTCACTTCATGTATGTTATAGTTTGTTTAGTATTTTGAGTAAAGCAGAGAGAATTTATTTGAAGTTTTATTTTTCTTGCCAAGACTTTGTTTCCTCCAAGTTGCTTTTATTTCTTTGAAACCCTACCTTTCAAGTTTGAAGTTTTTTCCCTGATGTTGGTGATCCTTCCCAAGAGTGCGACCATAAACAGCCAATAGGAAGCGCCTGAGTGCATGTGTAGGGCTTCTGGACTGCGGACACCATTAGACAGTGGGATCTTAATGGTCTTCATGGATGGACTTTCTGATGGAGAATCCCCTTTCCTCATATATTATCTCCACCTTTAACTGTGCCTTTTGCTCTCCTAACTAGTAAGTAAACTTATGTCCTCTAGAGGATAAGGCCCCTTTATCCTATTGGGGGCAGAGATAATTCACAGACTGTTTGCATGAAGTAGAGAAGAGATCCGGGATATAACTGGTTCTCCAGATTCTCTAACTCCTTCTGTCATAGTCTTTCAGACAGTCTTCTTGTTTTTAATTTTACTTGCATGTCCATTCCCAGGGGGTCTGATGTTGCATATTCCAGAGCCCTTGCAGATTCTGCAGAACTTGCTGCGTTTCTTCTTGGCTTCTTGCACTGCTGGTTTAGGAGCACACTTTCTTTAGATTTTTCTCTTTAGACTCTACCCTCATTGAGCTTTCAAGATGTTGCTGCAGTTGTCTCTTTTCTTCTTTGTCCTTGTGGTTCTGTGCCCTTTAAAAAGTTCTTTTCTGATGTTCTAGTGTAGTTTTGAGAGGGAGTGCAATAAATGAAAATTTGCCTGAAGGTCTCCCTATTTTTCTTAAGTATTCTAAAAATTACAACAATTAAAAAAAATGTGAATTTTAGATTAAAATGATTCATCACTATATCAAAGAAAATGTGGCTATCTTCTCTCCCCCTTCTCCTGGACTTCATATTCGCCTCTCCAGAGGTGGACTGCAGTAACTATTTGATCATTTTTCAGTCCTCATGTGCATTTACATATACTTATATGTGTGCACACCTCAAAAAATAATTGGAATCATACTAAATGTATGGTTTTATGAGTTGTTTTGTCTGTTTTTTTTAAAACTTGGTGATTTTTCCACATAGGTACGTGTAGTTCTTTACCATTCTTTGAGCAGCTGCATAGTATTCTAGAATAGTGGTGCCATATTTTACTTAAATTCTTCTCTCTTTAGAAACATTTAATTTTTTTTCAATATTTCTGTATTACAACAATGCTGTGGTAAACATATTTGAAACAAACTTTTTTCCCACGTATGCAAATATTAAAAAAAATACTTAGTGGATCATTTAAATTCTAATTTAGGTCTGTGTTTTTCAAACTTAACCCAATTGCATTCTATTTCTTGATTTTTACCTTATGTGCATAACACATATACTATTGTATACTTAATTTCTCCCTTAAATTAACTATTTTTATTTTATTTTAAATAGCTTTTTAGTACTTATTTCTACTTACAGAAATGGGAAATGAATGTCACTTTCCAGAAATAGATGATAACTATAAAAGTAAATGCACATTTAGTGAAGACAATTTTATTTAATTCTAAGCGAATGTGGTTGCCTGCTCTCTCTGTTAAAATGAATAATCTCAAAGTGTTACAGAGGCATTAAAATCATATTAGTACCAAACCAAAAATTTTGTCTCTTAAGTATTCTAAAAATGAAAATTAACCTAAAACATATTTTCACTGTGCAGTTGAATACATTTATTTAATCCCATATTCATGCACCACCTAAAATTTCAAACACCATCAGTTCGTAAATTCTCTTTCTAGTTCAATATGTCTACCACTGACAGTATTACCTTCTTTCAGTGCTTCACCATGTCACGTTTTGCTCAAAGATTCTTTAGATCTTCATTGTCTGGAGCATAAAGTAAATATCCTAAGACTTAAGGCTCATCAACCAGTCTTAGTATAGGTTGTTCCTGTGTCTTATTGATTTTCGAATTTCTATAGTATTACTATGTACCCAAATTTTCTGGGTTGCGACATTCAGCTTTATGGGTTCTCTTGAATTATGGTTATTGTGCCTCCTCTAATATGCTGTTACTTCTCTGGGGCAAGACCTGTTTTATCTTACACTTTCTTATTCCCTTCGTCATGCCTAGCACAGAGTGCTAGGTGGTCCATCAACATAAGGTAATTATTTACTTGCGGGCTTTATTTGTTACCACAAATTAAGCATTCATTATACAAAAGCTTAGTAGAGATGATTCCAATTATCAAACCTTCTAAATTCTCATGATAACACAATTATGAGATTCTTCTTTATAATAAATACTACATTAGAAAACAACTGAAAGAGGACTTCCTAGTGGCAACATGTTTTTATTGTGTTTGAGTTCATGTCCATCACATTTTTTTCCCTTAATTTGAAAGTCTGAGCTTCCATAACTTTTTATGAACGAGTTGATTTTCATGTTTCTGAATCACTTTTGGAATGCATTTTATCTTAATAAGAATAACCCATCAAGCAAGAAAGCCAGCAGGCTCCTCATTATCATGCTCTGTATATAGGAGTTTATCTTTTGGCTGCCAAACTTGAATTTCACTTTAGAAAGTAGATTGTTTTTAATGGGTAAGTTTGAGTGACAAAGGCAGAGAGCAAGCCAGTGGCCTGTCCTCTCAGTTGATAGGATTAGATCTGAATGAATAAAGACATGTGACAGGCTGCAGGCTTTAGGGGAAAGTCTGCAGTGCACATCGGCACTTCCGAGAAGCATTAACATTCTCTGTCTGCTGTACTAACTCTTTAAAATGCCATTTGCATTGACGAGGGTGTAATTGACATTGCTCCCAGAGGAGCTCACAGGATTGTGGGGAGACGAAATCAAAGAAAATTCATCTCTTCTAAGGTTCTCCTGTAGCTACAAAATGCAGAGGGACAAGGACTCTTGTTAGTGGATGCTGTCATATTAATAATAATTTTTTAAAAAGGCATAAAAACAAATCCATCATCACAATTTTCCCAGTAACCTTTTAATCTCTCTGTACATTATCTTTCTAATTGTCATTCATAAGCATTTGTCTGGATGCTTGAGATTATTCGTTTTTTTTTTTTTGTAATAAATATGTTAAGAATCTTTATGATTCATTTTTCCCATTGATCTCTCTTTTTGAAAAAGTTAATTGTTCTAGTTTTAGCAATAGATTAATGCCCCAAACATCCGTGAACCTGTAGCAGGAAGGAGGCTTGTGCAGGGAACTTAGTATTCAGTCTCTGCTATAACTGAATAGGTTTGCAATCACTATGAATGAGCATGACCTTTTAGAGGTCAAAGAAGAACTATAGTATGTTGAAACCCTACTATTAGAAAGAAACAATCACAGGTATGAATAAGGGTTTAAATGAAAGTCAGATTTTCAGCAAGATCAGTTATGATGTATTTACTCCCTACATTTGTGCAGGATCAGTATATGTTAGCAAAATTTTGATAAGTGTTTGTGAACAATGGGTTAAGTAGAGGAAATAAGAGATTTCTAACTAGCATTTTACAATGCTGTTATCAGAAATAACTGATTTCTTATAGCATATTCTCCATTAAATCAGGCAAAAGGCCACAGATAATCAAAGTGAAATACAATCTATAGTTCTAATATTGCCTTCTTAGTCAGCAAAGTATTTTTTATAAATGTCAGTAAAATCTGTTTTTCTCCTTCTAATATTTATGTCAAATGGAACATATCTTATAGTGATATTTGGTGTGAGAAAGCATCGGATTGTTCTTCTGAGCCTTCCAGGAATGATCTAAGTATGTTTGGAGATATTTTGAGACTGTTCACTTAGTTATATTACGATGTTTAAATTTTTAAGCTGTTATATTATGTGGGCCTTAGAACATGTTTGGTTGCAGGGAAAAGAAAACTGTTCAATTGGCTTCAGGAATTTACTGTCAACAATAGAGGGGAATCACAGAGAAGTCAGTTTTATGCAGTACAGCAAGTCCTCAAGGTATGTAGAAAGCATAGAAACTCAATTCAGGCTGGCTAAAGGAAAAGAAGGATTGTTTCGCAATTCTGAAAAGCCTGGAATCAGTGGGTTTGTGTCTAGGTGCACAGTGTCAGGAGTTTGTCTTTGTTCCTAAGCTGAGTTTTCCTCTGAGGTGGCTTCATTCTTAGGTAGGCTCCTTCCTCCTGGTGGTACAGTTACAACTTCACTTTACATCCTCAGATCTTAGCAACCCTAGTGAAAGAGCCATTCTTTCTCTCAATACTTTTTGCAAAAAAAAATTGAGTCTGGCCCTCACTGTTTCATATTGAGTCATGAGCTAGTACCTAAACCATAATTCCAACTCTGTATCTCATGTCAATTAGTCACTAGAGTGGGAGCGAAGGGAGTAAAGTTTACACCACCAGAAGAAGTTGAAGTAGGGGAGTGGTTCCCTAAAGGAATACTAAGTTCTGTTAACAGAAGAAGGTTCAGTAGATGCTGCTGGTGCCTCTCCCAGATCCCTTTACCAAGCTGGGGCATCCATCCTGGGCTGCTACCAGCTCAGCGCTTCCCCTTTCTCTCAGCCAAAGGAAGTAGCTCATCCAGAAAGCTAACCACTCCTTCCTTCAACAGCTGGAATCTAAGGATTGTTTGATTCAAGGAGACAAAGGGATGCCCCTTTTCTCAAAGAGGAAATAAGTTAATAATACACATTGAGCTTCAAAGCTCTAGGAGAGAGCACAACTGTGATTAACGTTTTTCCTTGCCTCATCTGGCTTCCCTCACTTCCTTTTTCTTTCCTGAGAGTACAACCTCAATAAATAATCCTTTCTCAGGCTGTGCTTCTAGAGAGCCTAAACTAAGACATTAGGAATGGATATTGGTCAGGAAAAGTAATGTCTATCCCAGACAAGAACTGAGATCTTTTTTGCCATCTCTCAAGTGTTCCTTCAGCTCTTTTCTTTGAGTGTCTGTCCCATTCTTCTCTCAGAAGAGAGCTCCCTTAACTTGTGCAGCTTCTGGTTCTCATTTTTCTTATAAATTCCTCTGTCTTTTCCTGACCTCTAATGCTCTCACCGATAAATTCCAAATTTACGTCTCCAACTCCCTCTCAGAGTCTCAGATTCGTGTGCACAACTGCATCCTTGGCATTTACACTTAGATGTCTAACAAGTATCTCACACTTAATAGAAATCTTGATTTCACTTTCCAAACCCATCTCTCCCTAAGTCTTTCCCATGATGAGAGGAGAAGTTTCTGGCTCAGGAAATATTGACTGTTAGAGTGATCCTATCACAGCAGATATTACAGCCAATATGCCTGCCTATCTCCTGTGAGACTCAGATTGCCACTTACAAAGCCATGTTGGTACCACATGTACAAACAGGACTCCTGTTTCTGGTTTTCATGCAGATAAAATTTACCAACCCAGGTGAAGGTGGAAAATTTAAGTAGATTCTGCTTGATTTTCTTATTTCATGAGATGAGAAGTGGAAATAAGCAAGAGGAAGGAAGAACATGATACAGGAATGTGAAGAAGCAGAGATTTCCATCTAGTATAGCAAGCTACATTATTGATAGTTTTAGCTTGATAATTCTTTGTCATGGGAGGCTGTCTCTGTGGTATAGGGCACATAGCAGCATCCCTGGCCTCTAATAACTAGATGCAAGTGGTATACCCCACCCCCTGCCCAAAGTCATGGGAATTAAAAATATCTCCAGACATTGCGAAGTCTCCCCTGGCAGTAAAAATTACCCCTAATTGAGAACTTCAGTACAGGAAAATTAATGTTTAGATGTCAGATTGCCACCAAACTCCCAAACCATCTATAGCCCCTTTTCTTGTGGAAAGAGAAGTGTGGAAACATTTTTGTCCAGCTCTTTCTAGAGGAAAGTTGAAGTTTTGACCAAAATTTCCATTTTACAAACAAGGTATTACAAGGGGGAAAGAATGTAAGATGTTTCTATGAGTAAGTTGAGGTATAGCTTATCTCTTGCTGTCCATATTTGTGTTTGGTTAGGTTCATCTTTCTAAATTGACTTGTTAAAAGATTTAGATCTAAAACCCTATGCTATTCATTTAAAGTATCAGATAAATATCCATTTGTATGATAGTTTATAATGGTTCAGGAAACAAAGACTTTTTTTCTCACTTAATTCTGCTTTAATTGTGGAAGACATCTCTCTCTCTGTTAAGAGATGCTTGGTAACCGTGGGATTTAGGAGCAGTAACCAGCAATCGTTAGTATTCCATCCTTGTTTTGCTTGATTTACCTTTTAACCTGGTAGGTAGTTACCTTTGGTTTGATGGAAAACCAAGCCAAGTCAAACCAAAACTAACATAGCTCCATGCCCAATTTTCACACTATTGCCAATTCTGTTCTTTAATACTTCATTGCATTCTTTTATTCTTTTATTTTAATTTCACTAATTTGTATTTTCATATCATTATGCTATTGTTTTTCTTCTCAGTCTACTTCACATTTGATTTTCTGCTCTTTAATGAAAGTTAGATATTCTGACATTCTATTGAGAAGTATTATAAAATGAATGTTTTCCCCCTTTGTTTCTATTAGTAAATCACCTTCAGAGTCATGATCTTCTAATTTTTCAGTGTAATATTCTCTTAATGTTCTGCAGATACCATCATTCTTTGAGGATATCTATCTGTCTGTCTGTCTGTCTATCTATCTATCTATCTACCTACCTACCTACCTACCTACCTACCTACCTACCTATCTACCTATCCATCCATCTCCAAAATTAGGAGATATTTATCCAGATTCAGTGTTTACTAGCAGAGGTTTGTGTGCATTTCCTATGATTCTCTGCTTGTTAAATTCTTGTATCAATCTAACCATAAGAAGGTAGCTCATCTCCCAATGCTTTACAAATTCAAATACAGGGATTCTTAAACCCTACTGCCTGGAACCTTAACATTTTGAACTGACTCCATGTATATACTGCAGTACATACTTCTTTCAAGCTCTTCCTTTTGTTAACTTTCTAAGACCATGTTCTTTTCTTGCAGAGACTCCACCTTCTTGGGGAGATAAATCTCTGCCATCCCTCCTTCTATTTCTCCTATTTGTATTTTTGAGAGTTGTCTTTCTCAAATAACAAACACAATTCTGGCTATTTTAAATTAAAATGGATTTAATATTTTGAAAGAAATTAGAAAATTGTATAAGTATTGGGATGCCAGAGAGTATCACTGCTGCATTTGGGACTTAAATTTAAATATCTTTCGTGCTTTGTGTCACATGGTCAAACTGTAATATATGGCGTGGAGTATCCAGTTGGCTGGGATCAGGTCATGTGCTTGGGCAGAAAGTGGGACAATTTGACTCCTTCCCCTGCAGTGCAGGGCAGCAGGGCCCTGTCTCACACAGGAACACATATGTTGTAGGTTGGAGTGTGTCCTCTCCAAAGCTCTGTTGAAGTCCTAACCCCCAGTATCTGGGAAGGTAAGCTTGTTTGGAAATAGGGTCTGATATAATCCAGTTAATCTGAGAAACTTAATTAGAGTGGACTTTACTCTGATGACTAGTGTTCTCATAAGAGGGAAATCTGAACACAGATACACAGGGAGGTGATGATGGAGGAGAAGACTGGAGTGATATAGCTGCAAGCCAAGTAACAGGACTTACAGGCAACCACCAGAAGCTAGGAAGAGGTAAGGAAGGATCAACCAACTAGAACCTTCAGAGAGAACCTTGATTTTAGACTTCTGGACTTCAGAACTGTTATCTAAGGCATCTGATTTGTTTTGATTTGTTATTGCAGTCCTAGGAAACTAATACAACACACAGTGGTAGAATTCTTCTAATATTGTCAAGGGGGCAAATGGAACCAGACAACCATAGAAATCTGAAGGTCCAGGAAAGAGAGGGTGGAGGAGACAGTATTCTTTCTGGTTCCAGGTACTTAGACTGTAAGCATCTTTGCTGTAGACATCTTTGCCACAAACATTTTGTCATAAACATTTTTACCACACAACTAATTGGCTGTAAAAAACATAAAATTACAGAAAGTAAAAGAGGGGCATTAAAAAGGATTTAACAAAATTAAAAATACTATTGTGAAATACAAAATATTCGAATAAATTTAAAATGTGTGTAGATTCATGGCAATACTGTATAAATAACTGATTTTATTTTGTGGATTGTGCCTAAGGACTTTGTTGTATGGGAAATGTGTATTCAACACTGTACCCTCAAAGTTGGCCCTTGGCCTCACTTTCTTCTCCCATTGTAGTGTTTTTCAAAATAAAAAGTCAACTCTTAGGGCAAATCATCATCATATGAAGGAAATGCTAACTACTTTAAGACCATAACCATGTCTGCTTGTCACTATGTAGACCATAATGAGGGATAAGATATATGTATAATATAAAAATGAGAGTAACTTCGAGAACTTTGTCAATGGAGAAATGAAACCAAACTGACAACTAGCTTAAATATAGTCTGCTGAAGGGGGTTGATTCATCAATGAAGAAATTAAACCCAAAACCAAATACACCCCCCTCCATTGTCAATCAGTTATTTTATCTTTTTTTTTTTTTTTACAGCAGTTGATTGACTTATAATGGAGAAATGAAACCAACCAACAAAAACAAAAACCTCAACTGTCAACCAGTTATTTCATCTGTTTTATGACAGAATTACTTTACGGCCAATTAGTTATTTAGCAAAATGTTTGCGGCAAAAAGACTTGTGACAAAGACGCTTACCGTGAAAATGATGGACTTTATTTAGTCCGTCCATCTCTGAGTAGCCCTCTCTTAGTAGATTAGTGCCCACCCAGTTTTCTTATTGGTACATATCCTGCATTCCTCAGGCCTCTGACTAGAGAGGAAGAGAAGAGAAATGCCTTCCTGTCTGTTCTCAGGGTTATGCTGTGTGATGAACCAAAGCATGGGTAAAGGATTTATTTTTCTTCATCCAGTTTCATAAACTGTAATGTGAGAAATTCCTACTGGATTTTGGCAATAACGTATTCGTTTGTCTTTATTCTAAGTTCTGTTTTAGTTGTTATTATGTGTGAATGTTCAGGAGAATTTTTTTTTTTGAAAAGTTTGAAGGATCTATATCCCAGACACCTGTTTAAACTCCCCCATTACTTTTTCTCTTTTAAATTGTAAACCTAAGTGAAGAAGTTTAGGAATAGGGCAAAATTTACACCAAGAAAATATCATGTCATATTATGATATCTAAAATTTTGTTATCCTTTTGTTTTCCTTTTCCTCTAATATGGGGCAATTTGCCTATTTCTAGAGACTTCTAGATTATCTAGAGAGTCCTATGTAGGTACTTCAGTCTTAATTAACTAATTATAGAACTGAAAATGTTTCCTTCTCTAATATCTTGGTTAAGGTTTGGATTATGTAATATGTAAATAGCATTAAGCCAATTTAAAGAATTTTTTAAAGAATTTTTAGAAAAGAATTTAATAGTAAAAGTGCGCTTTAAAATTCTGAGCCAACAGGACCATTTAAGAATCAAAAGGATGTGGTTACTTTTGAACAATAATTTGAATGATTTAATGGAGATAAATTCCTAAACAAGTGTAAGGTAAAGACAATTTTGGACTTTGAAATATTTTTAAGAGCATTTTGACCAACAATTTGTTAGCTAGAAGTTTATTTAAAACGTCTATTCCAGGAATGTAATTGAAGAAAAACCATCTAATCTACTTTACAACTTTGTTCTCTATTTTAAACTTTGAACAAATTAACAAAAATAGGCATTTTAGGGCCATAAAGAAAGTTTTTTAAAAATTAGAAATATTCCTCCATTTTACTTATTTCGAAGATATGTTGATTAAAAAACAGAGAAAGCTACTCTTCTCAGGAAATTTCAAGGTATCTGTTCTCATACATAGGTATTTACAGATTAAGACTATCCAAGATAATTTAAAAAGCGTGAGACTTGATAAAAGAAAATAGGTATTTTATTTTTGTGCTGTTACCACTGTCAATCAACTCTGCAGAGAAAAACAGAGAAGAAACAACAAAAGGGCAAAGTCATGTTCTTTAAACACTCAAAAGGTGCAGGTAGTATCTGTGCATTGGTTTGCAAATGAAAGGAGTTTTCTTCTTATTATTCATTTTTTTTAGACCTCCCTGAACAAGGGGGAGAAAAAACGTAATTTAGATAGACTATTCAGAGTCAATGAAAATTGGTGTGTGTGGGAGCTTGTAAAATTAATTTTAGTTGCTAGGCCTTTTAATATCAGGGTGTGTCCTATGTCCTGTGCCCTCTTAAATAATGCTTTTTATGTTGCTCAGAGCAGATGTATTTTGAAAGTGGCACCTCTATTAACCTTAGCTATGTACTTCTCAAAAAAAAAAAAAAAAATCATTGAAGTTACATACCAGTGCTGAACAATTGCCACAGAACATTAGTTTGAAATCTAAATAGAATCTTGACTCTTCTTTTTATGTAGGAGAGAAACAAGACATGAATTTCTATTATATAAGATCTAGAGAAAACAATAAATTTTTAAAGGAAAGAATTACCTATTGAAGTCACAACTAGATGGCAATAACTAATGTTTATTGAGTGCTTATGGGATGCCAGATTAGCACTAAATGCATCAAATGCTTTAGCTTATATTTCTTTCCAACAACTCTAATGGCAGCATCCTAATACGACCCCCATCTGATATTATCATCTTAATTTTATAGATGATAACTGAGGCACAAAGAAGTTAAGAAGCTTGGCTAAATTCTCACCACTGGTAGATGGTGGAACTGAGATTTGGTCCTGCAGTTTGCCTCCATAGAGATCTTGCTCTTCACTTCTTTGCTCTCCTGCCTCCCTATCTTGTAATATCTCCTTTGGCTCATCCCATTTAGATGTATGCGGGGTGTAAAATTCAGTGAATAAATACAGGATTATTTATAAATTTTCAGGTGTTTGATACTGTTTGCAGAAAAATGATATTGGACTGTGATAGCCCTTTATTGATTTTGTCTGCATAGCAATTCCTCTCTTAGGTTGGTATCAGCATCCTGCTTTTGCTTAGGTAATGTATCCTTCCCTCATCATACTTGTTCCAGTGCCCTGCCTTCCGTTGGCTAAGAGGTAGATAAGAATGTAAACTAGGGATCCAGGTCCTTTGTCACTAGATTTTGAGTCTTAGGGGAAATGAGAAAATGAGAAAGATCTAAAATAGCTGCAGTTTTTGTTTGTTTGTTTGTTTGTTTGTTTGTTTTCTGTGGAGGGCTCCTGGAGGAGACTGATCTGAGTTCTGTGAATCATGGTTTCTGAAACCATTCCAGCTGGGCCCTTTCAGAAGTGCAGGGCTTAGCTTTTCCTTCATTTCTATGATTTGACCTGCGTCCCTCCAATACATTCCTTTCTGCCTTATTATAATGGTTCTTTTTATTTTACTTGCAAGCAAACCATCTTAATGGATCCACTGACAACTGTTCTTTTTGATCAGACTGATCCGTGGTATTGTGAGAGGACCTCTATCAGTTTGGATTGGAATGCTGTGACTGTGGTTTGTAGCTTGACGGAAAGGTTTAGGGGAGCTGTGGGCTGGCCTGTTGCTTTATTTCTGTCTCAGTTGATGGGAACTTTGTTGTTCCTTGCAAACAGCCATTTGCAATTTTGTGTCAGAAACGTTAAAACATTCTTGGTAGATATGAAGTTTTGGTAGAAGTGAATTCTGGTTTTACTCAGAAGCTCATGTTGTCCAGTAGGGAGAATTGTAAGCAAAAGACAAGTGAGTTCTGGTATTAACATGCTGTTATAAAAACTATAAAGTCTTCTGATCACATTCAATTTATCTTTTAAATGAGGATAAAATAGTCTTGGTTGACAGATGTGAAATAGCTTAAAAACGGTGAAAATTATGATTGCATTCTGGAGTAGGGTATGTAGATCTGTATCGCCCACCCTCTGCTTCCTTCTCTCTTCTTGCCTCTTGATAACCAGCACCACTCATTGCCTCACAGTTCCTTGAACTGACCAGATTGTTTCAAGTATCTCCTATGATCTCCAGTGTGTGGAATGCCCTTCTCCAGTATGTCCATCCAGCAAACACCTAATGATCCTCCAAGACCTAAGTTGAGCATCTTCTCTGTGAAATAGCCTTCCTCTGTTTTCAAAGCTTGGCTAATCACTTTGTCCCATGATGCTAACCTATGTGATTTTATCTTATTAGGGCATGCATTACACACTCTTTCAGTTATTTAACCACTTTTGCTTTTAACCATTTAACTGTGAATTTCCATAGGGCAGCCCTTGAATTTTTACATCTCTAGTACATTTTGTGATATTGAAAATGCTTAATAAATATCAAGCATGCCTTGACAAAATTCCCAAGAAAATTTGTAACTTAAAAAGAACTCTGTTATTGATGCTTTATACATTTGAAACTTCTTGGAAAATACTAAAATCATTCTACAAAAGTTATGATTTATAAATATTTTTTCTTATTAATATATTTTTGGATCATGTCACTAAGTGACTTAGTTCAGGCTGCTGTAATAAGAATACCATAGATTGGGTGGCTTGTAAAAAACAGAAATTTATTTCTCACAGTTCTAGAGGCTGGAACTCCAAGAAGAGGGTGTCAGCAGGCTTGAGTTCTGATGAGGACCCACTCTGGGTGGCAGGCTGCCATCTTTTCATTGTATCCTCACCTGGTGAAAAGTAGAGAGAGGAAGCAAGCTCCCTCATGACTGTTATGAAGGCACTCATCCCATTCATGAGGGCTCTTCTCATGATCTAATCTGATTCTAATCACCCCCCGAAGGATTCACACCCTAATATTACAATGAGAGTTCAGCATAAGAGTTTTGTGGGGATACAAACTTTCAGTTCATAACATCAAGTTTTTAAAAATGTCAGCTTTATCATGGGAAACTAAGAACTTGATGACTATCACTTTTTCTGTAGGTCTTTCTGGATCTACTACCTCTAAATCCCCAGAAATGTCATTAGCCGTGTGTTTGAAATAGACAATGTCATACCAAGTTAGAGCAGCAAGGGAGAAAAAGAAATTCTGAGCACATTTTGTACAAAGCATGTGAAAAACGGACTAGGAGGTTGCTGGGGGCTATGTATCTATTAAAAGATGAGATTGACAATGGAAACTGTATTATTAAAGCTCTTGGAATTTCTAACTTTATAGCAAACTAGCTTTATTTCATTTTGCAGAGGACAGTCATCTATAGTCCTCCTTATGGTCTAACTTATCTTGATATTAGGAGACACAGAAATATCTCAAGTTGCAGAATAGAAGGCAGTAATGAGAGAGTGCTCTATCAGAAAAGCTTTACACTTACATTTGATTAGAGACCTACTAGTATGTATCCACTCTTGGGATAGATTTTTTCCCCCTTTATCCACTCCCCATCTCTTGCTATGTACACAAGTATTTTCCAAAGAGTGTTTGGGGGAATGTTACTTTCTCTAAGTATTAACTGGGTTTAAGTTGAGGAGAATAATAAGTTTGGAAAGCAGTGGGTTAAACAGGTGGAACCAGTTCCTTCACTGTCACATATGTTAATTGCAGTTGAAAATGCATTCAGCCCAAACCTACTTGACTGTGGAACCATCACAGAGAATGTTCCATGAAACACACATCGGCAAATACTGCTGAGATAAAATGGCCTGATTTTTTTCTATTAAGAGAATAAATTCAGGTTTGTGGTTGTCAAATATTCTGTAGCATTACCAGTATTTATTCACTTGTTTTCAGCCCCCAGAGAGACTTAGAATTAATTTGTTGTTTTCTGCTCTATTGTTTTGCGTAGGTTTTATTCAGTTTCTTGCTTGATTACCTTTTTCTAGGTACTTAGGATACTCTGCCTTTATGTCTTTTCTGCTTGTTTGTTTTTTTTTTTTAATGGCTGATACTAATACAAAAGCATTTTTCTCTTCAGAACCAATAAAATAAAACAAAGAAAGAAAATCTAAATACTAATAGTTGTTCTTGAATGTCTGCTAGACATTCAATGAATTAGCCAAATTCCATGGGATAAATTTCATAGTTATAACTCAAACTTGGTAACTTCTGATTCTAGTACTGTTCTAAATTTGCTGACTGAACAGATCTCATTGTCTATAAAATAAACATGAGGCTAATAGACCTCATGAACAAGCTCATTTTTCATGAATTCAATAGTTATTCACTGAGCATCTTCTATTGGTCTTAGGGGCATAGTAAATGATGAATGAATATATATATATTTTAATGCGTAAGTATTTCTGTTGATCAGAGTCCAGGAAGTAGACACTGCTGAAAGTGGCGTTTCCAGGAGTTAAGTTATCTATATACTGATGATAGTTCCAAGAGTATTTGAGAACAAATTAGTTGGCAGGTTATGCAAGAAACAAAAACATACAGTTTCTTTATATCGATTCACAACTTGAATACAGAACTAAAACTACACCTAGGTTTCTCTGTTAACTTAATGGAAGTAACTTCCATTGTGATTTAATGTCTTACAGTGATAAGCACTTTCTGTGTGTAGTAGACACCAAAATACATAACATGAATTTCTAAGAATAGGCCATATCACTGATAAAATGGAAGATCTTCAGTCTTTTTCTCCATCTTTTCTTATTTCAGCCTCTCTGATGACCTTTACTTACCCATTGAATGTGAGGATTTTCAGGTTCCTGCCAACCACCACTGGCTGCAAAATAAAGGAACATTAAGCAAGAATTTCATAATTTGTTCATTTTATTTTCACAAAAATATGTCATCTGCAAGCCACAAAGTAAAACTTAAGAATATAAAATCACAGAACTTCCAAGAAAGTGTCCTAGAAATTATGTAGATCAGAATGCTCAGAATAATTTTTTTTCTTTAAATATAATAATGGTGATAATCACCAACACCACAACCCCAACTAATGCATGTATTGCTTCTCCGTCAGGCACTTGAAATGTATTACATTTCATTTTATTCTTATAACCCTCTGAGGTGGGAACTCTTATTATTTGTCTCATTTTGCAAATGAAAAATTGAGGAAACAGGCTCAGAGAGTTAAACAACTTGCCCAAAGTCACACAGGTAGTAAGCGGTAAGCCAGGACTCAAACTCTGACTCCAGAGATTCTGCTCTTGTCTGCAACACTGTGCAAGTTCTACTTTTAAGGGGCATAGTAAATGAAATAGATGTGACGCTCTCATTGAGGTTTTGTATCCGATGGGGTAGAGAGAAAAGAGACTACAATACAAGTGGCTAGGTGACAGTGATGAGTTAAGTGTTGAGGAAATACACAGAAAGGCTATCTCTTTATCTAGAACATAAGTTACAAAAAAAGAAACTTAGAGGGGAAGGTTATGCCAGGCATGGGAAAAAATGTATCAGTACAGTTTTTATTGAGCATTTAATTTGTCCACTATTCTAGTCACTAGAGAAAACACAGTTCCAGTTTCCATGGGGGCATACATAAATAAGTGGGTGTGTGCAGTCAATATTGCAAAATGTTTAAAGAGGTTTAGGAACGTTTTCTATGAGAGCACAGAGGGAAAGATTTTGTGGCTAGCATGTTACGAGGTTGACTTACACATGGTGCCTGATATTCATTTAGTTGTCAGATACTAAAAGTGTCCCTAAAATAGGTTGAGATTCATTTACAAGGCAAGAATTCTCCAGGACACAGTTGCTTTCTCAAAATTGCTGTGACATTCACCACCTACAGCTCAGTTCTGTGCAAGAAACCTGTTACTACTGTGTTGGGAATGGTTTCTTGTTACACTCCTTCTATGTGACTCATTTGCTATTTATTGACCTTCTTTCCCCTGAGCATCTACTTTGGACACACTATCTGTCCCTTGGTCCTCAAATATGTCAAATCTTCCCCACTTCCTGGCCTTCTCATCGATTATTTCCTCCTCTTTAGATGTTCTCTGCTCTCTTTGCTTGGATAACTCATCCTACTCATAGCTTAGGTCTCAACTTGAAGGTGCTTTTCTTAGAATTTTCTCTGACCTACCCCTACCCTAGAATAGGTTAAATCCCTCTGTTCTTTTTCTTCATGCGCTTATTACCACAACATTAACAGCATATATAATTATTCATTCTATATTTTTTTCGACTTGACTGAAGGATTGATGAGGGCAGACATCGCGTTTGTATCCCTGTGTCATGCCTTGCTGCATCTCCAGTGCCTACCACGGAGGCTGATATCTTAACAGGCATCCAGTAAAATAATTTTTGAATAAATGAATTAATGAAGAATAAGACAGATTTTTTTTTGCTTAGTTCCACAGAGGATCAAAATTGGCAATATAGTGTAGAATGGAGTAAAATGTCAAGCTTGGAATTCAGATAATAATAACTACAATTTTGGAGCAAAAGTGATGTGCCGATGAGTCAGGTTTGACAAATTATTGTAAATCTAGACAATAACTCTACAAGAATAAAACTGAAACTCAGAGAGGTGAAACAGCTTACTAAGAGTCACACAGCCATCTATGGAGGAACAGATGTGGACCCAGATCTGTTTGACTCTAAACTTCTACTATATCATGTAGCATTTCATTAACAGGTATCATAAGTCAGGGAGACTGGAAAGTGAATAAGAGAGAGGTAACCAATGGCTGAGGGGATGAAGCTGGCACAATAACTCTGAATAAGTAAAGATAATGTCCAGATACCAGAAAAGTCTACAGAGGCAGAGAAACATACTGTGCCCTGAATCTACAGAAATGAAATATGGAGTGTAGGGTGGTTGGGTAAATAAGAAGCAGTGGCTTGGGGATCCAAATAGAGGTTCTGTTCAGAGAACTGCCGAGGCTGGGAATCTCTGGGTCATGATCTCGTTTATAGAGGGGCCAGAAGACAGAGGCATCCACAGAATGTGTGTCTAAGGCTTGTCTGCCTTGCAGACCATCCCCACCCCTGGCTCAGAGTTAGTACTAACCTGGGGAGAGAAGCTGTGATTCTACACATCAGTACACATTTGTGTGCTTTGAGTCTGTTTTTCATCTCCCTTCTTTTTTTCTCTCTCTTTTTTTTTCAGTGAGCTTGTTGGAAATTCCTAGACTCCTCAGTTACTTCATTTCTCTTTTACTTTCCATTTGATATATGTGTGTAGTGCTCATTTTTCTTTTCAATATTAAGTTGGTTAAATTTCTTCTGCCAGAGAAATGTCAAGCCCAGTTTTAAATGTCTCACATTGTTTTAATAAGATATATGAGTACCATGCTTAGTTTTGCTTCTGTTGTACAGAGAGTCTTGAATACTTGCATATAAACACATGTATATATGAGTATCTTAGAATTCTTTTTAGAATATACATATGTGCAACATGCTAACACTGTGCAAAAATGATATAGCATATAAATTTGTAATGTACATTACATATTATTATATAAACAATTTATATTCTATAAATTATATATTATATATAAATATATGATATACATAAGTAAATATATAATATATATTGTTTTTTACATAGGACGTTAGTTGTTTTAAATTGATCCTCATGGAGTTCTTCCAGACATATAAGTTTGACTTACTGTCCATTTATTTTTACATATTCTTATGCTATTTTAAAAAATTGCTTTCCAATAAGATTGTCATTTATCTGAAAATAAAAATCAGTGCTATCTGATTTGCTTGCTTGTTTGTTTTTCCCTCGTACTCAGATTGATTGCCCTTGGGCTGTAGCCTTCAGGTTTGTTTCCTGCCACGGAGTGTTCATTGCACTGTGCCTGCTTTCCCAGACTTTCCTACCCTGTATTGTTCCTAGACTCTAGAATCGTGCTGATCCGCGTTCAGTGAGGGCATCCTAAATCACTGGCTGCACTTCCCTGTTTTCTCCATGACTCTCAAACCGATAATCTAAAATGGAATCTTATTTCAATTTTCTCCCAAAGCAGAGACATTCTAGGATGATGCTTTGTAGTGAAAATCAACCACAAAGTAAGACAAAACAACAATAACAGCAAACACTATCCCAAACTAGAAATAATGAAATAAAACAATTTAGATTTTTTTTGCATCTGAAGTGTTCTTTCTGTGCAAGGACAGTTATGTCTTAGTTAAAATTCTTTTTAATTAAAAATGGAAATTGGATATTTTAATTTCCCTATAGCTCTTCAGCAGTTATTTTAGAGATAAAAAAATCAAGATATGTGTGTGTGTGTGTGTATATATATATATATATATATATATATATATATATATGTATATATATATATATATATTTTATGTTTAAACAATACTTTATATTTTGGAAGCTCTGTTTATTAATCTTGCAGGTCAGTTCTCCTTCATTAGCTTTTTATTTTTTCTGTACAGAGTGTTTATATGTAGGCATTTTGACCTTAATATTGTCACTGTGTTCATTACCATCAGCATCATCTTTATTACCTTTTGTACTTTTAACCAAAGCCAGCCTTAGTTTGTCAAAGATTATCATCAACTAGTGCTGGATGTGACAGACCTTTATTTATGAGCATCTTAGGGGAAGTAAGCAGGTTACAGGAGAAGAGGGAGTTAAGGATTTGTCTTAAAACTGTGTTTGCATAGCAAGCACACTAATTTTATTTGGATTTTTTATTTGAATTGGTTTAAGTGAAGAGTGAGAGAAGAAGATGGAGAATATTGGGAAAATTGAAGATTTCCCCAAGCCAGCTCTTGGTGTTGGCATTGATGATAGGATTGTGGTGTTCTACTATTTTGATAGTTGAGTGTCTTACAAGCAGAGAGAGCCACCTTGCAAACTTAAGGAAAAGCAGTTTCTATAGCAACACTCAAACCATTTGAAGGAACACTAGATAATCCTTCTAGAGATGGAAATTTATTAAAGGTATATTTCATATGCTCTAAATAATACATATTCAGGGTAGGTCTTTTCCTTTAATGTCATATCATGCATTTGACTTAAATCCTAGAATGTTAAGTTCTGATGCATCTCAATGTCTTAATTAGTTGTTCAAGACATATTTAGACTGCTAGGAGCATTAACATAATGATTAAGGACGTAGTGTGAAGCCTGAATGCCTAGATCTATATTCTGGCTCAGACACTAATTATACTCTCAGTTTTAATTTATTGACCTATCTGCTCCTCAGTTTCTCATCTTTAAAATGGAAGCAAATGTGATAACTATCCTCAGGGTTTTTGTAAGCCTTAAAGAAATGAGTATGTGTAGGTACTTAGAACAGTGCCTGATAAATAATAACAGCTTAATAAATATTAACTGTTATAACTAGCACATTTTTTCTGATGCTAAGCAGCTTTCTCCTTTCACAGATATATTTGGAAGACATAGTACATGTAAATAAATATGAGTAAATTTAACGAACATTTTTTGGCTACCCACTTTATACCAGGCATAATATTTGAGACTGTGGGTAATGTAAACTGAATATTACACAATTTCTTGTCTTAAGTTTATTGTCTACTAAGAAAAGAGGAAAGAGACATACAGACAACCATTTATAACCCAGATTCAAGCATCAAAAGGGCTTAATAGAGGGTCAGATTCTTAGCCTTCCTTCTCCTCTCCAGATACTCTAGTCTGCTTTTGGTTTATGGAGCACACTAAACTTATTCATGCCCCAGAACCTTTGCATCTGTTTTCCTTTGCTAGATCATTCTGTCTTAGCTCTTAGAGGGGCTGGTTCCTTTTGGTAAGTCAGGATTCACCTCAGAGAGGTCTTCCCTGAACACCCTTTTAAACGTTGGTTTCTCTTAGTCATTTTTCTCTATCAGTGTCCTGTTTTTTTTTTTTTTTATTATTTTTAATTCTCAGCATTTTATCAGTTTACAATTATTGATTTCAATTAACTTGTTTGATTGCCTGTCTCACTGACTAGACTGAAGTGTCACAAGAGAAGGGATTATTTTTGTTTTACTCTCAGATTTATCTCCAGTGCCTTTCACAGTGTCTGGTGTCTGGTGAGTACTGAATTAATGAATGAATGAATGAATAAAGTGAATAGGAACATAGAAGAGGAAATAATAGTTTTGACTGGGAACTCCAGAGAATTTTCAAGAAAAAGGTAGAAAATGTAGGATAGGCATCGTAGAGCTCAAGAGCACCATGAGCAAAGACATGGAGAATCTGATGCTCTTCTCTGCTTTTTATGGAGAATTCATCTTCTGACCTTTAGCTACAAGGTCAGGTTTAAAGTTTCCTGTGTATCTTCAGAAGCTACTTCTCCCTACCTGGTCCCTGTTATTGTGTAACTTTTTCTTTCTCAGTCTTTTCTTTCCAACCTTGTTATCCATCCACTTAAAGAAACATACCAGAATAGAGTGCCATCTTGTTGCTCTGAAGCAGATTTTGCGAAAACATTCACACCCACGCTCAAATTATGCATTCACCAAGGACTGCATAGATAGTGCAATCATGTTTATGCAGCTGAGAGCAAGAAAAGATCAGGTGACTGGTGGAGATCACTTAACTAAGAGCTATGGGCTTCCATTAACTGTGATAACCACAGACTAATTTCACTGCCGAACGAGGGCTGTAAGATAATTAGGAAAAGTGCATGCCAGAATGTCAGTGCATATTTCTTCTAAATTAATACAGCCTCATCAAATAGGTTATATTAAAAACAGACACTATATGATACAAGATTACTGATTGGCTTAATTAATAAGAATCAACAGGCAGAGTCAGGGCCTGCATTAACCTTGGCAGCAGTTGGGGATTTAGGAAAGGTAACTGAGAAAGATCTATCTGCCAGGGAATAAATCTGTGCTTACAAAATAGCTTCTAAAATGGAGTCTGGCTGTTCACTGATGCAGCTGCTCTGATCTCCACATGGGTCTTTCTCCCGAAGGATCTCCCCTGGGAGGACCCACTAGGGTAGCAAGGTAGGGGACCTGTTCATGGAGAGACAGATGTATGGTTCAAAACCACAAGATTCACTAGTGGAGATAATAAAATACAAAACTTCAATATTTTCTGGTTCCACTAGCAGAAAGAACTCAAGACATCAAAACCTAGGGACATAATGATAATGTACAAAAATGTAGACTTAAGAAGTGAGTGACCTTGTCCAAACTGTTAAACGATACAGGGATCTCTTCTATAGCATTCCTGATAAGGTGACTTATCTAGCCCCAGTTTAAATTTCTCTTGTGAGCTGAAAAGTCCTGCATTCCATTGCTGGAGATTTTGAGGATTCTTACTTCCTAGATCAAGAAAGATTTGCTCTGGTTGAATGATATTTTGGGAAATGTCCAGTTATTTCAATTGCATTCATTTCCGGGTTGCCATATATAGCAAATAAAAATAGGAGATGTCTAGTTAAATTTGAATTTCAGATAAATATGCAGTCTTTAGGACATATTTATTACTAAAGAAATTGTTTTTTGAAATTCAAATTTAACTGAGTGTTTTTCTTACAACCATTGGTTGTTTTAATTCACTTTATTTTTAAGTAGAATAGTGAGGAAGGAGGCCAGAATATGTTTAAAAAAATCAAACTACCTGTACCTAGCATCTTTTGAATTACCTGTTGAGAATATAAAAATAAATATGATTCATTTCCTGCTCTCAAAGGGTTTAATGTATACTCGAAGAGGCAGACTTCAAAGAGTATCGTCCTATAATTGTTTAATATGTGCTATATTAGTAGTATATCTGAGATAAAATGAGATCACAAAGGAAGGGGTGACACCAAAATAGTTTTACTAAGTATTACCATCCCAACTAAGATATAATAACATCTCACAGAATAATATGGTTCGTGCTCTTCTCCTGTCACCAGTGTGTCTTCACAAAGATTAGTTCTTAAAAGAATATGGGAAAATGGGTTAGCTTGCTGGAAATCAACAAAATATTTAATAACATATTTCCAAAGACTTTTTATAGAGCATTCAGAAAGCAGCCTTAAAGTTTGTAAAATTGGGTTGTTCAGCAGAAATGATTAAATAATTGCAGCCGATTAGATCATTGTAGAGCTGATCCAACCGTCGAGGCTGTCTTAATGGATATGGACCACCAGTATCCTGACTGAGACAAAATAGGTAGCTCTGACATAAGCCAATTTAGACGCTAATAAAAGACACTACACATTATTTAAGGAAAAAAAAATGCAAGAAGGTGAATCAGCATATTCCCTATATTCCTCATATTTAAGAATTTGACTCTCGACTCTTAAGAAATTTTTGGAGACTTGACCTTGTCCTGTCAGTGCCGAATTGAGACCAGCCTTTTTTGTCCCACTGAAGTCAAAGATATGCATATTTTCAAACTTTGCTATTCAAGATTGACTAACTGTTGTTAATAAAATAATAATGTGATAAAGATTAAGCAATAAGGATATATGCAGAATTCTTACAATAGTTAAAAGGACTTGAAAACATATCCAAAAAAATATTTGCACGCTGATGTTCATAGCAGCATTATTTGTGGTGGCCAGGACATGGAAGCAACCGAAGTGTCCTATGATAGATGATTGGCTAAAGAAGCTCTGGTACATACATATAATGGAATATTACTCAGCCATAAGAAGAGATGAAATACTACCATTTGCAACAATATGGATGGACCTTGAAATAATCATACTAAGTGAAATAAGCCAGACAGTAAAAGTTGAAAATTACGTGATATTACTTATATGTGGGATATAAACCTAAAAGCAACAAATGAACAGGACAAACAGAGACTCATGGACATGGACAGTGGACTAGCAGGTAGAAGGAAAAATAAATAAAATGTTAAAAAAAAGAGGGAAAAACTAAACAAACAGTAGTAGGTTACTGAGTAATAAAATTATGGCTATATTATTCAATGAACTATTAACTAGCCATTAAATTTATTATGCAGATAGGATTTATTAAAATATACAAACATTCAAAATGTATTATTAAAGAAAAACATTTTTTCAGCAGCAGATTCTCTAGTACCGCTTGTAGTATATGTGTGCATTTGTGTGCGTATGTGTATGTACGTACGTGTGTGTATGTGTATGTTTATGTATATGGAAAAAAAGCCTAGAAGTCCCTACAATATTAAAATTGATTAATCTCTGGATGATAGGATTTTTGACAGGATTCTTGATGATATTTTTCTTCACTAATTTTTTTTTTTCTCTCTGAGTCTCCAATAACACATTCAGGCTTTTGATATTATCCCACTGGTTGGAGGCTGTGTTTGTTTGTTTGTATTTTTAGGCGAGGCAACCCCTGGTTGACCTCACAGATAACAAGGATCTTGTCAGTTTACAATCCCTTATTTTTTTTATTTTTTAACGCCTACAGCACCTGGTCTTCCTAGGTGGTCTCCCATCCAAGTACTAACCAGGCCCGACCCTGCTTAGCTTCCAAGATTGGATGGGATCCAGCTTGTTCAGGGTGGAATGGCTGTAGTGTGTTTGTTTTTTCAGTCTTTTTTTTCCTGTTCTTCAGATGTATGCTGTTAATTGCTCTGTCTTCAGTTTCTCTGGTCTTTCCCTGTTTCATCTCCATTCTGCTATTGAGCCCACCCAGTTAATTTTTTCTTTTTAAAGTTATTATGTTTTTCAGTTCTAAATTTTTCATTTGGTTCTTTTGGTTGGTTTAAAGTTTGCTTCTGAGAACTTTTGTCCATTAATTTCAATAATGTTCATCTTTTCTCCATGGAGGATTATTATAATTGCTACTTTAACGTTTTTGTCTGATATTCTAACACCTGAGTCATCTCAGGCTTGTTATCTATAGATTGTCTATTCTCTTGAGCAACAGTTCCCAGTCTCTTTGTACCAGGGACCAGTGCTTCTAAGAGAATCTAATGCCTGATGATCTTAGGTGGAGCTGAAGCAAAGATGCTAGTGCTGGGGAGCGGCTGCAAATACTGATGAAGCTTTGCTTACTCTCCCACACTAACCTCCTGCTGTGTGGCCCAGTTCCTTACAGGCCACCTACCGGTACTGGACAATGGCCCAGGGATTAGGGACCTCTGCTCTTGAGTATTGGTCAAATAATTTTGGTTATCTGTATTTTGAATAATTTTGGATTATGTCCTGGGTGATTTTAATATTATGTTGACAGACTATGGGTCTCATTAAATCCTCTGCAAAATGTTATTATATTTTTAAGCAAGCAATTCTAGTTGGGTTCCGATCACAAGTTCTAATTCTCCTGAAGGTGGTATTTCAATGTCAGTTCAGTTTTCAAACCTTCTCTGTACTTCTTTAGATCCGCCTGGCACATGCATCTCTTGGGGTTAGTCTTTGACGTGGGTAGCAGTTTATATGGTAGTTCACTTCTTAAAGCCCTTACGATGTCTTTGGGTCTGTTATGTATGTGCACAGCTTAGAGGTAAGTCCAGGATTCATGTCAGTACATACACAGAATCAGAGGAATTTCCTTCTCCAGCTCCTTCCTCTCTGGGATTTCTTGCATGTACTCTGGCTCCCAGGGGTCTCTGTCCCAGTACCTCTGAAAGATTTGTTTCCCTCAGACCTTTAGCTTTCTCTGCTGTTATGAAGTTCTGCATGACTAGAGCCTCCCGCTTTGCAAGCCATCATTTAAAGATTGATTTTAGTCCTCAATATACCTGTGATTTTTTTTTTTTTACTTTGTACAGTCCTCAAGTAATGCATTCTGTACAGATTATTTTTTTAGTTCTAATTAGTGGGAAAAGGAACCTATATTGGCTTCTCCATCTTAGTTGGCATCAGAATCCTGATATTTTATTTTCCCACAAGTGTTTATTTATTTTCTAAATCTTCTAGCATGAACAAATGCTTTTAGTAAGGGTAAAAGTGTTTTATTTTTAAATTGAAAGGAATAATTATTGTGAAGGATATCATAATTCTTGGCTAAACATTGTAATGATATAATTGTTTTTTAATGATCAGATAATTATACATAAAAGTGATGAATGATAACCGTGGAAACCAAGAGCACGAGGTGGAGTTTTATCTCATGACTTACTAATACCTGGAATGGAAAATGATCAGGATCTGAGGAAGCTAGTTTATTTTTTTCTCTTTTCCTTTCCCTCTCTTATTCCACATGTATTCTCTTCTTAAATTTTCTTTTTTCTTTTTCTCCAATACTGTAGACTCTTTTCCCTGCTTGGTATGCATATGATCAAAGGTGACTTCTTTAGCTTCTAGTTTAAGTCTGGAGGCTAATTAGCATGTTTTCGTGCAAGTCTAGTCCAGTTCTACCATCGTGGTTCAGGAATCCAATCCTGTGACCAGGTAGGGAAGAGTCATTTATAACAAACATGGCTGAGAAGTCCACTCCGGTGCTTGGTGGGGATTAATTCTCAGACAAGAGGGAATAAAAACTAGGCAGTTTCTATAGTAGTTAGATTCCATAGCAGCTACATAATCTCTACGATCTCTTCTAGATGAAAGAAAGGGAAGGGGAGGAATTCTGTTTTTAACATAATTTACACATTTTGTGCTAAAGAATGGTCTTGATGAGGGATTTCAGGAGGTAAATAGCTTTTCCTTGATATTGTCTTAGTAATGAAAATCTAGAGAGATCTTTAAAAAGCATAATCTCATAACTTTTATTTTTTTCAGTTGAATAATTAGTAATTATTTGTCATTGCGAGATATTGTTCTATCATCAGAAAGACAGCAGCACTTGAAATCATCTTTTTGTAGAGTTTGTGTTTATTCTGTTTCCATTGAGTGAAACATTAGTCTTATTGATGATTGATTTGCAGGGATGTGTGTGTGTGTGTGTGTGTGTGTGTGTGTGTGTGTGTGTGTGTTTGAAACGGGGAAGAGAAGAGGTTAGAGCAAAAGAGCTTGCGTATATATTGTTACTTTTCTACCTACAACAATATTTTCATTAGATACTTGAGGAAAACAATGTTCCAGGGTTATTCTTTTAAGAGAGTAAATTTCTCATATTTAGGGAAAGCAGACAAACCAAGGTCGCTCAAAGTTGAGACAGCCTGGGGCAACTGTTCACTGCGGGGGAAAAGGCCTAAGAGAGCTTAGTTTTCTTGGAAAGAAAACCACTATTTGCAGTATACTTTGTACTAGATTATTTTTATGTAGTACTCTAAAACTCATAACAGTTTAACAAAACTATTATTATTCCCAATTCTTTGAAGAGGAAACTGAGGTACAGAAAGATGGATAACTTGACCGAGGTGGCACAGCTAGCCTGTGACAGAGCTGGGTTTGAATGTGAGCGTGTCTCGATTCCAGAGCCTGTACTTTCACTTTGTCTTCCCTCTTACTCTTTCAGCACGGGAGCTCTAGTTCTAGCATTTGTAAAAGTGCTCCGAGATCTCAGGCAAGGCCCTCTGCATGTCTGTGCTTCATTTTCATCAGGCGTAATGTCTATCAAATAAAAATTACTCAAAATTTATTCGTTGATTTGAATTAGATGTTCATCTACATCCAGGGTTGTTGTGAAGGTTGCTGTGGATACTATAGAGCAAAGGTATTAAGAGTTGGGGCTGGCTGGTCCACCTGCAAGACTCTGGGCTTATTCAATTTCCTTAAACCTTGGTTTTCTCAATGATAAAACAAAAGATAATAAGGAAACTAAATTATTGGATTATTATGAGGATTAGAAAACAATTATTTTTATTTTACTTTTTTTTAAAATAAGAATTTCACTTTCTTTTTTCTTTTTTTAATTAATTTATTTTTATTATGGTGACATTAGTTAATGAAATCTAGTAAGTTTCAGGTATATAATTCAACAGTAAGGCATATATACATTGTATTGTGTGTTCACCACCCATAGTAGAAAACATTTAAAAATATTTACCAGGAAGCCTGGCACATAGCAATTACTCCACATATTTCAACTATTTACTATTACAAAGAAAATTTTAGATGGGCAAGGACCTGAAAACTTTGAGTGTTGAAAAAATGGAACTTTGGACTTATTTTCAGTCCTTATTCTGGTGTGCAGTAATCCCATTTCAGGGTCTTTGGGACACACAAAACTCACATTTGTCTGTAGCAACTTCTGATTCCAGACTTGTAAATAGCCTAAAAGCAAAAAGATAAGCGTTTAGGACATCATTAGAAAGCATGCAGAAACTTTCTAGGATATAACATAAATTTAATTTTCTGGTTTTCCTTACTTATACGCAGTTTTGTAACACTGAATGTCGATGACTTCCTTTAACTGAGAATTAAAAATCTGAGAATTTGGTTAAGCCAAGAAGAAAACAATAGGGAGAAAATTAGCAACAATTTTATTGTAATGATCAGATTTTGAAAGATTCAGTCTGTCTATGTATGTATTTGCTTAGAATCTACATCTACTAATATCTTTTAATGTAGAAGAATGACTGGTTTCCCTCCAACATGCCACAATTTGTAAAGTAGGCACTTTGTCACCATTAATAGATTTTTCATAAAACATGTAATAGAAGAGATTAATCTACTCTGTTATGTAACTATATTAACTGCTTTAGAATTCATTTTAGATTTGGGAGTTTCATTCTATGGAATTATGGGATATCTTTTGATAGTTTGCTTTCAATTTTTGTTTTTGTAAACTAATATTTGTTACTACTACCCATTGATAGATACCAATCTTCAAGGCCCAGCTAATGCCTCTCTATAGAATTGAATTTTACTTCTCTTTGTCCAGATGAAATTTCTCTTTAAAAACTGGCACATTTTTAGTGGGATATTCAAGAACTGCTGATAATTTGTGAAGAGTCCTGCTGAGCAAGAATTAACTTTTTCCTTTATTACAAGTCCAAAAGAATGAAACTATAGGACAATTAGAATGAAAGAGCTTATCAGATTCTGCTGCAGCTATAAAGAAAAAGATGTCTACACATGCGGATATAATGCATTTTTGAATCTTGTCAATTTAATAACAGTATAGCACATCGTAAGACTCTTACCTTTCATTTCACCTGTGGACAGTGGACAAATATTCTGGACTGAAATATTTCAAAGTGAAAGGTTGTGTGGTTTAAATATTATGAATAAATTATATTTCAGATCTGCTTTTTGAAGACTCAGACGGAAGCATTTTTGAAACATTTCTTTTCAGTCTGAGAGCTGAAGGTGGAGCCCTTGTGCCATGTCCCAGAGACTTCCTCAGCATCAACTCTTCCTAACTTGTTTATGCAGTTTTAGAAAGGGCACAGTCAAGCAACAATATTTTGACTGTTTTTAACTCCTAGATTGCCACCTTGGGTAGTTTGCGGAGTAGACTGAATTAATGAGATTTCATAGGACATGGAAGAATCAGCCAAAAGCCTTGTGGAGATTTGGAGTTCGAAGTTTGTGCAGTGATTGTGGTTTTGACAATTTCTGGAGATAGAAGGAAACTGTCCTTGTTCATCCTCATCTTCATAGGGTGTTCCGCTGGAAATATTCCTGAAGGGCCTTGGTTTTACCATTTGCAAAAGCAATGGCTTATTTTACCTGTTTTCTGTGCTCCTTTTCCCTTACAACATTCTGCAAGTTCAGGGTGTTTTTAAAGTATTTCTCATCCAGATTAGTTTGCCTTTTAAAGAAATATAACTGCCCTATTATGAGAGCAAGGAAAGGAGAGAGGTAAAAAGGTAATAAATACCTGTCAAAGCCCTACACTGTGCACAGAACTTCATAAATGTTGTCTCATTTTCTTTCTAGCAAGAATTCTGTGAAATAGGTATGACTAGCACTTTTTTACAGATGGAGGTGCACAAGCTCGGTAACAGTAAGTCATTTATGAAAGACGTGTACTTAAGTGACAGAGCTGATTTTTAGATCTAGCTCTATTCTTCTCCATTTTGGGGCTTATTTTTGCTTTAATTGAAGCTTTGTAAATACCTGCAACAGAAAATATGGAAAGTAGTCTCTCTTTTTGAAGTGAATACAGAGAGTTTAAATTAAAAAATGCATAGCATGAACTTAAATTATGTGGAAATAATGTTTTTCACCTACTAGGATGGCAAAAATAATTAGCACATTATTTTGAAAAGGTGTTACAGAAGAGACACTCTCATGCGATGGCTGGACTCTTTCTATAATTTACATATTTGAGAGATATTCAGTCATTATAATATTAGTTGTAAGTATCTTTGTCTAGTTTGTCTTTTATCAAGTTTTCTTTTTAGATATTGTGTCACAGTTAGTCATATCTTCCCCAGTTTAAGGTTCTAAAAGGATTTGCAAATGGTCTCTGTAACACTTTTATGTTTTATAAAATCTTTCATCTATTTTGGATTTTATTTAGGTATAAGATGGATCTAATTTTCCAAATGGCTATCCATTTGTCCTTATTACACAAAACCATCTTTTCCTTAACGGATTTAAGATGCTCTTTTAACATATACTCATTTTTTGTGTGCACATTTGAGTCCCTTTTTGCACTTTCTGTTCTAATCTTTTAATTATCTCTTCATGTTCTGCTCTCACACTACTTTAGTTGTGGTTTTATACCATTTTTAAATGCCCCTTTGGGCCAGCCCCTTTTAGAACTCTGATTTTTTTTTCTTAGATTTTTTTTTCCTAGCTACTCTTGCTTGTTGATTGTTACACATAAGTTTTAGAGTTAGGATTGTCCTACATTTATAAGTTAATTCAAGGAGAAATGTAACATTTCTATGATGTCTAACCTTCCTTTCTTAAAATATCGTTTAAACTTTTCTTTATTTGGATTTTGTGAATTTCTTATAATGTTTATTCTTAGATATTTAATATTTTTATTGCTATGAATTTTACAGTAATTTATCCCATTATTTTTCCCAAGTGGTTATTGTTTGTAATTATGAAAGCTATCGATTCTTTATATAAATTTTATTATAGCCTACATCTTTGTGTTTTTTGGTAATAGTTTTTTAGTTGAAATGTTGGATTCTTCTGGTATACAATTATATCATCTTAAACTATTAAACAACTTTACATATTATTTACACATTTAGAGTAGTGTTCAATAATTGAATTGAGAGAGAACATCTTTTTTTTTTTAATATAAATAATTTTCTGAGATTCTACCACCTCTGCATTTCTGGATCCAACTCAATTGGTTATTATTTTAAATTATTTTTATATATTGCTGGATTCATTTTGTTAATGATTTTTTATTTTCACAATGCAACCGGTTTATAATTTCCTTTTTTATTATACTCTTATTGGGTTTTATATCAAAATGATTATTGCTTCATAAAATGAATTGTGAAGTTTTTCATCTTTTTCTGTGATCTGAAACTGTTTATAACAAGGGAATTCTCTGTTTCTTGAAGGTTTGGGAAAATGTGTCCCTAACACATGAGGGTTTCATTAATTATTTTTTCAATTCTTTTGCCTGGTAATTAGTCTATTAAAGTTTCTTTTTGATTCAAGACTCAATTTGCATAATATATGTTCTATTAGAACAGTCAATTTTATTTAGAGTTGTGGGTTTACTGGTATGAGGCTGTACCGAATATTCTCTAATAACTTTTTTGATGGTAGAATATTACCGTTTTACACTCTTAATGAATTAACTAATCTAAGCAATGATTATCAATAGCTGGTATATCACAAAAGAGAGAATCAGGTCTTGATGGAAGTATACACTGTCACCTATGAAGTAAATTGTCATCAAATGGAACTTGAATCTATGAAGCTTCTAGATCTGACTGCCAGTTTTCAGCAAATGAAGAGTACAAAGGTACATATTAAATGACACTGCAGGATGTAATCAACAAAGTTTGTGGGCAAATGATAGGACAAAAGACAGTTTCTTCAACAAAGATATTGCAGGGAAAGAGATAAAAAGAGAAGAAAAATGTGCATTAAAAGAAACAGAAAAGACATCAGCTAATACCAATGTATGGACCTTATTTGGATTCAGGTTCAAAACAAACTAAAAAAATATATAAGATGACTGGAAAATATAAAAATTGAAATATGAATACTAAAAGTATGATGACATAGTAGTTCTCTTTAAAAAGAAATATTACCTTATAGTGATACATACGGAATATTTATAGATGAAATCATTTGATGTTTGAGATTTGCTTCAAAATCATCTAGTCTGAGGGAAGTAAGTAAGGGATAGAGATGAAACAAAATTAGCTATGAGTTAGTAATTCTGAAGCTAGCTAATGGGTACACTGAGATTCATTATTCTATTTTTTTCTTTTTTAATATGTATTGAAATAGAAAATTTCCTAAAATTTCCAAAATGTTTGTATTTTTAGTTATGTTCCCCTTTTCATAAGTAATATTGGTTATTACTTCACATAATTTTCATACTTTTTCTTGATAAAAGTTTCCAAAAGGTTGTCTATTCTCTTAGTCTTTCTAAAGAACAAGGCTTTGTGTTTTATTAGTCTACATCTTTAAATTTTGTTTTATTTTCTAATTATTATTTTTTGATTCATCTTATTCTCCTCCTTTCTTCAGCTTGTTCTAGCCATACCCCAGATGCTGCCTGGGAGGGGAGTGAGGTTTGGATCTTTTCTCTGAAGCACTTCAGTTCATAGTAGTAGACTTACCATTCTCCCCTAAAAGGCTTGAGGATTGATCTCATCATGTCACACATCTCTGTTTACTTCAGTCAACTCCAGAAGATCAGATTTTCCTGAACATTCATTATCGTTCCCATTTTTGTGCTCCCGTATATGCTGCCACCTCCATGTTCCAGGACTCCAAAGCCTGCACTGTGTCCTCTGGGACCTACAATGTTGATCAGTAAACTGCCCTGTCTGCATCATGTTCTCTTCTTATTGTCAATGAAATGTAGGTGTCTCCTGTGGGTTCAACACTCTTAAAACTGGTGTTTTTCTCTTCCTTCATGCTCCATGTACCTTAAGAGCAGATGCTACAGGAGGTATCCTCCTTGTTAGTTGGCCAATAGTTTATCTTCTTTTGTGAAGTTTCTGTTCAGAACTTTTGCTCAGTTTCTAATTGGGTTATTTGTATTTTTGTTATTAAATTGGAGGTATTCTTTATATAATCTGGATAACACTCCTTTGTCATATGTGTTTTGCAGATAATTCTGCCTTGCCTACTCACTTTCTAAATAGGATCTTTTGATGAACAAAAGTTTAAAATTTGATGAAATTTAATCTATCAAACTTTAATGCTTATTAATTTCTGTGACTTTCCCAAGAAACATTTGTTTACCCGAAGTCATGAAGATCTTCTGTGTGTCTCTTAAAAGCTTTATGGTTTTAGCTTTTATTTTAGCTATGTGATCCACCTTGAATTAATTCCTGTGTATGGTATTAGGTAGGGGTCATGGTTTATTTTTTCCCGTGTGGATAGCCAATTGTTCCATCACCATTTGTTGAAAAAATTTTCAATTCTACATCCTATTATTTTAGTGTCTTTGTTAAGTATTAAATAATCATGGAAGTTTTTCTATTACTACCCTAGCTTGGTTATTTCACCTTATAATAAGTAAGTTTTGAAATTAGGTGGTCAAAATCCTCTAGCTTTGCTCTTTTTATTTTAAAATTGATATTGTTATTCTAGGTCATTGAACTTCCATGTAAATTATATAACATCAATTTCCACAAAAAAAGCCCAGTGAAATTTTAACAGGGGTTGCATTAAACCTGTAAATCATGAGCAATCTATCTGTCTGTCTATCCATCCATCCATCCATCCATCCATCCATCCATCTATCAATTATCTATCTAGCTCTCCATCTCCAAATCTTTTCATTTTTCAAAAGTTCCTTCATCAATTCTTTATCATTTTTAGCCTGCAGATATCAATGTGCTTTTGTTAAAATTATTTCTAATTATTTTATAATTTCTAATTCCTAATTTATTTTTTATGCTATTATAAATGGAATTTTATAAGTGGTAGTGAGATTTGGCACTTTTATTATTTAGTGAAAAAGTGCTCAATAATTCACAATTACATATGATGTCAGTTATTGTTTTTTTTTGCAGATTCCCTGTAATCAGGTAAAGGAAGTTCTCTTCCTATTTGACAAGGGTTTTAATCGTGAATAGGTATTATTGTGTCAAATGATTTTTCTTCATCTATTGAGATTATCATATGGATTTTCACTTTTAGTCCAAACATGGTAAATTTTACATGCTGATTTTCAAATGTCAAACCAACTTTGCATACCTTGATAATCCTGTTTATAAATAATATATTATTTAAAAAATGATTTATATATGTATATATGTTTTGAGAGATGTCCATATGTACTTTTTGTCATATTTTTATCAGGTTTTGCTATTAAGATTATGTTGGTCTCATAAAACAAGTTGAGAAATGTTTCCATCTTATTTTATTTTATGATAGAGTTAGTGTGAGATTTCTTTTTTCTTTTTTCTTTTTCCCTTAAATGTGTGACAGACTGCATCAGTGAAATTGTGGGCCTACATTTTGGGATGATGTTTAATAATTCAGTTATTTAATAGGACTATTCATATTTTCTGTTTCATCTTGCCATTTTTAAGAACTTTATTCTTTTTATCTCAGTTGTTAAATTTGTTGCCATATACTTGTTCATATTATTCTTTTATTAGCTTTTTAATTTTAGTTTTAATGTTCATTTGTACCCAGAATTTAAAAATAATTCTAACAAGACAGATTTTTCTGTGCTTTTTAATTTATTTTTTTTGTTTGAATAAACTTTTAATTTTAATATACTTTTAGATTTACAGAAAAATTACAAAGATATTACAGAGAGTTTCCATGTACCTTCACCCAATTTTTCCTAGTTGTCCCTTGGTATCTGTCAGAGATTGTTTCTAGGACCCTTCCCCTGCAGATAGTAAAATTCAAGGATGCTCAAGTTCCTTTTATAAAAGGGCATAATATTTGAATATAACCTACACATATACTCCTGTAAACTTTAAGTCATTTCTAGGTTACCTATAATACCTAATACAATATAAATGCTATGAATATAGTTGTACTGTATTGTTTAGGGAATGACAGGAAGAAAAAGTTTGTACATGCTCAGTATATATGCAACTATTGTAGGCCTAACTACATAGTACACTTCAGTGACAATGCAACTTTTTTTTTTCAAATATTTTCAATCTGCAGTTGGTTGAATCTGTGGATGTAGAACTTGTGGATATGGAGGACTGACTATATTTGCATCATACATTATAATGGTACATTTATCACAACTAAAGAAAAAAACTCAGTACATTACTATTAACTAACCTCTATATTTTATTAAAATTTTACTCATTTTTCCATACTATCTTTTTTCAGTTTCATGATCATCCAGGGCACCACATTATATGTCTCCTTAATCTCCTCTGATCTATGACTGGTTTTCAGACTTTCCTTTATTTTATTTTATTTTATTTTATTTTATTTTATTTTATTTTATTATTTTATTTTATTTTTTTAGACTTTAACAGGTTAAGATCAACTTTTTTTAACAGAATATTTCTCAGTTTGGGTTTGTTAGTTTTTTCTCATGAATAGCATATGGTTGTGGAAAGATCACAGAGGCCAAGAGATATTCTCATCACATCAAGATAATATATGGTCAACATAACTTATCAATGATGGTGTTGACCTTGATCACCTGGTCAAGGAAGTGCTTGTCAGAATCTCTATTGTAAAGTTACTTTTTTCCTTCCTTTCATATTCTTACGCTTGGGAAGCAAGCCACTAAGCTCAGCTCACACTCAGGAGTGAGGAGTTAATAAGCCCCACCTCCTTGAGGGGGCAGTAGCTACACAAATTATTTTGAATTCTTTTGGATGGAAGTTCTGTTTCTTTTATGGGAGGTTTTTTTGTTTTTCTATACTGTAAAAAATTTTAATTTCTAATTGTGTTATATTGTCATCAAGTAATGTGGTCAAATGGTCTCACTTCTTGCCTCTCTGTCTCTCTCTTTATCTCCAGTGCAATCTAGAAGTTCAGTTATACTGGTGAGCAGATTTTCTCTAATCAGTTTTGTGGGTCGATTTCTGAGAACTTATTACCATTTTGTTTCAAGGGTAATTTTTTAGCATGTGTCTATGGAGGGACATCTATACTTCTGAATTCCAATATGAAAGTTATAAGTATTCATAGAAAATAATATCACAATGCCTCTTACTCATAAAATATTCTGCAATAGGTATAGTGAGTATTCATTTATTAAGTTTGCAGATTTTCGTGATCATACAGTTTTTGGTGTGGGTGGAAGCGAGTAATTCTACTTTTAAATCATAGTATAACAATGAAGACTTTTAAAGAGAAGGAATGAGAATAGTATATGCTATTTTGGCTTTGAACACAAATATCCAGTGAACTCTGTCTGCTGCCTTCACAAAGGTACCTGGTGAAAAACACCTGCTACTTACTTTTTGTCATTAAAGAACTTGATGTCAGAAAATAAAAGCCTTCCAATGACATATTCTGAAAAGAAAGGGTATGAAATCTCTTATACTTAGAAAGTTTGTATAGATTTTGAGATGATGGCTTATATCAACTGTGCTTCTCAGGATAATAATGCTGTAGATATTTTTAATGAAATTGGACATGAAGTATTCTTTCATATGAACTTTTTACCACTCTTCAGAAAGAATAGTATTAATATTTTCGTACTCTTTCAAAATGTTTTTCATGCCTAAATGCAAGAATATATATACTTTTATAATGTTATAATCATACCAAACATATTATTTTAGAACATTTAAATATGAACATTTCCTCATGTTATTAAATATTCTTCTGCATAGTCATTTTGATTATGTAATATTTTGGGATTTCATATTCTGTAACCATATTTACACATTTTAGACCCCTAATATTTTCCTTTTCTAGGTAGTACATTGGACTGATTAAGTGTTTAGGTTTTGGAATAGGTTAAGCTAGATTCTCATACTATATCTTACCAGTTTCTAACTAGCTGATCTGGGGCCACTTTAATCCTCAGTTTCTATATCTGTAAAATAATATCTACTGTACCAAGATATTGGGAAAATTAAATATGTTTTAAGGTTCTTAGCAATGCTTGGTATACGAAAGTACTCATTAAATATTATTCACTGCCCCCACCCCAAACTGAAGAAGAATTTATTTGCTCAGTATAATTGTATACCTCTAGGCCATCTACGGAGACATTTTGGTAGCAAGAATTGTCCTGAAACTTTTTCATTGATATAGTAACTCAAGTTGTGATGTTTTAAGTATGCAAATATTATAATTGTGTATTAGACACTATGATAGTTGCTATTTGAGTTATTTAGAATAATATCTCACTGGGTGAATATGGGAAGAAGCTTGATTTTCTATATATTTTAAATTTCAATTATTTTAATTTTCATTTTTATACTTGCTAGTTTTTATAATACGTTAGTACAATGGTGTGTTGTATGTGATTTGTAAATAAATAAAAATGTGTTGAGGATGCTTCATCAGAATTTCCTTACTGTTGGGGTGTGAGGGCAACATCTATTTTGGAGCCTGTTGATCTGGAAGGTAGCTTTTTATTGTTTCTGTGATTTGGGATGGGCAAAGGAGTCGTAAATCTCACTGCCTTTCAGAATCCTCACAATTCACTTTGGGTTATTTCAATATCATTGTGCATGAAGTTTCATCATTCTCGTGGTTTTCAATAATGGCAGAGGTATATTTTAATTTTTCTCACCCCAGTCTTTATTTCAAGATTGACTGAAATAGGGAAAAAGATGAAGCACTTCCTTATGTCACTGATAGTACCTTGGAAGATTTTATCTCCCTCCATTTTGAAAATGGAAAATAAAATACAAGTTTCTACTCTCTTTTGAAAAACCTAAACTAGGGATTAGGGGACGACAGTGTCTAAATTAATGCTTTTCCTTATCCCTTCCTTCAGTTCCTCCTTGAAATCATGCTATCTAGAAGATTAAATAGAAATGTACCATAAGATTGGCAGCATGTAAATGATATCAGAGTTCAAAAGTTGTTTAAAGGGAGTAGGGTGTGTGCACACACATGCACGTGTGTGTGTGTGTGTGTGTGTGTGTGTGTGTGCATGCACTCATGTTTAAATAAGAGAACCAACATTCATTGAGTTCCTGGCATCTGATGGGCTCTTTACATTGGACATTTGTACCATCCATTTTTGCTCCCATAAAAGCAAGATAGAGGAGAAAATAATTTCTTGCCCCTTTCATGGTAAAAAAATTTTAACAAGAAAAGATAAAGGCAAAAGTTTAGGTCCTGTTGTTTAGGACCCAAACACTATGCTAATGGTATCACTATTATAATACTGAACCATAAGTTTAGGTCCACCACTATACGTACCTTACGTATTTTGTGAGTACTTCCAGAAATTTCTGTGTATACAAGGGAGAAAAGATGTATCTACTCTTTTCACAAATGAGAATGATAATGTGCAAATGAGAATTATTGATATTATCATCTAAACTGCTTTTTCTCACTTTGTAATTTAATTGGGATATTTTCCATTTCTGTATAGATTTACCTCATTCTTTCTAGAGGCTTCAAGGCATTCCATTGCATGGATTTACTATAATAAGTTGAGCTACTTCCTTATTCAACATTGTAATATCTCTGTATGTATCTTTGACCACTTTTCTGGGATGCATTTATAGAAATGGAATTACTGGTTCAGAATGCATGCATGTTTAAAATTTAGGTCCACAAGAGTACATCAATTTATCCTCCCACAAGTGAGAAATTTTTCTTTTAAAAAAAATCATATTGTTTAAATTTTATGGTCAAAAAAAGACATTTAGTTTTTCTCTTACGTTTTTCTTTTAAATAATGAGCAATCTTGAGCATTTTAAAGAGGTCATTTTATAAAGGTTACTGAGGTTACAGCTTTTTTCACTGTGTTGCATTCTAAACTGTTTCTATATTTAGGGTCACCAAAGGAGCCACAGTGAAGACTGCAAGGAGTATGGGTTTGGATGAACTTTGTCTCCTCCATCACACAGGCTGAGTACTGAGGAAACATCAAAAGCTTCACCCAGGTGACTCATCATCCAAATCCAGCAGAGGTAATAGAATAACTCACATTGCACAGCCTTTTGGCTATTTAGTCAGCTGTATGAAATCAATGGTGCCCACTTCTCCACAGGATTTTGCTTTGGGAAAGAGATTTATTGGTTAGAACTCACATTGCAATGCAGTCAGGGGCTTTGGGACCTGATTCCCTACACTCAGAGGCATAGAGAAAAATTATTTAACATCTTGGCCTCCGGTAACAATATCTACTTTATGGAGTTGGATCAGCCATCCTATTCTATGGGGATACACTACTGTCCACTGCATTAACTATCTTTCATGTCATTTCATTATTTTCTGAGGCTTTCCTTTGTATTGGATTGTGAAAAGCTTGCGGCAAGAGAGGAACCAAAGTGGAAATTTTAAGAGGCATATGAAATAAAAAACATGACTGCTCGTGCATGTGTATTATTAGAGGTCAAATATATAATGTCGCTTTATATGTCTAGTGTTACTTGGATTGTCTTATGTGGTGGTATAATTATGATTTTAGAATGTATTACTATTTTTTCTGAAGTTCAGATAGTCTGACTAGTTTATATCCTCTAAACATTTCTTGTTTTACTCTTTCATCAGATTCCACTCTTAAAATTCACAGCATGGTCTCTATAGACAAGGAGCAGAGAGGCTCTGCACTGTTAAGCCTTTTAGTTATACGGGAATCCACATTTTCTCCCATTTTACTCTTAGACTGCCAGTATATTTTATAGTCTCCCACATACTTTTCTTCTCTCAAAGACATTTTCAAGTTTAATAACATACTTTTAAAAAGTCAGGTAATTTTCAGGGAATAAAATTCTGGAATCCAGCAAACTTTAAAGGAAATGCAAAGAATTAAAAAAAAAAAACCCTCAATACAGAGCCATTTACCATGTCTATCTGAAAATTACAGCTATCCATTTGCTAGTTGCATTATTATAGAATTGCTAATATTACCTACTTTTCAAAAGCATAAAATAAACTTGGTTTAAAGTAATTTTATTTACTTAATAAATAGGGCAGGATAAGGCATATATCGCTTTACGTTGGTTTAAAACTGAAAAATATTTTATGGAAAATGGAACATTTTAAAGATTAATTTTAACAAGGAAGTCTTTTCCTATATAAGTAACTTATAACTTCACACTGTGTAATATCAGAGTTTTTCCTGAAAATTTGTGTTTTTGAGAACTATAGATCTTATTTGAAGATCATTTAAAGATCTTCACTTTCATTATGAGGGTACATAGACCAAAAAAATTGTGTGTCTCATAATTCTTTATAGTACGTATAGTCTGGTCAAATGGAATCATCTACTACAAAAGTTGCTGTGAAAGAAAACTAAAAAAGAACAAATCGCATGCAGTTGTGGTAAAGAATAAGCTTTCACTGATCAGTTGGAAAATACCTAAGACATACTAATTCTCTGTGCCTATGTAATCAATGGTGGATTAGTAATTTTATGTAAGAAAGAATATTTTAAAAATGAATTGCTCTTTACTAAAGGGCATAAGGGCATTGCATAATCTCTAATTCCTGTTTGAGAGAGACTTTATCATGGGCTAGAACCATTTTTATAGTCTATTTATGTATTCAGCCACCATTTATTGAAGCGATGTTCTTATGTACTCTGCTAGGCTAACAGAGTTTGGGGAGGGCTATGACAGTGGTAAAAAAGATTGGTAAAACATATTGCCTTAAGCATTTACAGGCTTGAGGATGGGAGAGTGTAGAGAGACAATCATGTAAACAACAAATGGTAATACAAAGAAGAATAAGAAATAGCTATCAAAGGTAAAAATGATATAATAGTGATACCATTAGCATAGTGTTCACTAACTGCCCATCATTAGCTAAGGACTTGACTTCCCACAACTGGATGTTAGCTTATCTCTCCAATATCCATTCCCCTCTCCTTCCCCATCTCATGCTTACTGTACAGTTTATGTGCCAAGGATATTTTCCAGGGTTTGTAATCCCCTCTCTTATGTTATAGTAATTGGTCCATTTCAGCAGGTCTTATTCAATTAGGAATTTTCCTGCTCTAGGCAATATTGGAATTGAGACTGATCTACCTTTAGTTCCTAAAATGTTGGGACAATGAGACTAGGAATGAGTTAGGGAAAAAAAGGATGACATCACCAGGATCTTTATACACTTAAGAGTTCAGTATTATCACTATCAGAGAAAAGCCAGGATTCCGTTTAGGAGAGAAGGTAGAGGAAGTGATGCCAGAGGGTTGAGTGAGGATATGTGTCCAAGAGTTCAAGTGAGCACAGTGAGGGGTATTAGGGGAATTGGGGGGAGGTGGGGAAGATGATTGAGCTGGGGAGAGCACACATGTGAAAGGGCTAACAGGCTGGAAGCAGGTGCATTTTGGTCAGTGGAACAAAATGAACAAAGCAGGCAATAGTGGGAAGGGAAGATTCTATTTCCAGATCAAACTCCTTCCCGGGTAGCATTTACATATATGGGCTTCTTCACAATTCTGACTCCTAGTGCGTCATTTCCTCTTGGAAGAGGGAACTGAGGTGGCTATGGCAACCTGACAAGCCTCACACCATATTAATATTCACAGACATATGGAGGCTGCAATCCTTTAACAATAATAACATCAACAGTGGCAACAGCAACAACCATAGTAATTTGTAACTGTCCCCTCTGGAGAAGCACAGAGCTGCACATATTATTTTTTAATAATCAGTCACAAATTAACTAATTGCTACAATCCTTAAACCTGTTTTCCCCTCTAGCTTGTCATTATCTGCAAATGTCAAAACAAGTAAAATAAATGGACTAGCTTTCCTTCAGATGTTTGTTGATAATAATTGTTCCCCTAAAAAATTAAAAATTATGTGAATCTGACAGCATAAGCTCCTTCTTGGTTGTTAGTTTAAAATATCTTTTTTTTTTTTTT
>CM053515.1:9635561-9655047 GCA_028627145.1 Eidolon dupreanum
GGGTTACAAAAGCAAACTCAGAAATCTCAAAATATGAACTTCTGTTTACTTTTTCCCTTATGTTTTTTTTAAAGTTATAAGCTCTATAGTTAAAACTGAATCCTTGAAGCAAATTAGTAGATATTTAAGGTTTAATATTTAAAACCTGGTCTCCTTGTTTCTCTAAACTATTTAGGGTAAAATTCACCCTACTTTTATTATATTCTAGACTGGGATGAGACAAAAGTCAGAAAAAGCTTTTTGCTGATTGGTATGGGATGATTTAATAAGCCAGCAGTCTTTATGGGCACACTCACATGGGATAATCTTGAAAACTGTTAAATCTTTTGGGGATATTTATAGGAAAGCTTTAAACTAAAAGAATGGTCATATAACAATAAGTGTAATCCCTTTCTATTGTAGGATGACTCAAATTTTCTAAAGTCAGTGAGTTATAATAATCTGTAGATAGAATGGATATTAGATATCATAATAATTGAACATATAACAATTATTAGATGCTTTCCTATATATCAGGAAGTATACTTTGCATGGCTTGTTTCATTTCATTCTCTCAGCTGCCCTTGCCCTGTGTACTATTAGTTCCCCCATTTTAATAAGGAATCTAAAAACTGAGAGGTTAAGGAAGTTGTTCAAGGTCATATTAACTCATTTGTTTAACACTGTCATCGTGGAAGTATGGGTTGATTAGGTATCTTGCAAGGTCAAGTGTAAATAGCAATTTATTAGAAATTATTTTTTGGCCATTGGATTACAAAGCTAAAAATTCTCTGTTGCATAACCTTGCTGAATAAATTGTTGCTTTTCAGACTTTCCATGATTGAATCTGCCTACTGAGAAATCTTTTTTCCTATTGCAAAGGTTCGTAATATGTGCAGACTTCAGAGCCTGACTTGACTCCCTTATAAGATGCTTATTTACTGAGCCATAGAAAATTCAGTGTTATTAAAGAAAAAAATAAGTGATGTCTTATGTGAATAATCCTTGTGTGAGTTGCTGAGGTCAGGGCTAATGCTTGTTAGTATTTTTCAGCTTTGCGTATAAGTTATGTCTGTGTCTGATGTAGCAGCAGACAAGTAAAGATATAAAGAGAGAATGTACAGACAGAACAAATAATTTGTCAGACAACTTATTCTAAGCATAAAAAAGGTAATTCATTAAAGTAAATTATATCAAGTGTCCTGCGTTTCATAAGAAAACTTCATTAAAGATAATAAGGCTTTGATTAGCTTCCCCTCTAAAGAGAACGTTTTCTAGGCAAAATGCAGGATGCCTCCTGGCTTTAGTTCATGCTGCTTTTGGGGCCCCTTGATGGGTACTAATCCATTCTTTTTAATGTAAAAATCCCATAGGCTGTGAGGATTGTGAGGGACAGTATCCATGAATATGCTCAAGTTTCAAAATTTCTGAAACAGCAATATCACAAAAGGGTTTTTGGTAAGAGTAATAATAATAATAATTAGTAGAAATAATAATAGTTTTCTCTGTTTTGCCTTTAGGCTGTTACTATAACCTTGTAATAACTGCATTGGTTATAAGTCAAGTGGTGATTCTTATTTGACGGGTGAGGAACATAAACATTAGAGAAGTAACTTGGACAAGTAACTCTGCTGCTGTGTGTAGAGATGGGATTAAACCTCAAGTCTACCTAAATCTCTAGTCCCATTCTCTGAATGACTATGCTATATTGTGCCTTCTTCACTACAGTGGCTTAAATAAAACAAATGAAATATTTACTTAAATATTTAGTCTTTTTAAACAAAAGTTTGTTCTAATTTTCTAAGTCATAATTAAGCTATTGTCATATATGTAGGAGATTACAAATTGGAGAGAAAGTGTAGCACAAACAAATGAGAATTAAAAATATATATTTTGCATTAATAAGGATCTCAGCAGGGAAGAGGTGGAATATTCATTTGTATAATTTGAAAAGAGTTTAATAAATGAATTGTTATAAAAGTATAGCTGAGTGTCTTTGTCTGCCCAGGCTTCCATAACAAATACCATAGACTGGATGGCTTGAACGACAGAATTTATTTTCTCGCAGTTCTCACAGGCTGGAAGTCTGGAGTTAGGTTGCCAGCGTGGTCTGGTTGTGATGAGGGCTCTCTTCCTGGCTTGCAGAGGGCTCTCTTCTTGCTGTGCCCTCATGTATGACTTCTAAGGGATCACAATTCAGTCTTGAGCAGTTGGGGAAACCACAATGGATAGTGAAGGACCCTGGGGCTAGAAGCGCTGGGGAGTTACCACTCTTAGGCCTGGAAAAACTGGGATATGGGGCGGGTTTGGCCTGCTCTGGGAAGAGAGCAAATACATGTGGTGTGTTGCAACCATGGCCGGGGAATGCAGCCAGCCAGCGGCACCCCTATTCCAAAAGGAGTGAGGACTTCACTCTTCTGATTTCATCCTGTGCTTCTCAGTGGTGGAACCTAACTGGAAGCCAGAGGGAAAGAGTTCTGTTGATGGAGTCCATACATGTGTCGGGGAGGAAAAATTTTTTCTTTACTCTTAAGAGTTTTTAGTAGAGACCTCAGTAATAAGAGACAGGTTAACAAGAGGAAAACAAGTAGAAGTTTATTAACATGGATACCTCATGTAGACATGGGAGATACCCTGGGAAAAATGAAGAACTTCCCAAAGTGGCTTAGAATTCAGATTTAAATATCATTTTAATAGGGAAAGGGGAGGCAGAGTCAAGGCCTCTGAGGGGAGAGTAAATGATTTTTAGACAAATGGGCCCTTAAAAGTTGGGAGCTTTGAGAGTTTGTGACAGAGTTTGTCTGGGTATTAACTTCTGGTCTCTTCTGTGATAAAAGTCTATCTTCCCTGGTTGATGAAACTACAGGGAGGGGGTTTATGGCAGTTGAGTTCCCTTTGGAAAATTTGTCTTTAGGCCAAGTTCAGAGAAAGCTTGTCCTTGTATTTGCTGTTTTTCAAGTACTTACAGCTCAAAATAATCAATGTACCAAAGGGGCATATTTTGAGGTAATGTGTTCTGAACTCCTATAGTCATATTTTGGGGTGATGCATTTTGCTGCTCTTCCCATATCAACTTTTCAAGGTACAAGGCAGGGCAGAAAAGGAAGGAGGATAGATGTGGAAGGGCGAGGGGTAGATATCAAAATGTATCTGTTGTGTACCTCGTCTTATAACTAACTATCTCACCTGAAATGGACTTTCTTATTCATCTCTCTTTCCTCACAGTACTCTACCACATCTTTGGTTGTTTCTTCCATATCACTTACTGCAGTGGGAACTTGCCTCCTTTATTTATTTGTATGTTTCGTATCTGTGTGACTTCTTGTACTAATAAGTTTCTAAGGGCAATGACTTTCGTTGTTGCTGTGATCATTGCTTTAGTGGTCATCTTTTCATTTAGGTATATGGAGAGATTGCATTTCCCTGCCCCTTATGGTTGGGTGGGGCTATATGGCTTGTTTTAACCAATGAGCTGTGAGAGAAGTGAGAGAGTCACTTTTAGGCGGAAATAGCTGATTCCTGCTGTAACACATTCTAGAGCTATTTTTACCCATTGTCAGAGTGACCAGCAACATTTGAGATGATTGCTGCTCTGTCACATGGCACCAGGAATAAGAAGGCCTGTGATGGTAGCCATGTGGTCTGAGGAAGAAACAGACCTTTATTTTTATAAGTCAGTGAGATTTTGGCATTGTTTGTTAGCAGAAAATAGCATAGCCCTATTCTAACAGATCCTTAATTGTGGAAAGAATGAATAATTGTGTCCGTTTTAATTTGAGCAGATTTGTGGAGACTGTGATTACCCAAGTAGCTAATTTACATAGTTTTGAAACTTTAACTTGTCAATATGTCCTTGTCATGACCTTAAAATCATAAGTCTAATATTATAATCTATCCCACAGTGGAAGGATTTCTAAATATACCTCTCATTAATGCCAGTGTTCCTTTGCATATTGGAATGACATTCTAGCCCTTGAAATCATAAGTTTGAGTGAGAACGATACATGAAAGACAGATTGGAATCAGGCAGGCAGTCTCTCTTGGGAGGACAGGAACTAATTTGAGTTTTGAATTTATCCTTTTGATGTCCTATTATTCCTAACAATAGTAAGTAATTTTAAGATGGAGAATTGAAGCTGCCTAAGCCTGTTCTATTCTCTCATGTCTAGTCCACTCTTGTTATTCAAATGTGACTCTCATTCATTACTTTTTTTTTTGACAAATAGGTCTATAGACATGTGCATTTCTTCATCCTGAATGTTAAGCAGTAAAAGAAAGATTCTTAGCACAGCAAATTTACAGAAAGTGTGAAATTTTTGAAGCTGAATGCATCAAAAGCCAATACCATGCTTTAATTGCCTATTTTACTTCATCTTGCTTTGGGGAAGGATACACACACACACACACACACATGCACACACACACACACATACACACATTTATTTTATAGGTTTAAAAATAAACCAAACTAATAGAAATATTAGCCAACTATAATGGTTAATCCTTTTTTCTTTTAAAAATTTATGAAGGGGGTTATTTTGGGGATTTAATAAAAATATAACATTTATCTGTCAGTTTCAGTGAAAAATTTGCAAGCCCATTGCCTATTCCGGAATAGGGAAAAGTGAGATCAGACATGCATATGGACTGATAATTTCTCTTTTTTGTCTAGTGTGTCCAAAGATCACTATTTAAGTATCCAGCCCAAGAATCACATATGCAATTAGCCAGAGATTTTCAGAATAAGCTCTGTGATATGTGAAATATAAAAATACTTTTCTAAGTGAAATTATTACTGAAGACTAGTGGATGTATACCTGCAAAAAGGATTAAAAATAATCAGAATCATACTGATTCCTGGGAATAAGAAGAGTTGCCAGTCATATAGGGAGAAATCTGGGTGCTGCATAAAAGATGGACTCATGTTCTAGTAAAGAGAAAGACTTCATATTTGTTTTGTTTGGCGAAGTTGGGGGAAAGGTATTTGGAAGAAGGCAGTAGTGTTGAGGGTGTCACATATGGGAACCCCAAACAAGTTGAGTCCTGTGAATTAACTCCCGCTATATCTAAACCTGACTATCTAAACCTGACTAATTGGACTCCATATATTCTTATTCCTGTATACTTTTCTGCCTCAGTCTCACACATCCTTGCAGAGTGCTTTGTTAGGGAGATAGAGCCAGTTGTTAGATTAACACAGATGCCTGACCCAGGGTGCTAGGAACTGTAACTTAATTGAATATGAAGATTATCTGTTGCTTTGCAGAGAATTCTGGGTTAGAAGTGAGTAGATAGGTAAAGGATTTAATATAAACTTTTCATATTGAATGGCATCAGTCAAATCCTCACTTTTAGAAAATGTAAATGCTGAGAAAAGAAAGATAATTTAGGTTTTTTAGGTCAAATTTATTGTATCTTTCAAGACCAAACAACTATTTGCAGTTACTACCAAAGTCACTTGAATACTCTTTAGCTGGGAAGACCACAGTCAGCATGACTATGCTAATATAAATTATTTCACCTACTTTATGATATTGTAGATATTTATGGTGAGTTTTTATTATTCTAGGGAATAGATACGTGTTTCTGTTGGTGACTCTGTAACCTGATTAGCTGGACTTGTACATGTTCTTTATTACTATGTAGTACATCCATTTAATGGAGGACTCAAAATGATTTTCCATCTTCTTTTTAGAAGATAAAAAGAACACAGACTTACTCTCTGATTCACACAAAACAGACTAATGTTGACCATCTGATATGCAGAGAACAATTATTGACCATCTGTATTTATAGTATAATATTATTATTGCTGATCAAATTCTTCTTAAAGCCTTGTAAGACTTTGAGGCACCAAGAAAGATTAACTTAAATATATGTATTCAACTATATAGCCATAGATACATAGGTAAAGATATAATATATGTGTCTATTCAGACATTGTTGAATTAAAAGATCTCTGTTTTAATGTTTAGCTAACCAGACAATTCAGTCAAGCATAGTTTCTCAATGCTTGAGTTTCCTGTGTAATGTAAAATGTTTAGATTAGCTGATAAAATATCCAATTAAAATGCAAAATGACATTCAAGAGCATAGCACAGAAAGTATTTATTTAAGCAGTGTTTAAAAATAAGACTGTGTTTAAAAATATCATTAAGACTGTGTTTAAAAATAATCGTTAAATGTAGTTCTGTGACCAATTTTAAATCCTTTGTAATAAGGCAGCTAATGTAGGCAATTATTTAATATACTAAAAACAGCCTTGAAATATTGACCAAAAAAGTACATAATTTTGAATCGCTAAGTGTGTTAGTGTTATATAGTCTGAATATTTGTGCCCCCCCCACCTCCAATGTTGAAGCTCTGACTCCCAGTGTGATGGTGTTTGGAGGTGGGGCTTTTGGTAATTAGGTTTAGATGAGGTCATGAAGGTGGTGCCCTCAGGAGGGGATTTGTGTCCATATAAGAAGAGGAGAAGAGATCAAAGCTTTTCTTCTGCCATGTAAAGACAGTACAGGAAGGTGGCCATCTGGAAACCAAGAAGAGGGTTCTCACCAGAAACCAGATAGACTGACACCCTGACCTTGGATTTCTCAGCTTCCAGAACTGCTAGAAATAAATTTTTTGTTGTTTAAACCACCCAGTCTGTGATATTTTGTTTGACATTCTTAGTAGACTAATGCAGTTAGTTATCCCATCATTCTGATCTTAGTCACCCAAACATTGGAGTTCTGAGATGATTCTTTGGAATATAAAGGCAGGTGTTTTTTAATTTGTTTTGAAACTTTGAAAATGTGGTAGTCCTATGACATAGGTTTCATGGCATATACTTTGTCAAAGTTTACTTTGGAGATGTAGTAGGAACCTGTGATGTTTGGGTATGGATGACTTCTTGTGACTTTGTTAGGTACCATGCGGAGAATGTGTGGGATAAGTTCTTAGTGAGTTGTATTTAAAATAGAATTAAGTGTAAAATTAGTTTTCGTCAAGGAAATGAAACTGATTAAAGTTGGTTTTTGAGTAGTTCTTTGCTTTTAGATAGGTCTGTCTCATATTAACCCTAAAAGAGAAGAGCTTCCTTATGAGATGACTTGGATTCAGTAGAAGCAGAAACAAGTTATGATCGCAAAATATTTATTCCACATGATGATATTTTGAAAAATTTCTGATAGGCACTTTTTTGTCTACACATCAAAAATTTTTTTTCCAAAGAATTACAATTGGACTGAGTAGACCAATCTGATAATATGGGTCCAATGAGTATGAGATGGTGTTGAGCTCATGTTGATAATTTGGAGAAATTAGCACTTGGGAAGTAGTTTTGTTTGATATGAAAATGGATATCAGCTAGATTCTTTGTTTCCTTGGCCTTTTTCCTTCCATTCCTGATGAACTGATGTGTTCACCTAACAACCCAAAGTAAAATAACTGGATTTATAATAATGTCTGTAACTATTTTACATCTGCAAGTAAAGCAAATCTATTCTTTCAGTGTCTTTGGAAAAAGATATACCCAAAATTCCTACTGAAGCATTTGTTCATTATTATCTCTACACTTCCCCAAGAAAGTGAGGCAATAGTGGTACTTTTTAAAATTTAGTTTATGGAACTTGAAGAATACAAACAAAATTTTTATTTTTTCCCTTTTTCACTTCTTATTTCCTTTTGTGCTGCCTAAATTCCCCACCTGCTTTCCCCTTACTTCTCAGTACTCTCTACCTTTAGTATCAAGACACCCATTCATTCAGCTGTTATTTTGGAAATTGAATTAAGGTTTATTGTACACATGTTTGATTTTTCACTGTCTGCCTTATGGACAGCTCACAGATGAATGCCTACCAAGGCATTACCTTCAGCAAAGGAGAGTCTTCTTGACCAAGATTATGCCCCATCCTCAGGAACAGCCCACATCTAAAGGATGGCCAATGTGGGGCATTGGGGCTTAGTCCTCTTGCTTCTACTTAGGCAATTCTAACTTCAGAGCTCCCCATGGGATCAGCTAAGGCTGATGGCTATTGTACAGGGAACACAGCCAGATGATCTACTGGGTGTCTTTTAGTACATTCACAACCCCTGATTTTGACCATAAATGTATAAGTGTGACAACCACAGTGTGATAGATGCATGATGAACAGGGGCATAAACCCTGGAACTTAGACTGGCATAGGTGCTAGTCAAGGGGGAGGGAAATCTAGAATTGGTAGCAGAGGGAGGAGATGATGAATATCAGTTGAGTCCCTGAGAACAGCTGCAGTGGTTGAGGGGCCATAGTTTATTCCACTGACTTTCAACTTGCAAGTTTCCTCAGGAAAAGAGACCAACCAGAGTCCCGGAAGAAATGAACTTATTTACCACCAATGGATCTGGGTAGCACAAGGGGTAAACTCATGTGTTGTGCCACCTAGATCACCTGTATCAGTATCAAGACACTCATTTACCCAGCTTCTGGTAGTGTTCTCTGCTGAGAGAGCACTGCTGAATATCTCCCAGGAACTGCCCTTAGAGGAAGGTCATTGTCTCGCCCGAGGTTACGTCTCCTCCCAGGAGCAGCCTACATTCAATTACTGGACAATGTGGAGTACAGAGGCCTGGTTCTTTTGCCTCAGTTTGGGACAACTCTGAAGACTACTAGCTTCAGAGTGAGATTGACTGAGACCAACTTTTTCAGAGTTTAACGTTTTCTACTGCTTCCTTCACCTGCTTATAGATGTTGAATGTATGTCCCCGTGAACTTCACGCATGCTCTCTCCATTTCATAGTCAGCTTCCCAGGGAACCTGCTCTATATCACCTTTCCTTACTCTTACATACATCGCTTTTTGCCACAAAACAACTCTCAGCCTTTAGTTAATATAAAATTAAGCTTGGGGTTTAATATAAGACATCAATAGAACTATCATGAATGACTATTGTTTCTGCCATTTAGAATCTATTAAGCTTTCTTCCGGCAACTGTATACTGATTTTCTTGTAGGTATCCACCCTGTTTTACACTCCATTTTCCTTCTTATTCTGTATGCTTTGTGGACATTGACTTACCTCCAGTTTAAGGGATTCACTTGAGGTTTATACCCAACCATTCAAAGTATCACTCTCCTCTGGCCAAAGTTCAGTAATAAGTATGTCACTCAATAAGAGCCAATGAGGCAAAACAAAACTTACTTGAGCTGCTATGGAAAAATTGTGTGTACTTTTCTCACTGAATCTGAACCTAGAAACCTGTGATCAGGAATTGCTGGTAATTATTTTGACCCCTGAGATTGAAGCCAACTTTGAAGAGAGCAGAACAAGTAGAAGGGTCTGGGTCCTTCTGTCATTATATGAGCCCCTAGATCAAGACATACCTAAAGCAAACATATTCTTGGAATTTAAATTATTTATGTTATTCTAATACCTTTTCTTTTTAAAATAAACTATTTTGTGTTGAATTTTCTGAAAGTCTCACGCTTGATATAGTATCTTATTGAACTAAGTTATGGACATGTAAAATTAAATCACTGCAAGTGCTTGGGGTGGAGGAAACAGCTGCCTGGAGAGAAAGGTGTGAAAAAAGTAACTTGCCATTTTAAGTGTTTCTAGAAGTTCCAAGGAAAGTTTAGGCTGATATTTTTCCCTTTTCTTACAATATATTCTGTTCTCGTTACCACGATAATTACTGTAATCATATCAGCATGGTATAAAAGAGTCTTGCTGTTAATTATGGAGAAAATAGGGACATTTTGTTGTATTTTCTCTAATTATTAAATATTATATTTACAAATCTAGAAAACCCCACTTTTTGCAGAATGTCATCATCTGGTTAAAGGGCCAGTCTTATAACCTGTCTAAACTTTCATTCTCTGATCTGTGCAATGGGAAAAATTCATCTAACATAAAAATTGTATGGATGAAATGAAACGATGGACATGTAGGTGGTTCGTAAATTATAAATGACTGAATAATTGTCTATGGTTATTGTTGAGAATGTAGCAAGAAATAAATAAATGGTGTAAGCCTGAATCCCTGAATCTTTTAATCTGTTTATAGTAAGCTAAAATGTAACATAGTGTTGACATGGATATTTACTTTTCTACTCCTTAAGTAAAATAATGTAATGAAGAGTTATTAAGGTCTCCATGGATGATTCAGTGCTTCCTCTCCCCTGCCTTTTCTTTAATCGATCTTGTTTGAGATCAGATGGATAAGAATCTCACATCTCGAAGATCAATTCCTTGGACTCTAGGAGCAGACATTACCCAGAGTCCTTTCTGGGACTCCTCCTCAGTGTTCTTACAGCCTCTAGATGCTTCGAACACTGAATTTATCTCAGATTATTGAAATGATCTGCCTATAAATCAAATGCTTCCAATAAACTGAGAACTCCTTAAGGCCAGGGCCTATACATGTTTAACAATCTCTCAATGCTAAGCAACTCACAGTGACTGACACATTGCTAGTACTAAATGAATGTTAAATTTGAATCAAGACTTTTTATTTATTTATTTTTGGTTCTTACCTTTCTCCTAACATATTTATTGTTCTTTATTTTTGAAAGTTAGCACTAATTTTTCTATCTGACTAATTTATATTGATAGGAAGTCTTGATTATTAGATCAAGCTTCTTGTTCTATAGTTGGACTAAATTAGAAAGATATATATCAAATCTACTGGTAATAATTCAAAATGCTTTTAATCACAGAAGTAATGTATGCTTGATGGAAATTTTAAATAATTTTAAATTATTTAAACATTAGTAAATAGAGTGCAAAAGTTATTAACTTCCCTCTTATTCACCTTTTCCCACTCCTGTCTCTTTTCCTATCATCTGTATGGTGTGCATCTTTCATTTTTGCATTTATTATGTGTGTGCACATCTGTGTATAAATGCACCTATCTACATGAAGATGTTTTACATAAAGTCATATTATGAAGATTGTTCTGGAATTTTCTCCCCCCTTTTCAATTAACAGTATATCTAGGACTGCTTTCCAAATTAGCATTTAGAATTGTTTCATTATTGAAAATGGTTGTATTGCATCCCCATATAGCATAATGTAATCATAATTAATGTATGCATTTCCTTGTTGATGAAGTTTTTATGTTTTTACTTGCAAGAAGGAAGGCAGTAACATATTTGAACATGTATCTTTGAACATGTCAGAATTCTATAGCATAGATTCATAGAAAGGGAATTACTTAGTGAAAAGATATGCACATAAAATAGATGCCAAATTACTCTCCAGAAAAGGCTGCATCAATTTCTACTTCTATCAATATGAGAGTATTTATTGCCACACTGTTGACAACAATGAATATTTATTTTTACTTTTTTTTTTACTAATGAATGTGTAAAAAATGGTATCTCATTGTTATTTTATTTGCATTTCCCTCATTACCAGTGAAATTTTGTTGAAGGATAAAAACTCTTCTAACTTTCTCAACAAGCCAAATGCTCTGGCCCTTCTATTAAGATTTGAGTCATTATTTTTAAAAAGTTTTGGCTTTATCAGATTGCATTATTTTCTAGTAGAGGACCCTTTAGTCATTTAAATCTTTGAATTATTTGACTCAGTAACCTACTGAAAATCTAAAATACATTGCCAAGCACTTTCTCCATTTTCAAGCCTATTTTTATTTTGTGGACATTGTAGCTACTGGGACTGTTTACCCATTATGGTTATTGTACATTTCAAGCAAGTTCTTCTTTTTGCTAGACAATTTTGTGAATTGAATTTAATAGTAGGAAAAATTAATAGCCATTAGCATTTATTGAGCCCTTATTAAATTGTAAGCAGTTAGCAAGTGTTATTGCATTATTTCCCAATGTCTCACAATTAGTAGGTATGTGACTTCAGAAGTATGGTGATTCTGTGGTTTCTTTATAATCTGACATCCTAGTCTGTCTCTAATTTACACACCATAGGCATTTCTTAATGGTCAAGGCTTAGGACCTGGAGTAAGGCGCTTATAGGTCTTGGGAAGAAAATGTGACTAAATTATAGTCCCTTGATCCTATGTCTACCAGCTTTTGTCTACTGGGGTTCTATGAGAAAATAAAGGTGTATAGAAAATGACTGAGCTACTGTTTCCTCAATTCTCCCAAGGATCATACAGTAGTACCATCCTAGATGCATAGGGGATAAGTTAATTCATTATATATGATGGATGTCTTGGGCCATTAGGGCTTAATGCTCTCGTGGAATCCTGGTTGTGAAAGGCTGATAAACTGTCATCTTCCATGAGTCTCTGTCACTTGAGCAATGTTAATTGTTTGAACTTTAAAAACAGACACACATGAAAAATGACTCTCAGTGCCCATGAGATAACATTTCTGTGACTTTTTGGTACCTAGCTGTCACTCAAGTAGCAAGTCTATTTAGGAATAAACGTCTTTCTATAAATTACCTGATATTGATAATTTCAGTTGGCAAATATGTTAAGAAAGGTTTCTTTTACTTTTAACTCCCTCCTGCCCCCTCTAGTGAGATGTAGGATTTCTGAGATATTCTGCTGGACCATAACCATGCCATATTCTTCTGGAATTTTTGTCAGAGACTGGGTAGGTAACTACCAGTTTATCTAGTTTTCTTCTTCTTTTTTCTGCACATGATTTATTGTCTTAGTTGATTCAGTTTGAATAATTAAGCTTGAAATTGTTTACAAACTATGTAAATTCTGATATTGGCTTTGCTGCATGTGCCTGTGTAGTATGACCTAGTATAAGGAGGAGTAAGTAAACTTTTTCTGTAAAGGTCTGTATAGTAACTATCTTGGGCTTTACAGGCCATGCAGCTTCTGTCACTCTGCCTTTGCAGCTTAAAAGCAGTCATAGACAATATATAAATGACTGGGTGTGCATGTTATATTCTAATATGACTTTATTTGCAGAAACGAATGGTGGATTGGTTATCCTTTGCTGACACTTGCCCCAGTAGAGGAGACATTAAAACACTGGAAAATTCTCAATGTAATTCAGTTTCTACAGTTTTAATTTTTCCATAACACATAAACAAAATTGCAAGAGACAGACAATTCCTAAGATAAAACACTCAGATTTAATTTTGAAAATGTCCCTTTATTTGTCTTATTGAATATGCCTTTTAAATCGGGCTCGATCATAAATAGTTTATATGTGCTGTTTCTTTAAACCATCTCTACTGTCCTCTAGATAGGCATTATCATCTCTATCCTTTAGCAGCTCAGAAGTTAAGGAAATTGCCCCAGTGTTCATAGCTGGTTAGTGACAAAGTCTAGACTTCTACTTAAGTGTATTGACCTCAAAACTCTTTGCACTTGAACATTCTTTTTCCTAGGTAGCCAAAAAAAAGATTAAAATAAATCTATATCCCCTAGTCTTCTTAATGATGGCTAAGTTGATGACTTGAGAAAGCATATACTCTCTAAAGCAATAATAACGTCGACATCAATATCTAAAAAAGTAAATGAAAACCTCAAGCTATAATATGTTATAGTAAAAAAATAAATAAATCATTTCTGTTTATAAAAATACAGACTGAATATAATCTAGGAGAGAAGAGCACTCAGTGAACAGAGAGGTTTGCACCTCTGGTCGTAAGAGGAGACACTTATTGAGAGATACGAGGTCTTTATAAGAGATGCACCGCGGACAGACTCCATGCTTCTGGCTGCTTGCAGCATTGATGGTGCAGTTTGAGCTCTACAGCTCCTTAGGCAGAGTTACTTTAAAAGTTAAGTGTGTGCTAACAACCTCATTTCTGTCTTAAATTGAATGTGACTAAGGGTTTCTCTTTTAAAACTTTTCACTGCCTTCTAGTTTATTTAAAAAAAAAAAAGAGCAAAACAGGATAACGACATCTTTTCTTTACAAAAATAGGTATCAGATTCTAGTGTTAAAGATCTTTGTAATCCATCAAACTTGTTAATAAGGTCAATTTGTTTTTAATACCGTGATACTCTTCTCCACACCCTATAACTCAGTCTCCATAAGAATCCTGGGTAAACAAAGGCAAAAATGGAGATCAGATTGGCTCCTAGAATATTGGTGGATTTATTTTATACTTGATAGCAATAGGAGATCAGCCTAGTTTTAGGCATAACTCAAAGAAGAAAGGTTTTGTAGAGTTTGTAGATGAGCTCATGTTCATAATGACTATATTTCCTAGTCTCTGTATTTTCCTCATTTTTACTCCAGTTTCCATAACAACCTACATCCCATGAGAACTGGAGTTGCTAATAAGGAGGCAGTTTCCACTCATTCTAATGTTTGCCTTTCAGGGAACTTTTGTTTTTGTTGACACTCTGTTGTCTACAACACTGTCAACCATTCTCAACTCCCCAGTCTCTGGTATATTAATATTTTAAGTTTTTGTGGTTGTAACTCCAGTATCAATAAATATCAATAAATATAAATATCCTTATTGTCTTTGAATTTATGTAGAGTATAGGAGAAGCATGCTTCCTTCAGCTTATCCAATGCTTAGAAAAAAGAAAAATTCTTATTTTCCTTCCTGAGGTAAGAAATTATTGCATATATGAGAAAAGGATTTCTGTAGTACTTTATTTGAGAAAACAATGATTTCAAAACCCTCACAGTTTACCAGTTTCTTGGTTAGGACAGAGAGAAAAATGTGAAGTGTGAATGTTTGTTGTCTGACTTTTAGAACCCTTCACTCAGATTCATTTTGATGTTTACATTAGGACTTGGAGTTATGAACATTCATGATTTCATCCATTTATCATCTTCTTTACATGCTATTTATATGAAGTGACATGAAATTTAGTACTCAGTGAACTACATGTGATTTTGATCTTTGTATTATGTCATATATTGTGACTAAGTTTTTCAGTTTCTCTTTAAAACTCTTGCCTCATTTGTCTTCTTTATTCAGTTCTGTTCTCAGATCTCCAAATCATGATTTGAATTGACAGAGAACTGTTGAACCATACCCTACTGTAAGGCAGGAGTCCCCAACCCCCGGGCCCTGGACCAGTACCAGTCCATGGCCTGTTAGGAACTGGGCCACACAGCAGGAGGTGAGGGGCGGGCAAGCAAGCGAAGCTTCCTCTGTATTTGCAGCTGCTTTTCAGTGCTTGCGTCACTGCCTCAGCTCCACCTCAGATCATCAGGCACTAGATTCTCATAGGAGCACTGGTCCCTGGTGCTAAAATGTTGGGGGCCACTGTTTTAGATAGTCTGCCAGTTGTTATTAGACTCAACCAGGATCATCACCTCAGGCCAGCTGTGACATTGGTTTTCCCCATTCTTTTAACATCAAGATGGCTACTCTTTCCGACAGTGCCCAGGAGCTGGCCTTTTCTGACCTTTCCTCCAAATCAAGACAGCCCTCTCAGTAAAAGTGCTATTTTTTTTACAGCTTGCGCCACCCTTCCAGGGCTGTGAAGCTGATGGTACTGGCTGGGGGATTGGAAGCAGCTCCAGGCTAAAACCCGGGAATCTCCCACTGTTATTACCTAAGATTTAGGACTTGTTTTCATGATTTTATAAATGTTTGTAATGTTTATATATAAACATTTCTCAATTTGTGGTATGCCTTGTCCACTTCCAACAAAATTGTACCTTTGGTCGATTCCAAAATTCTGAAATGTTGGCTTTTGACAGTTTTCTTCAGTTTTATCATTGCTTTTTGAGGAAAGGATCTGTTGAGCAACCTACTCTAGCACTCCAAAAATCCTGTTCAAGTCACTTTTTAGCAGTTGTTTTCAGGGCCATAAAGATGAGTTTACATCTTTTTGTTTATTTAAGTTTTTTTTTTTTTAAGTTGTCACACAATTGGTTTGTTGACTTTCTAGGCATTTGGCATATGTGGCCTACTAATAATCATTTTCTCTTTGTTTAGAATTTATTTATAGTTACTCAAAACAGTTGTATGATGTGATGACATGTTATTTAACATTTTCCTTATCAATTGCTGATTTTTATAATCTTACATTGGTCACTAAAGTGAACGTTTTCATTGAATTCTAGAGCTTAGTTTGCCCTCTGCCATACACCTACCAGCTTCTTACTTTGTAGATTGTCATATGCTATCTTCGTGGCACTTAGAGATTATCAAGTAAAAATTCTCTGAGGTCCTCATTTCCCCTCTTCTATTGCATTTATCTCTGTGGTTAATGGCTGTCCTCTGTCTCCCATCTCAAGCACACCTTTCAACTATTTTCAGACTTCAGTCTGAGCCACATGTGTTTAGTCCTTTCTCTTACATCTTTCTTTATTGTTACTTATACTCCTCTTTGCAGTTGAGAGAACTGATACTGCTTTACAAATAATTTTTTTTTTTTTTTTTTTTTTTACAAATAACTTTTAAACCTTTAAAGATCTCTTGCTTAAGCAGAATGGTGGAGTAGAAGTTCAGGCCTAGAAAGTGTAGACTTGTTTTTTATTATTCTCACCTATAAAATTAGGAGGTTAGACAAGTTCCATGCTAGGATTACCTCTCTGGCTTTATAGCTCTGTGATTCTATAGATTTGAATTCCTATATTAACTATGAAATATGCCTATTTAATAGATTTGTTCTTACATGTTAAAAGCAAATTAACATATACATGCAACTAATAAGGGTATGTGTATACACACACACACACATATAAATTAATTGCTCATTTAATAAAATGGTCCTAGGATGAGGTGAAATTTAAGGGTTAAAATAAAACTTCCTCCTTTTTCATGCCGTTCTCAAACACCAACTATCTTTTGGAGGGAATTAGGATCCAGCAGCTTCTTCATTCACAGTCGAAGAGAGCATTGAGAAGTTAATGGACTGGCAAGTAAAGTCGCAGAGGAGGCTAGTGTGAGAGCTGGAAATGGGATTTCGAACTCTAAATAGCGTTCTCATCCACAAGCTTTTGCTGCTTCCTTCTCTTGGTTCTGTTTATGGAAACACATTTGGCCCATTTTGAATTGTGCTAATTATTCAGTGTGTATTAAATATCAATGTGAATATTAAGACTGGGAAATTTGTCACATATTTATTGCAACTACACACTCTGAGCACATGCTTGGTTTGTAAATGAGTCACTATAATGCTTCACCCTACAAGAATACATTGATCCTTATATTAAATATAATTGCTATTTTGTAAGTTTATGCTAATTTTTATTTGAAGTATTTCAAAGCAAATATGGTCATTTATTTTATCCCTGTTAGAGTAAACTTTATATTTTTTCTTTTCAACGCTGCTTCTCTTTGGTTGAGATTTGGAATTAATCTCAGCTTCTTTGCCTCATCTAAATAATAAGAACTACCATTACAGAACATGCACTGTCTGGCAGGCCCCATGTTAAGTGCTTTACAAAGAAGATATCTAATTTGTGAAATCATCTTGCAAGCTAGGACTTGCTTTGTAGGTGGGAAAAGAGGCTGAGGAAGATGAGCGATTTAAGCACTCACTGTTCAGAAGAGTTTTCAAAGGCAGAACTCTGGTTCCAAAGCTTGCATCCTTTTCATTACCTCACATATATCCTCCCTGCCTACCACTTCTGTTGGCTCTTTTGAAGGATATTTGTGGACATTGGCTATTTTATTTATTTTTTGCATCTGTTCTTTTTGGGAAAAATTTTTTTAACCTTATTCTGCAATCCTGAAAAGATTCTTAATTATTTGGCCCTGAGTTCTCTGCCAAAAGCATGGGCATGCAACCCAAATAGGGATGGCACAGTCATGAGGCTGGCACAGAAACTCAGGGGTGCTCTCTTTGCTGAATTTGTAGGCTTTGAGGAGCACATTACCTGCCTTTTTACAGCGAGGACTATCTGAGAGTGCAGAGATTAGGGAAGGAGCGAGAGATATGACATGGCAACATTGTTTGAACCCTTCCACCATCTGTCCCTGAGCCCAGTCCACTCCCTTGTAATGTCCAGGTTAAGAATAACAATATATTCCTACTGTTGCTTAAACCAGCTTCTGTTGGGTTTCTGATACTTGCAACCAAAAATTCCTGAGAATTCCTAATACATACTTACTCTTACAGGACTTGAATAGTATTGGGAGGCATGTCAATGATAACCTGATCCCACATAATAGTGTTTGGTGGTTGCATGGCTGTTACAGGTGGCGGGCCCAAGTTCCTTACCCTGGAGACCCAGTGAAAGCAACCGTTTGCCTTTTCACTCAGATATGTAAAATTTATGCTGACTGGGTAGAGATGCCCAGTCATCTTCCACAGTTGGGAAGGGAAGTATCAGGGGAAAAGATGCAAATGACTTAAAAATGATAAGCCCTTCTTAAGGTTACCTTTAATTTGATGTGCTGAAGCTTCTGTTCTTGGTGCTGAATATTCATGTTTAGTGAGGAGTCCCAGAGGCTTCGCTATAGTGTCACTTTCTGCAATTTCAGAGTGAAGAGAAATGTGCTTTTTGCTGATAATGTACCTGAGGAGTGATGAAGGGAAACTGCAGACTATTTTTTAACCATGTACATTCTGACAAATTATTTTTATAAAAAGTTCACAGTTCAAAGAATATTAAGAGCATTATGAGGGCTTTTGTTTAATTCCTGGTAAACTTGCTTTTAAACGAGGATACATGAAGGGCAAGAAGGCATAAGTAACTCATCTTTTTAATAAACACTGATTAAACTCAGTATGAAGTGCATGCATTATTTCAAAGTTATTAACTTCTTGACTCAGTTTAAATTGCCATAAATTATATCTGCACCAATGACTTAGGCACCCTCTCCCCCAGGTAGTGCAAAATGTCATGGGATGATAACAGGGTTAGAAGTAAACGAAGCCAGAATGAAATCTTAATTCATGAAGGTTGATAGGATTCCTTATCACTACTCACTGTTAGAATGCAAAGACTTGCTATCTTTTTACTTGGCAGCCTTTTTAGTCACACTATAGGGAGATTTCTTAAATACTGTTCTTGGAGAAAGCAGAGTGAGTAAGGAGAAAGTGAAATGTGGTTAGAATTAGAAAAATAGAAGCAGACCTTTTACCTAAGACAGTTCAGAACAATGGGTGGTGGGTAAATTGAAAAAGTCATTTACGAGGGAATCATAAATAAAAAATCACGCATACTTCACTTAAATATTTTATTTTAATGTAAAACATTTCAATACGTATGCGTTTGCCAATCTCACTAATGAATCTGAGGCCTTTCTACTGATTGGAGTTCTGCATCTTTTTTCTTGGCTAAACTGCAATCATGAGGCTGTGTCTCTCATATCCTGTTTCCAGGTTCTATTTCTTTAAAAAGAGTCAGAATTTAAAAATATTTGTGAAGCTATAAACTTTCAGACTCCATCTAGATTTTTATGATTCCCTCATCTCATTCATATCTAGTTCAATAGCAATTTTTTGAGAGTGATCTTGTTTAGGATGTCTTTTGAAAATATTCATATTGATTTTCATAGAAAAAACACCTTTCATTTTTTTAAACCCATTTCAAGTGGTTTACACAATAGTTTATTAAATGCTTTAATTACCATACAAGTTCAGCTGGAATAAGCAGGGTAAGAACAGACAAACACAACTGACTCTTGGTAAAAGTACAACTCAGCTGGTGGGCCCATAATTGGACAGAGTGCT
>CM053515.1:9655547-9769934 GCA_028627145.1 Eidolon dupreanum
GTACTCTGTGTAATCTCGGCTTCCCTTTTCTATCTAGTTAGAAAACAAAAACAAAAACCTTTCTCTACACCACCTGTGTTCATGAAACACTTTGACTATTCCTTGATATAGTGCTCATCAAATTATATTATAGATTTTTTTTATTCCTAAATAAATGTCCTTAGCATCTTTTATGTATTTGGTGCTATCTCAGTTATAATTGAACAATTGTTTTTAAAGTTGTTTAATATTTATTTTCTACTTTGAATGTCATTCTCATAAGTGAAAGAGATGTTTCTTATTATTTAGTGCTGTATCTCCATTCACTTATTGAACAAATATTTTTGAGCATTTACTAAGTGCTAGGCATTAGACAAAGAACTGGGGATATTAATAACAAAAACATTGTGTTCCCAGACCTCTTACAATCTAGCAATGGAAGGAAATACACACACACACACACACACACACACACACACACACACACACATTCTAAAGGATTATATACATAGTCATAAGTACCATGAAGGAAATAAATGGGATATTGGGAATTAAGATTAACTGTATGTATTAAGGCCCAGTAATGGTAGACTCCTCTTTGGAAGTGACATTTAGGCTTAGATCTGAAAGATGAGAAGGAAGGAGACACCAGAGGGTTATAGAATTGTATCCAGCTTTCTAGACTGAGAAGTCATGTGTGCAATGCTAACGTAGGAAGAAATTTGAAATTTTTCACACTATGAACTCCTGAGTCAATAACTGTTAACTCACATTTTTGTGTTCATAAGATATAGCAACACATAGTAGGATAGGCTGGCTCCAGGGAAAGAAGAGGGGTTTATGAGTAGGTTGATATTTGTTAATTACCTAGTACAGGTCAAATGAGTATTAGATTCACCTGTTATTTAATTTAATTCTACAACAGCCCTGAAAAACATTTTTTTTTTTTTTAACATGGACAAGAAAGTAAAGCGTTGGCAGAGCCATGTTTTTAATCCAAAGCTGTAGAACTAGTAAGTGGGAGAAGCAAAATATGAGGCCAGGAGTTCATGATACCACATTTCTTGCCCTATTCATCAGACCATGTTGTTTTCTAACAATAAATGACTATTAAGTAAATGAATAAATTAAGGCTGGAAGACCTTATATCACCCTTCTACTATAGTGCATTTGGAATTTTATCTTAAATATCTTTATTGGATATTTTAAGTCATCTAAACTTTATATGGATGTATTATTTTGTTTTGGTTTTGCAATACTCTGCTTACCCCTGTGACACCATTTGTAACGAATGAATGTTTATTAGACGTAGAGTGGTCAAAAACTCAGATTTTGTGATCTAGACATTTATATCTTAGAAGCAGGAGTGAAAATATCAACCCAAGGACCACCATTAAACAGTGGAGTTTATAACTTAACCCAATATAGGAATGTATAGTGTTCAAATGAACAAAACAAAATACATTTTGGGAAAAGTTTGGAGATATTTTATATTCAGTGGATTCTAAAATGTAAGACCCTTTTCACCTATAGCCTCTGCATTTGATAGCCTTCTGTTCACCAGCATGGATAAATACGTTTCATTTTAAGTGATGGCAGAAACATCTGTTTCTGTCATTTCAACCGCACATCAACTTCATTTCACATATGCAAATGATGTAAGCTCTTTAAAAAAAGAGCCCTATGGTATAATTGATTTTGCATTAAAAGTTGTAAAATTTGTTATTCTCCTTGGCCTTGATTTAACCTGTGGGTAAGCTCTGAGTGCAATTCATGGCCAGTGACCTGTAATGCCTGATCACTTTGAGGAAGGCCAAAGCTAGGTTACAGGTATGCAGAGAGATGGTTCATATAGTTTTGATGTCAGCAGGGGGAGATGGTTAACTAAGTAGATAGAGCTCTGGACTAGGGTCAGAAAATCTATTTCCAAGATTTAGTCTAATAGTTGAACAGTTCTGTGAACCTGGGAAAACCGCTTTTATTTCTAATAGTCCTAGAATCCAAGACATGCAAAGGGCTTTAACCGTCTGGTGTAGGGCACCCAGTATGTGTAAAAAGTCATTGTCGATATGTGTGATTTTTAAATAGTATAATGGCATGGCGTTCAATAACTTCGAATCTCATAAGTAAAAAACTTTTTTCTTTTTAGTTTACTCTCAGTTACTTTGATTTCTTCAGGAGAAGAAAGTGAGTTTGGTGCTGTTGTGTCCTTATGACCTCTTCAATATATTACATTCTTTTTTTTAACAGAGGGAGGCCCAAATTCAGAGTCTGACTAGAATAATAACAACCTGAAATGCAATACTATTATGTTTTCAATATATCTGTTTTTTAGATTTATTTTCTTTGTGACAATGTGACTGTTAATTATTTTCAATTTTTTTCATTTAAAATATAGCTTTTTAAGTAACAAAGGCATTCAATTTAAATAAAACAATGTCATTAAATAATAGTAAAGGTGGTCAATAACATGGCAAGTGTCATTCATTCACTCAACAACTATTGATTATCTACTAATGCCAATCTCTAGATATTGGAGGATATAGTTATAAATAAGATAGACAGGCGATAGATGTGAACCTCTTTAACAACTATACAGTGTAGAAAGAAGAGAAATAATAAAAAATAAATAAATGAGTATAAAATATATCACGTTGTGATAAATCTTATGAAAACAAATACAGAGGGGTAAGGAGACTGAGAAAGTGTGTCTCTGCATATGCTATTTCAGATATAAAATACTCAAGGAAAGAATTTTTTTAAAAGAGGATTGGAATACATTAAAGTAGTAGAGATCTTGGAAAAGGTGATTGTATGTAGGAAGAACAGCAACTATAAAGTCCTGAGGCAGAATAAGCTTAATGAGCTAGAGAAATAGCAAGAAAACCATGTGGCTAGAGGAGAGTGAATATGACAGATAATGTAGAAAGATGAAATAAAGGAAGAAAAAGGATAATGGACCTTGTTGGCTAGGTAATAAGTCTGCATTGTATTCGGAGTGTGATGAGAAGTCATTGGAGATCTTTAAGTTAGAGTGTGCCAAGATTTTTTTTTTGTTAAAGAAAAATGTGATATCAAGGAAGACCTCCTTCAAGAGGGGACTGCTGTAATGAGGGTTGTGTAGGAGGGGAGAGGACCGGGCTCAACTCCCCATACAGCAAGGACAAAGAGGGACTTAGAGCCAAGGAGTAAGGTAGGGGTTAGTGAGTGGAAAATTACTAAGAGGAAACATAAGGGGTAAGTGGAATTTTGGCTAAAATGACTTGACATTTTATTGCTGCAGGCGGGCCAGAGTAAGATACCAAGGGTGATCAGATATCAGAGGTGCAGATGAAGAATTTGATCAGAGCTGATGGGTGGGGGATTCTCACTAAACAGACTAATCAGGATTCTTCTAGAATCAGAGTTAGCAGACTAAGGAAAGAGTCCAAGATTGGGGCCTCCTGGATAACAGGGCCCAGAGGGGCTCGGCTGGAGTTTGGTCACAGAGAGAGTCTTTATCAGCTTTACAATTTAGAAATACTGCTTGGCAAGTTTAATGGAGAACTGAATATAGTGGAACACCAGTTGAAGGAGGAGGCAGATAGGAAGTGATTGCAGTGCCTTAGGTGATAGAAAATGGTAGCCTGGACTCAGGGCTACTAAGTACAGTTGTGTAGGTTGAGGATCAAGTAGGGGCTGAGATATAGCAAGAGTATTGCTTTTCCAGCTTTGTGCCCCAGCACAGAGTTGTTTTCATCTACAGAACAGAGAGCATTTTTAAAATCTTTGCATGTGCACACAAGAGCATATTTTTCTAAATCTTACAGATGCCGCATTTTCTCATCCATCTATATGCCTGCCCAAAGTGGATACCTTTAAAAACTTTGCACAATGACAGTTTCAGCCAGTAGGATCTGTGCTTCTCCTAGGGTTCTGGTGATGGAGGTGGTAAGAAGAGAATGAATTTGGTGTAAGTGTCAAAAGTTTAATCAATAGGATTTGCTAATAGATTAGATGTGTGGGTGCAGGAGAAAATAGAAGTCAAGAATGTCTCCACAGCTTTTGATCTGAATGACTGGGCTGCTGTTTGCTGAGATGGGGAAGCATAAGGGAAGAGGAACTAGGGAGATTTTAAGGAAGGCAAGTTTTATTAAAGGGTTTTGTTTTGGACATGTTAAAGATGAAATACCTATTAGAGAGCCAAGAGACGATATTTTATAAGTAGTGTACATGAATCTGTAGCACAAATGAAAGTTTACATTTAAATGGATATATGTTGAGGACAAATGTACAGATGATATTTAAAGTCAAATGTGTGACTAGTGAATGAATGTAGATTGAAAAGAGAAATGGGATGAGATCAGAAAAAAAGAAGACACCAGTCAGAAGACTGAGGAGCACCTAGTGAGATAGAAGAAAACTCAGGAGAGTTGGTATCCTAGAAGCCGAGTTAGCACATCTTTCTGGAATGATAGAGTGATCAGCTATGCTAAATGCTGTTAATAGGTTCAGTCAAATGAGAACTAAGAATTAATCATTGGATTTGACAAAATGGAGTTAATTTATTCTCTTGACAACGATAGTTTACTAGTGTGCAAGAAAAATGTCTTTTTAGAATGGGTTGAGGAAAAACATGGAAGTAAACAAATGGATCCAGAAAGAATAGAAGAAAAATTTGAGCAGCCTTGCCATCAAGGGGATCAGAAAAAAGGAGTCCTAGGTGGAGGGTGATATGGCATCACTACTTATTTGTATAATGATGTGACTCATTCAGTAGGTGAATCGTGAAGATGGGAAGTGAATGAGTTTTGAGGGATTTTTTTCTCTTCTAATATTTTTATGTTTATAGACAGAGATCATGCAATCCCAGAGAGTTAAGTGATTTATCCAAAATCATACAACTAGCTATTTGTGTGACTAAGCTTTCTGATTCTTGGTCAGAACTACCTTTGCCACCTATATTGTTTGAGTGTGTCTAATATCTGGGCTAGGGTACTTAGGAGAGGATACAGAATTCACTATTACCTATTTTCATATTGTCTTTCAGGAGTTGAGGGGGAGCAGAGTTCGCCATCCCTAAATATGCCTTTTTTGGGGTATATAGATTATTTTAAGCTGATTATTTTAAAGAAAAGACTCAGGAAAAAACTTTGACCTTCTCTCTAACTGCCTAAAAGAATTTAGATAGATACCTACTCCAGGAAGGAAGCGATCATCATAGATCACTATATTTTAATGTGAATTAGGTATGATAGAGAGGACCCTAGCAAGGCACATTTAGTTAGTTTTCTCTCTGTCTCAGTTAAAGATGATCCAGAAAATATTTGTTTACTAAACATTTGCTTTTCCATCTCCCTGTGAATTGCCTTCCTTCCTTCTGAAGCCCAAACTAATACCCCACTTTCTCCTTAGCTCAAGATGTCATATAAGCCTCAACTGCTCCATTTGTTCTTGGGCCCCACATTCTTATGGAGTCCCCATATATGCATATATAATCAAATTTGGTTATTTTCTCTTGTTAATCTGTCACATGTTAATTTGATTAGTAGGCCAATCAGAAGAACTAAGGAGGAAAGGAGTAGTTTTTACCTCCCCACAGAGCTCCCAATGAGAAAAGTTTACAGAAAACAATGCATCATACCAAAATGTTGAATAGATGTATTTTTGGAAGAGCTACTAATTTTTGTAAGCCTACAAGGAAAGAATAATAATGAGCAAATCATTCGTGGAAAGTATTTTGGGTAAAAAGAGAAATGTAAAAGTCATACCTTCAGAAATGATTCTGGTTATCTTACAAAACAGTGAAGTAAGCGGATTGATTAAACCAGGACAATGGGTGGGTAGCAACTGAAAAATGAGATAGATAAGATTATCCCAGACTATTATTAAAGGGCAATAAGTGCTTCGGAGAAGTTTCAGTCAATTGTACTAGGAATTTCCGAGGGGAGGAGTTGGACAAATTTTTACTAGTTTTATTTGTGGAGGAGATGGGAGAATCAATCCATAAAAACCGAAGTCAGAATAGACTGCTGAAGTTATACCAACAGAAATTAGTGAAGGAGAAAAAGATTGTAGATATTCACTTCAATTTGAATTATAGTCAAATATACAAGAAATGGTCAAGAGATATTCGGAATCCCAACTCAGAGCTCACATAAATTGGAGGAATTAAAGATAGAATTTTATGAGACCATCACAGAAAATTGAATGTTGAATCTATGATGATATAATACAAGAGTTCTCTTGGGTAATGGACAAATAGAGGATCAAGACAGATTTATCGAGAATATTCACACCCTAATTTCTTTGAGCTTCCATTTCTCCAACTCTGAACTATAGTTAGTATTACCTACACCACATATCATATTTACAGTGGTTGTGAGGCTTTCTTTCATGAAGTGAACATGCTTTGGAAAAATGCGGTGTTATTTCAGGTGTAGTGTGAAATTCCAGTGATAAATGACATAGGCATGATCAAATAGGATAGCATTTCAAGTTATCTAAAAAATAATAAGATTGAGAAAACATAAAATTATGTATCAGTGAGAGTGGCTTTAATACGCTTAATTGCGAATGCCTGTTGAATCCTCCTATACATATAAGTTTCCAACTTTCAGCTCCCAATTGAAGTTCGAAAATATAAAACAACTGTTAAAGAAGAATATTTTTCTAAATTCAAATTGAGGGAAAGCAAGTCGTGTAGCTGTTGCTTTAAAGAAGCAGCTGGTAGAATATGTCAGGACAATTTGCAGCTATTATCACCTCTTTAAGACACTGAGAAAATTGAATTGCTGACTAATGTAGTTGGGGGTGAAGGTCACCTCACAGGAACCCATGACTGCAGTATAATCCTACTTTAAAAACCCATCTTGCAAACTTGCATTTGGAAAAGAGCTTTCCTCTTACAACAAATTACATTTTATTTTAAGATACATCAAGTTTGACTATGTAAATATATGTGAATATGTTTTATGTACATATATCTACATAGTACATATTTGTATAACTGGAAGAAAAGCTCGTTCTTCTTACCCTTCTACTCCCCCTTCTGCCTATAAAAAGCAGTTGTGAAGACATGGGGTGGGAGGAATTTGGATAATGGCTAAAAGGAAAAACGAAACAAAAACAAATTAAAATTTTTTAAAAAAATTTCAAGTCCTTTAGTACCCAGGAGTGATGATAGGAAACAGATGTTTATGTTGTTTGTACATGTACTTTTTATCGGCTGTTTTCTTAGACAAAGATAGAGCCTGGCTTGGTGCGAACAAGAGCATGCACATAGAGGAAGTAAAACTTCTTTGCATTAAAATGTAAAATTCTATCAGCACTGTGGGCAGGAGAGTTTTCAGATAAATTTACATTGGGAAAATATTGTTTTTTTTCCATGAGGGTGTGTTTGCAGATTGTGTGTGTGTGTGTGTGTGTGTGTGTGTGTGTCTGTTTGTCTGTGTGTATTGTGTTCAGATAGTTGAAACTATGAAGAGGTGTATCATCACCTGCAGTAGTGGTGACCCTTCAAAATGCATAGTGCCTGGCATGTAGTGGGGACCCAATAAATATTGTGTATGTGATGTCTTAGTCAGTTCAGGCTGCTATAACAAATACCATAGACTGGTGACTTATCAACAATTGATTTTTCACTGTTCTGAAGGCTAGAAGTCTGAGTTCAGGTTTCTACCATGGCACATGGCATCCTCACATGGCAGAGACTAGAAAGAGAAAAGCAAGCTCTCTTGTGAATTTTTATAAGGGTTCTAATCCTATTCATGAAGCCTCAATCCTCATGATCTAGATACCTTGCAAAGGCCACACCTCCTAATACCATCACATTGGGAGTTAGGCTTTTAACATATGAATTTTGAAAGAACAGAAACATTCAATCCATAGCATTTGGAAAAATTAAAAGCCATTGAGATCAATTAGATTTGGAGTGTCAAACTCTCTCCCACTGTGCAGCATCTTGCTGGAGACCTCTGTTGCCTTTTCTGAGAATGAATAATCCTCAGAAAATGTGCTAGAGTGTGTAATTGTGTTTCACTGTGAGCCTTGAATGGGGGAAGGCAATGAATCCTTTGACAAGATTGAGCATTTCTTTCAAATGAGGGTGAGGATTTTGACTTTGAAGATCTGTTGAAAGGACTCATCTTTGAGGATGGAGAGAAGAGAAAGAATTTATAGAGAAAACAAAGCTAAAGACTATAGATCATCATTCAATAGAATCCTTGTAAATAGCTAACTTTTTGTCTCAAATTCTTTTGCTCAGACTCTGAGAAGAAACTTATACTGAGTACATTTTTTTCTTTACTGTAATTTGTCATGTCTTAAGAAAACTGATAAAAACACAAAGCTTGTGTTAGAGATATTGGGCATGTATATAAGGCAGTGGTAAGGATATAGAGGGAGCCCACGGACCATCTAACATGATTATTAGTTCTACTACCATTTTCTTGGCTTTTACATTTTTGAAATAAAATACAGTTCAGCAGTTGGGAAAAGAAAATCATATATAAAGTTGTCCAGAAACATGTCGGACAAATTGACTTTGCTAAATAAAACCTTTTGCATGGTAGAATTTTGGCTTTGTCCTTGATATATTAGGGACATAAAGAAATTTAATGTCCAATAAAAAGCCAAATCCATGGCACTATTTGGCTGACATGATGGTTAATTTTGTGTGTCAACTCTACTGGGCCACAGTGTGCCCAGATATTTGATCAAAGAGTATTTCTGTGATGGTGTTTTTGGATGAGATTTACATTTAAATTAGCAGACTTACTAAAGTAGGTTGTCCTCTGTAATGTGGGTGAGCCTTATTCAATCAACTGAAGGCCTGAATAGAACAAAAAGACTGACCCTCCCACAAGTAAGAGAGAATTCTTCCTGCCTGATGGCCTCGGAATGAGAGATTGGCTCCCCTGGTTTTTAGACCTCTGGACTTAGACTGGAACTAAAACATCCACTCTCCTGGGTTTCCAGCTTATTGAATCACCCTGCAGATCTTGGGACTTGCCAGCCTCCATAATCATATGAGCCAGTTTCTCATATAGTGACTCAATCTCAATTTCTGCCCCCTCTCCCCCTCCCCCCAACTCTCTCCTATTAGTACTGTTTCTCTGGAGAACCCTGACTAATACAGCTGCCATCTTCAGTTGATCTTTTAATATGGTTACTTTTTTTATTAGTGAGTTCTCCAAAAACACTACAGTTATTGTTCTCCTATTGTTTTTCTATGCCAGGCACCTTGCTAGCTGCTACTCTACAGATGTTGTCTCTGCCTGTGTTGAAGCTCACAGACTAGTTAGAGAGAGGTTTATAGTACACAAAAAATATACAAAGACACTTATAGGATAGAAAAAAGAGAAGGAAACTAACAGATAAACTTAATTTGTCCAGGACATGAGATCTTGAGATGGGTAGAAGTTACGCTGTGAGGGTGTTTGAGGATTAGGGTGGAAAAGAATATTAGCAAAGGCCCTACACTCAGATGAGCTTTTGCGTGTCTCAGGCACTGGTTTGTCTGGGGTATAGGCAGGGACAGGAAAAGTGGTAACTGAAAGGATACAGATTATGCTGGGCTTTAGGGTATTCTTTTCTTCTTTTCCCTTCCTCAGTACTGCAAACTCATTCTATCATCCTCTTTTCTGACCCTCGATCAGAATAAACATTTCTTCCTTACTCTCTAGGGAGGTGGTAGGTTATCTGACTCTAGTCAACCTCTCTCCACTCTGTAACTGAGCACCCAACTTCGATGTTTGCTGAATCTTATCTAGGCCAGGTAAGCCCCTGAGGCACCATCAGAAATAAGTGGGAGGTCCTCAAAGGTTCTAACTAGAAGTAGGTTTAGTTTGCTGATTAATGGTCAGGGATAGAGATGCACCCCTTTTGGGAACTGCAAATATATGCAGTCTATGAAATATCTATGAACATAACTTTAAAAGTAACTGAGTGCATTCTCCCACCCTAGAAAAGTACATTTTCAAGAGGAAAAGAATTAAGACTGTTTCTTACCACAATCAGAGTCCTATTTTCAAGATGAAGCCAATTTTAAAATATAAGGATTTTTAGATATAATAACCCCTAGAAAATTTTTTTTATTTTAAACTATTCTATTTCTTATCCTTCTGGTTTTGAAGATAACCTTCAGAATGTAAATTGATGCAGCAAGTGTTGGAGGCCAGAACCAAAAATTCTGATGCAATATCTCAAAAAATGTTGCAGCCTCTTTCTTGTACCTATTGCTAAGAACACTATCAGTACTTAAAATGAAATAACATTAACTCAGCCCTTGCCTTGGGAGTTTAAGCTCTTCTACTAGTTAAAAAAAAAAAAAAAAGAAAAACAAAACACTGCATAGCCTGCTTTATTGCAAACAGCTGCTTTATTCTGGCATTTGACTGAAGAGCTCAGAGAGCAATATATCTTTCACACTTCAACTACATAAAACAGAACCAAGAGCTACATGGTTCTGCATCCTAGAAGGAATAATAGACTCATAGGAATTTCTAGGTTCAGTTGTATTTACAAGCAATTGTTTAAGGCCTAAAAGGTATCAAGATCTGAATGAAGTATGAAAATATAAGACAAAATCACTATCCTCAAGGGGCTCACTGTCCAATCAGGGTGGCTGGGACAGATATGGAAAAATAATTACCACATAATATATAATATTATAAGCTTAGAAGTAGGAATGGCCCTGTAGTTATTTATTTTTTAAATAATGATTTTTTTTCTCAACAATGGCTACCACTGACAGCATATATTTTGTGTGTTGGTACTGACCTAAGTGCTTTACACACTTTATTTCAGTTAATGCACACAACATCTGGTGAGGTAGGTACCCCCTATATAGATGAGAAACCTAGCTGAGAGGAGTCAAATAGTTTGTCCCTGATTTTACATCCAGTAAGTGGAGGAATTCAACTTCTACTCTGTTTAAAACCCTTGTTTTAACTACTTTGCAAAATTGCTTCTCTAGAAAGATGAATGTCAGGGATCTGATAGGTGTAAATTCCTGAAAAACAATCGCCAAAATCTCAGGGAATTGGAGATGATGCATTTTCTGGGGAATTCTTAGGAATTTTCTTTTTTACTTCATGTACTAGAGATTTCATAGCAACAGGTTTGTTAGGACCTTAAACTCACAAAGTTAATGAACTATTTAAGATTTAATTGAGGTATTATTTCATTGTAGTCTATTGATGGCTACCACCCCACATAGGAAAATAAACCTCTATGTACGTAGTCATAAAATCAAGTAGAAAACATTTGGCACATTTTCTACTGCTAGATGGTTTAAATATTATTGTATAAAGAATTAAATCACTTTTGTTTCCCCTCTCTGAAAGTTACTATCGTAAGCAGCATTTGACTTTTCTTGGTAGTTGGTTAATTTTAAATGGAATATTGAAAAGAAACATATACCAGAATCACACTTCTGTGTGTTTGATTCAATTTACTCAGATCTAATGGCAACATGTGTTCATTTTTATTTTTTAATATTGACAGATTCAGAACAAAAGAAAAACATAGCTAAAACAATAAAAGAAGTCTTTTACTGTTAGTGTATCTTTAGAAGCAGAGACTGTATTATAATACTGCATTGCTGTTTTAAAAATAACATTTATTTAAATACATATTATCTATAATTTTAGTATTAACTCTGATATTAATTTTAGAGATATATAAAAATGAATACATTTTAATATTGGAGATTCTTACATTTGATTGGAGTTAAAATTTCATTATTATCCCTTAAAACTTCAAATTGTACTAATTATAACCATTATTTACCTAATTCATAGGAGAAAGCATGTTTAATAACCTTGCTTTAAATGGATAATTGAAATTTTTATTTTGTACATAGATCATCTCATTCTTTACCACTTTCCTTAAGTGGATATATGGTTTTAGCCCAATAAATAGAAGAGAGCTCTCATTTTATTAGAGTCTTATTATCTTATTTATACTTGTGTTACTCTCTTGTAGTTGGAGTAAAATACAGAATTAAATTTTGTGTCAAATTGCATTAAAGATGTCAATAATTTTTTCTTTGCCTCCACAACCACCTTCAGGGGACCTGCCATGTCCCTAGCTCCAGAATGAGAAGCCCTTTGAGCTATGTGACCTTCATCCTCAAACCCCCCCAGCCTTATTCCTACTTCAGACAACTCATCTTGGGGGCCAGGAATGGCCTGACCTTGGTTTGCCCTTTAGATCTGAATTAGATAACTGAGATTTTTGTCGGCAGCTGAGCTACAATTCCTTGTGCATTCTGTTGTTAACTTCTCTATTTCTGGATGTCCTAGATGAGGCTGTATGCAAATGTTGGAATAAATGACAAGTGATTTAGAGTGCAAGAGACACACAAAGGTACAGACACATAGAATATAAAAGACATACCTTCCCTTCTATCCTATAGCCCTATTCCAATACTATCAGATGCATACATATAGCTGCCTGACAGTATTTGGGTATTTCAGAGACCCTGCTATAATTCTTACAGTGAGATTGGTTGAGAATGAAATAAAACCAAATTTTGCTTGAACTATATTTAGTGGGTGTGTATGCATTGCAGTCAAATGGGCCTTGTCTAGGACAGACACAAAAAGATTTTTTATCTTCAGTCTTGAATGAGAGGGGATGCTGTATCAACCAAGGAGAGTTTGCTATGTACTTAAAACTAACGAACCCAGTATAGTGGATCTATGTTGCTTTCTACTGTCCAGCCCCCAGTTTTCTTCTGATAATTGCCGTTCTTTTGATAATCACACTTTGATTTTTCTTTGGACAAGAACCTCTTCTCAGTTCTTAATTCATATAATTTGTATAGAGTTGATCCCTATGTCCAGACTCGTTCAGAGATGAGTTATTACTCAAGTTACATACATGGCACTCAAATGCAGGCATGTACAAGAATGTATAATTGGGAGAGAGAAGTCAAGGTTATTATAAGCCTGGAGGTGCTGAGAACTACCACATGGAAAGACCTCATCAAATGATGAAGCTGTGCAAACTATGGAAGGATCAACCTTGACATCATTGTCCTGGACCCCTGAATCAAGCTGTGTCAGAGGAAGAAGTATTGTTGAACTCTCCAGTTTTTGAAGACAACACTCCCCTTCCTGTTTTTCCTAAAGCAGTATGAGTAGTTTCTGTTACATGAAGCTTATCACATTTACCAAAATACCTTGTGAAAATTAGCTGAGACACAAAGACCTGCAACCTGCCTGTAAATAATTAGCTATACACAAGATAAAGAAGTCTAGCAGGCATATAATCAATTAAAATATAATATAAAATATTGTTAAATATTAGACTATGAAGTAATATAAGAAATTGTCTCATGAGATGCAGGTTGTAAAGATAGTTTAGAATCTCTATTTAATATGTAGAAGGATCTCTACTCTATTGAATCTTGAATTACCTATTTGATATTTAAATGTACTTCTCCATCTTTAACAGATATGAAGACAAAGTACCTGGAATGTGGCAAATGAGCACTTTGTATCAAACAAAGATCATGAAAAATTCTGATGAAAAATCATAAAAAGAGCATGTGCATTTTACATCAGACAAAGCTGATATGCTAAGAAATCATAAGAAAAACAAAGTGGCAAAAACTTCTACCAACAAAAACAAATAAAGCAAAAAGTAAACCAAACAAACAAAAACTGGAGAAGAAGATGTTACAGTTAGTTATGTTAAGATTTTCCCTGTTTTTTCATTGCCACTTAGAATTTTCTCATCTATTTTCGTGTCTACCATTTCTGACCTGGAAACTAAATAAGTTTCATTTCTCACAAATGCCAACTTATTTTATCCATTTTTATGTACATGGGTAGGCTGCTGAAGTGGACATGGAGAACAACAGAAGCAAGTCTCACTGAACCTCGGGGTTTCTAAGAGGTCCATGAGTGGGCTTCAGAGGCATCTCTGATTTTCTAGATTGTCAAATTTGTATAAATATGAATATTTTCCCCCAGGAAAATTTATAACTTTCATCAGCTTCTCAGAGGGATGTATCACCCAGAAAATGTTATAATTTCTTGTCAATTTATAGCCATTTATAAGAAACTTCTGACCTTAGCTACATATTAATATAGGCTATCATATTAAGGTATTATTGGCATTTTGAAGTAAACAAACTGTGGACAATGTTGAAGTCCTAAATAAGTTTTAGAATTAATTTCATTTTCCCACATAAAATATACCTCAGTCTGTCAATCAAGTCATAATTGTTTCAAAATATTTAGATTAAAAATGTATAGTGGTTATCTGTAGCAAAATTATATTTCAGTCAATTAATATTTATTAACTATATCTGTCCTCTGTGGGTGTTAACTTTATTCTATTTGACTGACTTCCTCCATTTTCAAAGAACAAGTCTTCACATAACTCCTGACCTTTACATTTCTCAGCTTTTCACTAGTACAAGACCTTTCTCTTTTTAACATTTCCAGTTTGAAAAAATATGAGGGAAATATTTGGTTGGTCTCACATACTCACTCTGGTTTCCTTGTGGCTGAGGGCATGGTACTATGGTTAGCAGGCCCTATTAGAACCTATTTGGAAGGAGGAATGGGGATAAAAGATCAACTTCACTCCCCCAAGAGCCCCAGGAAATATGAGTGATGATGGGAAAATAAAATAATAAACATTGGCCAGAGACATGCGTTCCAGGAAGTGATGTGAAATATGGCACGCATATTTGAAATAGCATGGGACTGCATAGGCTCAGCTAGAGCAGTAGCATTCACCCTGGAATGTAAGAAGTGTAGTTTATAGAAGTAGGCAAGGGCCAGATGAGAAAAACTGTGTCTACTGCAATAGGGATTGAAATTTTATCTCACAGGCCAGTGTGTTGTGAATATCCCATGGGCATCATATGCTGAAGGAGGATTTCTTAAAATGCAGATTCACAAACTCTATGCTAGATACAAAAAGCCTAAATCACTAGGGACCTGAGAAGCCATATTTAAAAAAAGTACCCCAGGTCATGCTTATGCTCGCTAAATAATGAGAGTTCTTCGTGTCAAGGACACAACATTAATATTAGTGTGTAGTTAATATTTTTGAATAAATATTTAATACTTTAATTGTGACCTAATGTTGGAAAAAATAATGTCTCCCTAGGAAGAGGAGACATGGGATTTATCCCATCTTCCTCCCCAGAAGGATCCAGTGATTTGTAATGACTACATTCACCTCTCTTTCTTCCTAGTTGAATGACTGAACACTGCCATTTCATTTAGACATTTTACTAATTAATGTACATGTCGAGGTTCAAAGAATCCACAGAAAAACAATTGACCCATCCATCCCTTTGGATTCTTGAATCTCATGCTTATAATGTTTAGATACTTATATATTTTTTCCTTGGAAATATATTAATACTCTCACTATCTAAGCAATGTGTTAAGTATAATATTCTTTAAGAGTGTCTCCAAGATGGTCTTTTTGTTTGTTTGTTTGTTTTGTTTGTTTGTTTTGAAATGTTTGCTTTATTTCAGAGAATAATATGTAACATCTCATTGAACAATGAATACCATATTGAGGCAATATTCTACTGGGCTTAACTAGCTAGGATTACTTATAGGATTTTTGATCAATTCAATTTATAGATATTTTAACCATGTTTTGAAAAGCTCTTTACTTGGTGGCATTTTAGGAGCTAAATTACTAAGAACAGGATTTTCAGTGTAGTGCCTTTTTGAAGAAGGATAAATCATTATTTGGGTTACAAGGTTACAATCTCAAATGCCAACACAGGCCATTAGGTATGAGGAATTGGTGCTAATCTGTTTGTATTATGGCCATGCATGACACCTGCTCAATTATGTGACTCTCTTAGTCCACTTGAGCTGCTATGACAGAATATTGTAAACTAGGTTGCTTAAACAACAAACATTTATTTTCACAGTCGTGGAATCTTAAAGTCCAAGATTAGAATGCCAGTATGGTCATGTTTTTGGTGAGGGCCCTATTTTTTGTTGTCATCACATGGCCTTCCTTGGTGTGTGCCCTAAGAGAGAGATCCCTTGTCTCACTCTCTTTTTACAAGGGGATTAATCTTATTATCACAACCTAAACATAACCCTAATTACCTCCAAAATACCTCATATCCAAATGCAATTACATTGGGGGTTAGGGTTTCAACATATGAATGTTGGAGGCACACAAAAATTTGGTCCATAGCAATGACCTTAGCTTTATTTTATATTTATGCTGTTCAATAGACCATTAGAAATGAATTATGTATTAATTAGAAATTCTCATGGTGGCTAGGACATGGAAGCAACTAAAGTGTCCTATGATAGATGATTGGCTGAAGAAGCTGTGGTACATATATACAATGGAATATTACTCAGCCATAAGAAGAGATGAAATATTGCCATTGTGACGACATGGATGGATCTTAAAATAATCATGCTAAACGAAGTAAGCCAGATAGAAAAAGTAGAAAATCACATGATATCACTTATATGTGGGATATAAATCTAAAAGCAACAAATGAGCAGGGCAAATAAACAGGGACTCATAGGCATAGACAATAGACTAGTGGTTACCAGAGGGGAGGAGGGAGGTAGGTGAGATAAAGGGGGTCAAATATGTGGTGACAGAAAGAAATCTAATTATGAGAGGTGAACACACCTCTCATATATATCCTACTGTTAAAATATACAGCTGAAACTTGGATTTCGTTAACCAATGTTATCATAAAAAGGAAATATATAAATTTAAAAAAAATTGGCATATACCCAATCAAAATGAATTTATTCTTCAAATAAAATTTCTGCCAATTACATGAAAATCAGTTTTGCAGTTCTTTTTCTTTTTCTTTTTCCAAAATAAATGAACCTAAAACTTGGATTTATTTATTCTTAAATCAGAAAATTCTAGTTCTTAGGTAAATCTTCCTGCAGAATAGTTGTGTGTTCTTGAGAAACTGTGTATTCTTTTTAAGCTTTAACTGTAAACTTGGGATAATGCCATTCTGCTTGTCTGCACAAGACAATGAGAGTCAAATAGAACGATATAATGGAAAAACTATTGAAATACGTAATCTGCTTTATAAAGGCAATGAGTTATTATTTAAATGAAAGTGCATCTGGTTATATAAAATTAAGTGTAAAATATATCATTGCCTCCGGGAATTTAAAACTGAAGACGGTATTTAGGCAGGAAGATGAGCCCTATTGTAATACTGTGGTAACTGTGAAAAATTGTAAAATCTGGACATAGAGTAGTATCAAGATCCTGGAAATGTGCCCATTTACAGCACAATTGTTGACATCAAGCAGAATAATGATTTCATTTAAAATTCTGATAACAACTATTACCTGTCTTTTTTTTTTTTTTTTTTTTTGGAGGCTATTGTTTTCTGCCCTTTCTGCGCTTTCATACTAGGCAGATAGCAAAATTTGAAATTTGGTGTGTACCTGTGTGAATCCATAAATGAAATGAAGCCTTCAGAAAGACATCCATTCTTTCAAAGCCTTTCATTTGGTTTTTCTGATGTGACATGATCTTAATGTTTAGAACTTAGTCCCAACAAGCCATCTTTGGTTTACGGGCCTCTTCAGCATAGCCCTCATTCCGCCCTTCATTCTTCAGTCAGTTACCACGTTGCCTCCTGCTGCCATTACATCTATCTTGTTCAGCAGTTTCTTATTCTTGTCCTTGAGTTATTGACTCCTTGGCATACAAGACTATCTGGATAGAATTATTGCTACCTTGGTGGAGTTATCTGTCCAACTTTTCCTCAAACCTCAAACACATTTAGTGAAATATTAAAGAGACAAGTAAAAGAGGGTCTCGGGTTTAAGGATTTCTTTTCAGAAGATTATCAGTGCTCTCTCATGGACAACTCAGTTCAGAGTGCTGGCAAAAATGGATAGCTTCTGAGTGTATTTATTGTTGTCTCTTAGAGCAAAATCTTGTACGTTTATCTTTTTCAATCGAAAGGGCATGTTTAGGTGTCCAATGTTTGATATCCTCTAAAATGGCCTAAATATTTGGTAGGGAGGAATGGCCCATGCTCTCATAACTTCTTAGACATATAGGACTGCAGCCAGCTTGATGGTGTGTGTGTGGGGGGGTGGGTGGGTGGGTGTGTGTGTGTTTATGTAACATTGCAACAGCACTTTTGAATAGAAGAATAGGAGAGACCCATGAATCTCTCCTTCCTGATATGCACGCCAATCTTCAGATCCTCCCATACAGTTATGATTGGCAGTTGTCTTTCAGTGGGATTGGTCAGTGCTTGGAAAGTCCCTGTGATTTTGAGTCTTTACTTTCCCTCCAGAGCATACCTTTGGAATCACACAAGTCTTGGGTTCAGAATCAAGTGCCATTTGTGGCTGGTCATCTTGCATATGCTACTTAACCTCTCTGTGAATTGGGGACAATGACGTCTCATAGGCTTGTTGTAAGGCTTTAATGTTTAATATATAAAAAGCCCAAAATAATACCTGACATTTTAAGGCACTTGGTAAATATTACAGATCTATCCCTTTTTCATTATATATTTTTTTCTGCTTTGTGTTCATTCATTGTGATGGCTGTTCGTATTTCTCATTGGCTAATATTTTACTTTAGAAGATTTTACAACTTCAGTTTCTCATGATGCTTTACATGTTTATGCATCTTAGTGAATCATGAAACAGCTCTAATTAGTAAACTTAATTTTAAAAAAGCTAAATTAAATCAACCAAATGCTTAGTTTTTTTTTAAAAATAATTTCTTTCAATAAGACTTTCTGGGTTATAGTAAGAGTTACTGAAGATAAAAAATGTTAATTTGTTTTTAATTCAGTATACTGTAGTGATATTATTAAACTCAACTTTTTCTCTATTTGGGGCAAAACTAAGCCACTATAACGTAATGAGGCCACATGTTATAGCAACACACGTTCTGTAGGGCTTTGCAAATTTAGTATAAACTTTTATTCAACCTACTGGAGCAATGCTAGCTATTTAATGTATGTTAAAACATCATAGATGAGTGATATTAAGTCCAATGTTTGCTTTGATTTGAATTATTTAAAGGCACTCGGCACAATAAAATAATTTCTCTCTGTGGCTTTCTGGAGATGGGCTCTACGATTTTAAAATACTCTTACAAAAGTACAGAAAAAGTGGGACTTGGTAGCAAGAGAGCTAGATTTCGAGTCCATTTTAAATAAAATTGAAAATTGTCTAGACAATAGTGAGAGACTTTTAAACTTTTAAAATGCTGGCTGGCGTTAGTAAAGTTTGGTATCCCTTCTTTCTTTGCTCACAGTATTGAATATATAACCTATTTTATCTTACCACTATCCTGTTAAAATACTTTTGTTATCTTTTCATGTGAGTATTTTACTAAGAAGTAAAATACTCACATGCCTTCCAGGGTCTGGCAGGAAACAAGTGAATTGGGTTGGGCAGGTGTTCAACTAGATCCCATATGCATTTATGAAGGTCACTGAACCTCATCTGCATCATTATTGCCACATCTGAGTTTTTAAGAAAAAACAAAATATGACTTTTTATGTAAAAATCTTCCTGTTATGTCATCAACTAGAAATTAAAACAAGTCCTTCTAGGGAGAAAATTTGAGATGCATGGGCTTGTGGTCAGTCTGACCCTTTAATCAGGTACTAAAAGCTGTATTCAATCCAGATTTAACTTTCTTTTCGTCTTATCTCTCTCTTTACTCCTACCCCTACCACTCCCTGCTCTTTCAACAGTATGCATGCTCTTTCCCTCCTTTCCCCCTTCCATACACCAGCTTGACAAAAATCTCTGTATCCTCCCTCAAGTATCAGCAAGGGACATGTCTTCTCAGTTTTCTGTGAGCATCCTATCCCAGGATGGAGGTGAATTACTTGCTTAGGAATCTGCATTTCCGTATTGCATTGCATTATAATGGCTCATTTGCATGTCTGTCTCACTATTACTCCTGCATCTCTACACTCAGCTGTTATAGGGAGGAAAAGCACAATGGTGTAGACAAAGTGCACATGGTTGGAGGTGGCAACCAGGGAGCCGTCCTGATTTGTTTTCAGGGCACAATTGCTGCTGTCCTCCTTGGGATAAGTCTACCTCATGAGGACTTGAGCCAGGTTTGCAGGCTGCCCACTTGGACTGCTTGACAGAGTAACCATTTGTAGCTCCTGAGTCAGGGTCCATGGGACAGATGACCCATAGCTTTTTGTTTTCTCAGGCTTGTTTCATAATCTTAGTTCAGTTCAAGCCCGAATAATCGTGTCTGCCTTGCTTCAGTCTCTCAACGTTGGTACTCACATAGAGAAGCTTCCTCAGGGGGAGAGAGAAAGAGGAGACCTTTCCTGATATAACTTTGATAAGCAACTTGAGCAGCATACCATTTATTTCCTATGATCTCTACAAACAACTCATTTTCAACCCCCATTGCTGCCCAGCATGGTTGCTCCAGAAACCAATTTTTAAAAGTTTCTATTCCAACCAGTCTGGGAGCTCTTCATGGGGGCAGAAGCTATATCTTATTAACCTTTGTATGCTCAGTGTCTGAAAAACAGAAGTTCAAATACGTCTTAAATGAATAGTCTGGAGGGAAGAATGACTATAAAGAGGGCATAAGATTTTATATTTCATTTATAGCTAACATTTTGTGACTCAGACTGCCAAACTACGGGCTCCTTGGCCAATCTCACATTTACTAAACAAATAAAGTGTAGGCTACTAAGGCACCCACATTTGCACTTTCTTCACATTTTAGGCAGGTAGAGCAAACAGAACTTGCTATGGTTTTATTTTATTTTCCCTCAGTCCGGAACTTGGACTTTCCCAGTGTTTGTTCAGCCCAGTCAGGGAGCTTGTCAGGGTCAAGGGCTGCTCTCACCACAGTTTTCTTACCTCATAATTAGAGATTATGAATTTTTTAAAAAAGATTTAATATTGAGGCCAGAAAGTCATTTTGAGTAAGTATAAAACTGGCTGAATATATTGTTCTATTTCTTCTTTTAGCTTTGTCTAGAGACACTTTAACAAATAATATATCAAAATAATAATCAAGTTAATAAAATAGCAATCATTTATTGAACATCAGATATATGCCTTGGTCTGTACCAAGCACTTAACAAAAATGACATATTTAGTCTGTAATTTCTTTGTGAGTTGTAGATGAGACTCTGAGAACCAAACATGGGAAGTAAATCACCCCAGGAGTGTAAGCTAGTAAATGTCCATCTGGCCTGAAAGCTTGATCTCTTTCTGTGATACCAAAATCTGAGACTGCAGTTTTACTTCAGTTGTCTTCATCATTCAAAATCCATAGTACATAATTCTCTTAGCCCTGAAGTTCTCTAAATTAGAAGCAGTTTTAGGATTACAGAGCCCTCCATGATAGAAGAATGAATGTAAGGTCTGCTCCCAGGAAACATGCTCTCTGAAAGTCCAGTATTTTATATTTTAGTGTCAGTCTTGGTCTCTGTTCCTCTATATCTATCTTATGGCCAAATGCAAAGTAAACCTTTAGGCAATTGGATCAGTTAATCCTCTTTCTCATTATGCTAAAAATCAGCAATCAGGTGATTTCAGTTTACAACCAGCACTTTACATGCAGTTGGAATGTAGGATAAGATTGATGTCGGGATGTGTTGGAGAGATTAGTGATGCAATGTTTAGTTCAACATTGAATACAGAAAAAGAGGCAGTATAGAGCTTGCTTGAGAACATGGTATTTGATAACAAACATATAAAATACCTTCCCAGACATAAGGACTTGGGGTAAATGTGTGAACAGTAGATGGATAAATATAAAGTATACCTTCTGGATTGGGTATTTTGCATGGAATTTTCATTTCTTTAATTATTTACATTTTTAACCTATACTTTTAATAGTATAGGGGTATTTACTTAAGGTTTTTTTTTTTTTTTCAGTTATGGCATAGCTTTTATCGGTTTCCAGATAAGTATAACACTCTTTGCATATTTTGTACACATTTTAGAATGAATGGGTGAAATAAAGTTAGATTGCTTTAGCTTTAATGCTTAAAGTTACTTGTATGTCTAAGTACAGATGAATTTCAGTTTGTTGAATGCTAAACAAAGGAAAAAATTAAAATCTTCTTGAGATAGTTAAAACTGTAGAGATTATACATTTTTAATTGAATATGTGGGTTTATTTTGGCCTTTATATTATTTCGAATGATTTAAAGAAAGTAATCTGCAAACTGGAAAACAAAAAGAAAAAAGGAAAAAGAAAATGGGATTTGAAATTTCTATCAGGAATATTTACAAGTTGAAGTAGTGAAATACTTGCCTAATAGTGACTTTAGTAAACAGGGGATTATTATTATTATCTTTTTTGTGACAAGAAATGCAGAGGGAGGTGGATCCTGGAATTAGTGTAGTGGTTCAGTAATGTCAGGGTTGGTGTCTCTGCAATTCTCTTAGCCTTCTTGCATATGGTGACAAGATGATTACCTCAGCTTTGGGCACCAAATCTGCATTCAAGGTAGGAAGAAAGGAGGAGGAATCATGTCAGCCAAGAGCATCTCTTTTAATCATAAAAGTAAAAGCTTTCCTAGAAATTCCCTAAACCAACTTCTACTCATATATTATTGGCTGGAATGTTGTCTCATGACCATCTCTTGCTACAAGGAAAGCTGGAAAACTGAATATTTCATTTTTTCTAGCCACTACAGTGGAAAGCCATATTGGAGAAGGGGATGAGAAATGTCTCTTGGATTTGGCAACTAATGGTATTTGTCATTGAATCCTATCATTGTTATAGCATTGACTAGAATGTCTGGGAAACACTTAGCAGATAATAACTTACAGCAAGTAGACATAGTAGTTATTATCATTATCTATAACAAGGATATATGGAATAGCCATTAACTTGACAGTCTCACATCTCTTTGTTTATATCTTATATGCTTATTACCTGCTATAAGCTCATTAGAAATAAGTGGTCCTACCTTTATTTTAAAACTTTAGAACTTATCATTTTTTTACATTAAATTTGCAACTTAGGTTGATGAACTTAAGATAAAAAAATCATTTCTGGCATTCATTCATTGTATTTCTACTCCCACAGAAATATGGAGGGAAAAATAGTTTTATGAGTTATTGAGGACAGGATATCATATTGCTCAAATCTTTCTCTTGAACAACAATATCATTTGATTTGTGATAAAAAGGAGAAACAAGATTCTAAGAGATTGAACTAAAAGCAAGTGACCTCACATCTTTAATGCCCCAAATTTCCTTTCTACATTAAAAAAAATGATGATTTTCAATCCCTCAATGTGAAGACATTGCATATTATAGTAATGTTGATATTGACTGTCCTTGAAAAAGAATTGGAAAACTTGACAAGAAGTGGAGGGTCTCTTTAAAATGACCTTTGACTAGTAACAACAAAAAGTAGACTGGTCTCGTCATCATACAAATAAAGCACAGCTTTATTGGTATCTTGGAATAGTTTTGATTTTTTAAAATTTATTTTCTCAAATCTCTTAAGGATATTTTATTTCTCAGATTAAGTTTCATCTCTTTTAGAAGTGTCCCTTCAAGTCTTAATACTACTTTTAAGTAAAAATCTTCATGCATAACTTAAAAAATTTGACTTGGAAGTGGTAATTTTAGTATGGTAATTTTAGTTATGTATCTCTATATTATTACTATTATTTTCATTTCAGGTCTGATATGTCTCTATGTTATTACTATTATTTTCATTTCAGGTTGATATATCACATCTGAAATGAAAATAATAGTAATAACATAAAGATATTTCCATATGTACTGAAGCATTTAATTTTAATTTATTGAGGATAAAAGAGACAAATGGAGAAAATTATTGTGCTAAGCAACTCAACATATTCGGGCAAAATGAATTTATGTTCATTTTCAGAACAATTTTTCAAAAAATAAAAATGTGTATCAATTATCCATTGCCAATGATAATACTATATAACAAATCATCTCCAAACAAAGAGGTTTAAAACACACACATTTGTTATTTTAAATGAGTCTGCAGGTTGTCTGGGTGGTTATGTCAATATAGGCCAGGTCAATCTGAGCTAGACTAGCTAATGCATCTGTGGTCAATCGGCAGGTTAGCAGAGGGCTCTCTTGACTGCGATGACTTTAGCTTGGACACTTGGCTTTAGTTCATAAGTCTCTCATATCTCTTTATTGGACTAGCCCAGGGATGTTCATTTGGCGGTGGAGACGGTCTAAGAGGGAGTCGACTCAGTCACACAGGTGAGCAAGCAGAAGCATACATGTCCTTCTTGAGCCTCTGCTTGCTGTACATCGACTGGTATTGCATTAGCTAAAATAAGTCAGATGGCCACCTCTGGAGACACAGTGGAAAAGGACCACAGTTAAGGGAAAGGACAATTGGTGTAGAATGTGTTCTTTGGGACCATTAATGTCATCTACTACATGAGGCTTGCTTCTGTTTTTGTTAGGAATGTGTAACAAGCAGAAGCCCTATTCTCTGAGTACTAAAGGTGATTGTGGTTGTCTTGTTATTAATTGGCTGCAGAATTATCAAACTAGTTTGTATGTAAACTAGTTTGCTTGTTTTTTTTTTTTTCCCACAGATGGTAATTATGATATTCTCAGACCTGCTACCAATTTTACTTTTTTTGAGAAGTTCTATGAATTTTGTAATTAATTGACCACATCTTCACAATACAAACTTTTATGTTCCTTCCCAATAGATCAAAGATTCTATTTCACATCTCAGTTAATATCCTTGATTTAAGCAAAGCCCTACCTATGAGAGAAGAAACTATTTCAAGTATTTTTAGAAGTAAATTAGGCTAGACAAAAGGAGAAAATTATCTACTGATTGGTATAAATTCCATATAGGTATAATGTCCCACATCATTTATGACAGTTGCCAAAGATTCCTAGATTTTGAGTGGCATGCATATATGTGTGTGTGTGTGTGTGTGTGTGTGTGTGTGTGTGTGTGTGTGTGTGTGTGTATATTGCATAGAGCCATTGGAGAACTTTGCCCTATCAGCACTTCAGAGTTGTGACTTTTTCATAACTGCTTAAATATCTGTTTGCAGTTATGAAAAATCTCTGTCACTATTGGAAACATTCATGTTATTGCCTTAATTTTTTCTAATTTTTTAAAGAATGTCTTATATAAGCAGATGCTTACTCTGGCCAACACAGAATCTCACATTTTGCAGTCGAAGACATAGGTGGAGTGCTTTCCTAAGTCAACATGAGTTTTCAAGGCATGTGTTGAAAATTACACTTAATCGTTACTAACTTATTTTAATCTTGCTGCTATTAAGTGGAAAAGTCCAGAATAAAATTTCCACATCAAATTTTCAACTTAAACACATAAGAGAATAAAAGTGGAGAACCACAGCAATTATTTTCTAAGATGTAAAGAAAATGCAAATGAGTACTATTTGTGAGCTTATGAAATATATATGAAATAGGATAAAGCAACCATCTGTTAAAATAATTCCAAAGCAAAAATTTGGTTAGTTATTGACTGGTCTTAATAAGCTTGAATGTTGTTAGTTCACATGCAAAGAATTTCAATCTAAAGTCAGCTATTCATTATTTTTCAATCAGCATTTTATGATCAATTTCAGATCACTGTAGCTCATGTGTAGCAGAAGGTGGACCAGATGCTGAACATTAAATTAGCAAAATAACAAGGCAGAATTCTCCTTGAAAGCTCTGATTCCCTCCTTGCCTTCCTCCCACACGTAAAAATTGAAGACAAGAGAGGGAGGGAGGCAGAGAGAGAGAGAGAGAAAGACAGACAGACAGACAGAGACTGGCAGACATTGAGACCAATTGCAGTTGTCTGGCTCTGGGTCCTTGTTGATGTATTTAACCTTGTTATGTTTATGGTTTGGCTTCTGTTATAGCATTGTATGTGGCAAATAGCTGGTAATAGATCTCTCTACTATTTCTCCAATGGTTATTTATACCTTTACGAAACTAGAGCACTTGACAAATGAGCTCGATTTATAACTCAGAGGCTACTGCTTCTCTTTAAAAGATAATTTTCTGGGGTCTCTCTTGTCTATTCTACCCTCTCCACAATTTATACATACCTGTCTCTTTTCAAAATGGCCCTTGGTCTAATTACAGATACAGTCAGGAAAGAAAGTTGTTAGTTTTTATAAATGGCAAGTAGCTTATGTGTACAGATATTAGAAGTTAAGTCTTTCACTCCAATTCAGCCGTCCTAACTTTAGAAACTAATCAATCTGATCCTTACACTAAATGGTGAAGTTCAGATACTTTCCCATTGTAAATGAGTATACTCTCTGTGGAATATAGCAAAAAAGGGGCAGAACTATGCATGTCATATTTCCTAGAGCAGCCATTTAATTGTTTGGCAAAGCAGACCAAGACTCTGTGTTCAGAGTTGAATTGTTGGATTTCTAAATGTCTTTTGGAAAGACATTTAGATATATAATGCCTATGAGTTGTCTTCTCTGCATTTACTTTTTAATTGAAATGTGTCCAGAATCTTCTCATCTCTGAACTGCCAAATTATACTGCGGTCTGTTGATCAAGATTAATTCTGAGCATGTGGGCTACATTTTAAACTAGAAAGAATCTTGTTCGTTGTTTGTAATGTGATGGCTAATACACTGGACACAGATGGCATAGACATTAAACTTCTGTCCACACATCTATGTTCAACAACCCAAACAGTAAATATTTGCCTTGATGATTGCTTTTGCTGAAGAAGTGCAAACTGCCGTGGTTCCATGTTTTGGCATTCTTGTTCTTTTTTTTTTTTAATTATTATTATTTAAAAAAAAAACCCTTTGACTTGAATATAAACACTAGCAAATGATATGCCTTTAATACACATTTTGGGAGACTGGCTTGGAGGTATGCTTCTGGAAGAAAAGCTAGAGTATAATCAATCTGCTAATAGGGACAGAAAGTCATTCTTAAAATGGTCCTACAGCCACTTGTTAATGTTAAAGATGATTTGAGCTGACTGATCTGATTGCTGCTTTCTTCCTACAAGAAAACTCAATGCATGAAATGGCCCACATGTGTGATTTAGAGTTCCATGATTTCCAGCAGCCTAATGATACACAAAAAGCTGAAATAAAATTCTTTTTTTTCCCAGGTAAAGTATGTACATTCTCACTCTTTAAACATCTGTCTTTTAGAGACAGAAGGATATTGTGGTTGATGGAAAAATGATAGCTTACTTACTGCTTGTTTAGTGGTTTTGTTTCCTAATAAATTATTTTAGAATTGTTCTGCTAGGGCTCTGAGGACCCATCAATATCATGGTATATAGCTTCAGGGTAAAAAGGGGTAGGAGAGGCAGCTTAGCTTAATATTACAGGTAATATTTTATACTATACATTACTATACTATACTATACTATACTATACTATACTATACTATACTATACTTTAAACTTATACTTCCAGACAATTATTTGGATAATTTATACTTGAATCACAGCTCTGTAATTCAACAACACTTTATAAAATCCCCTTGTCTCTCAATGTTTCACATACCATAGTGGTGCCCCATCCTCTCATTCTCTCCCTTTACTTCCTGTCTTAACAAAGATACAAGCTATTTGTTCATTATTTTATGAAGCATCTTCTCTTCTTCAATTAGATATTACTGTACTTGTTCTCCAAATTCAGAATGCTAAAATCCTGGGGACTAGCTTTACCTAGAAAATTCTCCCCCTGAACGAGAGGAGAGGAGAGGAAAGGGAAAGAAGATGAACAGAAAAGAACAAATTCCTTATAACTGGAGGTGATGTAAAAAGGCTAAGATCATTCAAATGTTGAATTTCTTTTGTCTCCATGAGAATAATTTTTTTCCTATGATCAGGTCTATTAATATGTGTGGTTCTATATTGGTTAATTCAGATAAAAACTTCATTTCTGTAACCCATAGGGTATTCAGGAGTGATTCAGAGATATGAAAATAGATACTTGGGAAGGCATAATTTTGACTTCCATGCACAACCACCAGTATATTACAACAGTAATTGATTATTTAGTCATTCTGAAGATAAAATTTATAGTTTACTTTTGGTTTGTACTTTATGCCGAAAACATAACTGAGATAATGAAAGTTTCCCTTTCTTCATTTTGGGGACTCTCTACCCCCCTTTCTATCATTATCTCCAAGCTCCTGAAGGGCAGTACACACGGAGATTTTGAACAAGTGGTTCTCTTTCCTAACTCGATGAGCTGAACTGGATGACTTAGAAAAACCTTCGAAGTTTCTTTTTAATTTTCTTTCTAGAGTCTTGACCTAGTTATGGAGGTTTAATGTTCTATTTTTTTTTTTTAGCCTCTAACTCCTGCTGAATCATCTTGGTTCTCACTCTATATTTACAGATTCGTGCTGAGCTGCTATTATGTTCCAAACACGATGCTAGGTTAAGGCTACATCCATGATATACCCCTGCAAGGATTTTGCTTTTAGACTCAGAACTAGTGTGTATTAGTTGCTTTAACTCAAACCTACCCTTATAAAACACACTGTCCAAATCTTTATCTTTAAAATTCTTTAAGAGCAGAGAAGATGGTCATTAAAAGTCTAATTCTCTTTCCCCCACTCTATAGTATCTTCACTTCTGAAAACTTTTCTGTCATGTTCTTTGCTCCCAGAGTAAGTGTTAAATTTCTCCTCTGTATTTATTTTTCTTTTACAAGTGGGCATTACTTTCTTGATTGCAAATACAAACTTCCTACCAAGTTTGTCTTCAATTTTGGACAAAAAGTGTAAATGGGTGGTGAAGGACAAAATCATAACTTATTTGAAGATTTATGTGAACAGTGAGATCAATTCTCTGTTTCTGGTAGTCTTAGTTTGGGTCCCCCCAGATGCAAGTCCTGAGACAAGACAAGGACTTGAGTGCAAGCAGTTTGCTGGCAGCTGTAGGAAACATGAGTAGGAAAATGGGGAAGAGACATAGAGAAAGTGAGGTAGCCAGTGTGGAAAGGACTATTGAGGCAGCCACTGCTATTGGTGACTAGATCTGGAAAATTCTGAAAAATGATATAAAGTAAAGGACACACCTTGCTTGCGGGGTGAGCTAACTTGGCATTTATATAGCAGCTGCATTCAGTCATTGGTTTAGGTTGCTCCCTGGGGTGGAGGTGTTAGTTCCTTGACAATTTGTGCCTGCTGGGTGCAGTCATGGCAATTTCCAAGGCTTTAGAGATTCTTGGGCAAAGAGATGCAGATACTGGCAGTTGATATTTGTGCAGGAGCAAACTGAAGTAACAAGACCTGAGGGCCGTGGGCAGGGAACCAACAGCATCTGCTAGACTGTTAGTCCACAATTTGTTTTCATGATTTCCACGTATTTGGCACATGTAAAACACATATTTCCTGGCCTAATTTAGGTACTCCAAAATTTACTTGCTTCTTATTCTTTTCAGTAAATAAAATTTCTGCATTACAAAATAGCTTTTAACATGATTAATCATACCCGAAAACATATCATCAATGACAGGATTATTTCATAACTGATTTTATCAAGTAATAACTTCAAGGTGTTACGTATTTGATCAAAATCATTTTAGTAAGGTCTACTATAGCCCTGTTATTTGTGATAGAAATTATTTTAATGCTTAGAATAGACATCTGTTAACCATTCTATAGAATTATAAAATGCTAAAGCTAAAAATAATCATACAGATTATTTGGGCCCCTTGCCATCTGGACACTAGTAGATGAAGAAACTAAGGTCAGTGAGAACCACCTGCCTTAAGTTGTGAAAATAGTCTTGTCTTTCTATAACTACATAACACTGGAGAGAACTCTGGACCCATGGTTAAATGTTTCATGTTTTTCTGGGACTGAAGAATAGATTATAAACTTCTAGACCTAATATGAAGGTCTCTGTACCTAGAGTTATTGTTGGCCATGTCTTGGAAGTTAAACCACTTGTTCCTGGGGTTTCTTTCTCCTTGAGGCAGAGGTATCACTGTCATAGGGTTTTCTTGTCCTGATATCTCATACCTACTCTTCAGATGATCTACTTTATTTTCTTTTCAACATAGTCTTGACTTTTATACTTCTTGTACACAGTCTGCTGGCACCGTTTTACATTCAACACTCTGCTTCGATGCTTGAGTTCTTATTAATCTTACTTCCAGAAACTACCTTGGACTGGCTTCTATTATAGACTTATTAAAACTGAGAAGCATAAAGTATATAAGCAAGTGGGAATAATTGAAAATTCTCCTCAACCTAATTCCTACTAGATATTTAAAATTTATAATAAAACCACATAAACTAAATACCCTGACATTCAAATTTGGACTTTCTTTCGATTTTACTCATTGTTCCATGCTTCTCAACATTGAAGCTACACAGCCCATGAAAATTTTCTTGGAAATTCTTAAAGACTTACCAGAATTATTAATTTTAAAAAGTTTCCTTAGGTGAGAATGAACTTTTAATGAGCTTTTAACACATAAATATTTTTTTTTGTAAGGATGACTCTAAATTAAAAGGTATAAGTTCTCAAACAAGTACAGTAATCCAAAAATCAGAAAGTGACCAAAAAGAATCTCAACTACATGGAAATTAAAACTCACTCCTAGATTATTCTTGAGTCCAAGAGAAAATAGCGGACTGACTCTTTGGAAAGAATGATGTGAGACATATCATACCGAAACCTATACATTATAGTACAATCTGTCATAGAGTTCTGTAATTAGCAGAGAAGGCAAAAATAAAGGAATCAAAAAGTTAGGAAAAAAAGAAAGCAAGAAGATAAAAATAGAAAAGATGTTATTTATAAAAAAAGAAAGCAACATTTTAAAAGACACTAGGGAAGATAAATAAATACTAAGCTTGTTTTTTGAAAAATTACAGTAAAAGTAGTAAATCCCTTAAAGTCTTTTAAGGAAAATGATAGTAAAAATATTGAAAATAACCAAAATGTAGCATGTATATGTTTATTGAATCATGAATTTACAGAGTGGAAGCTGTATGCTAGGCATTGTACTAAGTACATTATTTCATTCTACACAAACACCCTTTTAGATGGACGTTACTTTCATCCTCATTTTACATTTGAAGATTCTGAGACTTAGAGAGATTAGAGAGAGTAAGTAATGTGTGCAAGATTACGCAGCTGGAGCTTAAATTTAGGCATTTCATTCCTAAACTTATTGGTTGGAGATGGCAGTTTATATTTTCTTTGTTGTAGTTCTGATGGGAAACTCCAGTGTCGGTTCTATAAATCTCCCTTCTAAGAATTCTAGTGTGAAGTTCAAAGTGCTTTTTAGTTAAAGAAAATCCCCCCTCTCCCCCAAAAAAGAAAATTTCCAAGGAAATGACTGAATGGCATCAAACATTTAAAAAGTTTGTTGTTGTGAATGCATGGAACTGTCTTTTGGATAATCACCTACTGCAAATGAGGAAAATTTAGTATCTGATGGGGATAGTGAACTTGAACTGTTTTGACCCCATAGCTCTGTGGTTCCTCTGGTGAACAGGAGAAACTTTGTAGGAGGGAGTACATTCTTTCACCTATAAAGTCTGTCCCTCACTCTGGAGGGACATTAACACCTGATGAGAATTGCATGAGTATGAATCCTTCAAAATTAAATATCTTCCTTGTTCTCCTGAGCAGTCTTTTTAGTACTAAAAAATAGACTAAAATTCAGTGAGGAAAAAAACAATCCCATGGCCATGGATGAGAGTTTAAGCTAGAAAGACTTTTTTTTCCTAAAACTACATTATTTTTCTCTTCACACTTAATATGCTCATTGCCTTGAACATGCACAGTTTCTGAATCTGTTCAACCGTCTGCTTTTCTTCTTGTTAATGCAGACATGGATATGATATCTGAATCTAATTTACCAATTTGAACTTCCATTAACACCACAAAAAACTGATAAACTCTCTCAGCACAACATGTAAATCCTTTCAGCTCAAGATATTGTGCTTTTATATTATGCAGGCATGAATTCCTAATGTATAAATAAAAAAATATTTTTCTTGGTTCCAACATTTTAGATGGCTCTATGATAAAAGAAAGGGTGTTATATTATAAAAATAAAGTCAAATAATTTTGGAAGGAACATAGAATCTGTTCCTTGGTTGGATGCCAGTGAACAACTGGCTTCAATGAAGGGAAATATCCAAAGGAACAGTGTGGAAGGTGGTAAAACATTTTGAGCAAAATAGTAAAATGCATTTATCAGTTATTAATAGGGTAGTCAATAGCATGGGTGTTAAGTCAAACATTTGATTAACTAATTATTAAGTTAACAAAAAATATTTAAGGAATCATTTTAGAGAGGGACCTTCACGGTAATGTAAGTCACTAATCTTTATCTTGATTTTCCTTATGCACTTTAAATGCTTGGCAAGAACGGGGACATCGTCGATTCTCAGATATATGCTTAAAGGAAGGAAAGATTATTTACTTATACTAGTGAAATGTGTTAATATAGAGAAAACATTTAAGAGCTAAACAGAGGATTTTCTCCACTCGTTGGTATCTGCTGAGAGCTAAATAAAGCATGTAATAAAATCTGTTTTTTTTTCTTAGGACTCTGAGTGGCTCTGTGGAAATATACAGATGTAATCTTGGGTTAGATATTCTTTGCAACAGTAATGAAGCCAATAAGCTTGAAATATTAAAAGAGATTCACTTTTAAAGATTTATAGTGATCTTTGTTGACTTAATTAAATTATATGTTTAATGTATTTAAGTCTAGTGGCAAAAATCTTCTTTTTATGAAATTGAATTGAGAAATTCTCATTTAGAACACCATGACATATTAAGTTATGGAAGTATTTCTTGCAGGCTTGGGGAGATTTTAAATCTAGGTTCCTTTCAATGGAATATATATATTTTAAGGGCAAATAAATATTTCTTTTAATTTTCTAGCAGTATGCAAAAATCAAATGACCTGTGCATTAATCATTAGAAATTCATTTCAGTTTTAACCCTAAAGTTGTCCCATGGCAAAGCGGGGGGAACTAAAGTTTTAGAATCACAGATGTCACATTGCAGATTATTATTAATTCAAAATATTTTTAGCTGAGTTCTCCATAATCAGAGCTCATCAGACTATTGACTATATTCAAGAGATAAGTAATTAAAAAGGAAGTCAACACCACAAGGTAAATTTACCTAATCTCCATAATTATTATTGCCCATGTTGTCAGCTTTTATGACTTCCTGGGATATAACTTTTGGATCTCAACAGTTATGTACTTGTTGACTTGCTAGACCTTTTCAAATACATGTATTGTCTAATACACCTCAGATATTGATAAAATCAATTCTGGTGATAGTATTTGAATAGTTTGTCCTTGAAAGAAAATCTTAGCCAAAAATGTAACAATTCAACATTTAACTTAATTTGACTTAAAAAAAAAAAAAAGCTATTTCAATTAATGATTCAGGTTTTAAACAACAACAACAACAACAACAAAACCCTACTATTTCCACAGATTTAAAACTTAAAATACAATGGAAAGAAAGATTGGAATAAAATGCCAGTGGGCAAACTTTCCATTTTCAGTAAACAATACATAAGGTTGCATTATAGGTATTGAGATCTGCAGTTTGCTTACAGAGACTGTTAAGTTCTTCAGTGGGTCCCATGGATGTGTCTTAACTTTAACTACAAAGATAGTATGGAGAAAATAACACAGAGGAATTGTGGTTTTGGGCCCTTTTATGCAAAACCCAAGAATCCTTGCTCTGGCTTGCCTACCTATTTAAATAGTTTGGTTAAAAAAAAATGGTTTGCTTAAGAAAGGGTTATGCCAGGGATGTTAAGGCCAGTTCAAGCTTGGTGAAAGGAAAATCTTAACGATTGATGTCTAATTAGCTTGAGATCTGTTTGATCTAGGTCAATTGAAAATCTAGACTCATTTACTATTTTTTTCTTTAATTTATTATTTAAATGTACTTTTTTTTTTTTTTTTATAAAACTAGGAAAGTAGTACATGTTCACGGTTTCCAGTGAAAGACGGAGCAAAGATGCATGAAGAAACAGGTTATTCTTCCCACCCTATTTCTTCCCCACCTTAATTGATGTTAATGGCATCAAGTGTATCATTCTACAACTCTGTTTTCTCATGCAAAATATGAGCGAATATCAAAAAAGTATCTGCTTTATTGATGTTTGTTTTTATAAAAATGTACCACATTAAACATATTTCTCTGAAATTTAATTTACTCCTTTAAGAATAAGAATAGTCTTCTCACGACAATGGATATAGTATATCTGTGTATCAGGAATACCTGGATGACTTCTTAAAACCCAAATTACAGGGCCCCATCTTCAGAGATTCTGATTTCATAGGCCTGGAGGAGAGGCCAGAGACTACGCATTTGTAGCAAGTTCCTGGGTGATGCTGAGGCTGCTGGTCCAAGGGCCACACTTAGAGAACCACTGGTCTAACCCATTCTTTTTTTCTAGCTATGGACTATTGCATGGAGTAGATGCACTGTGATTTATCCAACCATTTCCCCTATCGGTGGCCCTTTACTTTTCTCCTTTATCTTGCAACTATGAAACTGTTGCAATAGATATCTTTGTTCACATAACAGGAGAATTTTCATTTCTATAGGATAGGTTCCCAAATTAAGATGAACTGGAGAAAGGTGGTAGGCATTTATAATTTTAATAGCCATTGCCTGTTTACTTCAAAGAAGGGGTCATTGCAATTCACAATTTATATATTAGAGATTACATATCCCTGTTTTCTCATCAGTGCTATATTCTTACTGTATTATTATTTCTATATGAGACAAAGATATCTTATTGTTATTTTAACTTGCATTGCCCTAAGGTCTAGAGAGGTTAAGAGAATTCTTATATATTTACTGGTCACTAGGATTTTCTCTTCTCTCTGCCTCTTTGTCCATTTTCCCTTCAGTTACTTTTCTTTTTCTTAATTATTTCTGGAGATCTTTTTATGTAAGGAATAATAATGCTTTATCTGGCATAGTTATTGAAAAATTTTCTGCAATCTCTTATTTATCTTTTAACTCTGCTTATGATATATTCGCCATGAAAGATTTTTTTTTTTTTTTTTTTATGTAATGAAATAGTATGTAGGGCCTTATCTTGGCCCTCTAACTTACTTAGGATAATCTTGTAGAATGTAAGATTATACAAATAGTCTTCTAAGGTTTTCTATAATGGTTTAACTATTTTCTATTTTGCATTTATATTATTATATCATGTGAAATTCATCTTAAAATAGCATGTGAAGTTGAGAGCCCTTTCCCCACTTCATGGACCGGGGGCCTTTTTCTCCTCTGTGTGATTCCTTCCAGACCTTTTGGGTCGGTAGAACCACATGCAGCCAGTGGACAGGTGCAGTCTTTTAAAAGGAGGAGCCCAGGCATCTGCTTGCTGATGACTCAGGGAACCAAGAAGAACTCAAACATTAATAAGCCCTCTGCTCTGAGTCTGGCCCCTTGGCTTGGGACAGACACCAAAGAGAATCATTTCTAGCTGATTCTTGGTCTCTAAAGACACCTTAGAAGTATCCTGTGTCCTGCTCACCATACCATCCAAATATGGTATTACTTAGAAAGGGTATTTGGAGTGAATTAGGAATCTGTGTAGAAGCTGACCTTTTTCTTAGAAAACAAACATTAAACAATTAATACATGTTTAGACTCATTGGGGAAAATTAGTAAAGAGAGCGTAGTAAAAAGAAGGCAGAAAAAATTACCCATATTTCAACCACCCGGAGACAGCCAATCCTAGACTCTTGATGTATATGTTTTTAGAGTATGTAAATAAATAGCAGACAAATAAATGCATACATACATTTAAAAATAGTACTTACCATGCTGTTTTTAATCTCCCCTATTTTTAGACATTGAATTTACTGCCAGTTCTTTGTTATCATAGATACATCGAGATAAATATCACTTTAATTATACAAAACATTGTGTTTTGTATAAATAATAAATATTTATTATTATTTCTTTAGTATAAATTCCTAGAATGGTAGTTGCCTGATCAAAGTGTATATTCATATTAAAAATGTTTTCAAGTTGCTCTCCAGGAAAATCGTAAATTTTGTACTCCCACCATATATGAGAATGTTCGTCAATCCATAACTCTGTAGAAAAAAGTTTATATAACCGAATGTAAACCCAGTTTCTCTTTAAGTAACATTTATTACTTCAATGGTAGATATTTATTTTTATTATTTGGCTGCTCTGTATTGATTTTTCCTTCTATGGGTAAACAGGCATTGCGATTTCTCAGTCTCGTGAGCATGTTTCACACTGAACTACTTCCCCCTGCTCCAGAACTGAACTCATATGCACACATTAGTATATGTTATATTCTCATTCTCTAAGACTAAGCAAGTAACCCAAGCCACATTTGTGTCAACTTGGGGATTTTACTATAATGAGAAAAGTTCTCTCAATCAGTCTCTCTCTCTTCCCCACCCTTTCTGTATCTCTGTCTCTGTCGCTGTCTCTAGCTTTCTCTAGGAGTTTGAAAGCAACAAATTTGGAGCAGAGGAATGAAGGAAGAAAAGGGAAGTGGGGGAGACAGAAAGAAAGGAACAGGAGGGGCAAAAGAGACCTAGCTGTGCCTGAAGCAAGAACTACTGCTGACTTGTTACTGACATGAGCCAGTCGCTTCTGTTGGTGAGTGTACCTTCTCTTTACTGCTCATTCAGTCTTTGTTTTCTATTTTATAATTATTAGTCAACCATTTGGAACAAACTCTTAAGCTTTAAACTAAAATAATTTTTTGCTAGTCATCACAAATAATTTGTAACCAAATAAACACTTGTTTGTTATTTTCATACCATTTACTATTACAAAATGTTTACTATTACAAAGAAGTTCATAGAAGGTAGGTCCTTTGTTTCACTGATAGAGTAGAGAACAGAGATAAGACTTTTGTTGTCATTCTTTCCCCACCTTTGAGCTTTGGCTATTGTATTAGCCATCTAACTGTGACAAGTGATTTGGGTTCTCTGGTCCCCTCATTAATTACATTAATGATGTCAGCCACCAAAAGGAGGGTAGAGAAATATCTTGCCTATTATCTAATATCTTTCCATTAGGGACCTAGTAAAGGGGTTTTAAAGACATTGACGTTGAAAACTAGTAGGTAATTGATATTAATTCCATTGAAAGCAATAATGAAGCAGCCAGATTCCAAACAAGCTAGCAGTAACCTGGTGAGACCTCAAATGAGAAAGTGTCAAGATTTTAAAAAATTCAACTTACTTTTTGCTCAGATGAAATTACTTTAATGCAGAGATAGTGAGAATGAGCAGAGGTTGGAGAGGAGATAGATTGGGTTTCAATTATTTATCAATATTTAATTATTTTCCAGGGAAGCTCTCTAGCAGGTTGGATACAAGATTATTGTTTGAAAAGATAACCATTAACTCAAAGATGATATTTATTTGCACTACTGATTTCTAGGCTTGATGGGGCTTCCAAATTTATTGGGCGTGCTGTGTGAAGAGGGCCACATCTATTGTGAATGGCCAAGGATCATATCCTAGGATAGAACTACAGCTTAATGTTGAAAAAAAGTTGAAAACCACGCAGTAACAGAGGCCATTTTCTCTGATGGATTCCAACAGAGAATTTAAACTTTGGGTCAGAGCAGCATTTGGCTGATAAGTTGTAGACTTGGTTTAATTTGATTAGAGATAGATGAGTGCAAAAATGCTAAAACATACACCAATATAGCATTAAATTAAGTGCTGGGAGCCAGTTGTCAACAAAAGTGTATAAACCCTACTGAAAAATGTAAAAATATACTATTGGTGCCTTTCATTTTATTCATATGACACATAGATAGCAGTAATACATTAAGGGCACTAAAGGTATTTTAACCTTTTTATTATTATTATTATTATTATTATAGTAATTAGTGTTTGGGTACATTGTGTTTTGCATCCTATTCTAAGAAAGCATTTCTGATATGTGCCACATGACTGTACTGGGTGCATAATAGTACTGAAGAGGCAAAACTTTTCTTTTGTTTTCCTTCCTATAGTTTTAATTAATTCATTCCTTAACAAATATTATAGACAGCCTCGCAGAAAATAGGACTCTAATAATAAACTTGACATACGAGATTCCTATGCCTATGGAGTTTACATCCTTGTAGGGACAAAAAGGCAAATCAGCAAACCATGTTATTTCAAAAAGGAATAAGAACCTTGAAAAACATAAAGAGTTGCCTAGGGTAGAAGATTACTTTAGATTGGTCAGTTAAGGACATTTCTCTGGAAAGGTAACAAGTAAGGCATTAATTGTGAAGACTGGAGGAAGAGCAGTTCGTGTAGAAGAAAGTATTTACAGTCAGAAGAGATTGAAGTTTTGAGTCAAGGCTGTAAGATAAGAGCCTTAATAGATAAGCAAGTCCAATTCATGCAGTCTTCTAGAAGACAGTAAAGAGATTATAGCTGAGTCTTAGCATAATTTATCTACTTCATCATAGTCCTCTTCTTCCATTACAGTAGAGATAAAAATATTGCTAAATCAACAGCCTTATATTGTTTCTATGAGGGTTGTGTCAGGTTATATTTTCAAATGAGAAAATGAGGAACATCTACACATTTGATACGTCACTGGTCCAAGCTTTGTGAATGAATCTAGTTCACATATCACAGGGGTGATATGTCATTATGGTATTCATAACACAACTTAATCATCAGTCAAAAGCTATTAGTTGTTTACATTGATTGGCATTATTTATCTCTTTCAGACTTTTAACCATCTATCTAAAGTCATTTAAGACTGGCAGATGAAGGCTAATGCAAGGGACTTTGGGAGAACTTTTTGCTCCATTAAAAATTGAGGAAAGAAATTTGGGTTCTGGAAATTTCTGGAAAATTCTTCAAAGTAATTTTTATTTCCATACTTTACCTCAGGGTTCTTTCCTAACTTTTCAAGATTTATTGAGAAATAAGAGAGGCAATCAGAGATTCTTTCCCAAGAGTTTGCAGAAAAGCCACCACAGGCACTCTTTCTCAATGCTGTATTTCCCAACATCTAGTCCTAGCATGGATCTTGTGCGTGTTTACTATGAGTAATTCACAAAATCTAATATCTTGAACATCTCTTTGATAGGTCAACCTAAAAAAAAATAACCAATCAACACGCTTTGTAATTCATCCTTAGGTTCTTATTTTAGGGAAGTCAGAACCTCTTTGTTGTTAAAATGTTCTGTTGAAGTGAAGACTTCAGTGGTGTAATGTCAGAGTTTGAATGAGTTTTGTTTCTTTTTGTTCTCTTTGTTTGAAATGATGCAAAAACTAGTTGGCTGATTGCACAGCTTGAACTGCCCACCCCTAGGAAGAATTCAAATGTTTCTAGTGTTGGATTGGTTGGTAGTATCTTTAAAATAGGCATTTTTGGCTCTGCCTCTATCTCAGGGATTCACAGAGGACTTTGAGTAAAAAATCTGTTGCTTTTTTGGCTACTACTGTAACACTGCATGGAAATCCTCATTAGTCCTTTTGATAGAGTCTTTCATGCCATTCCATGTGGTTTGCTGCCCTATTTCCAAGGACAGAAAGATGACCTATCCTGCATCTTGGAGCCTAAGATTGCCACACAAGGGTTCCCAAATGCTTTTCAAGTGCTAGGCAGGTAACAGAAGGCTAGGGTAGAGCTATGTGAGTAGGACTTAGAGGTAGTAGGTGCTGAGTATAGACAGTGTCTGTACTTTAATATCCATTAATCTCCATGAATCTTGCTTGAATAGTGCTGACATAGGAGAACCTAAGGGATTAATGCCGGCAGTTGTACCTTGATAATTCCCTTTGTAGGGAGACCTAATATATGGGACTCCTTGCTACAGCCTTTGTCTAAGGAGTAATGCCAGGTTTATAAGAAAACTAGTTTTCTGGAAGTAGATGGTTTTTTAGTACTCCAACCTAGTAGCTTGGGCCAACTGTGTTAAGCCCTTGACATTCCTAGGCTCTTTGAGTAGTATCAGTGTAATTATTCTTATGGTTGGATGTGGAAAAGCAGAAAAGGTAACATCCCACTTCTTCCTGGTCCTCCTGTTTGAACACACTCCCTTGAGAAATGTGGCTAGTAATGTAAAGGATAATTCCTCTATTAAAATATCTGAGATCTCATTCCAGGAAAAATCAAGAAGTAGAGTTGTATCTAGATGAGTAATGGAAACATGTGGGAAATTAGTAGTGGAAGATTCTCTTAATTTCTCTCTCTCTCTCTCTCTCTCTCTCTCTCTCTCTCTCTCTCTCTCTCTCTCTCTTCAGTTTTTCTAAGATGAGTATGAATTATACTTCAAATAAAAATGTTATATTTAAAATTATGTTCATCATTTTCTAGCAGTAAATTTCAGCTCCTGTCTCTTACTCTACTCCCTTTCTCTAAGTACTGAGCCCAGGCAGAATGCAAGGATTTCATTACCTTGTCTACTCATTGAAAAACATCCTTGAGATTCATTGCAAGTAGTAACCATCATAAGGACTTTATACCCCTTAAACACTCAGTCCCCTGTGACATATTCTATTTATCCTCCTTTCATAGAGACTACAGCTTTAGCTGCCCCATGTAGTGAGGCTTGAAGATTTAATTTTATTGCTCTGGATTGCTGCTTTCAGATTGCTCAGAAAATGAACTTATTCTATAATGCTCAGGTTGTCATGTTCCTTCTCTCTCAACTTACTGTTCTAAAGTATCCTCCGATGTCTAAGATAAATCTTTGTCTACTCAATATAGTTCTTTTTTTTTTCTACTTTATACCTGCCAACCATTTTATATTGGTACTTTGTACAAGTTTATGCTAAGAGCTTCTTTGAAGAGCAAGTAAATTATAACTGCTTTGAACTCTCTCTGATCAAAACCTGTTGTTTGAAAGTCTGCCTGTGATTTCACGTCTGCTAAACTGTGGACAGCTTTGCCAAAGTTATCTTTATTCTTTCCAGCTAATGAAAATTTGAGATTAAAGGAGTGATCATTTTATTTTCCATTTCTAAAGATGCATTTGTTTAACTGGTCAAAATTATCAGAATTTTGGAATATCAGATTTGGAAGGGACCTCAGAAACCATCTGGTCCAACCTTCTCATTTGTTAGAATGAGAGAATGAGCCTCAGACTTCAAAGACATGGTGACCAAACTAAAACTAGAATCCAGATCTCTGGTCTCCAGACTTTTGAGTCAATCAAAAGTTTATGTTTTGGAAGGATATTTAATGATTCTAAGGTCATTAAATGCTTTTGTGGGAAAAAGTAGGTTTCTAAAAGGGTATATGTGGGCGGAGGGGGGGAGACAGGGAGAAATGCAACATATTAGGGATTGTCATTTGTAGATGTTAGAACTGCTATAGATTTTCTTATATTGTTCTTAATACTTTTGGATCTTTTCCAGAACTTATATAATATATATGAAATACATTTTGTGAAAGATATTCCTTCAGTTTTGCCTAAGATAGAATTGGAGCTCAATGTTGATTTCAGATGCAGAATTTGTGGTCAGCCATTCAAGCTTGTTTAACATTCAGTGTAGAATTTAAGTTCATGTAATAACAGCTCATTTATAGCTCACAGATTTTAGATGAGGAAACTGAGGCCACATGGGCTAAGTAACTTGTTCACAATGCTGAGAAGGGGCACAATCACTTCTCATTTGGAAGACTATTCCTAAGCTGGACCTCCCTGTTCTTTCTGCCCCATCTACTGTTAGTTCACCATCCAGTAGTTGGATTAAACTTTAAAAATCTAAGTCAGGTAATGACATACACATGTGCTCAAACCTTCCTGAAGCTTCTTATCACACCTACTGACACCCACTCCCCTTACTATGAACGTATCTCTTGCTCCCTTGTCTACCTCATCTTTTGCATGGCTAATTTAGTATGGTCACAATGACTTTCTGCTTTTCCTTAGACTTACCAAGCTTGTCCATATTTAGGATTCTTGTGCTTGCTGTTTCTTATTCTGGGACCACTCTCCTGTTAGATTTCACATGGCTTACTTCCTTACTGTTATTTTTGTTTAAATGCTTTCTTCTTGAAGAGGCTTTCCCTGACCACCGTATAACATAATTCTACTTCTCTCCATCACCCTTCACTGTTAGTATTTCTAAAACAGCTGTGCATCTGGAAAGAAGAAAGTAAAGATTCATGTACATTAAAATTCTGATAAGTTTATTTTTTGTTTACTTCAAAAGGAAGAAACATTTATACTCACCAGAAAGTCAATTTAATATGTCTATAAAGATTTATCACAATTTATTGTTGCCTACTGTTTAAGCCCTGCTATGAATTAAAATAGGTAATTAGGTAATAAACTCTTTATAATGTATTATAGCTATTAGTAAGCTCTAAGTATTCAAAGCATCATTAACATCAAAGTGCATAGAGATGGAAAAGTTTAGCGTGCCATTTACACAGTAAATTATGCAACCCTTTAAAGCAAAAAAGATATTTCAGTAATGTGTTGATGGTTTCTGGGTATAATAATGGTAGGTGGGCAATGAAAAATGAGTTTGAAGCTCATGAGTTCTTAATGACATCTCCATCTTTTGTCCTTTTATTGCTCTTAATATTCAAAATTTAATTTGAGTTACCTTCCTAGATAATGGATAAAATTTATTTCATTTCTCAGTGATATATATTCCATTTTCATAATTCTTAAGTTTCAATTCCTAGACAATAATAAAAAATATCAACTATTTAGAGAGTATTTATAATGTGCCAGATATTGTGCTAAATTCTTTGTACCATTATCACATGTAATCCTCACAACAAGTTTTTTTTACTTCTATTTTTCTTTAGACTTTATATTTTAATAGTTTAAAACTTAGAAGTTGTAAAATAGTATAGAGAGTTCCTGTGTACCTATCACTTGGTTTCCCCCAATATAATACCTTACATTAATTACCATAGTACATTATCAAAACTAGGAAACTGACATTAGTAAAAAATTAGCTTGAATTCAAACCATATTCAGATCACACCAGTTTTATGTGCATTTTTATAAATCAGTATATGAAATTTTACCACATGTATTTGTTCATCTATGATCATAATCAAGATACAGAACTATTCTATCATCACAAAGAGAATTCTTCATATTATCCCTTAATAGTCACACGTCCCAGCCTTACCACTTGACAACTACTGATCTCTTTTCAATTGCTATAATTTTATTACTTTGAGCATATTATATAAATGGAATCATCAGCAACCTGTTGAAACAGCTACTGTTATTTCCTCCATTTTAACCTAAGATCCCAAACCAACAAGACTCGGAGGATGCCTTGCTGAAAATCAGTCAGCAAGAAAGAGATGGATTGAGATTGTAATGTAGGCTTATTTGACTTCAAATCCCATGCTCTTACCTATGTTGCTATTTTTTCTTCTACTTTTTAAGCAATAAATGCCTTCGTCCTAATGATATTAAATTTTCCAGGAGCTATACAGGTTTCCCCTTGAAAAATTTTGGTATTTTTCTTAGTGAAATAGTCTTTAATGAGTTTGTTTAGCTATTTCTATTTGAGTAGAATAGAATATTATAGAATGTGTGACAGTACACGGATCTCTTCAGTTGAATAAAGCTCATCTTGGAGGGCATTATCTATCCTAGTACCATTATCTGGTCCTTTCTTAATGTTATATGCAAAGGGAATTTTGACTATTTTGATATTATTTACATTTTCTGTTAGTCTATTTGACAAATTAGAGGATTCACAGGGGGTCACACAAAAAAGTAAAGCAAAGATAGAAACAAATGCAACAATATTAGGATGAAACACTACGAAATTTTGAAAAACAGAATAGATCTATCTAGAATAGAAAAAGATCTATATAGGTAGTTTAAATCAGATTGCAAACTGGTGGATTATGTAATGGGTCCAGCCTACACGTATTTTTATTGGTCTGTGCCGTGTTTGAAAAAACCTCGTTTTATGATAGTTACAGATATCTAAAAATGGGAACCTTTAATACAAACTCTGAGTTTCTGGCTTCTTTTGGAAAATCAAATAATCAGCCTCTGTATTACAGCTGAAGCTGTCATTACTTTTTACTCTATGTTGATATATGCTTTCCAGTGTACCACAGTCCTCACTTACCCAATTGAAACATCTATGCTATCTGCCAGACATCGTGTGCATTGATGACATCTGTGTCCTGTGCGTTTGTGACATCTGGTAAAGAGGCTGAGTGAGATGATCTCTTGAGATTCCTTCTGGTTCTATAGTTTAAAAATTCTTGAAATAGAATTCAGTCACTCTCTCTAGAAAAGCATTCCTTAAGCTCTTTGCAGAACAATGCGTCCTTAAGATGGTAAAAGATAATAAGGACTTCAGGATTGAATAAAATTGGAAATGCTGAGTAATTTATTTCACTTTGGAAATTTATAATCATTCACATATTAAAAAGGCTCTGAGAAGATCAGCAATTATGAGGTCTATTTAGCTTTGTTTACATCAGTATTTTCTATATTTATTTGACTATTTAAATATCTTGTGAGTCTTTTTATATTACACATTATCATTTCTTAGAATAACTGTTTTCCTTAGAAAAAAAATTGGGAAATGCTGATTTAAATATTAGAAGTGTTTAAGCCTTTAGTTTCTCATAATATTCAAATAATTGACATTCTAGAAAAAAACTCTTAAATTTTCATTTCATTGCTCTATATAAACATGGCATACCATTAATGCTTACTAAAATGAGCACTCCTTTTAAACTAGGAAAAAAGGTTAAAAATAAAATCTAAGATCTAAGAAGAGTTGTGAAGTCGGAGACATTAGTGGAACACTCCATGCTTAGAATTTTCAAATGAGAGAGAAACATCTTTTTGCCTAAAAACTGTCAGATTGTGGTTTTTGTTTTTGTTTTTTTTTACTCGTAGTGGGTTTTGAATTCAGTAGATTGACAGTTCTGATTTGCAAACTGGCCCCATACGCAGAGGGCAAGGAGAGGCTGAAGAGAAAGACAAATCACTCCAGATTGGTAGGTGACAGGTTTAATAAGCAGGAGAGCTCACATATAAGGCTTATCCTTGGGTGGCTACAAGATGAGAAGATCCTCCCACCCACCCACCGGAGTCTTAAAAGTTTATATAGAGGTCTCGACTGGGTTCAGTCACGAATACTGTCTAGATGACCTCAACTACACAGTGCTCTCTTAAGGCTGTGTTTTTGCAAATAGCTCGGACTGTGGGAACAGTGGGCCGAATATACATTACAAGAACAGAGGAGGAAGTAAAGAGCCTCATTTGTCTGGGTTCAACTCTGTAGGTCAGTTGGTGGTCATATTCTCTCCATGGCCTCCAACAATTAGCCATGCTGACTTTTGAAGATGAATGCTATAATTCTCTAAGAAAAAGCTGTTGTTACTTCACTGCATCATTCATTCAACAAGTATATATCTATTAATAAATGCTGGGTATAAATTATTGGCTAAAACAAAGCCCAGTCCTAACACAGCTCAAAATCTTATGGGGAAACAAGAAACAAGCAATTAAACAAGGCAATCAACATATTACCTGCTGTCATAACTGCTATGAGTGAAGCAGAGACGAGGCTGCTGGGTGGAGAATAAAGATGTAGGGAGAAGATGTTTCTCTTCAATTTGAGTGACTCTGGAAGGACTCTTTGAGAAGGTGACATTTATGCTGAGTCCAGAAAGATTAAAAGGAATAATCAAGTATAAACAGAAAGAAGAAAATTCCAGGCAAAAGGGTTGTCATGTGCAGAAATGCCAAAGTGGGAAAGACCTCAGTGCATTTGACCAGCTTCTGACTGGCCCTGTGGCTGGGGGACAGTGAGTACAGTAGTGAGTGGTGATGGGAGATGGGGAGGAGAGGTAGGCAGAGCTCAGTTATGCAGGCCTTCACCTTTGACCATGAAAATGGGTTTTAAAGTCATCTGGATACTACTGAAGGGTTTTAAGCAGGGAAATTACATGATTAGGTTTATATTTTTCTAATATTGCTCTGGTTACTATTAATTTGGGTAGGGAGTAAGTTAAAAGCAAGGAGATTAGGCAGACGGCTAATGCAGTTAAGCAGAAGAGGACTGATGGTGGTTCTGACAATGCTAGTGGTAGAGTGGGAGACTACAGTATGGATTCCATTTATATTATGGATATGGTAACAATAGGATTTGATGATACATTGCGTTGTGGGGTGTGAAGGAGTAGGATGACTCTCATGTTTCTGACTTAAGCAGCTGGATGGCTTGAACACAATTTAATGTCATGGGGGAAGCTAAGGGATGGGAAGATTTGGAGGGAGAAGGTCCATAATAGAATTTTAGAACTTTCTGTGGAATAACCTAGTGGAGAAGTCAATATGGAGTGAGGAATGAGTTTAGAAGTCAGAGGAGAGGTAGAGGCTAGAGCTTTTCGGTTGGGGGCACCTCTAGATTTGATTAAATGTTTGAGAAAATGTAATAAACAGAATCTAATCACATATAGAAAGTACTTTCTGCTAAAGTTTGGTTTCCTGGAGGCAGATCCATTTTACTTTTATGTTAGATTTTAAAAACTGTATTTTCCTCCTCATGTCCAATAGTATTTCCAAAATCTAAAATTAAATGAGTCTAATTCTTGACATTTCATGTATTTTAGTCTCAGAAGCAGGGCGAAGAGCCAGTTACACAGTACTCACAGCTGGGCAGTTCCTCACCTAGTGTTGGCTGGAGTCAAATTACCCTGAATAACTGAATAACTGATACCGCCCGATGAACAGATTCACCCTTGGATATAACTCTGTGAGCCCACTTTTTCTTAGTTTTCTTTTTCAATTCACTGATAAACAGGTGGTGATGATTCAATAAAATTCAAAAAGCTTCATATTTAATTTCTCTTGCTTATTTAGAATAATGACCCTTGGGTTTATCTACATAATACAGCAGAGATTCATTTCAATAGAGGAACTCAGAAGGAGGTAGAAATGAAAAAGTGTGGTTCAATGAAGAGAGCCCTGGTCTAGAACACACCCGGATCTGAATCCTGGGTCTCCTTTTTATTACCTCATTTTGATTTGGGGAATGTCACTTACCCTCACTTATATTTATTTTCTCCCCTGTAGTGTGTGGGACTTAAACAAACATTCAAGGAAAATATAAACTGAAGAAAGTATTAACATAAGTAGAATTTTCTGGAGTTCCAGTTTATTTGGTTTTGTTTCCAATGCTGTAAATATCATATAACCACTGTTTTTCTGGTTGGCATATGGTTACAAGATCCTGGATACTAGATGCTGTTCTGTATATTTATGGTATTGTTAGATACAAGATTAAACTGTTCATTTGATATGTATGTTCTGCCTCTGTTAAAAACAAAACAAAACAGAAACCTTTAGAAAGAGAATTTTTTTCTTTTTTTATCGACCTGCTAGTAAGCAGTTGTTTTGTTACTGGGATTCCTTCTATTGACAACTCTGTGCCTTTTCTTCATTTAATTTTATTTGCCATTATGGCCCACTAAGTAATTAACTCTACATTTTGGAAAATTTAGAGGCTAAAGAGAGCTATTTGAGAACACGGTTGAATAGTTTTCTTATTTATATAGTTCAAGCTGTGTTAAGCTTTAGTACAGACTTTTAAAATGTGAGACCCACTTATGTGTTTGTGTCTGGATAGAAATTATGTCTGAGAGAAAAACAAAATTATCTCTAAGGGGTTGAGAAATCAAGACAATGTAAAAAACAAAATAAAACAAACAAAGCAACACCAAAAACTACTGTCTTTCCAATTCATTTATATCAAAATAGCATGAATATTTACATAAACTTTCAAATTTATGTAATTGATTTTCAGTTATAATTTTCACTTTTAATTTTAGACAATTCAATTCCTCAAGGGTCTCTTCTCACACTAAATTCTCTTCCCTGGCAATCTCAAGTATGACCAGGGTCTCAGTAATCAGTATATATGTGACTATCCAGATTTACATCTGGACCAGACCCTCTTGTGAGCTACAGACTCACTATTCTACATGCTTTCTCAACATTTCCACTTGGATGTCTCAAAGGCATGTATAAAGTGAAATACTCTTTCATTTTTTAAATCTCCTTCCATAATATTTATCTAACCTTTATCCAAATATAACTAACTATGCAGATATCGGTATACATATAAGTATATATATTAAATATGTTCTTCAGTCTAGGCACTGTATTAGTTATGCAGTAGAGCAATGAACAAGACAAAGTATCTTTTTCTTGTTTTTTTTTTTGGACTCCATTGGGCAAAAACAAGAAGTGAAAGTGGAACTACCTTCGTACATCAAGTCCTACTGATTTTATATCAGTTTATTCACTTTTTAACTCTAGGGCTTCTAGTCTAAGCTCCCATTTTTGCTCCAAGGTGCTATGAGCTTCTCACATCTACTCTGCACTTTTCTAAATTAGTCTCTACCAGATAAGCATAGTAGTCTTGTCAAAGGACAGGTAATTTTTGTTGTTGTTTTGTTTTGTTTTGTTTTGACATACACATACCCCTCCCCTCTTCTTAAAAACTTTCAATGGCTTTTCATCGCTCTTATTCTAAGGGCTACAGTTTTTAACATGGCCTTCAAGGCCCTGAATAACCTGGCCCCTGCTTGAGTTTATAGCTTTACCTCCTGCTATTTTTCTCTTCTTATCTGTGTATCCCATCCATATTTCCAGTTTTTAATTTATTGAAAGTATGTCTTAGTACATTTTATTTACCTTTTATTTCTCACCATACCTGACTTTCTCTCGAAGCTTTCCTTAATCTCCCAGAGAAGATCAAATTATCATTATATACATTAATGATTTCCTGAACTTCATAAAACATACCCCATTTATTTATATGTTTTAGTTAATATCTATCCTTTCTTCAGTCTACAAGTTTCATAAGGGCAGAGATTTTAATATGTTATTTCTAACTTCATAATGTTTACATGTAGAACAATACTTAGCATATAGTAGATGCCCAGTAAATAGGTAAATATGGACACTAAAGCAGCAAGCCATGGACACATATCAGGATGTGTAGTAGATGCTGTCAGTCATAGTTCCTCAGCCCGCCTTAGGACAACTGCACACAGTTCCCTTATCTGCCTGAAACCTTCTGTGTTCTTTGCCCAAGGGCATTCTCTGGCTGGAGGAGTATGGCAGCCAACGGGAAGGCCAGAAGTGCTGGAGAGTTAATGTTCCTGGAGAGACTTTCAACCAGTGAGGGGTGGCATTCATAGTGTGTGATCCACAGGAACTTTCAGAGGGTCCTCAGAAGGATTTACATCTGCTTGTCTAAACAGTAATTTGATGAACTTTTCCTCCTTTGCCTTTCTCACTTTTTACCTTGTCACAGTCACAGTGCTCTCTGGTATCACCTCCCAAATAAAATACTTACACTTTGGGTTTCTCTATAAACTTCTCAGTTTATAGAGAAACCCAAAGTAAGAGAGGGCCAGGACATTACAACACTCCAGCGGCACTATTCAGTGGCACTATTCACATTATATTCTGTCTTTCAAAGGGTGACATTTATATTAGAATATCTTAATGATAACTATGGAAGAAATATTTAAAGAAAAATCCTTATAAGTAGGTCTTAGTTTAAAACTTTTAACTAGTGTTAATTGGATGCTTTATGTGTTCTAGGAGTAGAGGAGAGGAAAGGATGGAAGAAAATTAAATGGCATGACCTTGACCTCTTTGAATTTATTGTTTACAGAACACAAAACAGTTTGAAATACATTATGAGACTTTCTAGATCTCTGTGTTAGTTTTGCCTACGAGATTCTGATCTGTTTCTAATCACAACATTTCTTACACTAAATGTGTTGGGTTTTATTTCCCATACCAACCAGTTCTCCAACACCCCAGACACCAACAGTGTGTCTTACAATTCAATTCAATTCAATTCTGACACTACCTTGAGTTCCTACAGATCCCACAGCTTAAGCACTCAGTCCCACAAGACTGCCCCCTACTTTTGATGCCAATTCCAAGTTCCTGGCATCCCACACTTAATGACCAACTGGCTATAAATGAAGGTTACCATAATCCCCTTCTTAAATTGAATAATTTACTGGAATGCATCACAGGACTCAGGAAGACACTTTATTTACTATCGCTGGTTTATTATAAAAGATTAAAAAAAAAGAAGAACAGGTACATTAAGAAGCACGTGAGGCAAGACTCAAAGGGTCCTGAGCTTTTGTCCCTGTTGATTTGGAGGGCATTAGACTTATGGCATATGAATGTGTTCTCCAACCTGAAAGTTCCCTGAACTCCGTCATTTAGAGGTGTTCATAGAATTCTCTTTACATAGGCGTGAATGATTAAATCCTTGGCCATTGGTGACTGATCATGGCAGTGGGACTGCTAGTACATGTGTAGGTCTTTTTCCGGCTCACGGTCATTTTTATAATAAAATTAGGATGGAATGGGTCAGCATCTATTGAAAATAAGTAGATTTAATTGTGTCAGAATCGAGTATTCCTAAGCACTACTTAAATAGTCATACTTTTCCTTTATAATTCAACTTAAGTTGAACTTACTTTCTGATTTGCTCTGGTTTTTCCTTTGAGCATATCTTCACATGTCCAAGGCAGTGTAAGTTGAAATCAATTTAACACTACAGAGCTGTGCTTAGTATAATGAAATTGCTGCTAAAGGCATCAACATGATTCACAAAGTGAAACAATAAGTTGGAGGGGAGATTTCTACCCCAAACTAACAAGTATCGAGCATTCATTCTACTAAACACCTTGAAAAGTGCTGTATAAGTATATACTTGTGTTTTGTCATTTCATCTACCCAACAATTCTATAAGATTATTGTTCTCATTTTACTAATGAGAAACTGAGGTGCATGGAAATTAAATTCCTTATAGTCAAACGGCAAGTAATTACTGAAACCTGGCATTCAACTCTGGGTCTGCCTGGACCCAAAGCTCGTACTCTGATTACTGTTGGTCTGCCTTAGGAATTTTAAATTTTTTAGCAATGTAAAGAAATGGAATTGATCGTTTGGTTAATTCTCTGGTTAGGTGGTTGAAACTGCCTATATTTACATTTATTTAGTGTTTTGTACTTTTCAAAATGTTTCCATGGTCTCTCTTAGTCTCTCTCTCTTTTTTTCTGTCTCTCTGTGTCTTTGTCTTTCTCTGTGTCTCTGTCACTGTCTCTCTCTCTGTCTGTGTCTCTCTCTCTATTCTCTCTCTGTATCTCTCTCTTCCTTTTTTTTTGTTGCTAGAAGCTGCTTGCTTGTTTGTTTTTGATGATTGAAAAGACGATTGCATAATTGCTCTCTGAAATAGAGTTGGAATGGATAGATGAATGCTTTCCAGATCTGTCTTTTTTGTCCTGACAGTAAATTGGTTAAAATGAGACCACATTACTTTATTAATAAAAATTTGTTGGTAATTGGGACAGGAGCTAGGCTATGTTAAAATGAAAAAAAAAAAAAAACTCTTTGATATGCAAATGCTTTCTTTCTCAGGAAAATTAATCACATACATTTGATTTCCAGGGAATATTTAAATGACTGTAGGCAATAGTCTTCAAGGACCTTAAAGCCCTCCATATACTTAGTTCTCAAAGCACAGCATTAAACAGCCGAATAGGCCCTCAGTGAGCATTTGGTTTAACTACTTCATTCTGCAGATTTGAAAATAAGCACAGAAACCTGATTTGTGCAAGAGCACAGTTAAAAAGTGGCTGAGATTTGAACTTAGGTTTTCTGGTTTCTTGTCTAAAGATCATTCCTGCAAACCACATGGACATAAAATACAATACTCACAAACTCATTTGTAGTTCTACAAAATAGCATGATAGCTGAATTGAATTTTTTCATCTACTTCTAAAAACTAAATTAGCATTTCTCATACGATTCCCATAATCCAGAACTTCTCTTAATTGTATGGTGCTCTGCTATTGGTTTGTTTAAAAATGTGGAGATTTAGTTTACTGCCTCTATACTCCTGCTGCTATGGTTATAACTAGTGTATTGTTACAAGTTACCTTTATTGTGTGTCTACTCTGTGCTAAGCACTGTGATGAACACTATATGTATATCAGTTGGGTCAGTTGGAAAAACAGATACCATTCTAAGTATTTTGAAAAGAAAGGAATTTAATACAGGAGATTAGGTACTTACAAAATCATTGGATGGACTTGGAAAGCAAAGGCCAGAAAAGTTGTCACTGATTTTCTATTTCCTATAGAGGATCAAGAAGTTGCTCTTTTTGTCAGGTTAGGAAAACACAGGAAACTTGTAGCAGGAAGGTAGGGTGTCACAGGGGAAAATCCCTAGAGGCCACTGTAAACCTTTATGACTGCCAAAGTTCACTTGGTTGCCCATCACTGACAGCAGAAGAGTAATGTGCTTCTGGCTGTCTTCCAAACTCACCCAAATTGGTAGAACCTGAACTGTATCTAGAATCATGCTGGGAAAGGAGTCTGATGAATGTAGTCCTCAAGCCTGTAGTTTCTCTGATAAAGGGGGAAACCTCAAAGGGGCTGAAAAGGCTGTCAAATGTCTACGGTCAACATACAAGAGACTATATGCTGTCGTCTTTAATTCCAGAACAATTATAAGTGTTCCTGGGTGGTCTAGTGATCAGGATTTGGCACTCTCACTGCCATGGCCTGGGTTCAATTCCCAGTTAGGGAATCTCTTCTTCATGGCTGGGTAGGCCCAGAAGCTGGGTAGGGCAGGGTCTCAGGAAATCACCAGGGCCAAGTGACTAGTGTTAGCCAGGTTGATAGAGACTCGTATATGGTGTCCATCTGCATCTGCTAATTTTTTAATGAGATTTCTGGATATTCTGTATCTTTGCTAGGGTTGATATTTTCAGGTTTGTTTTTTTGTTTGTTTGAATTGTAGCCATTTTTATATGAGTAGGATAACTCATTGCTCTTTCAATTTACTTTTCCCTAATGCTCAATAAAGTTATTTTCCCATTAAAAAAAAAGGATTATAGATAAGAAAACCTGAGACAGGTTTTTAAGTAACTAGTGTAAGTAGTACCTGGATTACATAATAGGCAGACCGACACAGGTTTAGTAAAGCTAAATACTCCCTAAAAGATTAATAGTAATGAAATAATTTGTTATGTGATATTTTGAAAAGGAACATTGAGGCAGTAATCATGGGAAACATCCCAGGGAGTGTGTGTGTGTTTGTGTGTGTGTGTGTGTGTGTGTGTTTATGTGCGCGCACGCATGCGCATGCAGTAAAATTTAAAAATTTGTATTTAAATAGTTACACATATAATATATTAATTATGTATAAATATATATGATGAGGATGTGAGAGGAGCATTGCACCTAAGCTGCCACAAACTTGCCAGTGCGGGAGAAGCAAGATTTGGTCTAGAAATCTGACTGCAGTGCCTGCCTCTTAACCACTAACAAACTGTGTTGAATCATCAAGGAGAATTCCCCTTAAAATGATTATACTTTAATTAGCACTCACTCTCATAGTTTGTCTTTTATTTATCCTGGATCCGAAAAATATATTTTACTTACTACCACCTTATTTTGGGAGGAAAAGAATAAAGGTTGTATTATGTTTTAGACCTATTGCTTTAAGCTAGAAAGCAAATAGTCAAGTCTTGTGCTTTATGAGGAGATAAAGATCCCAAAGTAAATAGTCTTGACTTTTAGTGTGAAGTGGAACCCAGAAAACAGATTGAGAATAAGAGAGTACAGGTTTCATGTTATATAAATGATGGCAGCTACCTAACTCTGAAGAGAAGAAACCAGGAGATGTTACACATTATAGAATAGGGTGGGAAGCATTGGGCAAGCAGGCAGCACCTTTGGGATCTAATCCCTAACCCTTGTCCCTTCTGGAAGATACTTCAGACTCTGTGGGTATGTTGCAGAAGTGTGAAATACGGAATTTGGATTAGGTGATTGTGGAGATTTCTTTCTGCTCTGAAATTCAGATTTTGCGGTTTGTGAAGCATTACCATAATATAAAGTTTAGTCTTGCTTGCCATCAACTGTTGACATTTTTCTTCTGCCTTTTAGGTTTTGAAAGTTTAATAAGTTTGAAATTCATGGTCAAACGATGTAATTTTGAAGTGACTTATTTAAGCACAGATTTTTCACATTTCTAAGTATATTTTAGTCAGGCAAATTTTTCATTTTTAAACATTTCTCTATCTGTTGCTTATATTTTTAGTCCCAGAAGACAACTCTCAAGTTATTTAAAGGAAAAGAATTTTACAGATAATTGCTAAATTTGCAAGTTTATCAGCTGCATATCTGCCTCATACTGAAGAAAACTAATTAGAATCTCTGGTGGAAAAATAGCTGTGTCTGCTAAATATCTGATTATTTTGAAGTTCAAAGCTGTGCTTTTATTTAGATGAAACTGCTTTTGTGCTTTTCTCCATTTTAGTTTTAAATTCAATAGGCTAGGAAACCTAACCATCTTAACCAAACCCCATTGATATGATTAATTTGAGGTATAGCTTATTCTCATCCAAATTAAATTAATATAGTAGAAGAAATGGATGACTTTTTTTGTTGTTGGTTACTCTTAGATGGTTTCATTTTAGCACTTTAATGAAGTTTCTCAGTTTGTTATGGTATGAGGTCGTTTAGTCCAGTTCCAGTATTAGCTCGTCACCTTAGGGCATAGCTGCTCTGTATTAGTGCAGCTCCCTGTCTTTCACGGATAGAATAGATGTTTACTCTTAGGTGTCAGTTCTTATTCTTGATAGGGATGGGATACTGTGAGGACTATTTTAACCTCTGTATCTGCTCAGCGAGAAAGTGTATTGTGATAGAAAAGCATTTGTCTATCATGAGAAAGAGAGAAAATGAGAATGTGTGTTGAGGAAGTAGAGGCTGTAAGAAGCCACAGGGAGAGTCATTCACCATCACTGGTGTTGTACACTGGGAAGAGCATGACCCTGGAGTTAGAGGAAACTTGGCTCAAGAGTCACATGAGTCACCAGCTACATGTATTTTAAAGGACAAGACACATCATTTCTCTGGATCTCATCTTCCTCCCGTAAGAAATGAGTAGCTGACCCTGGTGATTTTGTCACCTCTGAGACTCTGTGATCTTATTTTGTTCAGTTGCTGTGAAAATTGACCACAGACCATTTAATCTGTGTGAGTTCATTTCAGGCCCATCTTTTTTAGTGTTTTGGGGTAAGAAAAATAAGAAAGAGCCTTCATAGGAATTGAGAGAGAGTCATTCAGGGAGACAGTCTTGATCTTTAATAATACCAATTATATCCACTTTAGAAACATCAGATTAGTTTCTCCTGCAATCCTTTGCTTGAGTCATTTATTTTGTCAGAAGTTCTACCTCTCAGTATTTGCTAAACAGTTGTCTGTCTTTGTATTATTCATGTATACTGAGAATAAGCATCCATATTTCCCATGTATAAGTTTTTAAGGTATTTAACCTCTTAATGTTTGGAGGCACAAAAAAAGGAGGTTATTTTTTTCTTTTAAAAAGTCTCATAAATGTAAAAATATTTAATTTTGTCCTACATTCTTTAAATTATTTTTATTTCTTGTGATAGATATTTATTTTTAATATACTTTTAAAATCCAGAATAGTTTTAGATTTACACAAAAGTCATGAAGAGAGTACAGAGTAGTTTCTTCACACTCTGTACCTGGTTTCCCCGATTATTAGTATCTTACATTATAGTACGATATGTTTAACCCAGTTGATGAACCCACATGGATATATGCTTGTCAACTAAAGTCCAGGTTTTACTCAGATTTCCTTAGTTTTTGTCTAGTGATCTTTTTCTGTTCCACGATCCCATCCTGGATACCACATTACATTTATTCATCATGTTTTTTTGAGGCTCCTCTTGACTCTGACAGATTCTCAGACTTTCCTTGTTTTTGATCAGCTTTATAGTTTTGAGGAGCCCTTTTCATGGATCGTGTAGAATGTTCTTCAGACTAGAGTTATTTTGTGGTTTCCTCATGATTAGCCTGGTGTTAGGCACATTTGGGAGGAAGACCAGAGCTACAGTGCCATTGCCATCATGCCATATCAAGGGTACATGCCATCAACATGAGTTATCACTGTTGATATGAACCTGAGTGCCTGCCTGACGTTGTGTTTGTTAGGTTTCTCCTCTGTAAAGTTATTCTTCTCTCCCTTTATAATACTTGACTATTTGGAAGGAAGCCACAGTAGGGGAGAAAACTTTTCCCTTCTTCTCCTCTAGTTTCTTTGGTTGGTCTAATAATTAAATTGACATAAGATAGGTTAACAGGAGAAAAATTTTATGTGTAAGGGAGCCCCAAAGACAGATAATTGAGGCTCATGTGCCATCCTGAGATAAGGAGAAGGGAATAGGGGTCTGGACCTTCAAAGCCGGGGATGTGGGGAGACAATTCACAGAGATACAAGAGCAAATGTTTGGTAAATGAATGTTTGTCATGCCATGTAGATAAGTTTTTCCTATAAAAAGTTATCTTTGCTGTTCTCTCCTTGGATAGGACTTCTATCCAAATTCTTTTAGGCAGTTAAAAAGAAGGTAAACAGCTCTTCTGGAGTCTGTTGAGCCTTGATTCTCTTCAGCTCCAAGTAATCCACATTTCAAAGTGGCATATTTTGGGGTCATGTATTCTGCTCCCTTTCACCATTATGCATCTACACTTTAGGTTCAGGGAGTTATGTTTCATCTCCTTGAGGGAGGAATATCTTCATAAAATATTTGGAATTTTCCTACATGAGATATTTCTGCATTCGTCCTCATCGGTTTATGGATTTATGGATCTTTATTTTATATTTTGGGCTGTAATCCACTATAGCTTTATTAGATGTTCTCAGATTGTTACAGCTTTGACCTTTCAGGAGCTCTTGTGGTCTCCTGTTGCATTTTGACATACACTAACCAACTTTTTTTACATATATTTGCATAGAAGATTTTTCATATTCATCTTGTATACTTAGTGACCCAGCCCAAGAATCAGATAGTTCTTTAAGGAGCCTTGGTTCTTTTTATTGAGAATGGTATTAGAAACCAAGACATGGGCTTCAGCTGTACTCGTTGCTACTGGTATGTTGTTTCTTTTAGGCCTTCATATCTGGCAGAACAAGGAAATATATGTGCGTTTACTAATCTGCACATATGCTCATATCCATAAATATTTCTATACATTTCCATCTGTACCTATATTAAGCTAAACATGAGTTTATACTGATGGCTGCAATTCTAATCCATTATGACATACTTGTCTTGTTCTCTTGCTTGTCTGTTAGCTCCTTTTCCAAGAGTGAGAAACCTGCAGGGGTTTATTTCTGGGCTTTCAGATCTGTTTATTGGTCTGTGTGTCTTTCTGTATGCCAGTATTATACCCTTTTGATTATTATATCTTTGTAATATAGTTTGAAATCTGGAAGTATGATGCCTCGAACTCTGTACTTTCTCAGGATTGCTTTGGCTTTTCAGGGTCTTTTGAATTTATATTTATCATTGTTATATCCTCTTATGAACTGATCTCTTTATTATTATATAATGACCTTCTTTGTCTCTTGTCACCATTTCTGTCTTAAAGTCTATTTATTTTGTCTAAGATAAGTATAGCTACCCCTGTTTTCTTTTGGTTTTCATTTATGTGGGATATTTTTCCCCATGCCTTTGCTTTAGGCCTATGTGTGCCCTTGAAGCTGAAGTGAGTCTCTTGTGGGCAGTGTATCATTGGGTATTCTTTTTCTTTTACATTCAGCTACTCTGTGTCTTTTGATTGGAGCATTTACTCTATTTACATTTAAAGTAATTATTAATAGGTAAGAACTTACTATTGCCATATTGTTAATTGTTTCCTTGCTGTTTTGTAGTTCCTTTGTTCCTTTCTTCCTCTTTTGCTGTCTTTCTTTATGAATTGATGATTTTCTATAGCAATATATTTAGATTTATTTTTCTTTATCTTGTATGTATCTACTAGAGATTTCATTTGTGGTTTCCTTGAGGCTTGCTTGAGATATCTTTTAAATATAACAGTCTGTTTTAACTTGATAATGACAACTTCAATTGCACATAAAAATTCTATATTTCATTCTTTCCTCCACATTTTATGTTTTCAATGTCACAATTTACATATTTTTATATTATGTATCCATTAACAAATTTTGTAGCTTTAGCTATTTTTATTACTTTTGTTCTTTAACCTTTATACTAGAGTTAAGTGGTTAATACATAACCACATTACAGTATTAGGGTATTCTGAATTTGACTATATACTTGACTTTACCAGTCTGTTGTTTATTTTCATATGCTTTGATGTTACTAGTTAGCATACTTTTGTTTCAGCTTGAAGAATTTTTTTTAGCATTTCTTGTAAGGCAGGTCTTATGGTAATGAATTCCTTCAGCTTTTGTTTGTTTGGGAAAGTCTTTATATTGCCTTCATTTCTGAAGGACAACCTTGCTGGACAAAAATATTCTTAATTGGCATTTTTTTTTCTACCACTTTGAATATATCATTCCATTCTTTCTTGGTCTGTGACATTTTTGTTGAGAAATCCATTAGAAACCTTATGGGGGTTCTCTTGTATGAGATAAATTTGTTTTACTTGCTGATTTTAAAATTCTCTTTATCTTTGATTTTAGACTGTCTTAGAGAAGATCATTTTGAATTGAAAATTTAGGGTGACTTACTAACTTTGTGAATGTGGATGTTCAAATCTCTCTCCAGGTTTTAAAAGTTTTCAGCCATTGCTTCTTATCCCATCTTTCTTCCCATCTTCCCACCCTTCCTGAGATGAAAATGCAATAGAACTCTGTGGTAAGTCTACAGTTTTTTATACTTTCAGTGTACGTCTTAGGATGTAATTTCCTGCATTGAGTTATGATTATTTATTTATATGCCTGTCTTATTCTCTGCTTGGTTATGGATTCTTCCTGAGCTGGAATTAAAATGCCGTGTTTCCAGTGCCTAGTATGATGTTTGTGATATAATAAGTGCTAATTAAATATTTGAAGCAATGAGTCTTTGAGTCTCAAGTGAACAAAGTAACATTGTCATAGTGTACCAGGCTTACATAGTTGGATTGTCTTTCTCAGAGACTTAAGCTGTGTTTTGGGTCCTTAAATGTGACATTTAATTTGATGCATAGCATCATGCCCAAGAGTAGGTTCTCTGGAATTAGAATAACTAGTCATGAATCTTGGCTCTACCACTTACAAGTTGTGTGACTTTGGGAAGATTATTTAAGTTTTTTTGTCCCTCAGTTTCCTCTTTTGTTAAGTGTAATAATAAAATCAAGCCCAAAGTATTGCTGTGGGTTGAATGAGAATATACTTATAAAAGGACATGGCACAAAGCCTACCATATACTACTTTAAGAAGGTGGGCACTATTGCTATTGAATTATTTTAATAGAATTTCATTCTTAATTGGCATATCTGAAATATTCCTTTCACTTTTCCTTTCCTTCTGCCAGAATATTTTTATCCTTAGTGCTCTTCATTTCTATAGATTTGATTATTTCTCTCCTAATATTTGTGCATGTGTGTTTTTTCCTGAGCAGTGAGCAGAATGATTATTTCTCAGAGAACACATCTTTAGCTTGGCTCCTGGCTCAAGAAGTAATTATTTTGGCATTATCTTCCATTGCTCTGCATTTTCCATCTGTTAGCAACATCATTGAAATGATCCAAATTTTCTGTAAATCTGGCAGTATTTTATCTTTTTACTGGCTTTACCTCTGACTTAAGTTCTATCTACCAAATGTGGAATTTGGCTAATTTCTGAAGTAGGCACGAATATTTTGAGGTTTTGTAGGACATCTGTAGTTTGCGATTTGGAAAGTCATCTATTATATTTTTTTAAATCCTACTAAATATGGAAGGAAAGAATAACTTTAAAAGAAAAACATGGTAGAATATTGTGTTAATTTTGGTCTATGCTATTACTTTTGTTAACTTAGAACTATACAAAGAGTAGCCTATCTTTGTAATTTCTACATTGAGAATAGCAATGAACTCTGAACACTGAGAAATTTTTAAGATAATTTGTACCTTATAATTCTTCAGCATACAGACTGTCTAGTTTTGGATTCTAAGCCAGTTTCTCCATAGGTCTCTCAACTGCTTGATGTTCTTTTAAAATGTCATTCTCAAGGACCGTTCAACAGGCTGAGTTTGCATTTCCAGAATCAACTGCTCCTTGGGGTCTTCCATGTCACATGAAGGATGTCTCCATCCCTGTCACATCCATCTTTCCCTAGCACACTTGTATTTATCTTTCATGTGGATCTATGCCAGAGCCTTCTGTAAATCTTAGCTGAGTACCTCTTAGCCTCTCAGTTCTCTTTATCTGTCACGGAAGCATATTCTTAAAAGGACTCCAGGAGAGCAGTTATAATGAGTGATCCTTTCATTTTCCTCAATCTTTCCTTCAAAACTGCCAGGGAAACTGCTTCTTTCACAGAAGGATGGTGCCGACTCAAAGATGCTTTCTTGAAATGGAGAGATTACTGCCACAGACAGGTTCCTTTGAAGATGAATATTATTTGCATTTTAGTAACTAGAACTAAAAAATTTGAGTATGATCTATTGAGAGTATTCTGAAACTTTATCTGCATTGCTTCTGTTTGCATTCTGTATACTGTGTTAGAAAGTAATGTATCAACAGAAATAAATATTTTTGTTTATAAATTAGAATTTGACTATTCATTTGATAAAAGTACACGTATCCTTTTGATAATAACTAAGTAACTAACTAACCAACTAAATAGATGGATAATGTCTAGTGTTGGTGAAAATGTGGAGAAGCAGTTCCAATCATTTTTACATATTGCTGAATAGTAATGATTGCTTTAACATTTTGGGAAGGTAATCAAAATGGCAGCATCTAGAAAAAAATGTGAGAATCTATTTTTTTTTTCCTTTCTTAATTTATTTAATGAAATTCTGTTGAGCACATACTTTGGAGCAGACACCATTCTAGTTACTGGGGGTATGGCAATGACAAATAAAATCCTCACCCTCATGGATTATACTTTCATTTTGAGTGGGAATGGAGACAGAAAATAAATAAGTAAATACAAAGTATGTCTTACGGTGATTAATGGTCGGGGTAAAAATAAAGCAAGGTAAGAGGAATAAGAAGATTTCTTTCTTTTGGGGACCGTGTTATATATTTTATGTAGAGTGGTCAGGTAAGGCCCCACTGAGGGCAGTGTGTGTGTAGGGGGCAGGGGGAGGTTGTCGAGACCTGAGGATGGGGAGCAGCACATGCAGAGAATGTGAAGGTGGAGCCTTGCTCTTTGGGTTCAGGGACTAGTGCTGAGGCTAGCGTATCTTTTGTAAACATCGATAACAAAACTTTGTTATTCAAATTTCTAAAATTTTATAATTTCAAATATATCAGCCTCTTTTTTTTTTTTATAATTTTAGACTTTAAAAACTTGTTTAGAATGACCTTCCATGGGCTCATAAATATGGAAAAAATTGTTTCTTCTTTTAAACCCTATTGATAAGTGTGTTCACATTTAGAACTTTTTGAAACTAGATATTGATTGTGAAAATTATCATGTAGTGACAGTGTATACCTTAAAATCATCTGTGTTTTCGGTGACAGAGTCTTTGCTTGACAAATCTTTGGTCAGGCTCCTGAACGTTCTCCTGGGTCCACCTCTGTACTTCTTTATAAAGTCCAGTTTTAGCAAGAATCCTATCAAGTCAGTTTAGCAAGAGTCCTCTGTCTTTGATAATCTGATCACCTTCGATATCTGATCTGTTCCTTATCTTCCATCATGCCCCACGTGATGTCTGATCACCCTGACCTGTCTTCAGCAAAGAATTCTTTTGAGGTAGGTTTAGCTAGAATCCTTCTTACCCCTGCTGTTTCCTCTTAGTATTTTTTCATCTACAGCCCTCCACTCTGCTTCTTGGTTACAAATTTCCACTTTCCCATGCTGTGTTCAGAATCAAGGCCAGTTTGATACTGAATGTCTTTTCCCCTATTGCAATAGTCCTGAATAAAACAGTTTTTACCTCTTTAACTACTTTCCAGCTCTGGTTTTTATTTAATATCAGATAGTCTACAATTGAACATCTTAATCTCTCTAGATTTTTGTAGGTATATTCATATTAAGAGTATCAGCTATTATAAATTTATAAATTTTTATAAGAGTACATGATTATATCTATTTTTGTATTAGTATAAATTCTCTATAATTCTAATAGTTACATTTAATTTTTTAAGAATATATTAATCATGAATTGTTATGATAGATCAGTCATGATAGATCAGTCTTAGATGATATTATTTTCTCCAGTTATCTTAAGTATACATTGTTAAATATGACTGTTATTTATAGTACAAAAGGTAAAATTTTACTCCGCTGTATCTAGTGATAAATAGGAACTATGTTAAAAATTTAGGTTAAATCAGAATTATTTACTTTCTTCAAGATCCCAGTTACTAAAAGTTGCAGACATAACACTAGATTACATGTTTTTCCTGGCTTGATCTAGATACATGTAGAGTTGTTTTTGGAAGGTAAGTCTTATGTACAAACTGTTCTGAGGAAGAAATGCTCATTAATATTAGAATTTGTTTATGAACAGTTACATGTCATACTACTGATGAATTATATGTGTTTCATTGTTACTAATTATATTGCCCAAAGATTTGTCAATAACTTTCATTTTTTTTTTTAAAAAATCGAGTCATGTTCTTCACAGGGCTTCAACCGAAGTGCCTATAGCATTTATATATGGAGGCATGTTCAGTCTTGGAATTGTGTGAACTCTGATTGTTAATCATAAAAATATACTACTTGCTCATATACTACCTTAAACTGAACTCTGGAGTCCTTCCATGTTCATTGGTCTAGATGGCACATGGGAATATAGGATAACATAGTTTTTAAGTGTGGCAGGGAGGTGCACATTACAACATGACCCATAATTTCAGAGTAAAGTATGATCATTATCATCAACAAGCTAACCATTATGTTTTTCCCTTTCTGCTTATTTCAGGTCTCTAATGTTTGTCTAAACTTTGCAGAAAAGTGGCCCAACAGTCTGAACATGAATTATTCTCTTGTTGAATATAAATAAACTTTCAATAGAAAATGCTAATTAAAACAAGTCTCACTAGTCAAACAATACATTATTCAAGAAAGTTCTCTAATATTTAATGCTAATTTCTTCCTTGGATGTCAACAATCTCCATGACCTTTTGTTATTAAAATTAATAAGTGATTAATCAAAAGTACAAATAAGCCTAAGAGTCTTAAGATCTAATGTGGTTCATTAAAATGTTAGTAGTGGATTCTATAATTCATATCAAATATTTATAGTTTTACAAAATCTGATGCTAACATTCTCTGTTACCCAAGGGCAACAATTCCTCAGCGGAATTTTTTTATTATGACAATATTGTTTGTTTCCTATTGTGGTGAACATTAAGGTTAAAATAACTTGTGTTCTTAAAGCAATTCTTTTAAAAGGAAATACAGTAAGTTAGTAGTTCATCTTCATACTCTATGGCCAAAGGCAGCTCTCTTATCTTTTCAAAGTGATTTTAATGAAGTATCAATTTCACTTTGATTCACTGCAATGTCTATAAATACCTACATATTTTGGGGGAATGCATGCGTGAGACTATTCAAGCATTATCTTTTGTTAGAATGCAGAACAATGATGTCTGTTTTAAAAAACTATTTCCAAGTTTATTCAGAGAGAACCAAGTTTTAATTAAATAAAAGTGTTAGAAATAATGAATAAAGATGGAAAAATGGGATAAAAATGTATCAACCTGGCAAACCTTGCTGAGTTGGCATTAAAGGAGTTATAATTAAGATCTAATTTTAACAACTTTCTTTATAGTGTGACCCAGTAAAGGAATATTCTGCACTGACTAGTTTCCTTCTAATTTGCTAAATAATGCATTTCTAATTTGCTAAAATAACAGCCAGTGAAATGTAGGAATAATGCTACTGTTTAATTTTAGAATAACTCAGAGCATTTTAATTAGCATTTCTATTCCATGATATGCTTTTATTTTTGAACTGCTACCTTAAGGTAGAATATTTAAAATATTTTGAGTAAAATTCTCACTGGTATTAAGATCATTAAATCATTAAATCAAGTTGCAAAAAAAATGATGTTGTTTTAATAAAAATACTGACCTACCAGTATGAAAAAAATTAAATGATACCTATTAGTGGACATTTGTTTTCTGGCTACCCAAAGTATACTTATTACTTAGTTAACCATGCTTCTTACCCCTCTTGTATATCATTACTTTTCCACTTGCAATTCACATGTTTCTAATGTGTTTACACTGTCTTTGACTCCAGGAGTGGACATGTGCATCAGATCTGTCAATACATAGCATTCCCTTGGCCACAGCGTTTGGATCAGGGATGTCACATGACCCTGTTAGAGCCAATAAGAAATGAAGTAAGGAAACTATACAAGGCAAACTGTATGCTTCCTTTCCTCCTCCTCCTCCTCCTTTACGGAAATTCTCTTGACTAGGTCTAAGACTGACTTATTCCAATAATAATAAAAATAGAAGGTCATCAAATTGTTAAATTATAGCTGAAGTACAATATACTTTTAAAATATAGCTTTTTAACTGAATACTTAAGATTTTTTGGCTCAGAGTAATTGTGGTGGTTTAAAAATAGGTCCCTTGAATCTTTGACATTCCTCCCTACGAAAGGTGGAGCCTGATTTCCCTCCTCTTAACTATACACTGAACTTAGCGACTTTTCTCTAATGGATACAATGTGGTAGAAGTGATAGTATGTCACTTCAGCATGTGATCAGAAAAGACATTACAGCTTCTGCCTTATTTTGAATCGTTTGCTTTGGTGGAAGTTGGCTGCCTTGTTGTGAGGTCACTCAAGCAGCCTATGTAGAGGTCCCTGTGGTGAGGAGCTGAGGCCTTCTGCCAAGGGACAGCAGCTTGCCAGCTACTTGACTTGCCAGCTCTGTGAATGAACCATCTTGGAAGCAAATCCTCCATCTCTATTCAAACCTTCAGAAAATGATAGCCTTGGCCAGCATCATGGCTGCAACCTCATGTGAGGTTTAAAGCCAGAATTGCTGGGCACAGTAGCTCCCATATTCCAATGCACAGAAGCTATGATGTAATATGTACTTATTACTGTTTTAAGCCACTAAGTGCTAAAGTAATTTGTTGTTTAACTCTTTAATACTTTGAAATAAGCATTTATGAGAAAAATTTGGGGATAACTAGAGTGTCTATAAAGCTGTTATTTCTGGATGCTTTTCTTCCAGTGGTTGTAGATTATATTCCTGACATTTGTTCTTAGTAGTGACTTTAAAAAAGCCTTTTAATTATGGATATGACAGGTAATTCAAGGCAAGCAAAAGAAGATACTTTAAGATTAAAAAAACAAAACACTTTGTAGTGGTATTTATCCTTGAGACTTTGTTTTAAAAAGTCTTAGATATGAACCTACGTGTAAACTACATGTTAATCCGTGTTTTATCAACCTATAAAATGTTGATAAAATTGCTTGAAACGTCATTTCATATTCCAATGACAGTATGCCCACCTCTCTGGGATTTTTATGGCTCCAAGGGGGCTTACTGTCTCAAAATCACTGCTGCCTTTGAGATCCTTCCTTCTTCCCTCCCTCCCTCCCTCCCTCCTTCCTTCCTTCCTTCCTTCCTTCCTTCCTTCCTTCCTTCCTTCCACCAACACATATTTATTGAGCACTTTCTATGTGTTGGATATTATCTTATAGGTCCTTGAGCTGAGTGAGACTACCTCTCTAATAAATAAGTTCAGTTTTGGGACTCTCTGTCCTTTTTGCCCCCACCTCTGTTTCACACCACATGGACCCAGAAGCAGAATTAGCCTTTCCCTTTATTTTTAACCAAACTACTTATTCAAGGGATTTTTGTGTCTAGATTTTCCTGAATTTTGGAAGATAGTGAGAGTTTTACACTGAAGAAACATATCTAATTTAATATTTACTATAAAAAAATCCTGTTTTTAGAAGTTCTGTATTATTTCAATAAGGCGAGCTCCAGTCTCCCTGGATGATTTCATAGCCCTCTTTGCCCTGTGTTCTCTCTCCTTTGTTCTCTCACTTTCTCTACTTTTGATTCTCCATACAAGTAACTGAGGAAAGCAAAAGAGAATACCTTACTGTTTTTAGTGCTTTATTTTTAGTGTAGAGAATTTTAGCTATTTTTTTTTCTGTCATCTTTGCTTTTGCCAACCTATAACCACTAACTCATGTTCTTATCAATGCATTTTGCTCCACAAAAGTGGTCCCCTCTCCCCACAGAAAAAAAGTCTGGTGCTATCTGTTAAATAAATAATTTTCCTGGTGCTTCAAGTATTTTTCCCCTAAGAGACAGGTACTATGGTATACTAATGTATAACATTCAACAAACTGGATGAACTAGTGGTAAAAGTAGATAAGATTATATACTGTGCAGCCATATATATACTTATATACTCTTCAAATCTTTATTTTTTAGTGAACTAGGGACACACAATGACAGTGACATAGCCCAAGAAGGCTACTATTTACATGTAAATTAATCTTTTCTAATCTTCAATTTTTAATTTAAACACAAATACTACTTTCACCTTGTTTTTTGTTGCTTGACATAACAGTTGAATCCAGATCATACATTAGAATCATTATTTTATTAAAAAAAAAAAGCCAAGGTATAAAGCATACCTCTTTTGTGTGTGTGAGAAAAATGTCAGGGAGACTAGTGAGACTGTGAAATGTGTATTTTGGTAAAAGTCATTATGAAATCTTTGCTCATTTTTCTTTTCTTCTTGATTTGGATTTGCCCAGTTTATTTAATTTTTAAATGTTGGAATCTCATTGAAAGTTATTAAAAGTTATTAAAATCTCATTAACACAGTGTTTTAACTTTCAAGTTAGGAGTATAAGACATAGGTTTATTATATTACTGTTGTTATCCCAAAATAAACAAAAAACTATAAAGATATAGAGTCTAATAAATTTCACTTTCCTATCAAGTGAAGCCTATCTTCTTGTATTGCATGGCTTACATTTTTATTGACAACATTCTGCTGTTGAAGTAGACAGAGATAGAATCAGAGAATATTAAAATATATATTTTTTAATCTGGAAACTTCAAAAAAGACTTGGCTTTGACAAAATGCAAGGTCTAGCAGTTAAGGTACTTCTTTCCCCTCCATTCCCTTTCCTTCATTTCCATACTTTTTCCATTTCCTCTTTTCCTTTATCTTCTCTCTATTCTAGTTTGAAGAATTTGAAAATATCAAGCAAAATGATGTAACTATGTAGCATGTATTCAGGCAGATTTAAAGATTATTATCTACTTTTCCCCCAAACAGACATCCACCAATTTTCTTCTCTTTGAAGTACTTAGGGAATGTAGGTCTGATTTAAAAATTGCTCTGTTTTCTCAGTCTGAATTTTCTCTAAAAGGAAGTTTGAGATTTGTCTGGTACATTTGTTTGAAGAAAACAGAAACATGAATAGAGAAATATGGATTCCAGTTATATTAACTTTTAAGTTTGATGGTCAGCATGTCATTTATGCTTTTCAAGAGCCATTTTTAAAATCTATCAAGTATATATGTTGTATCAGCCGCTCGTTAAGATTTCTTCCAGCTTTTTAAATTTTTTTTCTTTTTTCTTTTATTTATTTTTCAATTACATTCGACATAGAATGTGATATTAGTTTCAGGTGTACAACATAATGATTAGACATTTATAAGATTTCTTCCAGTTTTTAAGCTTTAAGTGTTCACGATACTAACTAACCCTTTGCTTTGTATTAAAGAGTAGCATTATTTAATGAAAAATTATCACTTACCATGACTGGTATAGTCCATGGCTATCTCAATACCACCTAGTAATAAAACTTGCATTACTCTTCAACTCTCCAGACAAACTATTTTAAACCAGGGTAGTGGACATTTGTTGATACCTTCTTCGATAACCCTTTCCTCAATCCCTTTTCTAAACAGTTGCCAATTTCTATTTCAGCTTCCAGTGGTGGAGCAAAAAACTCAGGGTAAGCCAATGAGAGCAATTCATTTCATTGGCCATATACTTTGGCTCAGGGCTTGCTGTTCTACTCCCATGTAACCTAAACTGATCCAATAAGAGTAAAATTCAGAGTTTTGTTGAGAATTCTAGAGTGAAAGTGATCTCTTTTCCTGCTGGATGTGAATAAGATATTGGCAGCCATGTTGGTCTAACAAAATAAGCCAGTTTAAAGAATATGTAATTATTTCAAAAGACAGAGTGAGAAATGGAAAAAACACACAAGCTTTTGCAGCACAATTGAGCCTAAACTTTTTATTGTAAACTAGTTATACTCCCTTTATCTTTTAAGCCAGTTTGAGTCAGGATTTCTTTCATTGGTCACCAAAGCCAATGTTTAGCTTTCTGAGTATGCTAGCTAAGAGAAGTTCATAATATTATCACAATTATAGGATGGTCAAAGCAATTATATTATGGAGCAAAACTAGAAGAGATCCCTAAAACACTATTAAGAATCCTCTTGTTAAAGAGAATGGTAATGTAATGGAAAAAGCATGAGCTTTCGAGTAAGGAAAACCCTAGTTTAAATCCTGACTCATTTATTTAGCATAAATCGTAGTCTGTTGATCATTTATTGTGTGCCAAGCGCTTTAAGTTTATTATCTCATGTAATCTTCTTAATGATCCTGTAACAGATGCTATTTTTATCTCCATTTTACAAGTGAGGAAACGAAGGGGTAGAGAAGCCAAGTACACAGTTATAATGTGGCATTGCTAGGTTTCAAACCCAGATGTGCACGATCCAGTCTCCATTTTTATTTATTACATCTTTGAAAAATAATGGTCCACAGTTGTATTTTATTTGGCCTATTATGTATTACATTTTTAAAATGTTTGAGCTAACATTTAAAAATTTGAGGATTTCATGTAAAAATCCATACTTGTGTCTTCCCTTGAAAAATGAGGTCTGTCCACACTATATCTGCATGCATTCACAGGAGAACTATCAGCTGGAAAGTTACTGCGCCTCCTTGGTTTAGTTTAGACATTCTCTTTAACATTCCCTTTACAGTTTGCTATAATTTCTAGCCTTCTCTGTACTTGCCCTGACTCCAAAGCTGTGTCAATAACCAGTAATCATTTCTTTCACATTGTTACTTTTCCTATAATAGAGGAATATTAATATGTACCTATTAAAAATGAAAAATTGGTCTAGAGGATGGGGATTTTCAAGGAAGAGAGTGTGCTCTTTTTATCCCCAGATTTATTGAGATATAATTGATATAGAACACCATATAAGTTTAAGGGGTGCAACATGTTGATTTAATGCAATTACACATTACAAAATGATTAGTACCATAGGTTAGCTAACACTGCCATCATGTCACATTATTATCATTTTCTTATGTGCGTAGTGAGAACATTTAAGATTATGCTGTAGTTAATAATACTGTATTCCATTCTTGAAAATTGCTTGGAGAGAGTGTACTCTTGATTGTAGAGGCAAAGAACATTTCTTGTGTAACATGCAAGTGGCACATCTTATTTATTTATTTATTTATTTATTTATTTATTTATTTTATCCGCTTGTCTTCTGTGAGTATTCTGTGACCTTGTGAAACTTACACAATAGTTATTTTTTTTCTATGTAACTTTGGGATATACATGTCATTTCCTTTTTCTCGTTTTAAAAATGGAGATTTTATTACAGGATTAAATGAGATACTTTATTTAAACAATTTAGCCTAACACCTGGCATCTGGTAGTTGCTAAGAAAGAGAAGCCTTAAATATCTTAAATTCTTTTTTTGCGTATGAATCTGGCTTACATTACTGGGATACAGTTGTTAACAAACTATTTTATTCTTTTTGCATTAATAAATTTGTTGTCTGTATCATTTGCAAACTTATCTACTTTGCTTCATGGGCCTGTGAATAGTTAGTGCCTTTCCAGTAAAAGGACTGTTTAGGGAAAAGTAATTAGTACCATGCAGATGACATTTCAGTGGGCTGAAACTTGCCTTGGTATGAGAGAAATTGAGCAGCGATGTCTCTTTCTTCAAACGGCCATCCAGGAGAGGAGATTTATGACAGAAAGAGGCCACATTGTACACCTAGGATAAAATGGGTAGTGACTGTTAGAAAGAAGAGACGCTTTAATTGGTGATGGTACCGTCAAAGTCTGCCAGAGGCTGTCACCCAGGAAACAACCACTCACAAGAAATGTTAGGTCAGATGAGGGAAGAAAACTATGCCCTTCTCTGTGCCTCACCCTTTTGGAGGCATGGGGTATACCAGGTAAAGTAAGAGTTTCATAATATGGCAGTCAGCCTCAATATCTATTTTTCTTTACATTTGGAGAAAATATAAATTCTCTTTTCTGTCGTCTCCACACAAGGGATTCGTGTTTGGACCTACTCATTCACTGTAGAATAATTTAACTGCAGCATTAGATAAGGAATTTAGAAAACACACACACATGCGCTCGCGCGCGTGCGCGCGCGCACACACACACACACACACACACACACACACACACACACACAACACAGATTAAGAAGCCAAGAGAGAGAGCAAAAAGAAGCCAAGGGAAAAATATTTTATTTATATCCATCAGCATATCATGGAATTTAGTCCATCATTGATAGGATTGGGTTTTAAAATTTTAAAGCAACAACAACAACAAAGAATGATACTATCTGCTTTAACCCTTTTATTGTACAGTGATTCCTCTGAGTTTCCCCGGCTAGTTAACTAAATACTGAGAAAACCAGGTCTTTCAACTTGAGCAGTGACCTTTTCACTATACTGCCTTCCTGTGTGGTTCTTTTTTGAGCTGATGCTTAAAGATCTGACAATATTAATATTTAAAGAAAAGTGCAGGATGGATGTCTCTTCCTGGTCTTCTCAGTTCCCTTAACTTATTGAGAACTGCTTCCTGTTTGGGAGTAGGTAATTGTTCTCTCCACCTACGTGGGTAGAGGAAGCTGCTATGTTTGTACCATATGACCCCCACTCTAACCACAGCTGACTTGTTGAGTGGTGAGTATGTAAACCAAAACAGTCAAAATTAGTTGTTTCCATCAGAATTTGCAATTGGGATTAAAAAAAATGATTGGTGTCTTTCGGATTGGCTGAATATGTAATATATAAACTCAATAGCTATTGGCTGCCACATAAACTAACTAAAAAAACAGAAAGTGGTTACAATGAGGAAGACATCAAATTCATTGCAAAGAAAATGAGCAATGAGAGAGGGAGAGAGAAGATTCCTAGCTTCTCTGTTCCCAGTTTTCCATAAGATTCCCCTATAATATAATGGATTCCCTCTTTTGTTTAAACTAATTTCAGCAAAAGTGTCCATATATCTAAACTTTACATTCATGACCAAGATTTTGGACTAGGGACATGTCCATTTGTAGAAAAGTCTAAGAAAAATCAAATAATGATTAAATGAAATCTAGTATAGCAGTTACCATTCAGGGGTGTGGAGGGGCTCTGTTTGAGAAGGAGCATCCAGAGGTCTTCAAAATACCTGTAAGGCTGTCTTCCTTCACCTGGGTTCTGGGTAGTAGGTGCTTATGTTATCATTATTTAAACCATGCATCTCACAAGCTTTAAACATTACATACTATTTTCTGAAATATTTTGTAAAGGAAAAATAAATAAAACAAGAATCTCTTGCTTATACCTAAATGCAAACAGAAAACAATTATTGTTTTCCCACTCTATTATTTCTTACTTCTTTCTTCCTTTGAGTATCCTTAATATTCTTTTACAGAAAAGCAGTTTATTTCTCATTTATCACTTTATGTCCTGTTTTAAGACTTTTAAAACTTGTTGAGAGAAATACTGATTTCATGTTTGGATATGGGTAATCAAATGTGCAGCTAAGTAAATAAAATATAAATTGTTATTGTCAAAGACCATTATGGACTTCTTTATTTACCAATGAAAGCTATTCTTTTTTTTAAACAGATGCTTTAAAAGCCCTTTAGAACATTAATAAATGACAATGTGTAAAGAATGTTTTGAGCTTTTAATTTATTTTTTTTCTATAGAGATGAACTAGAAAAAATTTTATTGTAAGGGCATAAAATTGAAAGTTGGGAGAAGAGGTGTGTAGTAAAGGAAAATAGAAATTTATGTGCACAGCATTCTCTTCCCCCACCTCCCCCTAAATATTCTTCCCTGCTCTTCATGTCTGGCTTCTTCTTATTTGATAATACTACTCCAATATTTGATCCATAAGTAAGAAAGAACTGACTCCATCTATTCAAAGGGAATAACCTTCCACCAATGCCACTTTTAATTTCCCTATGATATAATCTAGAACTGACAGAGGCAGAAGAGCAAAGATGAGGACCATTTAGGGAAAAGGCTTACTTTTGTGTCTCTCTGCAAAGTGCTATAAGTAATATAGAAGTGATAAAGACTGAAGCTGCCTGAGTTCTAGGAACAAAGTTAATTCTACTAAGTACCTTTTCTCCCCCTTATTTCTCATGTGATTTTAGATCAGGGTACTTAACCCTCACCCCCTCCCCCCAACCACCACCTTTTTAAGATGTAATAAACATATAACATTGTATTAGTTTCAGGTATGCAACAAAATGATTCAATATTTATATATATTGTCACCATAATAAGTCTAGTTAACATCCATCACCACACAGTTACATTTTCTTTCTTGTGATGAGAGCTTATAAACTCTACTCTTTTAGCAACATTCAAATATATAATACAGTATGATTAACTACCACCACCATACTATATATTACTCATAACTTATTTACTATATAACTGGAAGTTTGTACCTTTTGAGCCCCTTCACCCATTTTGTCCATCCCCTATTCCTTAGTTCCAACAACCACCCTTCTGTACTCTGTATCTATGAGTTAGGTGTTTTGTTCTGTTTTGTTTGTAGATTCCACATATAAGTGAGATCATGCAATATTTATCTTCCTCTGTCTGGTTTATTTCATTTAGCATAATGTCCTCAAGATCCATCCATGTTGTCACAAATGGCAAGCCTTCCTTATTATTAATGGACATTTAGATTCCTCCCACACCTTGGCTATTGTAAATAATGCTGCAATGAATATGGGGGTACACATGTTTTATTGAGTTAGTGATTTCTTTTCCTTCAGACGAATACCCAGAAGTGGAATTACTGGATCATGTGGTAAGTTAATTTTTAAGTTTTGAGGAACCTCCATACTTTTCCATAGTGGCTGCAATTATTAACATTCCGACCAACAGTGCACAAATGTTCCTTTTCTCCACATCCTTACCAACACTTATTCTCTCATATTTTTGATGACAGCCATTCTAACAGGTGTGAGGTGTTATCTCATTGTGGTTTTGATTTGCATTTTCTTGATGACTAGTGATGTTGAGAACCTTTTCATTCATTTACCTGTTGGTCATCTGTTATGTCTTCTTAATTCTTTAAATACTAAATTCTTTACTTAAAGGTTTAAAAAAATGTAGTTCAGAAACAGTTATAGATTGGTTCAAATCTTTAAATTTCTTTATGTGCATAAGACAACCTCTAGGATTAACTCATTAAAAATATCAGTGTAGAAACACATGGAACTGAAGTGCAGAAGCCTGGAGTTGTAAATCAAGCTTTTAGAGATATGTAGCACTTTTTCTTTAGAGACAACTTATATTTTTCTTCTAAGAATTGGGGAGGATTAATTTCTAACCATTTGCTTACTAAGCATAGCACTCGGGGATGTAAAAGGACTTTCGGGGCTTGTGCTGTTACCACATCTGGTCTTCGCTTTTCATATTAATTATGATTTTGTTGCAAGCGAATAAAACAGACTCTGATATGCCTAAGCAAAGTAGATGCTCATTGGAAGGATAAGGAGTAGTTCAGAGGATTGGACAAAAATATAAAGATACAAACTTTAGAATTGACCACAGTCACTCTGAAAATTCAGGTAGCGGAACTGATCTTTATAGCAGGGGTCCCTAACCCCTGAACCTCGAGCTGGTACCCGTGTAACAAGGCTGCACAGCAGGAGATGAGCAGCACACAAGCCAGTGAAGCCTCATCTGTATTTGCAGCCACTTCCCAGCGCTAGCATCACTCCCTCAGCTCCACCTCAGATCATCAGGTATTACATTCTCATAAGAGCACCGATCCTGGATTCCAAAAAGGTTGAGACTGCTGTTTCATAGGGCACTTCTGTTGGATGAGTGAACTTGAACTTCTTTTAATCTGAAGGTCCTTCTGCTTAAGATTTAAATACCAGGAAGAGAATATCTGACCTCCTGCCTACCCTTGCACAAGAGTTAAGGGGGCCTTGATTCATTTTCTACACTAAATTGATATCCAAAGAAAATCAGGATTCTGTGACTTAAAGAAAAAGAAGAATTAATGCTGGGATAACAAACAATAAACTACAAACAAACTAAACAAATTATAAATATATCATATTGTCACAGCCCTGATGGTAGGGACACATTGCCTTCTCTTCTTCTTTTAAAATGGCATAATTTCTGTGGACATTCCATTTACAATATTAAAAATAGATGATGCTTTTCAATTAAATGAGGTTGAAAAGGAGGCAAAAGTAGAAGAACTGTGATCACACTGGAAATCATTAGTAAATATAGCAATCTTGATTTTGAGAGAGTCTTAGCATTAAATGAATGAGTTTACTGTTTGTTCTTCATTAAATGGGTGTTTATGCCAAGAGAATGGTTGTTTCACTGTTTCCTTATGCTATATTATTCCCTCAAATTAATAAGAATTTCCTTTGCTTCTTTTGCCCAGAAAACACACAAATAAGAATGTGCCTTAGAATCCAGTGAGGTGAAATTAATAGCAGGTTAGGGAACTGAGATATTCATGTTGTTGTAGAAATGAATGTCATCCTCAGATTTCTCATCTGATAGCAGAGAACTAGATGGCTGGACTTCAATAACAAGACAGTGTTACCTCTGTCTGGGACTTGGGCTAATAACCTTTTACTCCTGGAGAATTTGGGAATGCATGTTGCTCATTTATAGTGTAATGACTCTATGGTATTAACATTTATTTTGTAATCAAAGCTGGATGAGATGAAAACTGAATTGATTTCCATTTTAATTTGTGGGAGGCCTCATCAAGATTTTTCCCGGAAAGTTTCTTAAAGACAGAATGAATTGTTCTAGAATCTGAGTTTTAACTTTGTAGTCTCAAGGACCCATTGATAAGATAAAACAGGTGGATCTCCACATGTGGATGTTTAATTTATGCAAATTCAACTGGAACAAGAGAGGAAGGGAAGAAAGGAAAAGAGGGGAGAAAAAGAGAAATTCTACTGTTGGAACAAAAATTGGCTTTATTGAACTTACTGAGGGAAGATATGCTGATCCTCAACTTACCTAGAGATATAAGAGTTGTGCATCATGCACTGGCTTTGAATATCAATATTTTACAAGCAAATATCAAATTCTATGTGTCTCATTAAGTTGAGAGAATTGGCAAGCACTTTAGTAGTGTTTTCAAAATCACTTCTGACTTTGTTAACAATGCAGATCCATTAGCCTGCTGAAGACTACTGAATTGAAGTCTTTGAAGATAAGACTCATGAATCTGCATTTTTTATTGGGTTCTCTAAGGCAGAGGTCCTCAACTCCCAGGTCAAGGACTGGTACCAATCTGTGGCCTGTTAAGAACTGGGCCAGACAGCAGAAGGTGAGCAGCAGGTGAGTAAGCAAAGCTTCATCTGTATTTGCAGCCACTCCCCAGCACTAGCATCACTGCCTCAGCTCCACCTCAAATCATCAGGCATTAGATTCTCATAGGAGCACTGGTTCCTTGGGCCAGAAAGATTGGGGACTGCTGGTCTAGAGGATTGCAATGTGTTTAAATTTAAGAAGCATTGTTCTATCAGTAATATAGAACACCACATTTATTTTTGGAGGGGCTATCTCTAAGGAACAGAATGGGGAAATAACTTGCCCAGAGTAGCACAGCATGTTAGTTTCCGTATTTACTGATGCCAAAACTTACTCTTCCTGCAGATATACCATTTTAAACCTCTACACATCATCTCTAAGTGAGGGCAATCATATGTTTTCTTTATATCTACTTTATCACTATAATTAATAATGAAAAAATTAGGATAAAATATAATTTTCAGTAGATACTAGAAAATACAACAAGTGAACAAAAAGGGAATAATGGAAGAAAGTCAATGTATGGTAAACATATAGTGCCAATTAACAGGTAAGAAAGACTGAGGATTCACCTATTCTTAGAATCTGTTGCCCTGATTACTGTACCTTAAACTAGGTTTTTGTTCTTAGAAAACACAGAAAAAGCTTTTGCCACATTTCATAGAAACCCCAAATTCCAAAACACTATCCAGAAATCCCCCAAAGTACTATAATCAATGTTCAACTAACATGTAGAAACAATCTCTTTTTCCCAAGCTGAACATTCTGCGGCAGTATTTTCTCAAAAACTATACCTTGGTGGCTGATTCTGCTCTGCCACTTTAGCTACTAAGCCTACAATATGGCTTGTTAGCACCAAAATTTGTCTTCATATCATAATCATTGCTGTAATAAATGTAATAACAGAGAATATCTATTAAGTAAGGCTTTGCTAGGCCCACAGGAGTTGTATATTGTATAAACACAAAAATGAATTCAAGACGGAAGGACATAAAACTTCCTTTCACAGCAGCAATATGCCAATCTGTAAAACATGAACGTAGTTGTTTTCTCCAATCAAATGTCTAATGCCATTCTCTAACATTGTTTCAGCTTCCCAAATAGAAGTGTTTTTTTTGTTTAAGTTGGGTCAAAAGATACCTTTTGTCCTGTAGGGAAATGTTACAATCCTGTGCTTTGTGTGGCATAGTATGAAACACATATCCTAATTTGTGCCCCTATTGAAGGGCATACATGATTTCTTTTCAGATGCTCTAAATTTTTAAGAGTATATATTATGCTAATTTAGTAGCATTCTAGGTAAGCAGGCTAGTAAAATATTGGAGACCAGGAATTAAGAAATGTAAGTTCATAAAAATTAAGAAATCCAGTTGTCAATTTACATGCCCACCAAAAGTATGTAAGGGTTCTCTTTTTCCACAACCTCCCCGGTATTAGTTATCTCTTATCTTTTTGGTAATAGCCATTCTAACTGATACAAGGTGATGTCTCATTTTGATTTGCATTTCCCTAATGATTAGTGATGCTGAGCACCCCTTCAAGTCCCTCTTGGCCATTTTTATATTTTCTTTGGAAAAATGTCTATTTAGTTTCTCTGCCTTTTTTTTTTTTGCTGTTAAATTATATGAATTTTTTATGTAGTTTGGATATTAGCTCACTATCAGATATACGAATTGAAAATGTTTTCTCCCATTCCATAGGTTGCCTTTTCATTTTGTTAATGGTTCCTATTTAGGAACTTTTTAATTTAATTTAATCTAATTTATTTTTGCTTTTGTTGCCTTTGGTTTTGGTGTCAAATTCAAAACAATCGTCACCAAGACCAATGCTAAAGAGCTTATTTCCTATATTTTGTTCTAAGGATTTTATGGTTTCAGGTCTTACATTCAAGTCTTTAGTACATTTTGAGTTGTTTTTTTTGTGTGTGTGGTATAAGATAAGCGTCCAGCTTTTTTTTTTTTTTTTTTTTTTTTGCATCTGAGGATATACTTTAGAATGCATCAGAGTAACCCCAAGTGATTATAAATGAAGGTTATCAGGTCTCATTCTCTGAACATCTACCTCAGTAGGTCAAGCAGACCTACTATGGAAAAACCTCATTTTGCCAGGTTTTGTAGGTACTTCTAATTCAGGACCATAAACTACACTTAGGAAAATATTGACTTCCTGCATGCTGTGCATCCCAGTATCGAATGTAGTTGAAATTACCAAACAACTTAAACCTGGGCTGGGTGCAACAAGCAAGGTACCCAAGGTTCAGAGTTCAGGGAGGTGCTTGCTCTCAACCCTGACACTGCGCTGACCTGTGGATTCAAGGAACCTAAATGTTTTGTTGAATAATTTAATCCCCAGCCCCATTTACACCCCTCCACCCCCACCCAAGTTGGGGCCTTATATTTTACAGCCTTCGCTACTTGGGTTCTCAGAGAAAGCTAATACAGTTCAGCTGCCTTTTATATAGGTGGATATTATATAACTTTCTCTAATACAGGGTTTACTTCCAGATCATCCGTGAGTTAATTGAACAAAGGGCAGAGATCTTGACAAAATCTTAAGACTAGTCCTTTGACTTTGCAAATCGTTTTAAGTGTAATTTCGTTTAGATATCTGAAAAGCTTTTAGATAAATACAACTTGGCAAATAAATGATATTTGGGGAGGTTAAGAACAGAAACTGTATAAAAGAGACAAGTAAAGTGAAATTTTTTTCCTCATATGAGAAAGTCGTATTAATTTGTACTTTTCAAAGATATTACTGTTCACACTGGCATTTACCCAACTGTGAAGATGTTTAGGTTTATCTAGCACTTCTTCTTTATGGTATGTTGATCCTAGATGCTAAACTTCACAGCGGTGTGGCTTGTAAGCAGAGAGGCCCCGGATGTGACTAAATGGAATAATGTCATGTTCCTTCTAGGGATGACATTGCAGTTTTTCATTGCTGAGTGCATTAGAATAGATGTGAATCTCAAACTTTAGGGGTGTTTCTTTTTCACCTTTGAAGTTCTTCAGCTCAAAAAATGTTAGAGATCTATTCTCTAACGAAAGAGTCAGCTGTCTTCAGGTTTTCTCTGTACTACGTACTAAATTTTAATCTTGTTATAAGCTCGTTGGGAAGAGACCTACATCCTTAAATCTCTGATGCGAAACTTTTCTTAACTCTATTTCTGAGGATGTTGTCTACTTTTCAGCATTTCATTTGTTACTAATCTTATTTCAGCATCCCACATAATTAGAATTGCTGTAAATTCTAACTGTTCAATCATCTCTTCCTCCTTTATGACATGTGCTAACAGACTAGGAAATGGAGGTGGACTCCCTGTGTACTTGCTTTGATTCTAAAGGAAGTTAAATATAAAAACTCAGGAAGTATCTGAATACACCTACATTTTAATGTGATCCTCAGTACATTTTTTCTTGAGGTTGGCAGAGAAATCTGAACACAATTTATTTTAACTTATCCAATTTCAGCTTAAAATTTCAAGTTTAAAAATTTTCCTCTACCCATCAAACTGGGTGCCCTAGTTTATAAAGGAATCGAGAGAGAAGGAAACAAAAAATAGGTGGAATCATTTGCTATCTTGTGAATTTTCATATCGTATGCTGCCAGTCTCACCAGAAGTGAATATATGTCCATTCAAACATCCTGATAGAAGAAAAAGACATGGAATGGGACCAACTAAATTAGGTTGAAAACACATACTGATACCTGAGTTTTGGAATACCCCTCCAAATGTGTCTGCTTTCTGGGGGTCTCTTGTAGGTGCAATGAAGAAAACTTTTGCTATTTTTATTTACTAGTTCAGCAAAGGTGTAGAATTCATTTCCCTAGCCTATCTCAAATCTGGTAATGTGGCTCTAAAATGTAGCCCAGTTATACATGTTTGTGAACTTGACCTTTTCTAGAGTTTTTGGTAGTACGGCTAATAGTGAAGTTTAAGCTTACGAATTCATGATTGTAAATGGTGTCGACTCTTTTTTCCTCATGTTTAAGAATTTTCTGTATTCAGTCAAGACAGTATCTCTGTCAACCTTATATTAAAATGTAAATAATTTTCCACTGAGGCATTGAACATAAAAACACTTATTAGTTCTTGATGCTGATAGCAGAGACTTGGTTTTAATGGAGTATTGGGAAAACACTCAACGTTTGAGAATGACCAGGAAAAAAAAAGGAAAACTGCTTGCTGTCCAGGGGGATCGTGGATGACTTAGCACAGGCAGAATGAGGGCATCAGGCTAAGAAAGAGGAGAAAGAGAATGGCCTCAGATGTTGCTTATTTTCATTTTTCTTAGGCTGCCTGCACAAAGTTTTGAGTCAGTGACTCATCAAATTTCACTCTCCTAAGTGTGATGCTATTTTTGTCTGTCTTAAGAAGTTCAACAAGCATTTTCTTCCAGTGAATATATTTCTAGTCGGCAGAGGTTTTTAAGCATTTTTGTGGCATGTAGTGAAAACTATAGTAAACCCCTTTTATGAAAAAATGTTTAAAATATAACACAAAATACCTAAGTTTAAAGGAAACCTATTGTGTTTAAATACAGTTCTCAGAATATAATAAAAACGTGTGGCTTATAAATATATACATATAAATATATATGTAAATATATAAATATATATGTAAATACATATATTTATATATATACACACTTCAACACTTTTATAATAGGATCTATTATTATGTAAGTATTACTATAATTTTGAAGTAGTAGTAAACATTAAAGATACTTTAAAATATTTGCAACAAATATAATATAATATGAAAATATTTGTGATTTCTCTTGTTGATATAGCCATAAATTCTGTTAATAGTACTGGAACTTGTTGCCTACATTTATAATTGAAGGAAAGGCTAAATCAGTTATAAGTTAGTTGGAAAACAAGAATATAATTTTAGTCACTCATGTTCACCAATCTTCTGAATTCTCTCCATGGTCTCCTTGGTGGCCCATGTTCTCCAGGTTAAAAATTCTTGCTTATAGATAACAAAAAACAAGATAAATCAAATTTTTCTTATATGCCAAAGAATGGTTTTGATATATTTCTCATGACGTAAGTTTTAGCAGCTGAATAATTATCTTTGAAATGATATTTTTATAAGGGAATTGGGACCAGATTTAATTCTTTTTGCTTTTTTTTTTCCATTAGAAACAAAGTGTTCCCTTGGCAAACTCACCTCAGTTAAATGCATTTAATAAAATCCCTCTGACATTGCTGGGAAAGGGTGTCTATTTATGAAAATAATGTTGTTAGACTAAAAAACTAAATAAAAGAGTATGATGAATCAGAAATAACCAATTTCTGTAAGCATAGGACTTTTTTGTGTGTATGTAGATTAATCAGTAGCATTTTGCCTAAAGATGTTATTTATCTCTCTCGGGACCAAAACAGCAAGGCATTTCAAATTGATCACAGGACAAAAACTGGCACTAAGTTCCCTTGGCTTCTACTTGAGCGTGCTATACGGCTCATTTCATGAGTAATGAAAATAATGATGATAATGACAACTGTGAGGCTACTGTCCAAAGCAAAGAAAGAAACCAAAGGGGGAAAAGACATAATTGTGTCTACTACTCTGTTTAAAATACTTGGATTTTGAGTTTTCATGGTGAAATAAAGTCATCTTTAATAGCAAACTAGGCATAACTACCATAATATTCAACTCTTGTTTCATTTTAGTTTTCTGAAAATTTATATTCCAAGGAACACAATGAGAATAAATCAGTGGAAGTTAAAATTCCAGGTTATGGTTTCAATTCACATGTTGACGGGGATCAGGCAATAAACATACAGGCCAGATGTAAAACAGAAGAAGGGCTCATAAGATGATCATAGGTCACAACAAGTGAGATTAAGTGAAAAAGAAACTTCTTTGCTTTCTCAGCCTATAGATTCTTGGAAAGATGTTTCTAGAGCCAAGCACTCTGGCCATGGTTTGATAGAGTGGATGGAGATAGGAAATCTACTTCCTCAAAAAAGCAGAATTCGTTTTTTCCATCCCTATTCTACTGGTCTACCCTGCTGTGCTGTGGCAATATTGATGTAATTGATCTTTCCTTTTGGTATATTCTTACCACACTTTTATCTTGATTTATTATGCAGCAGTCGACTTTCACAGAATAATTTACTCTGATTTCGCCTAATAGATTGTATATCAGTTATCCATCTTTCCCCAGTAATGCTGCAAGGTAAACAAAAAAATAACCATTTATTTATCCACAAGTTGATGGGTTTGAACTGGGCTTAGCTGATTTGTCTATGCTTGGTTGATCTCAGCTGGGATTACTTATGCCTCTGCAGTCAGAGCAAGTCAGCTAGGTAGCTCTGCTCATCTTGGCTGGACTATACATAATCTAGGATGGCTTATTACCTGAAGATGCCTTATTACCTAAACCAGGATGGTCTCACCTGGATTGACCTGAGCAACTCGGCCTTGTTGCTCACGCCCGCTGCTCTAACATGCTGACCTACGCACACTCTTCCCATGTTACTGGCAGCAGGGAAGAATCAAGCACTTACATTTGTTGGAACTTGTTCTTGAATTGCTATGCTCACATTTCATTGGCCAAAGTCCGTCACAAAACCAGTCAGATTTGAGAGTAAGGACATAAATTCAAATCAAAACCACAGTTAGATACCAGTTTATATCCATAGTTTAGCTATAATGAGGAAGGCAGAAAAGAATAGGGGTTGGCAAGGATAGACATAGCTGGCAGAAATGTAAAATAGTGCACCCACTGTGGAAAATGCTATGGCGAGTCCTCAGAAAAATTAAACATAAAATGATCACGTGACCCAGACATTCCACTTCTAGGTATATATGTCCAAAGGAATTAACAACAGGATCTCAAAGAGGTATTTGCACATCTACGTTCATTACAGCATTATTCACAATAGCTAAAAGGTGGAGGTAACCCAAAGCATTCATTGATGGATAAGTAGATAAACACGTACACACACACAGGAATATTATTCAGTCTTAAAAGCAAGGGCATTTTGACACATGCTACAATGTGTCAAAAGAAGATATTATACTAAGCGAAATATGCCAGTCATAAAAGGACAAATATTCTAAAGTTTCACAGTCAGGAAATAGAATGGTGGTTGCCAAGGACTGAGGATAGAGAGGACTGGGGAGTTAGTGTTTCAGGTGTATAGAGTTTCATTTGGGGAAGATGAGGCGGTCCTGGGGATGGATGAGGATGGGTGGTAGTGATGGTTGTACAGCAATGTGAATGTACTTAATGTCACTGAACTACACACTTAAAATGGCTGTACCAGTAAATTTTATGTTACGTATGTTTTACCACAATGAAAAAAAAGTACATAAAAAAGTAAGGGGAATAGATTTTTCGACATTAGTAATTATTACTTCCAAGTCATATAGTAAAATGGGCATGGATGCACAGAGAAGCAAATAATTGGGGATATGCAAACAATCAGTCTACCACAGAGGGTATTTTGAAAGGAAGTAAAAGTTTTTTCAAAGCACAATAAAGTTTTGCAAAATCTAATTTTCTTCAAAATGACTTTTGCATTTAAAACAGATTTAAAAAATTGCAGTGAGGTGTTATATTCATCTTAGGGTAGCTCTCTATATGTAACAGGAACTTGAATTTTGAAACTGAATTGAAAAATACCAATGTCAGAACACCCAGCCCCCATACCACACAATATACTAGTTACAGTGACAAACTCAAGTTACAGAAAATAAGTTAAACTCCATTTCTTATATTTTGCCTATGCTGCATGAAATTGATTAAAGATTTACTTTTCTGTATCAAATGGATAACATTAAGATATTTGAGCAAATCATGTGCCAAACACTTTATTCAACTTCATTTACCTTTAGGCAGGTACATAAAGGTGGAACTCTAGAATTGCTGCCATAACATTATTGTTTGTTCTGTTGTTGTGATTTGAACTTAGAGTATTTTCATATTAATTAAAATTCCGTAATGTTATCTATAATTTCCTTCATAATCTGTGCTACTTACAATTTTCTGTTAATGAAAGTGATTATGATACTCATAGCCAAGGCATCTGTCCAATGTTTATACCCGAGCATCATTAAATATTTCCAATTTATTAAAATTACCGTGCATGTTTTTTGAAATATTGATAATGACTCTATTTGTCAGGACATTTGTGAGTTTTAATTTCACTTAGAGAAAATTGAACATTACATATTATATTTTTAAAAACCATCATAGTAGAAATAGTAGCAGTAATAGTAGTCGTATTAATTATATTAATAGTAAACTTTTTGGTCCTTTATGCTTTTATTATTTATTTTGGGGGATAAAAATCATGATAGTAAAGTAAAATTGAAGTCATTCTTTATAATGTGAAATATATATTAAATTATTTTTAAATTTATTATTTTATTCTTATGACTTTTTGAGGCAGATAAAATGGATATTGTGATCATGTCACAGCTGACAAAATAAAACTTATAGTTTAAGTGAATTTTTTAAGGCTATCAAGTTGTTTAGTGATGGGGACAGAACAAGTCAAAACACTACCTTCTAGAACTGTGGCTTACAATATAGCAGCTACCTGCCACATGTGGCTATTGAGTGCTTGAAATACGGACACCATAATTTGAGATGCTCTGTAAGAGTAAAATACTCACTGAATTTAAGACAGTACTAGAAAAGGGATGTAAAATCTCTCAATAATTTTCTATTGATTGCATGTTGAAATGATAAAACTTTGGATATATTAAGTTAAATAAAAAATATAGATTATTAAAATAATTTCAGTTAAAAATTTCCTGATGTGGCCACTAGAAAACAACAATTTAAATGTGGCTTTCATATTTCTCATTGACAATGGTGTCCTAGAACTTAATTTTTTTCTGTGTCTTTGGTTAAGTATCTGAGTGTGGGGCTTGAATTATGTCTCTAAATTCACATAGAGAATCAGTTTAAGAATTGGAGTTTGACATGATTATTTCTATGTCAGCATAATAATCATAGATGGATATTGCTAAATGAGTTCATACATTGTCATCATGAAATAGTTAAATGTATTGCCTATGAAATTATAAGTTCTAATGATATAGTTCCTTGCTTTTTAACACAGATTTGTTAAGTTCATTGAGGTTATCCATTTTAACATCCTCATTTTTGTTTATCATCTGTAATATGCAATACCTAGTAGTTTAGTATTTAGGATTTTTTTTTTAAAGCTTACTTGATAAGAAAGAACATTCTAATTCTCCATCAATAAGCATTTCTCAAATGGTTAGCTCAAAGATATAGAAAAAATAAAGTTTTAGGATAGCACTATCCATGAAAAATAGGAGAGCTACATATAAAATTAAAAATTTTCTAGTAGTCACATTGAGTAAAAAAAAGTGAAATTAATTTAATAATATACTTTATTTAATTCAATTGATCCAAAATAACCAAAGTAGCAATTTTTTAAGCAAACATATTCATGTCTTCTATTTCTTATAACCCACCTATGCCTTTCTTGTGTTCTTAAGGTGATCAAAATTCTTACCATAGTAAAATTCTTGCCATGATTTATGTAGCACTAGTCTCTCTGTCTCTGGCTCCAGTCCCTTCCACAACCAGGGTTATGCTGTCTTCTTTCATGTCCTCCAACCCACCAGCAGCATCCTCTCACTCAGCCCAGGGTGTTGCTTTCTGCCAATAGAACACAGTTCTCTTTTTGCCTTGTTAAACACTATTAATCCTCTAGATCTCAGCTTGAAACTATCATTTTCTTGTGGACTATTTCCTTGGGTCCTTAATGTAGGCCAGTCATTTTTCATTATACGTGCCAGTAATGCCTCATTTCTTTACTTTGTATAAATTATTTGAATTTAGCAAGATTTACTCATTAACATGATTATTCATTTGTATCTCTGTGTCCCAGTGGACTCTAAGATTCACGACAGCAGGCTCCATGTCTGTTTTTGTTTAGTACTGTATCCCCAGTACATAGTGCTTGACACATAGTAGGTACTCAGTATTAGTTTAATGAAGGAATAAATACATATATCAGTAAATGAATAGACATCCTTTGGTGAATGCATAATGCTCCATTTAAAATAAGACTCTTGATATTTAGTTTAAAAGAGTCTCTTGACATTTTAATAGCTGTTTTATCTTTCCTGTTTGTTTTGTAAAGTATTTCAGTTTCCAACTAAAAATCAGATTTTGTATTATAACATAACTTTGAACATTTGAGCATTGCTCATTATACTGCTTAACATAAACCATCATTAGTTACTTGGTTTACACAACATCTTTAAGAGGAAAATATTGCTATTTCTCCTATAGGGAAGAAGTTAAACTATAGGAAAGGTGGATGGCTGCTCAAACTTAAGGGTACAATAATAAACATGGAAATAGATTTGGAAAAGATATTTGTGTGTGTGTATGTAGAGAGAGCTATACAGATAGATATAGACACAGATACAGATACAGATACAGACACATATAACGGATATAGATATAGATAGATAGATAGGGAGAGGAAGAGGGAGGGAGACCAACCAAGGCTAGATTTTAAAACACTACCATTTTTTGGTATCGTTTTTCACATTTATGTGGGATTTTTTAATGCTTATTAAATGCCACTCTTGCCTTTAGAGATATGGACAGTATAATCTTACCTCTCAATTATAGTGGAATGTTTTTACCCTTAAGAATAGAGGAAATTCAGTGGAAAACAGTTTGATGTTAATTTTAATTACAGATTACCAAGGAACCCTCTCAGAGATATTATATCCTGGAGCCAACATAGCATATATGCTGATCATCTGTTCTGTCTAAAATTCTAAAAAATGAGAACTAATGTCCATGTATGACTTAATGACCCAGAAAGATTCTTTATTAGCGAAACATTAAATTATTTCTGGTAAGAATTCTGAAGTAAGAATGTAGACCACTCCCCTTTGGAAAGATTTATATCAGAAATTTAAAATATTTAAAATTATTAGTAGTTGATAGATGGTTGTGGGCATGGGGAGCACGGCATAGGGAATGCAGCCAGCATTAATGGAATGGCGAGGTGGAGAGCCAGAGGAGAGAAGGAGCAATCAGGGTGATCGTTTCATAAACTATATAAATGTCTAACCAATGTACTGTGTACTTGAAAGTAATCATAAACAATTAAAATTATATTATGATAAAACTTCTAGTTGATAATAAAATATAACTAATTAGACCATTGGCTTTCAAAGTGTACACCTGATAAGGAGCTTAGACATTACCTGGGAACTTATTAGAAATGCAAATTCTCGAACCCCAACCTAAATCTGTAGAATTAGAAATTCTCAGAGGGAGGCCTAAGCATTTGTGTTTTAGTAAGTTCGCTATGTGAAGCTGATGTACTTTAATATCTGAGAACTGAATCAGACTTTATATTTTAGAAAAATTCTCATTAATAGCCTTAAAATTACTTAATGATTGGCAAAACATTATTGAGCCAGGCCAAAACAAAGGAAAATTATAATCCATTCTTTAAAAAACAAAAGTGTACACATTTTTTGTTGTTTTAAAAGTCCTCTCTGTGATTTCTATTTCAGATGCCAAATTCTGAAACATTTTTTTATAAGAATAAGGGTCCTTAACTATAGGAAATATTTGAAACATAAATAGTGATAGCAAATTGATAACTTTGTTGGCACATTTATTCTCTGAAAAAAGAAGGCCAAATTTGTAGCTTTTTCTGATTTTCATAGTGTATATTCTCTCAGAATGGCCACTTTCTAGCTTGTAACTTAATGTCACTGAAAATAGAGTAGGGGGTAAATAAATATTCATAATAGCTGTTCTTTTTTGGGGGTGGGGGTGGGGGTGGGGGTGGGGAGTTTCTTTAGAAAGATCTGCCTTGTCTAATCCTCTTACTTTTTAGAAAAAAATTATGCCTAATATTCTTTCCTGCCTTGTTAAAAAGAAGTCACACAGATTCTAAGATTCTTCACATTGAGAATTATCATATAGGAATGATGCTTTGGTTTTTAAAATAGGCTATCAGGCACTTGATATAATATCCTATATCATAAGTGATATGTTGAATCCTGAACCATTTATTCACGCAGAAGAGGCCTTTATAATGGGAAGCATTTAGAACATATGTAATCCAGATCAGATTTTAAGTAGGCATCTCAATTATTCTGTTTTGCTTAGGGACTTTCTTTGGTAAACAGAGTTAATTCTCAGTAATTTCATACTATAACAAAACCAAAACTTTTGGGTAGTTAAGAATTAACATTTCAATTATTCAAAATTGAACATAATTATAATTGAAAATGGTGCCAGTGAGTAAAAACAAACATTGGAAATAAGGGCATTTTTTCATAGCTGGTAAGAAACAAATCTGGTGTGTTGTTATTGGTGATGAGGACTCCTTAAACAAATCTGGCCAGTTATTATTTCTAGTGTAGGCTGCTGTCCTGGATTTCAAAATATTTCAGTGCTTCCATGAGTCTTTTGCTCTTTTTCACTCTTTAAATTTCATGCTCCTGCCAGATTAATGTTAGCGAAAGTCTGTTTCAAATCTGCTATTCCTGAGCTCAGAAAGTTTCAGTATCTCCTCCCACTGGCCGTAATGTAAAGGCCAACACTAGCTTGGTACTCGACCTCTTTGACTCTTTGGCTCCATCATACAATCCATCTTAATTTTCCAGTAATGCTCTTGTGAACTCATGTACGTTGCCGTCCCTGCAGTGTTATGCTTTGCCTGATATCTGTAAAATGCTCTCTCTGCCTGTGACATTCCTTTTCTTTCTTATGCTGCAAATAGTATGCATACTTTATGTCCTAAGGCACATCTCATATTCTCTCCAAAATTTTGTCATCCTTCCTACTCTTGTGGGTGAGCAGTGGGGTGCACTAGTTGAATTCAGTTCCTGGGTTTGAACATTTAGTAGCTGTTATCTTGTGCACATTACTCAGCTGCACTCAGCATGTCCTCTTCTGTAAAGTGGGTTTAATAATAACTGTTTCACAGAATTGTGTTGTGATGATTAAATGTGAGAAGACCTGTAAAACATTTAGCAAAATGTTTGGTAAGAAATATTAATTATGACTTTTTTTTCTTTCTTTTGAAATCAAAAGCTCCATCTAACACTTTCTTTGGCCCCTATATGCTTTCTTGTGTTATAGCTTTTGTACATATTATTGTATTCTGAATATATTTTATGAGCCTTGGCCATGGAGACCAGGTTTTTATCCCATCTCTACAGGACTTGCATGCCTTGTAAATAGTAGGTGCTGAAAAAAATAGTTGATAAATCAATGAAGTGGAAGTGGGCAAGGAACACTTGTTTGGGTACTAGGAAAACAGGGTCCTGGGCTCAGCTCTGCTAACATCTGGTTGTATCATATTAGCTAATTAACTTCTTTGAGCTTCAGTGCCCTCATTCCAAACAAAGACAGAACTACTAGGTAATCTCTGTGGTCTTTCTTAACATCAATTTGTAATTATCTGGGCTAGGGGTTAAGCCTACTATTATAAATATAGACCACTTATTATAGTTAATTGTTAATGCTTTTGTTGAAAACTTATTGCTTTATTCTATTTTTCTAAGTCCTCAGATACTCAAACTTAAGATTTTTATACTCCTCAATTCATAACACATAATTATTCTTGGTGAGAGAATTTTCTTTTAAAAAATTCTATTATACGATTTTCCCTTCAATTTATAAACTCTATGTGGATTAAAGATTTAAATGCAAAAATAAAATTATAAAACCAACAAGAGAAAGCATAAAAGCATCCGTTTGTGACCTTGTGTGAAATATATGTTGACTGACAAGGGAAAAGCCATAAACAGTAAAAATTATGGCTTTAACTACATCACTACTTTTATATCATCCCCTCTCCTCCCCATGGCTATGCTTTAGATTTATATGTTCCAAACTACCCTGCATTCTTCTATCCAATTGTTTATACAAACAAAACAAAACAACAACAAAAACAAAACCAAGTTTTTCTCCACATTTGTAGTTCTTATTTTAATACCTGATAATTCAGAAAGTTTTCTTGTGTCTGCCATCAAAAATATACCTTATGTCTCCCATCTATAACCATCTCTGCTAACACGCTAGTTGAAGTTACCATCATCCTCTCCTTTAGATTATTGTAATAGTCTCTTAATTTTCTTTCATCTGTTTTTGAGTCTTGAGTTAGGGTCACTCCATAGGAGCTCATTTACTTAGCTTAAGCTACTATGAAAAATATTTTGCTGCTTGCAATCAGAATAGTCCTTATAATAAAGAAAACATACTTTTGAAAAGTAGCATCTATATTTAAAGAGCTGAAATGAATTTTAGAATAGATCTACATTATCTAGTCTACTCACATTATAGAAAATTTCTCTTTAGTTCAGATTTCTTTGTGAGTTCCAAAAAAATAGTCACACAGAAAGTAGTTTTTTTCACTAAGTGCTTTTGTTCTCCTCTCTTAACAACAACCTGTAGTTTTTTTTGTTTTGTTTTGTTTTGTTTTGTTTTTACAGCAAGCACCAGTATTATCCATTGTGTAACTTTCTTTATTATCAGTCTGTTTTTTATAATTCTTTATACTGTTGGCGGACTTTGGACTACAAATAGGAAAGTATTCACCATATGTTCTATAGTAAATGACCAGTAATTCCAGTTCCTCAGCATGTCTATGAATCAGATCCTTAGGTGACCAGACTAATTAGATTATCAAATGAAACAATTTCTTCTGACCTGTATTTTAAAAGAATTATTCTATCAATTAATGTTAGGAAGAAAACTAAGGAGTGTCGACAAATAGGGGTTGCATTGCTTTCAAAATACAGAATAGCTATACATTTGGAAATGTTTAGGAAATTTAATTTCCAGTTTCATTTTGATGTGTATGGCAGCAAATATTAATTCACTCTTTACTAGTCCAAAGCACTATCAAGAATAAAATTGCAAAACATGCAGAATTTCTATAGAATTGTGATCTCCATGGAAATACAAGGAATAGTATTTTAAATGTTTACAGCTATTGGAAAATGCCATTCTGCCTCATCTGGTGTATGTTATTTTTCGTTTGTTTGGTCATAGAGAAGATTCTTTGATCTTTCCTTTATGAAAGCAGCTGGGAAGGAAACTGTCCCAGTCCAAAATTCTGATGGAATTAAGTTTCATATTAAATTATTTGGAAAATTTTCTTAAATTATTTAGAACTCTCTAATGATTTGTTCTTTTCTAAGAAAGCCATCTCAGGGTCTAACATTTCTTTCTCCATTCAGTTTATATTAGGCATTATTTTGTATGAATCACTAATTTAATGTAGATCATTTCTTTTGCCTCTTTAATATTACAGCTTTTTACATACATGTTTACACTTTATTTTCAATTAATCACACATTTTTAGGTCAGGGATCATATTAGATAGCACTTGTAGAAAAACACTGAACTCATAGTCAGAAACCACAGGTTCAGGTCTGGAGTCTATCATTGGTAAGGTGAACTTGGCCAGGTAACAAACTCCCTTGGGTCTGTTTTCCAGGAAGCTACTTCCCTGTATTATTATGTGTAGCAGAACATCCTTCGCAAGTCTTGAAGAACTGTAGAGATGTAAGGCATATTCACTGTTCTTTTGTATACCCCTCAACACAGTGTAGAAAATAGAAAAGTGGTCAATAATTGACTCTATTCCAGAGGATCCACTGAGTTCCTAAAGAACTCAGAGATATTATTTAAACTAATTAATTCTCCCTATCAAGAGATCACAGAGCATGGATGACAAAAACAGAATGTGGCTAGGTTCCAGGGCATTCAATTTTTTTTAGAGAATTTCAACATCCATTTTCAAATTCTGTTTATGGCTGTTGTGAAGACCTCATTGAAACATCAGGTAAATGTTACTTTTTTCTCTTCTTACAGGAATGTGATTTTAATATGATGTCTTTGTGGTCTAAACTGAACTATAACACAATATATACAATATTATAAGTTTTATACAAATAAAATTTGTTTAGCTCTCTCTTCTGGGAAAGGGAATTAATTAAAAGAAAAATTTTCCAAGATAGTTACTCTACAAGATGTATCCATTTAAATACTTACTTATCTTTCTTTTAAGAAATGCAGCCAAAATAATTCCCATCCAGAGCTCAAAGACATTTTCTAACTGAATTTAGAGCTCAGTAAGAAAGTAGTTGAATAATAATAACAACAACAAAAAAGCTAAAATGTATTATTTTTTTCTCTTAAGTGAATAATAGTCATGTTAACCATTGAAAAAAATGGAAAATATTCCAATTTAAGAAACCAACTCTCCTTGAATCTAGATGGGGCACATAGAAGTAATAGATTTAGCAATTTTGGCCTCATATACCTTTCTCATTATGATTTACAATCTATACATTCCCATTGTTAGCTAATGTTTAACTGTGATCTGATAATTTTATAGACTAAAACATATTATCCAGGGTAGAAATGAGAAATCATCACAATACTTATATGTAGAATCAAATTTATTTTTAAAAAATGCAATAGGAGTATAACATAGTTTCTTAAGACTAAGATGAAATATTTTCTTGCAATCTAAACATTTTCAAATTATGCAAAACAATTAAAATTACTTATTAATGTCCTATTATGGAAAATCTAAATACTACATGCAGAATATAACCTTCTCTAAAGTATGACTCAGTATTGTTTGACAGATTAGTCAGTCAAAACATGATTTGATTCTGTGCGGGTTTATGCTCAATGTGATTTCAGAACCTGAAATTAAGTAATTAGAATGTGCCTTATCTCACTAAGCTAGTGGGAGAGGCTCATTACACATCTAGCAGCAAACTTATGGGCCTGTGGTCATGCATCAAAAAGAAGAGCTAGGTTGTGTTTAGACCTTCAGAAAGTTGTCATCGTGCTTTGAGTTTCAGGCAGTGCACTTTCCTGCCCATACTCGAGAAAGTGGCTAAAACATTCAATAGAGCTATAGTTATGTTGAAAGGAATTCCTTTTCTATATTATCAAACTGGTTTCCTGTAAGGTGAGTTAAAATAAAAGGAAAATCTATCAGATTAGTTATTAGTTGATATTCAAATGTGCTTTAGGATCTTGACACTGATGCAGACTTGCTTTGTAGGCAACTTTTAAACTTAGTAGTCAAAGGATTTGAACTATACACATTATCCAACTTTTTTCCACTCTTCCAATTTCCAACGACTTCTAATTTTTTTTTTGTTGGAATGTTCTTATAATTTTGAGCGAAAGAAAGATAAAAATAGTCTACTGACAACCATGGAGGGAAAATAGTCTGTGGAAGTATAAGTTATTGATATAAATGAGTGTTCAGCCATGTATCTGTTTTCATCTCTTTCTGTTTATTATGTGTCCAGAGATAGCATTTCTATTGAAATCATCTTTCTAATGTCAGTGAATGTTAGTGGCAGTTCTTATTCTTTTGGTCATTCATTCAGCAAATATCTGTTGGGTCTCAGTTCTGTACTACGTCTTCTTATATGCACTGTGTTTAAGAGAGGTAAATAAAACTGATGTAATTCACTCACTCATGGCCAAGTCTAGTAGGGGAGCAGGCATCAAAAAATTATAGCACAAAAATTACATGTTTTTAGTTTTTGTAAGTATGATGAAGGAAAAATACAGTATATCAATAAAGTACTTAGTATCTAGGGTTAAAGTCATTGTAAGGTTTTATATTGGTCAATGAAGACTCACATGAAGAGACGCCTTGATTTCTTGCCTGAATGCCAACAGTAACTGCTGAAATGGATTTTACACATGTACTCAGTTTCCCCTCCAAACTGTGGTTCATACTGTGGTCAGAGTGATATTTGGCATTTGTAAATATATGACCATACTTGTCTCCTGATTGATCTCTACAATGGCTTCATGGCTTCCCATTACTCTTAAGATAAAAACCAAAATCCTTGCTAGGAATGATCAGGAACTACGATGCCTGCATCTCTTTATCCTTGGGATCCCATCTCTTCTATATTGGCTACATTGCTCAGGCAAACCCTCTCCATATGGGGGTAAAGGTAGTCCCCATGAAGCTCTATATTTATGTCATCTTAATGGTTCTCAATCTCAGTTCCCAAAATTACATAGAGTAGGGGAGAGAGAGCTTCCAGAAGAAAGAGATGAACAATGGATAAAATAGCACATATCCTCTTTCATCATATAATTAAAATAAAATTATCCTGCATATAGTGTAATTTTCTGTCAACTAATGCTGCCTAATTTTAAACTATATTTGAACAAGTGTATAAAGTAATTTGCTATAGTAAATTCCCACATAGTGAGATAATGTAAAAGTCTCTTAGAGATATTTGGATAGAGATCAGAAGTTTATGAGGTAAATTATTTTATATTCTTCATATTCCAATTCTAGAAAATGAATGAATTTCAATGTTGATATTTTGAGCTCATTTAGTAGTAATTCACACAGTTAACATTATTGATTATTTACTATATTCCAGGCACTTTGTTAGTTATAGTTTCTTCTTATTACTTTCTTACTCTTATTTTTATTTATTTTTTTTTTTGCTGCTTAAATTTTGATGGGAACCTATGGAGAATTTCAAGCTTTCCATACTATCACTAAAGCACTGCTTTTTAAAACGTGCATTTTTGTTTATCGGCAATGGAATATTGTAGCAGAAAAGGTATATTGGGCAAAATGCCACAGGGCTGCTTTTCTTTGTGTCTTGAATAGCTTCTATGCAGTTCTTTCATTAGTGTCCAAGAGGCAAACAAGGACAAATCACATCTTTAATACTAACATCATGACACATGTATACCGGCATGACTGTAGGTATAGCTATGCACTTAGAACAATACATTGTGTATGTGTTTTGGGGACCATCGGTGCTTAACTTCTTGGCCTGTGGTTATGCATTAAAAAGAAGAGCTGAGATTGTGTTTAGACTTTCAGAAAGTTTAGTCATCTATCTTTGGAGTTTCAGCACCAAAATTCCTGAAGTTGGTTTCATGATAGTATTGAACCTATAATCTGTGTTTATTTCTATGCATACATACCTGTGGTTAAGTTTAATTTGTAAATTGGGCACAGTAAGAGATTAACAATAGCAATCAGAAAATAGAACAATTATAACAGTATACTGTAATAAAAATTATATGAATGTGGTCTCTTACTCTCAAAATGTCTTATTTTACTGTATTTATTCTTCTTCTTCATGATGATGTGATATGATAACATGCCCACATAATGAGGTGGATGAGACATTAAATAGAGTAAGGGTCACTTAAACACAAGTACTACAATATTGAAATAGTCAATCTGATAACCAAGGAGGGTACTAAGTGACTACTGATGGTAGTGGATACAGTGTGGATACCCTGGAAAAGGGCTGATTTATATCCTAGGTAAGGCAGAGAAGGACAGTGTGAGATTTTGTCATGCTACTCAGAACAGCATGTAATTTAAAACTTATGAATTGCTTATTTCTGAAATTTTCTATTAAATATTTTCAGACTAGGGTTGACTGTGAAACTGAAAGCATGGAAAGTGAAACTGGATAAGGGAGGACTATTATAGAAATAAAACTGTGGAAATCTATGCAACCATGACTCCATTCTTTGTGACAGTTTTCCCTTTAACAAAATACTTTGATTTAGATCAGCATGAGGTAATACATAAACTTTCCCCATTTTTTAATATGTTAATGGTTTAGATTGATGTCTTATTAAAAGTCAAAATTTCCAAGAGACATTTTAAATAAAAAAAAAAAATCTCTTTTCTGAATCAAGTTTCATCTTGGGACACTTTCCTAGGTTAGCTTGAAGCAGTGTCACTATAATCTACATTTATTGAGTGTTAAACTGTTAATGTCCTAAATATGTGGACATGCACCGTTTAACTTTCACAATAACCCCTTGAGATAAATACAACTATTTTTAAATAGATAAGTACAACTATTTTTAAATAAGATATATGAATTCGGATTTCACATTAGAGCAATTTATTAAAATGGAACGGGGATTCAAAACTTGGTCTATCTGACTGGACTTCACATTATTAATACTAAATTGAAATTAGAGAACAATCTATTTTAGGATGCCCAAAGCTGTTTCTCACAATTATATAACAGTACTGATTTTTTATTGAAATTTTATTTGATTTTTCAGTGCCTTGCTAGATAGCCAGGTCCACAAAATTCCCAATAATGCACTATATAGTAACAATCTTTGTCAATTTAAATGCAGTTGTGCACCACATAATGACTTTTTTGTCAGTGATGGACCACATTTAAGACTATGGTCCCATAAGATGAAATGGATTTGAAAAATTCCCATCGCCTAGTATTGTTGTAGCCATGTTGGAACATCCTGATGCGGTACATTATCCACGTGTTTGTTGTGAGCTGGTGTATACAAACCTATATTTACCTTTGTGTTACAATTGCCTACAGTATTCAGTACAGTAATATTCTGTATAGGTTTGTAGCCTAGGAGCAATAAACAATACCAGATAACATATGCCATTTATGTTTGTATAAATACACTCTGCAATGTATACACAAGGACAGAATTGACTAATGACACATTCCTCAGAATGTAATCCCATTGTTGAGTGGCATATGACCATATAAATAAAATTCCCAAGATCTGTCTTGCATTTCTCCAGAACGTCATTATGGATTTGGGATTATATTGGAACGAATGACTTAAAAAGTTTCTCTTCAGTAACCTTCAAGAATGTGTATCTGGGATGAATAAGTTAATCAGCTGTCCTAGAAGTGGAAAGTTTTCAACGTTTTGGCCAGTTTTCAAACTTATTGCTTTTTCTGAGTTTATAATCATGTCTGTTTATATCTTTCTGTGATTTTAAGATGATTCTTTTTGGTCTATATCAGGGTTTCTCAACCTCAGTCTGACAGTTCAGACAGATGATTCTTGGTTATGGGAGGCTGTCCTCTCCTTTGTAGATGCCAACGCAGGACCTGATCATGACCAAAAAAAAAAAATGTCTCCAGGCATGGCCAAATGCCCTCTTGGAGGAGGCAAAATTGCCATTAATCAATAACCACCAATTTATATGTATACACTTCCCAGAAATGCAAAATTCCCTCATTTTATGGAATACAAACAAATGGCTAGTCTTTTTTTTTTTTTTTTTTTTTGTGATGTGTCCTGATTTCATTGTTGTTAAAGGGGAACTCCTAAGTGACCACTATTCTGTACTTTTAATTACTGTTAGATACATTAATTGCATTCCCTCAAGCCAATTATTGTCATTTAAAATGTTCATAAGGCCTTTTCTGTGCGGATGCTCAAAGGTCCCATCTGAAGTGAAATGGTATTTTTTTCATCTGAAAATTCAATAAAGGAAATACTTCAGTGGAAGTAGGCAACCACAAGCTATTTTTTTCTTCACTAAATCTACCCACTTCCCCAACACACACACAATCTCATAAACACTTGTGTTGGGGCAGGGTGCTAGCTTAGAGACCTCAGTTTTCAAAGTAATTTTATTTCCTTCTCTTACCATTGGGCCTTGGTTGATGCTATTTTGGACCACTCCTCCAATTTTCTAACTTCAGGTCTCAAGAGCAGGATTTTAGGTATGACTTCTTTCTCTCCTAAAGACTCTGGCCTCCTAAGGCATAATAGTCATTTGTTCTGAGAAGCCATGTTAGAATATCAAGGCATGAAGCAGATTTGCTAAGGCACTCAAAAACGTACCAACTGGCACCCACTTCTGTATATTGGCATAACTGAGGCTTTCAAGTAAGCTTTTTCGGAAACGAAATTATCCTCAAGGTGACTTTCCACCCATTTCTATGTTACAAAAAAGATATCAGCTTCTCTCTCTAAAAGACAAGTGATCTCTTAAGCTAAATGGAAAGGAGTGTTAGATGAGTTTTTATATCACTGAGTGATGCAATGTCCTTGCAAATGCAATGTGCTTTTCCAATCAATTGCAAAAGTTTAGTGACCACAGATGGAGAAGAAGACAGGGAAAAAAAACCCGCAGGCATAGTTGTCTTTGTTTGAGGATGTCATTAAGAAGCCCATTTTGGTTCTTGGCCAGATGCTTCCTGGCATCCTCTGTGGAAGGCCAAGCCACTTGTTTGGATTTGACGATATAAGAGCTATTTTTGTTGTTGAGTGCAATCACCTCCATTTAGAAGTACTTAAAACAGGCACACACTCTTTCTGCAAAGCTATTCCATTTTCATTTTATTAAATGATTTATTGGATGGCTCCCAAAATGATTATCTAGAAATGTCAGGTAAAGGTTAATTCAATATCACGGAGCCGAGTGATATAAGACTTGGATGGCATAAAGTTGAAAATACCATTTGTTTTAGGAAAGGAAAGAGAATATTTTAGTGTAACACCATGTAGGTACCTGATATTAGTTTCAATTTACCTGTTGATATAGAAATACATTTTTAGTGTCTTTTCCATGACACAAAAAGTGGGAATGTTTTTGAAAAAATGGCCTCACTTTCCTATCAAAAATAAGTGTTGGGCTCAGAACGTTCAGATTATCACTCATATGTGGTATATAAAATGAAAATCAACAAGCAAACAAGAGAAACAAAATCTCATAAACACAGGCAACAGTTTAGTGGTTATCAGAGGAAAAGAGGGGAGGGGGATAAAGGGGGTCAAATATATGGTGACAGAAGATTTGACTTTGGTGAACACACAATGCAATACACAGATGATGTACCATTGAATTGTACACTTGAAACCTATATAATTTTATTAACCAATTTCACCCCACCTGTAATATATATAATGCAGAGTGTAGTTGTTTGCACAAAAAATATACTCACTTTACCTATTCCCTTATTCAAGAAATACTTATGGAACACCAAGTATGTACTAGGAATGTTTTCTTCCTCGGCTTTATTGAGATGTAATTGACATATAACATTGTGTAAGTTTAAGATGATTATTTGATATACTTATGTACTGCAAAAAATGTACCATAGTAGGATTAGTTAACATCTTCATAACCTCATGTAATTACCATTTTATTTTTGTGTTGAGAACATTTACATCTATTCTCTTAGCAAATTACAAGTATGTAATACAGTGTTATTAACTGTAATCACCATACTGTATGGTAGATCCCCGGAACTCATTTTAGAACTGAAAGTTTATATACTTTGAACACCGTCTTCCATTTTTCCTATCACCTGAGTCCGGGTGACTGCCATTCTACTCTTTGTCTGTGAGTTGGCTTTTTTAGATTTCACATATAAGTGAAATCATACAGCATATCTCTATCTCTGTCTGACTCATTTCACTTAGCACAATGCCCTTAAGGTCCATGCAGGTTGTTACGAATAGCAGGATTTTCTTGTTTCTCATGGAAAAATAGCATTCCATTGTGTGTGTGTGTGTGTGTGTGTGTGTGTGTGTGTGTGTGTGTGTGTGTGTGTAATTTTGTCTCTGTGTGTATATAAATTTGTCTCTATATATGGATACATCATAAACATATCTTGGCTATTGTGACAATACTGCAATAAATATGAGAGTGCAGATATCTCTTCAAGAGTGATCTCATCTTGTTTGAATATATACCTAAATGTGAGATAGCTGGATCATATCGTAGTTCTATTTTTAATTTTTTGAGGAATCTCTATACTGTTTTCCTTAGTAGCTGTGCCAATTTACATTCCCACCAATAGTACACAAGGATTCCCTTTCTCCACATCTTCACCAACACTTATAATTACTTGTTTTTTTCTATAATAGTCATTCTTATAGGTGTAACCTCCTTGGTTAAATTTATTTCTAAGTATGTTATTGTTTTCAATGTTGTAAATGGGATTATTTTCTCTATTTTTCAGATATTTTGTTGTTCATGTGTAGAAACAGAACTCGTTTTTGTATGTTGATTTTCTATTCCACATCTTTACTAAATTCATGTATTAGCTCTAGCAGGTGTTTGGTGGAGTCTCTATGATTTTAGATATCACATATCATCTCATTAACAAACAAAGACATTTTAATTCTTTCTTTTTGATTTGGTCACCTTTTCTTCCTTTTTCTTGCTTGATGACTTGGCAAGGGCTTTAAGCACTGTGCTAAATAGAAGTGGTGAGAGTGGGCACCCTTGTTTTGTTCCTGATCTTAAAGGAAAAACTTTCAACCTTTTATCTCTGAATGCGATGTTATCTGTGGGGCTTATCATATGTGACCTTTATTATGTTGAGGTTCATTGCTTTTTCCCACTTTGTTAAGAGATTTTATTGTGAAAGGATGTTGAATTCTGTCAAATGCTTTTTCTGCATCTGTTGAGATGATCATGTGATTTTTGTTTTTATTACTATTAATTGGTGCATGACATTTATTTATTGCATGTGTTGAACCATCCTTGGATCCACAGTATCAGTCCCACTTAATCATAGTATATGATCGTTTTAATGTGATGTTGAATTTGGTTTTCTATTTTCTATTGAATTTTTTTTTTATCTATATTAGGGATATTGGCCTGTAGTTTTTATTTTTCCTGTAGCATTCTTATTATTCATTACTCATATTCTCTGTTAATATTTTTCTTTTCTTCATAATTCAGTCATAGTAGGTTATATGTTCTAGGAATTTATCCATTTCTTTTAGTTTGGTAAATTGGTGGATGTCTAATTGTTCATAGTAGTCTCATGATTCTTTGTACTATTTGTAATGTCATTTCGTTTATTTGAGATGAGAACTTTCACTGTTTTTCTTGGTGCATGTAGCTGAAGGTTTGTCAATTTTTTTTATCTTTTCAAAGAATCAGCTTTAGTTTCATTGATCTTTTCTAATGCTGTTTTAGTCTCTATAGTATTTATTTCTTCTCTAATTTTATTTTCTCTCTTCTACTAACTTTAGCTTTGATCTACTCTTTTTTTCTAGTTTTTTAAGGTGTAAAGTTAGGTTGTCTATTCAAAATATATATAGTTTCTGAATGTAGGTGTTTGTCACTGTAAAATTCCTTCTTAGCATTGCTTTTGTGGCATCCCATATATTTTAGTATGTTATGTTTCCATTTTCATTTCAAAATATTTTTTATTTGATTTATTGATTATTAAGGAGTATATTGTTTACACATATTTGTGAATTTTCCAACATTTTCTTGTTATTGATTTTTAGTTTCATACTGTTATAGTTGGAAAGATACTTGGTATAAGTTTAATCTTAAATCTGCTGACTTGTTTTTTTGACCTATCATATACTCTCCTCTAAAGAATGTTCCTTTTGTGCTGGAGAAAAATGTGTGTTCTACTGCCATTGGATATAATGTTCTGTATATGTCTGTTAGGCCTATTAGTATAAAGTGTATATCAAGTCTAAAATCTATTGATTTTCTGTCTGAATGATCTATCCATTGTGCTAGGCCTTCAGTGTGAAAATGCTCTGGCTTATCATGTATTTAGAACTATTATTTTGAGTTCTGTAGAAACTTTGAGTAACTAATCACTTGTTAAATTCTTTTTGTGACCATTTCTTTTGTAGCATTGCTCAGCAAACCCATTATTCTTTCAATAGTCTTCCTCTTTATTATGAAACAACCTATGATACTAAAAACATCAGAAAATGAAGTCATGTTATTTAAAATACCAGTTGAAGATGAAATATGTAGGGAACTGCAGTGGATAGTCAGACTGGATTCTATGACAGCTTACGTGTTAACAGCTGCTAATGGAAAATTATGAGTATGGAACAGGAAAGAGTATGAGGAAATAAAACAATTAAATCTAGCCCAAATTCATGTCAGATGGCATTAAAGCTGAAATACTTGACTTGTTAATAAAACTGAAGTGTAGCATGTGAGGCTTTTCTATAATGAGTAACTAAGCTGAGTTGTCAAGTTATGTTATTGGATTATTGCAATATATAGTAGAGTTTACAAAGGACAGAAAGTATTGTTTATCCAGAAAGTATTTCCTGAAGGTTTCCTGTGTACAGACACCAGATAAGAGGATACAAAAACTAGTCCTTGATTTCCAAAAGGCCACAGTTTGATAAATCCTTTGATTTTAAGCCTTTTTAGCCGTTTTTTTTCATTTTTAAAAACCTCGCAGTTTTTATAAAATGTACCCACTCTATCGTACTTAATATTATCTTCTTCAGATTGCAAACTTCAAAAAAAGGGAGGATTTGTGAATTTTACTAGTCTTTTCTTTGCACAGCCCCATCCCCGTAAATATCTTTTATAGTTAATGAAAAATTATTAGCCCTGGATTCTTTATCCTGAGAGTAAATCTTTCTAGGTTGTTTTAATATTTTGATCCCTGCGAAATGAATTTTACCTGCTTCTTGCTTTTCTTTTATTCAAAGTAACCCACTACTAAAGTAGATCTTGATTCTGTGATTGGTCAGTGAAGCACTTCCTTAAATAAGAAGAATTTTGTCTATCATGGTGTCATTTCAAAATAACAAAATATATTTTTTTGTACAATATCAGTTCTGTTGTGCATGTGGTTTCTCTTTTAGAAACTGTAATCTTGATCGCTTTGAAATTATTTTTTACTTGACTTTTTTTAGACTGTCATGAAATTTGCATTTGCAAATTGCTTTTATGAAAGCAGCCTCCTGAAATTCACATGTCACTAATAATATTAATGAAAATGACAATAAATAATAATTATTAATGATAATAAATTTGATATTTATTACTATTCAGTAAAGGACTTTATATAATTTGTATAACCTTCATGATAATCTATAACATAAGCATAGCATAAGGTTTGTAAAATCTATATTTTATAAAACTGGCATTGTTTATTCACTCTCATTTTTAAAAATCCCCACGAGAATGTAAACTCCAGGAAGTTAAGAATTATATCTGCCTGTTTCTCTAATGTAATGCAGTAGCTTCTGTGATACCTGATCCAGAGCTAATGCTCACTAATAAATATTTAACTGCCTGTCTAAATGAATGACACTCAGAGATGGCTTGACCAAGGTCACACAGCTAGTATAGCCCTGTCTTACTCCAAAGACTGTTTCTTAGTAAGCTTGGTATAGTTTCAAGGAGTTCATAGTCCGGCTGGGGTTAAATATTGGGAACCTATGTTATTTATATTTATCTAGTAGTGATACACATTGTATTAGCTCATTTGAGAGAATTTTATTAGATAAATAGCATCAGCTCTTATTAAACACTAATGACACTTTTTGAAGCTTTCCCTTTTTACCATAATAACTTTTCCCATCGTGTTCCAATTTCATCCTAAAGGAAGTAGCTGAACAATGAATGTGAAGTTCCTCTTTCTCAGATTACCCATGTAAAGTTATTAAGTTTTTCTCATACTGTATGATTAACGACCTCCTATCCCACTCTCAATGAGTTTAGAAATAGTAAATTCTTCTTTATTAATCTTGACATCATTGTTCTAATAGCAGACTTTGGGTGATTTCACATTTCCTGCTGTAGTGAGTTCTGGCTTTTCTTCTGGGCATTTAAAGTGCTTCCTTTTCTCACATGCTTTTCCAAATCTTGAAATCTAATTATTTTCTGGTTTCACTCCCAGAAATTCTACTCTGATACCCTATGACGCAGGGAGACTGGAGGGCTGGCTGTAGCTTTGTGAGTGCTGGTATTACCGTACCCATGCCTTTCTTCCTGCATCCCGCTTATGTGAAGCCTCCTCTCTGTGGCTGAACAGAGACAACTGCATCCTTTGCAACTTGTGTCTCCCTTATGGTCCTTTCTGGTGGACTAGAGCTATAGAAGATATAAATATAACTCAATCTCTTGGAGGGCCCCCTTTATAGTGAGAACAAATGAGTATGTGGCAAAGGATTCTCTTCCTTCCCTCACTTCTTTCCTCCCTTTGCTCTTTCTCTGTGACCACACTTTATCCTGAAGGGTCAGGATCTTGTGCATGAATTGTGAAGGAGTTCTGTTTTTTGTTTGTTTGTTTGTTTCTTTGTTTGGATTGAAGCTTCTACATAAAAAAAAAAAAAAAAATCTCCTTTACTAGAATTGAATACCCCTTTACTTTGACCTAGTAAAGACCTTCCTCTGTGCAAGGGTCATGTAGAAAGAAAAAAATGAGCTCTCCAAATTTAAACCATACAGTTATTTTTATAATGTGTGTGAGGGTGTTGATATAGTCTATCGCCCAAAAGAAAATTATATGTATTAATTCTTTATTTTTCCATTAAATAATTTGTTAGTCCATTTTGGATGAGGCATCATGGATTTCCCTTCTTTGTCTAATAGTTTCACGTTGTTTTTTTTTTTAAATTCCTTGGCCAGTTTATCTACTTTACCTCCCTTGGGGTCCCAGTTTTATACTGGAGAGGTACTTCCAGGCCTTCTCCCTATGTGCAGGGAGAAGGCAGTTTAGATTCTTGATATTTCTTAGGTTGAAACATAAGCATAGACAAACCTTTCTTTGGATAATAAATAGTTTTTCACAAAATAATTCTGATGAAAGATCTAGAATGTAAGATTCATAAAAATACATGTGCCATGGACTTTATTAACCAACTCATTATGGAATCCCCAGCACTTCAGAAGTGGTTAGGAAATATTTGTTAAAAGTATAAATAAATGTTTGTTATTATTCTAAGAAAGTTTCTGCCCCACTGCTCTGTTTGACCAATACTTAAGGTGAAAGTGTGTGTGGGGGTGTGTGTGTGTGTGTGGATGCAAAACAAAGAAGTCTGAGGTAGAGGAAGAAATTCTCAACCTTTAGTGAATAAAAATGGAGGAACTGAATTTTTGATGCTTCTTCAGTGTTGCCAAACTGTTACCTCTATCAGGTACCTCCCTTATTGTTTCTTCAAATAGAGCATGATGAATTTAACCTGTCACAATGTTACTTTGAAAGGCTTTGGTTTTTGAGTACAAGGAACTCAAGCTTTGTCTCCTGTCTGCTTTGTTTAGGGTGAATTGAATAGCACAATATAAGCAGCACCACAGAGACTTACCTGTGGGCTATTTGAACCCACTGATCACCACCTTTGATTACTTTTTCATTCCGAGAACTCTGAAAAAGCTTTTTCCCCCTCTTGAGATTCATGAAACTTTGTTCTTTGGGCTTCTTCAAATCATAGTTGAAAGCTTTGCAAGTGTAAAACATTTCCATCACTTTTGGCATTTTATGATTTGAGTTTTTGATAGTTTTCAATTTTCTGTGCCTGGCTTTACTCAAAAGCAATGGCTTAGGCTACTTTAATGACAAAGTGTATTGTTCTTATGTTGTCCTATGACAGAAAGGGGGACTTTCAAACTGTCTTTAGCATAGGTAGAGGGAAATAGGAACTTGATTTGCTCCAATGAGCTAAAATTAACCAGTCTAACTTCCCATCTACATCTTTGAAGAGCTTTTGCCAACTTACCGAGCGGGGAGACGTTCAGGACCACCAGTGGACGCCTGAAACTGTGGATAGCACTGGATCCTATATATACTATGTTTTTTTTCCTATACATACATACCTATGATAAAGTTTAATTTATAAATGAGGCATAAGAGATTAACAACAATAAAAAATAGAACAATTATAACAAAATACTGTAATAAATGTTATATGAATGTGGTCTCTCACTCTCAAAATGTCTTTTTGTACTGTACTCATCCTTCTTGTGATGATGTGAGATGACATAGTGCTTACGTGATGAGATGGAGGGAGGTGAATGATGTAGGCACTGTGACGTAGTGTTCGGCTACCGTGAAGGTTACTTGAACACAAGCACTGCAATATGGAGACTGTCGATCTGATAACAGGTGAGGAATGCATACAATGTGTATCTGCTGGACAAAGGGATACTTCACATCTCAGGTGGGATGGAGCAAGACATGTAAGATTTCATCATGCTGCTTAGAATAGTGCATAATTTAAAAACTTAGGAATTATTTATTTCTAGAATTTTTAATTTAATATTTTCAGACCACAGTTGACCCCACATAACTGAAACCATAGAAAGAGAACCTGCAAATAAGGGTGGAGGGGAGCTACTATACATTTACCTACTTCTTCTTATCAGCGTAGTTGGATTGCAGTCAAAATATTTTTTTCTGAGAAGTAATATTAGTTTCATTCCATTCTTGGCTCCTCTGAATCTTATTATCTTCCAAGTCCTGTGACTTCTGTTGTATTCTGGGCTTGAACTTGAGATAATTTCTGTCTGTGTCTTTCTTCCTTGCTGTAATCCAATCTACTTAAGAACAAGGGCTTCGGGCCTCAGCTGATAGGTTATGCTAACAATGTGACTTATTGTGGGGTCTTGAGCTATACTGTATCAATCTTATCTCTAAGGAGTCAGAGATTTAATGGTTAATCCACTGTCAGTCACATGGGTGTTTCATGCCTGTACGATTGACCCCCCAATAGAAACCCTAGCCAGCAGATTTAACGAGCTTTTCTCAAGGAGCGAGACAGTACTGCACTACTTCAAATATCTTCTGTGATCATAGGCCTTGTCAGAAGTTGCCAAATAAATGATGACATGGTAATTTGAATATTGACCAGTAGCAGCATAGTGTGTTATTTGATAGTTGAAATATTATAATTGCACACATTCTCCATAGTTACTTTAAATCTCTCCTTCTTTTTAGAGGTGCTAAGATTAAGTGCAAGAATGTGTCATGGAGGTGGGGATGATAGTCATGTGTGTCTGTATGTGTCCCAGAGATACCTAGGAATTTTCTTATGAGACCACGTTTTGTCAGTTTTTTTTTTTTTAAATTAAATTTATTAGGGTGACATTTGTTAATAAAATTATATAGGTTTCAAGTGTACAATTCAATAATATGTCAAATGTATACTGCATTGTGTGTTCACCACCCAAAGTTAAATTTCCTTCCATCACTGTATGTTTGACCTCCTTTACCCTTACCTATGTCTACTCTCCCCTCCTTCCTTCTTGTAACCACTGGCTTTTTCGTCTTGTTTGTTTGTTACTTTCAGTTTTATATCTCACATGTAAGTGAAATCATATGGTTCTCAACTTTTTCTGTCTGACTTATTTTGCTTAGGATGATAATCTCTCACAATTCATGCATGTTATCATAAATAGCAGTATTTCATCTTTGCTTATGACTGAGTAATATTCTATTATATACCACATCTTCTTTATCTAGCCATCTATCAAAGGATGTTTTGGTTGTTTCCATGTCTTGGCCACTGTGAACAGTGCTGCTATGAACATCAGGGTATATATATCTTTACAGATAAATGTTTTCAAATTTTGGGGGTAATCAGAAGAGAGATTGTTGGGTCATATGGTAATTCCATTCTTAATTTTTCAAGGAAGTATGATCATGGGCAGATACACTGGGAGTAAAAACTATTATTTTTTAAGAAAATCATTTATTTGTTATTCATATTATTCTTAAAATGGAAATATTAATTATTTTATATATACTTCACATTTGAAGGTAGATAAATGATTGAATATAGCATAATTGGAAGAATATGAGCCTTGGATTTAGATAGCCAAGTGTTTTAAATCCCAGCTTTAACACTTTGTAATTACATGAATTTAGGAAAACAACTTTATTTCTTTGGTTCCAGTTTCCTAATCTGCAAAAGAGCACAGGGTGATCTGACAGCAGAAAATAAAGAGACCTAATTTAGAGATCTGCTTTTATATTTGTAAAGCACTAATGACTTTCACAACACTTTCACACTTTTTCATAGGTTGTTTTAATCATTTTCTGTCTACTTTGTTTGTGACAAAGAGATTCTGCCCTAGAGCTATGGGGATGGCTGAACACCCCGCATCTGGCATTGGACCGATGAGATTGACAGTAGTTTAAGTCACATATATTCACAGCCTGAGGGAGGAGAACACTATGCCATGCAAGGACACACAGGAGTTAGATTTGGGAACAGAATGAACAACCAGAGGCTGTGGACAGCAGGATTTGTAGTATCAAGAGGGTTGGGTGACCTCTAGTTCCTACAGGAGGATGTGATTGGCTTGTTGAATGACTTTATGAGTTGGCAGGAAACTGAAATCTGCCACTCAGGGATAATCAGGTACTGTGCCTGGTCCCCTTGATAGGGAAAGTTGTTTTGCTAGGGGATCTCATCCATAGACACAGAGTGGAGAGAGAAATTGGCAGTTAGGCCAGGTGAAGCTCTCCTGGTTTCCCCAGATGTCAGGGTGCACATAATATTGGGCTTTAATTTTAGGCATTAGACCACATATGCCTTCTTCGAATTGTTCATCATAATAAGACTGTGAAGTAGATAAAGTTGGTGCAAAATTTTGAAAATCATAAATGTGATTACATGTTACCACATTGAAAAGGTGAATTAGAAGATGAGAAATAAGATTATCTGTATGTGAAATACCATGTGTGAATACCTGTAAGTTTATATATCTGTGTGCATGTAAGTGTTATGTTATTTAAGAAGGATTTTCTTTAGTCCACCTAGTAAAATAGGAAAGGCTTTTCTTTACAATTATGTTGTATTAAGAATTCTGATAAAGGGAAGTCTTGGTAAAATGAAGAAAAACTTTGACCAAAAAAACATCTTAACAACTCCTACCAAAACCAAGGTCTTCTCACACCAAACCCACTCTTAATTGAAAACCTTTCATCATTTCCTCTGTTCTTAGGATAAAGTTGAAAACCTTAAAAATTGTCTAGAGGACCTCATATGGTGAAGGCTTTCTCTCACTTTCTTCACTCCATTCATACTGACTTTTTTTAGCCATGTCTACTCTCCATGTTCACTCCAACCACAGAGCTTCGTCCGTATTTTTCCCACATACCTAGAATGCTTTCTCTCCTTTCACTAAATTTCCAGTTCTCCTAGTTAACTTTATCTCATCATTTAGGTCTGCTCAAATAAAATTTCTTCTGGGAATATTTTCCTAATGTCTAGATTCAACTAGGTCTCCGTATTTTAAGCCCATACAGCATTCTATATCTTTCTTTCCATAGACTTATCATAATGTAATATTCATTGACTTATGTGCTATTTTAATTAATTACCGATTTATTTATGAGCTAACCTTTGAATGAAGGAAAATCTCATCTTTTCTTTTTTTGTTAATATACTACATCCCTAATGCCTGAAATAGGCGTTAAATACTAGGTATTTAATAAATATTTATTAATTCAATTAATAAATTTTAGCATATTCACAATGTTCAAAGATAAAAGAGTTGTAATTTGAATCATAAAGCTGTGGCTTTGAATATAGACTCCTCTTGCATTAAGGTATGCACCTTCTTTGAACCTTAATTTATAAAATGAGGATTGAAATATATGAAATAAAAAATAAAAATTCTTCAGCAGTTCCTAGCATATTGTAGGAGGTCAGAATACAACATTTATTTTTTACTATTATGAAAAATGAAAAAGGGCTTTAGAAAATGGGCATAAATAAGTTGATGAGAATGCTATTATTACTCTGGATCTTAAGTCATAGACACAAATAATAAATATGTATTTTTAAGACATACTCAAACTATTTTTTAAAAAATTTCTTCACAAATAAGCAAGTTTCAAATTCTTTTCTTAGAATGATAAGAGAAAAATATAATTAAAAAATATCATGTCGCTGGTGATTAGTAGAACCTGGAGTAGAATAATGTCTCTCAGGTTGGCCAGATCACTGCACATTCTACTTTACATTTTCTTTCATCTGAGTGACACCACTATAGTTTAAACCTATAAAAGGTATATAAAAGATAGCTATAATAATCTTTGAAAACAAGTTATAATGTTATAGAGGCTGCATAAGTTGCTGCTTTAAGTGATACTACTTCCTTATAAACAGAATGTTAATCTCTGATGATATTGAAGGTTTACTAAGAATAAGTATATAAAACCTTATTCTGACATCTATGGGTATGAGCAGGTGAGTTAAAAATACTCTAAAATATTTAGAAAAAAATTCAGGATGCTTTATTCTAATACTTAATTTCACAACCAGAAAATTGATGGATATGTTTTTATTTCCTCCAATTCTTTATTAACTTTCATTATTTTGAGTTTTTTTCCTCAGAATGTTAGGTAAAGAAAAATAGTTTGGTGACTAAGAGAAAGGGTTGTCTCTATTGCCAAGTCACACTGCTGTAGAAATGCTGTTTAGCTTTTCACTTGTAAGGATTTTGCAGAAAGATCAGTCTCTTAGATGTTTCTCCATCCCTGAGAGTCTTTAGGGTAATGATCTGTCATAGATGGACTTCTTTGGGCTCCAAATTTAATGTGATAGTAAATATTTTAATTGCAGGTGAAGAGAATTTAAAGTAAAATAAAAGCATTAGGGGCTGAGTTGAGCCATTAGGTCATGAGTTGTTTTTAGAGGATCGCATTTGCCAGTCAATTCACGAAAAGAAAAAAATCCATCCACAATTTATAGAAATGGCCAGGTGGCTTTTGAAATTGACTGGTTGCTTCCAGTAGATATTTAGAAGGCCATACAAAGTAGTGTTCTATCAACTCAGCAGGGTCGTGAATGGTGAATATATTACTTTTGAGATGATCATAAAATGAGCTGACTTAGCCTGGATTTCCACATAGAAGTCAAGAAGGGTTAAGTCCTCTATAATTTCTGATTGTGTTTCTGGTAGTGAGGGACAAATTCCTCCAGGCATCCCGGCCTAAGGCATCAGAGAAGCCTGGGCAGTAAGTGAGAGGGTCCCAGCCCAGTCTGCAGGTGAGGAGCTTGGGCTGCATGCATAGCTGGAGTGAGCAGTGAGGCAGAGAGGATTTGAAGTGATGCACAACATGTCTAGTTCTGATCCTACAACAATTTTATAGAAAAGAATAAATAGTTTTCCTTCTTCTGTGGCTTAATGACAATTTACCAGAGTGTCGGGCAACCTTTAACACCAAAATAGAAATGTTAGCTTTGTGTTCCAAATTGAAATTACTACTTTGTTTCTAGAATTTATTTGCTAAGCTTTTGAATACTATGAAAAAGACATTATGTCTTGCTTGGAAGAGATAAAAATTAAATGGTTGAAAACATGCTTTTATGTATTTAAACCAGTAAACATATAGAATGTCATAGTATAAAATTTATTGTTGGTACTGGGGAGAACTTTAAAATAGAAAAAAAATAATGATAATATAGCATAAATAAATAGGACAGTTCCTGGTCTTTATACATCAGAATTATTTTGATTGCAGGACCCAGAAATACAGCAAAACCTAGTTTAAATAGGAAAGGGAGATATAGTGTGTTATATATCTGGAAGTCGAGGATGGGGAATTGCTTTAATTCCATTTTAGTCCAAGGGCTTAACTAATATCATGAGAATTTTCCTTTTTCATCCTCCATCTCTCAATTTTGATACTTTCTATACATTGGCCACATTATCTACTTTTTAAATGGTCTTTCTTTATACAGCCAGGGACAGTGGTGGCTGACAGCTCTAGCTTCATTTTGACTTTAATGCTGTTGTTTCACATAGCATTTTCTTTATTTCCTAATTAAGCAAAATATTTATTATCGAAGCTATACAAATAAGTCTAGCTACAATGTAGTTATTACAAATATAAATAAAATTTTCTCACTCAATGTTCACAAATCAACCATAAAAACTCTTCTTTCACACTACTTTGGAGTTACACCTATGACTTGAAGCATAATAATTGACAGACCTGGGTCACATGAACACTCTGAGTTCATAGTTTCATGAAAATTACATGGAATAAAGGAAGGATGTTGAGAAAAAACAACATATGTGCACTGCAAGAGCTGTGCTTTAAGAAGTTGAGTATGTACGAGGAGAATAAATATATTTCTAGTGAGTGTGCCTTTTTAGATTAATGGAAAATAAAGTTCATCTATATGGGAATTAAGTTATATGTTGAACTAACCAAGGCTGTGAGAGCTATATTAAGAATATTTTTAAAAATGTGAAAGTACAAAGAGAGGCTGCTCTAAAGCAAAACTGAGATTCTTAGAAAAGAGATAGCTTTCCCAAGGGTGTATCTGAGATATCATTGGGCGGCATGTTCAGGAGCAGTATGAAAGTATGAAGGTGGGAGCTGGTAAACAAATTTATGGAAATGAGCGATATTAACCTCATGTTTCATGAGGCTCATAAAACGGTGAGGGATTAATTGATAAAGTATATACTTGTTGCTTACAAGTTACAAAACCTCAGCCTGAAGTTTTTTGTTTTTAAAAAAATTGATTCAAATGTTTTTCTCATTGTGAAAACAATAAGGATATACTATAGAAAGTTATATAATTCTGAGCATTCAGACAAGCAAACATGAAAGAAATCTACCACCACTGATCCAAGATTGTTATTTGCATCTTAGTATATATCATTAGACCTAGTTGCAATATAGTGTATATTAAAATAATATACATATAGAGACTCAGATATACACACCATATATGAGTATATTTTCCCATTGAGAAATTTGTTCCCAGTTATTTTGCTATTATAAACAGTGTTTCAAGCATACTTTTGTAAATAACTCTTTGTGTAAGTTCTTAATTATTGCTTAATAACAATTTATGGAAGTGGAATTTCTAAGACAAGGAGGATCTAATGATTTCTGCCTTGTTTTTATTTTAAAGTATATTGGTAGTAGATAAAGTATCTTTATTTTTTAAATAAAAGCAAAGAAGAAGTAAAGCCCATTGATCCTATTTCTTATTATTTCAAAAGCAAGACATCGCTTCAGCAGCAACAGTCTTTTAACATTTCTATCTCGCTTAAGGGTAATCAGCTGAAATGTATGTCTCTGAAATTAATTAATGTCCCATTGAGAACACATTTCATAGCAGATCTTAAGAATTTCAGTGCAGCTAATGACCTTTTACATTGTCAAAACTTATTTATGATTTCGAAAAGTAAGAACATTTCATAGTATATTCAACTGATAAGACAGTAAAACTAGTATTTAATAGATATTGAATAAGATACTGAAATCTTTTATAAACATGGATTCTTCAGGCTATTATGCAGTTATAAAATTAACTTTTATACTTACTTCAGTTGATATTTTAAATAATTGGATTTAAAGCAATTACCAAACATTGGAAATGTTCACACCTGGCACATTGCTTTATACATAATAGGTTTTTAATGCTTATTTTAATAAATTATTGAGCTAATGAATGAATGAATAAATGAATGGTGTCCCTAAATTTTACATTAACAAATTATATTTTATATATTTCTTATCCAAAATTCATAGGTTTAGAAACTAAATTCAAATATAATAGATATAAAACTTTCTAAATATTATTTCCATAGATAATGAAAGAGGCATTTGACCTGTGGTATATCTGAATTTGCAGCTTCTTAGCAGCAAACGTATATGTCTATGTATACATAGGTATGTATATACACATAAACACACACACACACACACAAAGTTTTTGACACATAAAACAACCAAATAGAGGCATGGGATCATGCCTACTGATAAAGTCATTGCTAATTAATTTTATGTTTTCTTTCTGAGTGCCTATGTCAGATAATAAACTAGATGCAGTCTCAGCAGAGGCTCTAGCTTAGGAATCCTAGAAGTTTTAAATAATTTTTAGGAGTGTGAAACTATACACCAAATACATTCCAGCAGAGGAGGCTGCATAGGCCGTATGGAAAGTGACCTAACCTATGAGAATACTCTTAATATTAATTCTTACTGTTTGGAAAAGTCACAATTGCTTCAAGTAGGATGAAAGACATGTTGGGAAGTGTATGAATTTATCTCTTTCATTTAAGTATGTTTTCAGGACCAATACCTTATATTCAGGCCTTAAATACCAGTTAGCTTTAGTCAATTGACAAATGGCTTCTGGAGGTCTGAGATGAGAAACAGCTAAAAATGCCAAGGAGATTATCCCAGAGCTCTCTTGTTTCAGGACCATGGACAACGCATTCCCTCGCCCAGAAAGCTCCTGTTTTCTGTTAACGAAAGAAGGCACATCTAATTCTGGGGAGTGAACACACAATACAGTATATATATATATAAATACACTTTAAACTTATTTGTTTTTATTAATTAATTTCACCCCAATAATTTTTTAATAAAAAAAAGAGGACGCATAGGTGGTGTGGTTAGAGTGGTATCAGAGCTCTAGGTGAAGAGACATGCTTCACAGTTTGTTTTGTCCACACTGAATTGACACATTATCTGCAAATATTTTGGGCAGGACACAGAATATTATGATATATTTTCATATGTTTAAATTACGTAATGAAAGACCATTCAACAAATGTTTGTTAAGCACCCGCTGAATGAAAGGCATGGAGATAAGCAGAGGTGAATGAAGTAGATGGGGCCCCTTTTATTATGACTTGGTTACTGAGGGCTGTCTCTTCTGTCTCTTTCTGTCTCTTTCTCTTTCAAAGGGCTATCTCTTCTCTCTCTCTCTCTCTCTCTCTCTCTCTCTCTCAAGATATAATGGTTCTTAAATGCTGTCTCTTCTGTCTCTTTCAAATGGCTGTCTCTAATGTCTCTCTCTCTCTCTCTCTCTCTCTCTCTCTCTCTCTCTCTCTCTCTCAAGATATACTGATTCTTAAATGCAGGATCTGCTCTATAATATTTAGTCTTTTATAATATTGGCAGTGTTGAAATGCTCTGTAAATGCATTAACATAGGCTATGGATATATAAATGTGATATGTTATAGCCAGGAGCCCAAAGCTTTAGAGCCAGAATTGGGTTCAGTTGGCTTCTGCTACTTGGTAACTGTGACTTTGAGAATAACACTTATGCTCTCTGAATCTGAATTTCCTCACTTGTAAAATGAAGATAATCATGTTTATCTTTCAGTATTGTTGTAAGAATTAGAGATCATATCTATGTCTCTTCAGTATATGATAATCCCTCGAGTACATTAACTTGAATGAATAATGTTATATAGATATCCTTACTCTCAGAGGAGGTCTTTTTCTGGAGCTTTCTGAATTTTTAAGTGTCATTGAGAAATAATATATGTTTTCAGATTTAGCAAAAATTAAAAAA
>CM053515.1:9770434-9825909 GCA_028627145.1 Eidolon dupreanum
GAATTACTCAGAATAAGAAATGAAACATGCTTCCATCCTCCCCCCCACTCCCACATAAGCTGTACTGATTTTTTTAGCAGACATAAAAAATAAATGGACTTTCTTTCCCTCTGAGCTGACAGGTCTCTTAGCCTAATGGTTGTGTCAGAGGTAAAGTTATGTAACCCACACAGTTCTTCCCATGGAATCCAGAGAGGGCTTTTATTTAGAGATCGAGGAATTTCCAAGCATAGCACTGTAATTGGAAAAGTTGTGGCTCTGGCTCTGGGGGAAAAGAGACATGTTTCTAACATCAGGTAGAAATTTAAGTGAGATTTGAAATGTCCATCTGAGCAAGCTTCATGTGAAAAGTTTGTTAAGAACCTGAATCTTCAAAGTATGGCTCTCCTTTTCCCAAAAGTTTTTACTTTTCTTTTAAAAATGTTTGTTAATAAGTATGAACTTGAGTGATAAAATGACTACATAATAATTTATTCTTTGCTAATTCAGGAAATCAGAGCTGGTGGTAATTTGAATTTATTTCTATGTAGGTAACTCTTTCTTTATGAAAGTTACTTAGAGAATGAATTTTTTTCCAGGGATCTTAAAGCCCTAAAATAGTGCACCTTTATCTAATGAAAATTGATAGAATAAACTTCAGATTATTTTTATCTCTTCATCAAGGAAAAGGTAGAACTCTCTTAGACAGTTATTTTCTATCATAGTTTATAGTAGGTACTACAAATAAAATTATATTAAAAGTTGTACATATGAATGTTTTAAAATCAGAAGCTTTAAAAGCCATTTGAGAAACAATAATATCTCATTATACAATAAATAATTCTTTTGGCAGACAAACTTTGTAACTTCCTTTAAGAAGTATTCCTAGAGGTTAGAGATCGTGACATTTGGAGGAGTTTCACTTTTTCTTTCTTCTCTCACTTCTTTCCTTCCTTCCTTCCTTCCTTCCTTCCTTCCTTCCTTCCTTCCTTCCTTCCTTCCTTCCTTCTTTTTTTTTTTCTTGAGTACTATTTAGCTCTAAGTTCCTGCTGAAACTCCTGGGCAAAAGGACTCTTCTCTCTTAAAAATGTCAGGATTTTATTTTCATTTAAAATTTTGACATTTCTAGCAACATTCAATCCTTTTTTAGTGATATTGAACATAAAATCCTGTATCTCATATACCTGTGTATAAGTCCTGATAAGAATCATATATCTGGCTAAATTTTGACAGTTCTTGTACACTTCATACCACTCATCTTCCCCATATTTAACCAAGTCATGAAGAATAAGATAAACAACTCTTGATTTGTTAGAAAATACCTGAGAATGCAACTAATATGCAGTTAACTTTGCTTAATTTCAATTTGACATGTAGGTTGTATATTTTGCCTATGAATTTCCAGTTCTTTGAAATGAAACTTAAAATAATGACATTTTTGATAATATCTCTTTTAATGTGAGAAAAAAGTACCTACCCTTTGCCCTCCTCACCCCTCCCCCCATAGACACATACAATAAATAAAAGGGAGGTTGATATTTTTGGACTAAAAATGTTTTTATTTTTAAAGTCCATTAAGAAGTATAGAGAAAAAAATAGCCATGAATCTTGGATGTTTAAACCAAGTTTCAGTTTATATTGAATTTTAGGATTCAAAATCAATTCTTTTAAACCCGCTCTGTATTATAAACTATAAATCATTCTCTTTCACCCATGCAAATATTGCCAATCAATCACAACACTGTACCACCTCTAGAACGCTCACGGTCCTTTTGAACAGTCCTACAAGAAGCTCCTGCAGTGTTAAACCTGACACACGAAATGAAGTCTGTTTTGCCAATTCCTAAGGCATAGGCATAGGAAGAGGTGTTTTTTTTTTTTTTTTTTGGTGCATGGAAGTATAAAAATAAAGGTAATTGTTAAAAATGAAAATTATATAAGTAAAAGAGTTATATAAGGAGCTGTAAAGATAAATTATAGGCTTGATACAATATGACTAACAACTTCCTTAGGTGTCACTGAGAAGCTGTGAAATACTTTGCCTACTTCTATTCTAGATTGTTAAGAATAGAAGAGATTTTAGACAATATTAGTCTAATGCTCATCAACTCAAAAGAGGAAAAGAAATGGCACAGTTAAATGACTTGCACAGTGTCATAAAACCAGTGGATAGCGAATTTGACTCCAACACCCAAGTATACTGAGTTGATTGCAATATTTCTATTCTGTCCATTTTCCTGTAGCCTGGTCTCTATGTCCTTCTTCACTCCTTGACCTCCTTCCCCCTTGAGTACACAAACTAGAAGAACTCAAGAATGAAATGGACATCAAGATAGATCTCTAATGGGAATATTGCCCAAACTATACTAATTCACATACAGCTGTATAATTTTTGTCTTATCTGTGCTCTGTACTTCCTGACCACTAGACAAACATAGACCAAGCTTATGACCTAAACAATTACAGATGTATTTAGTTTGTGTTGACATGATATTTTTGAAACATTTTCAAAAAATTTTTTTAAAAAATTGAGGGCGACTCTGGATCCACATTCTCAAGGGCAGTTACAAGGTGGGACTGAGGAATGGCTGACACCTTTGGTGAGATCTGGATTTTCACTTTGATAGGGTGCAGACCCTGTCTTCTTGATTCTGACACCAATATTGAACGTCCTTTGCCATTATAATATTTATATAGTAGATAAATTTATATCTTCCTTGTATCTCTATCAGAAGCTGGGTAACCAAACCACAGACCAAGATGGCCATGTGATTCTTCTCCAACTGTACCCACTTTCCTTCATGACTTTACCTGTCTAGACCCTGAGAACTTTTGAGTTTACAATGCTTGGCCAGACTGCATCATACCAGCATGGTATCAGTGTACATTAGAAATTACATTTAAAAGAATAACACTACATAATCTTTCTTAAAATATCAATATGGAAGTAAATAAGAAATAACAAGATAGATTAGCCATTTTCTTTACTCCTATTATTGATGTCAGGTATGTAATTATTTTATGTGTACCATTTGCTCATAAGAAATGACTAAAAATACCTTTCCTTTTGAAATTAAATATTTAGTATAAATTTGTCAATCTTCATAACACTGCAAAATGTCAAGAGATTTAGAGACAAATGGCAAAATGGTTTCTCAGCAGCAGATGAATCCTACAGCCCCAAAATTACAACTGCAGTTAAGCCTGTGATAATTGGTGAAGCAATTTTTTTTTCAGCAATAGAGAAGATTCTTTACTAAATTATTTTGTCTTTCATCAGAGGGACCCAGTAGGCTGTGCTATGGACATCAGACACTTCCTCAACTGATCCTGTTCATTTTCATGTGAATTCTAGATAGCTTGGCAAATCATAATTTGATATCCTGGCTATGGTTTAATAAAACCCAAAAGAATAACTCTTCTCTTTCTAGTATCTCACTTTAGTATTTAAGTGGCATTTATTTCCAAGGAAATAATCTTATTAATTGATTTTTTTTTTGATATTTGAAGATCCAAAGATTATACCTTTACTTCCAACTATGAAGAAAGTTATAAGAAATGGTCAGCACCTCTCTTTTCCCCTTTTAATAAATAATAATATAGCTTATTTCCTTATTCAGTCATCCAGTCTTTACTGTGACACATTTGACCTTAAAATTTTTTTTTTTTTGTTATTGTGACATTGGTTAATGAAATCCAGTAAGTTTCAGGTGTACAATTTAGCAGTAAGGCATGTACATATATATATTGCATTGTGTACATTTGACCTTTTGTGTAAATCTTTCTCTGCTAAAGATTTCTGATTTTTGATGAACCTCATCAAAAAATAATAATACCATAATTCTATCAGGAAAGAGACTACCAGAACTTTTTTTTTTAAATTTAGCCAGTGAAGTATGAGGATGCTACCAATAGATATAGGATACAGCCTCCCTATCTGTTTGGAGCAAAGATAAAAAGATGGCACACATTTTCCTATTTTCCTATTGCTGTTTATTTTTTTTTCTACTCTATGAATGGGAAAGAACAGGAATGATCATGCATTTTTCAGTATCTCTTTGGATCCTGTTGTCAGCTGTCCTTGGCAGGTTACAGACGGTTCTTATTAAGAGGCACAGTCCAAAAGTTCTTCGGGTTCCCTGTATGGTATGGAATGCAAAGTAGAACACTGTAAGGCAGATTGTTGAGTGAGGGATTTTATATGCTATTGCCACTGCCACCCTTTCTATGTGCTGGTTTTACTTTTTCACTCTTTTATTTGTCCTTTACTCCACAGTCTTTTATTTTTTGCAACTTAGCAATCTTCTTTGTTCCTTACAGCATTATCACATAATTATGGGTTTGAATCTTAGCCCCTTTATTTATAACTATGTGATTTAATAGTAAATAGTTTATTTTCTGTGAGTTTCTGATTTCTCATTTGAAAATAAGAAGGATAATGCCTATATCAATTCTAATATATTAAATAATTTTTTAAAAAGTCTTTTAATGGATTTCCTGAAGTTAAGAGGTCTGGGGATTGCTAAGTACTGAGGAAATATTCTCACTCCTGTGAAAGAATTGTACCTGAAAGGAAGGTATACTTTCTTCAGTTTCATTTTTGAAAGGATTGGGGTCAGTTGAGATATAGTTCTATAACTTTCTGCTCAGCCCAAACCACCTTTAATAAGAAATCTGGTCAGTATGATGTTTTCAGAACTAGAATAAAAATGGAATGACCCAAGGACATGAAATAAATGCCCTGGGAATTTCGGCACTGTTTTCTTACTTCATTCATTTCTCAATCTGTTGTACCTTAGAGAACACTCCCCTCCCCCAAAAGGCACAAATTTTATAGGAAACATTGGAAGAGATGAGAAGTTAGAACAAGTAAGAAACTCTATATCAATAACTAAATTGTCATGGTGATCAAGTATGAACTCTACTTGTTCTTATTTATTTTGTTTGTATGGTCTTAATAATTTTTGAGCCAACACATAAATATTTTACATAAATATTTTTGGCTAGTGTTAAAAATCAGATTTTGGTTTACCTTCTGAGACTGGTATGTGTTGATTTCCAACTTTTAACATAAAAGCTGTCACAGTCAGAGGTGCTCAATAGATATTTGTTAAATACATTGGTTAAATATATTGAATGATTGTGCTAAGCAAAGATATATATTGTGATTAAGTGAAAAATACTGATAGGCCTTTAGAATGCCAACAGGAGATACAAGAAAAAGAAAGTAGCTTTGGAAAATGATTCATATGAACCAATCTCTATTTCGGTTGAGATATGCCTACTTTGTTGAGATAGTCATGCTGATTGAGTGGTGAACACAATGCATTATACATGTACACTTGAAACCTGTATAATTTTAATAATCAGTGTTAGCCCAATACATTTAATAAAAAAAGAAAATACTTTAAAAAATGCCTACTGGACATCCTCGAAAATTTTTTTTCCCAAAACATTATGTGGGAACAATATAAGCTCCTATAGTCCATCATCTTTATTTTCCCTCTCTCTTCTCAAATTGCATTCTTATAATTTCAAGTGGCAACCAGTTAGTCACATCCAATGATATCTTCTGAACACTTATGCCCTTTCACTTTTTGTAAAATTTAATACTTTTTATTTTCCTATTTGGATTTTCTTCTCACTGTAATTTTGCTAATTTTATTGAGAATTTACTTTGTCCAGGCACTATTCTAGACTTTGATAACTTATTTACTTTTTATGAAAACCTCATGAAAGAAATACTCACTGCTCCTATTTTAAAGGAGGGAAGTTTGCTCATGGACACTCACATAGTACATGGGGGAGAAAGAGAATCTGACTGCAGGAACCCAGCCTAGAACCCACATTCTTACTGCTGTTGCAATGGTGACAACACGATGGCCAGGATCTTCAGTGATTGCCTTCATTCCATTTACTCCTTCCAAATTAGTGCTATTTGATCACATCCCATGAATTTTGAAATAAGGAATTATTCTTACTTTTTTTTCTAGCAACTGAGTTTTTTTGTTTGTTTGTTTGTTTGTTTACCTTTTGTTTCTGAATAAGTTTAGGAGAGTACTTTTATATATTTGAGGGGCTGTATATAGTTTTTACTTTGGATTTCTATCACTTTTCTTTGATTTCTCTCTCTCTTTTGATTTGTATTAGATATGGTTACTGAATGAGATTTACAGTTTTTCCATTTTAAAGAATTCATCGAGTTTTTCCTTTGACCAAATATATGATCAAAATTTGAGTAATTTTTTTATATTTGAAAAGAAAATACAGTTTTTTTCAGAATACTATGTTTAATTCAGTTCTTACTAATTTTCTTTTATTCAGCTCTTCTGTCATTTTTGATTATTTTATTCACGTAAAGAATAAGAGCTATGTTAAAACACCTAGCTACTTAAATGCTTATCTGTCTCTGCATACCCAGATATTTTGACCCTACATATTTTGTTTCTATGATATTAAGCCAAAGATAAATCAGTTATATTTTCACTGTATGTAGCTATATACTTCAGCATTATAAAATAGCTCTACTTTATACAATATTAATTTTAACTATTATTTCAACTTAAACATAATATGGTAACCCATGAATATTTAATTGTGAGTATTACATATTATTTAATCCCAACAGGAAGCCTCAAATGTCTGGCATATTATTGGTACTCTAATATTTGTTGCATAAATAAATGAATAAAAATTAGCTTACTGGGTTAGTCACATGATTCCTCCTATCTATTGTTTCATCCAAGGACAGGCACAAGGACAAACATAGAAATATGTCTCTCTGAAGTACACTTTGAAAACATCTCTGAGAAAACCCATATTTTTATACAAGATTATCTAAACTTTTCAAAAGTCAATATCTTGGGTCAGTATTTGTTCTATTTTTACAGACAATTTTTCTTTGAAATATAAATTATTTTCTTAATTTAGTTAGCTTAAGTTGTTAAAATATTCAATCTTGGTTTATAATTAGTGTTCAAAAATGTCCAGTATAACAGTATTGTCCCAAGTGGGCAGCAATGTCATATAAGTATTGAGCTTTATTTCTTCACATTCACAATATGTTTTACTATGTATTTTTTTATTTCTTTAATCAGTGATTCCCTCATGTGTAATATTATTTGTGTAAAAACTTATTTAGTAGCATTCTAACAATCAGATATACCTTATTGCATAAACTTGGGATTATTCCTTACAGCTCACCTTGATCAAGGTGTAATTGGTATCCCAGATATCACTGTCAAATGATGAGGTATGTCTTTTTACTTCATTTTCAAAAGAAAATGAAAAATATTTTATGATATTGTCCATTTCAGTTTTTTATATCGTGTGTGTGCTTTTTTCCTAATGCATTTTATTTGAAATCAAATATTAATATTGTTGGATATAAATGGCTTTGACTTAAAATATAAGATTACAGTTTTCTAGCAAATTTAAATACATGTTAAAACAAAAGTCCCCCTCACAATTACTTATAATGGAATCGTTGACCACCACACCTGTAAATACTTTTATACCTGTAGATACTTGAAGTTCATTCCATTTAATCCAGGGGTTGACATATCTATTTTCCCAGTCAAGACTAGATCAGAATTATCACATCAGACTGATGAGGTTATGGATACAATCTAGTAGTGAGAGCTTTAGTGGATGTGAGATTTGTGTGGGCCTTCAAGATCCTTCTCCTTCAGTTCAATCGCCTGTCATAGCTTATCTTTACTTCCTATTTCAGTGCTTTTCTAAATCTCACAAGGCTCAACGATTGAGTGAGTTCTGATTTATTTCTAGTAATTTCTTTTCTAAAACTGATATTTGTTCCTATTATTTTGCTTTTAATGGTAGGAATATGGAGTAGAATTTTCAGTTCTTTTAAATAATTGTGGGTATTTTTCTTTTACACTATATCAAACTCAACAAGTGATAGTTTCTTAAAGAGCTGCAATATTGAATTCGAAGTCATACAAGTTAACTTTTTATACTCTTTTACATTGGTCTGCCTATTACTTTTTTCCTCATTTTTATTGAAATAATTCACATATAACATTGTATTAGTTTAAGGTATACAATATGATTCAATATATGTATATATTACAAATGATTATCATACCATGATAACTTGACTTAAAATTCATCAGCTTACATACTTATAGCAATTTTCAAACATATAATACTGTACTGTTAACTGTAGTCACCATGCTGTACATTATATTCCCTATCCTCTGCCTCTGGCAACCACCAATCTGTTCTCTGTTTCTGTGAGTTTGTTTTTTTTAGATTCCACATATAAGTGAGATCATACAGTATTTGTCTTTCTCTGTTTTATTTCACTTCCAATTGTTTTTAAGTGTCATTACACAACTTTACTTATGGAATTTCAGAATAGCTTTGGCCTTGTTTGGTTTGGTTAAACAAGAAACTTCTGGTCAGGCTGGTTTCCTGCAGCTCCATTTTTTGTGTACATTCATTAATGATTATGAACTACAGCATTGGATGTTACAGAGAAGTCTCCATACTCCTCTCCGAACTGCCCATTTGTTGGCACAGAATCCAGTTTTTTTTTTATATCTGTGGAAGCATATCTTTAAAAATCCTGCAGACATAGTTATCACTTTTTTCTTGATAAAGTGTATTCGAGGTGGACTCAAATTTGTGATCCAATGCTGACAATCCACATTTTTTTCACAAGGACAAAATTAATTTGAGAAAGGAGTATAATAATATTTAGGCCAAATATAATAGTTCAAATGCAATTTTAATGAAAAGGAGCTATGGCCTAGCTTCTTTTCTCCTGACTCAGGGAATTGAACTATGGAATGAGTTTGAAGAGTGATAAAATCTTTTCTATCTCTCTCTTTCTCTTTATCTCTCTCTCTTTCTCTTTCTTTCTCTCTCTCTCTCTCTGTATATATATATATACACACACACATATATATGGATATATATGTGTGTGTGTATATATATACATGTATATGTGTATATGTGTATATGTGTATATGTGTATATATGTATATAATATACATATATTTATTTGATGGATATCTATATGTACTTATCTATCTACACGTATATCTAAATATATACACTTAGTTAACATCAAACATATATATCTGTGTGTACATATATATGTAAAAATTTTAATAGCCTTCATGGAATGACAGTTTGGTTAAGTAATCCAGCAAGTAGAGTCTGTGTTTTGGAGTATTATGGAGTTGAACAACAAATTTTGCCATTTGCAATTTTTATTATTAAATTCTGATATCTCTTGCATTTACTCTTTTCCTTACCTGTAAAAGGAACATTTTAATGTCTGCCTTGCTTTAGTTTCATTATGGCACATGAAAGACAGAATTATGTTTATAGCAAATACTCAATGGGTGTTATTCTTATTATTCATATTCTTTTGATATTTTGGAATGTTCTTAGAACATAGAATATAAATTTAAACTTCTCTTCTCTCAGCTTTCATCATCTTTAAGCCAGTTTCTTCTCAGAATACTCTAACTTCTGTCACTTTGAGTGACAATTAAATCAAAGATTTGCTCTTTGTAAAATGGAGGTAAATTGTCATATTTTCCTTTTTCCATTTTTAATTTCACCCCAAACTTATAGCTGAGAGTGCAATAATGTTCCCAGGGTGATGTTCTCAGTTTTTACTCAGCAAAACTGAATATTCAAACATTCACATTTGTTATGGTCAGTTCTTGCCTCAGATTTGTTGATCATTTCTGTCTATAGAATCATCTCACTCAGAGATCACTTGATCTCTTTCTATGGTTTATTGGAAATTATATACCAGTGTCCTGTTCCATCCATAGTTAAGGAATGAAATTTAACTGGCCTAGAAGAACTATCCTCACAAGACCTTCTGTTCCTATCATTTGTCTAAAAGCTGTTCAGCCATTCCCCTAGGGGGAAAGAATTTTAGTTCTGTTTTTAGTGTCTTAAAGTGACACTAACATAATGAAACCCCCACAGGGCAGACACCCACTGTTTCCGTTTTTCCCTCAATGTTATGTTTAGACATGTAATGTCTATAAAATTGCTGGATCAGAGGACAATATCACAGAGAGTATTCAAGCTGATGTTCAGAAATAGGCTGAAATTTTAGATAATCCCTTAAAATTTATAATATATCACACAAAAGATGAATTCTAATTTTTAACAGTACATTATGGCTAAAATATGAATGCTAGATGATATATTAAACTTGAAACCATGGATACCTAGTTAATGTGCCATTGTAATAGAACAAACAGAAATACACAGCACTGTTCTCACTAAATCTGAGCCATTAAAGACTGTGAAAGATTGACAGGAAATGTGCAGGTCACCATGTTTGTTTGTTGTCATATAAGCCAGAACTGTCATGCTACAGCCATCTTTAGATCTGTATTATGCAAAACCTAGCAAAAACCAAGGTACAATACTCAAAAAATAAGTATAAAAACCCTATCTTTTAAGCTCTATAAAGAAAGTCAACTTTATAATATCCATTTCTAGTAAAGCCCTTGCTACTCAGATTATGAGATCTTAGAAGCAATGTGGCAACTCAGTTTCTAGATATTTCTATTTAAATAGGCCACTTAGGATTTTTCCATATACTGGACGTAGAAAGGCCCTTTAACAATTTATTTTGGGAAATGTATTCAAACCCAGTTTGTCCTATCTCTATGATAAAGCGCTCTTATAATTCATATAACAAGAATTTAATAGCACCTAAATGACTGTTAAGAGAATTATTATCCACATTTTAATAACTAAAGGCATCATTGATTTCAGATGGGAACATTTTTAAAGCTGTTATCCAATGCTTTATGCTCATATCATCTCATACTGTCCTTTTGTTTGGGGAGGTGGGGTTAAGGTAACAGTTTTATTCTGTGTAGGAGGAAATTTGCTGTAGTTCACTTATAATGGACCAAGAAACATCTGCAAAATAGTGTAGCTAGATTAGTAAACTTGTAATTTAGAACCGAAAATATCTATTGCATTTTTCTCCTCTTGCACTTTTTACTTTCCTTTCTCAATAGTTTCTTACTCATTATATTTAATTTAGGCAAGGTTACAGCCACTGCAGGGTGGAATAAACTACTGTCTTCGAGATAGCCTTCCAGGACAAACTTGTTTCCTCTCTACTGCAGTTATTTACACTTAAACAATATTTTGTCTTCCAGAATGATTTCAAATGCATGCAAAGATAATTAGGAGTTATATACATTCTTTTTTCTCTTCAAACTTTATCATTCAGATGTTTAGACTAAACCATTTTTAAGTACTTTGGGCTAGAACATGGCTTTTAAATGTAGTTAAACAACACAGAGACAATAAAGATCTTTTGCTTAAACCAGAAAAACATAAGTGAGAGATATTGCTATGTATGATTAGGAGTGTGTCTGATTACAAGAAGAATAGAGAGAGAGAGAGAGAGAGAGAGAGAGAGAGAGAGAGAGAGAGAGAGAGAGAGAAAGTAAACATTCTAAAGAGAGAATTAAATGGTTGAGTAAAGTCATATGAAAAAGTAGAGCATGATCAGACTGGAAATCAGGAGACTTAAAATGTCAACCTTACACTAGTTAGCTTTTCTCTCTTGGTCTCAGTTTTCTCATATGCAAAAGCCTGGATTAGACAATTTTGTTGGTTGTCAAGCTTAATTTCTATGATAGCGAAAGGTAGCCAGTGGTGAAAAGAATGGATGCCCTGAAGGGCCATTTATGTTCTTAGAGAAAAAAAATGTCATTGAGCAAAAACAATTTTAGAGAAAAGAGATATTGACCATTAACCATTCCATTTTTGTATGTAATCTTGATATAGCATACAAAATAAGAACTTTTATATGTGCTAAATTTTAGAACAGTGGTTCTCAAAGCAGTTCTCAAAGTATAAACTACTTTTATAATAATACCAGGACATTATTGTCTATTTTGGTGTTTGAAATTTGCCATAATGATACAAAAACAATAGCTGGTAAAATTACTGGTACCTCAGTACAAATCAATGCAGTGGCAGCAAATTGTACAAGTAGTTGTATGCTTAACTAATGTGTGATGACTATCCACCTTAGAAAACTAGAAAAAGAGGAGCAAATTAAATTCAAAGTAAGCAGGAGAAAAGAAATATTTGAATAAAAATGAATAAAATTGAAAACAGGAAATCAATAGAGAAAAATCAATGGAACTAAAAGCTGGGTCTTTGAAAAGATCAAGCAAATCGATAAGCCTCCAGCCAGGTTAACTGTTATAGATAGATCAAACCCTCATAAACAAAGGCTACAAGGGGTCTTCAGTACTTTTGAAGGATGAAAAGGGATTGTGGGACCAAAAAATTTGAAATCAGCTCTTCTCTCTGGCCTCCTAAAAATTATCAGCAGCACATCCAATTTTTTTTCTTGGATGTGCCTTTTCTGTAATAAAAGTTTATTGCCGTGTTTTCTCTCACAACAGAATTTGAGAGAAAAACCATCTTTTTGAATAACTAAGCTTTAGCTTCTGTCAGAGTCCTAGAGCTGCACAGAGGCCAGTGTTCTAGGTTTGAGTAGAAGGGACCGTGCTAGTATGCCACTGATCTTAGAAAAGATTCTTGGGGAACCTAGCATCTATGATTCTTCCTTTGGTTTGTTTGTATTTTTTTTAGCTTGCTTTAAAATCATAAAAGTACCCTGAAGGTTTTTAATAGAGTTATATTAAACCATGAAAATGGTTGATACAAGGTGGCATATTAGGAGGTAGAAATTATTTCCTTTTGTCTTTAGCAATTCAAAGAAAGTTCAAGGAAGCCCTACACAGAAAGTATATGAGTCATTGAATGAGTTTGCTCAGGCATTAGTTTATCTTAGCTCCTGAATAACATTGAAACAATAATAAAAGGTAAATTCAACCAGTGGAAATAGCTGTAACATATTGTATAAATGAAGCATAACATATGCATTATTATAGCTAACTACATGTGAAATGCACTTAGATCAGACCTTATTACTAATTTGCCAAATTATACTACAAAGCTGAGTGAAACCCAGTACACTAACAAACTGCTCTGAGCTGGGCAGGTTGCAAGGAGGGGATGGTAATTTGTGGTGTGCATGCCATTCCTTACCTCCTGGGAGTAAATTCTGATTGGGGGTACATCACAAATTATAAACTTGTCCTATTGGCAGCCAAAGCCTCATTCGTTAGTTTCTCTCTTCCTCTTTTGTTTTTGCAGAATATTTATGATATGCTAAATTAAACTGCACTGGCTGTTTCCTTGATGGAACTAGAACAAGCCCTTATGAATATTTTCAGTGTAACTGGGCAAGTAGATAAAAAACCAATGTGCAGTATTCACGGAGCACATCTGAATGACAAGCTCCAAAATAGGCTCTGTGGAGAAGACTGCAAGAACACGAAAGAAACTAGTGCCTCCCCTGCAGGGGCTTGCAGTGAAGTAAGGGCATCGGTGACACAGCAAAGCGTTAGAAAGTGTGGAATTTATATATATATCTTTTAAAGGAGAGTACATGGAATCAGAGGGGAGTCACAGAGCAGTAATTGGTTAGCCCAGCTATAACAAAGACTGGAATGACATGTTTTTAAAAAAGCCTTTTTAAAAATTATGGAAAACTTTAAATGTACAAAAAAGTTAATTGTGCATATTTAAAAATGTTAATATTGGACATTATTTTCTTCAAACTCTTGTCCCTTTCTGAGCATGTGTTCTTGGTTCTTCTCTAAAAATAGTCTCATACAGTATGTGATAATACCATATAAATCTCAGCCCCAAAGCTGCTTCTCTTCAACTCTTTCCCATCTCTGAGTGCGACACCTTCATCTAATAGATTCTGGTTATCATTCACTTTTAACATCTTTTCCTCTCTCCTCATATCCAATCTAGTCCAAGTCCTGGTGATTTTATTGCTAAAATATCTCCCAGATCCAGTGACTTATTTTCAGCTATACGAAATCTGTGGCTAACAATAGTTAATTTGCCATTGTGTTTCACTGGACTGCTACATTAACCTGCAAATTGGTTTAAATGTCCGTACATACTTTTTCCTCCAAACTATTCTCTACAATGTAGCCAGAATTATCTTTGTGAATGACACATTTTATCCTAAAACCATTCGATGGCTTTCTATTACACTTCAGATGAATATAAACTCTTTATTATTGATTTTAAGACCCTTCAACGTCTTACTTTTTTAGCATCACCTTGCATCACACTATTTCTCAAGGTTGCTCTGTATAGTTGTTATGTTATGCCCTGCACAACTCCAGGAAGCACTTGACAAATTTTAGTGCATGTGAAGAAGCCCATAGCTTCTGCACTATAATTAACACATCCATATGAACCATATGAGGAAACACTGCTCTTACCCCTTTTTGCTTTTCAGCTCCTGGCCTTGTTTTATGTTCATAAATGTATAGTTCCCTTTCTATCATAAGATGTTTTATTCTTTTATTTTTCCTTCCTGGAATGTTCTTTCATCAACTCTATCAATTAACTAAAAACCATCTTCCAAATATCTGATAAGTACTTAGACCTTAAGTTGGGTCAATATCCTTATTATATGTAGTTATAGGTCCATATTGCTCTCCTTCATATCATATAATTATTTGACTAATATTTGTCACTCTCACAGAATGTGAAAGGTGAGGTATATACACAATTAGCTCATCCTTATATTAGAAGCAGGTGGCACATAAAGGGAGCCTATTAAATATTGTTAGTGGATAAATTCACGATGTTTGGAACTTCTTTACATAAGACTACATTATATATACTCTTCCACGGTATGCTTTTGCTAGTTGCATATAATTCACAGTACACATATCCCGCAGCTAGCTAATTTCATCTGTTGGACATAATCATTGTTTCCAATTTTCCAGTATTGTTCATATTGTCTCATTTTATCTTATTAGTTATCAACTAGAGTGGGAGAGAGGAATATATTTCCTGGATTTATGTAAAGATGAGATTGCAACAAAAAGAATAAAATACCTAGGAATAATTCTAACAAAACATGTGAAGGACCTATATAATGAAAACTATAAGATTCTATTAAAAGAAATCAAATAAGATACAAAGAAATGGAGAGATATTTCGTGTTCTTGGATTGTAAGAACCAACATAGTTAAAATGACCATATTACCTAAAGCATACCTAAAGCATTATACAGATGTAATACAATCCCCATCAATATCCCATCAGCTTTTTTTTTAGGCAAGGCATCATTTGGTTGACCTCACAGATTGCAAGGACGTTGTCAGCTTACAATTCCTTATTTTATTTATTTATTTATTTATTTATTTATTTATTTATTTATTTATTTATTTATTACACCTACAGCATCTGGTCTTCCTAGGTAGTCTCCCATCCAAGTACTAACTAGGCCCGACCCCGCTTAGCTTCTGAGATCAGACAGGATCGGGCTTGTTCAGGGTAGCTTGGCGATGGACCCATAAGAATTTTTTAAAGAAATAGAACAAAAACCAATCAGATTTGTACGGAAGCACAAAAGACTCTGAGATGCCAAAACCATTCTAAGAAAAAGGAATGGTGCTGGATGCATTACTTTGCCTGACTTCAAATTATACTACAAAATGACAGTAATCAAAACAGCATGGTATTGAGAGAAAGTTTTTTAGATGGAAGAAACATGTGTAAAAAGGCATAGTTAGGAGAGAGCAAGAGGTTATCAGGGACCTGGGCTTGACAGAGTCAGAAACAGCTTAGACAGGTAATCAAAGTAAGTTTCTTATAAAGAAGAAATAAGAAGAAGAATTACTATTAGTGCAAAGTCTCTAAGTTTCTATGATGTGTTTGGCTTTGCTGTGCTGCTAAGTTAAACTAATCTACTTGATTTGAGATAAATATAATGTGTTTAGATGCTCCTAATTTAATTAAACAATGGTATTTTTAAAATCTTTTTTTTCTTTTTTTTCTTCATTTTGTAATGTCATCTTGATTTTTCACCTCTAATTTCCTATTATGTTTAATGTAAGTTTACAAAGACATATTGAGAAGATCAAAGAAGCAACTGTAGCAGATATTGACAATATAGAAATGAAGTTTGCAATTCTATCACCAGGCATCAAATACTAACATGATGATTAGTGAATGAAACAATCTCACTGTGGTAAAGATCAGAGTTGTGCCAGTTGGTCAAAGAGAATCAAAATTACTAGAATTTAATGATCATCTGTAAATACTGGATTGGTGAGCATCCTGGAAGCGGGCCTTGTTGGTATTTGATGGGAAAGTGTGAGAAGGTTCATGGCCCCACGAGGTGAAAGTTAATGTTGAAAGCTACAGAGGACTGGCTCAAGATAGGATAGCAGTTCTGTTGCCACCAGTCGTTTCATTCTTTTAAACTTGTTTTCTGTTATCACAGGAAAGAGGTCACTAGATAAGAGTGATAATTAAAATAATATTCTTTTGCAGGTATGTCTGAATAAATTTGGCTGCTTGTGCCCCCAAAACCCAACTACAACTACTTTAATCAGTAAAGAAATGTATTATCTGATAAACTAGAATTCCTAAGGTAGGATGGGCTACAGAGGATGTTTGTTCAGTGGTTTAGTGGTATCAAATAGGATCCCTTTTCTTTTCATGCAAAATGGTGGCAGCAATTCCTAGCCTCACACCTGGACAGGATAAGAAGAGGTAAAGTGTCTTCCTACAGCAGTCAGTAAGCACAGAAAAGGTATTTCTTTGAGTCTCACTCATGAAATACCTACTTTTATTTGAAGAGAATTACATTATAAGCCAGTTCTTGAGCCAACTATTGGAAAAGGGATGGGTTTGCCCATATTAGCTTAGAAGGATTTTTAGGCATACAGTTGACATGGAGTCTTCAACCACAAGAAGCAACGTTGCAAATAACATATCTTAAAATTATACCAAGGTTTAAAGTTATTGGAATCCTGATCATGAAGATGAGTTATGGTATGGTTGATAAGAATTAAGTTATATATGTAGGTTCCTTTGTTAAGAGAGGACTTGAGATTTTATGACTTTTCATATTATAGGTATTTTGGTGGTATTTTAATTATTTCCAAACTGTCTTCCTCATAGTTTGTTTCTTGAGATCTAATCTACCTTAAAGTCACTGAGAAAAAGAGATTCTCATTTATGTATTTATTCTAGTTCCTAGAGATAGAGTAATGTACAAGCCAGAAAAAATTTTGTCTTCTTAGTGACAGGAGGTAGAACATAAAAAAGCAATACTACTACTACTACTACTACTACTACTACTACTACTACTACTACTAGAATCAACAATATAATTTTAAACATTGATAATTATCTTTAAAAATCACCATGTCACATGAGGCACTCAAGTAACAACCCCTTCTGACAGATATCTCAGTAATAGTGCATAGCAATTGTAATTAAAATAAATTAAGACCTTGATCAACATTTGACTGTGATCAGACTTTGGCTGTCTAATTGGCATATGACTGTGAAGAACTTGTGACATATCGGCATGCCGTGGCACAAGTATTGAGAACTACTACCTATGTGACCTTGGGCCAATTGGTTAACCTCTTCATATGGTCCAGTTCTTCATCTGTAAGGTAGGATAATATTACTACCTACTTTAAGGCATTTCTCTGAAGATTAAATGATATTATATATGTAAAGAGTTTAGGATAGTACCTGGCACATGTAAGTAGAGTGTAAGTGTTTATAAAATACATAAAATAAAATTTAATAAATGCATCCCTTTAACCAGGAAGTGAAATGTGCCTCTGCCTTAGTTCCTCTCCATTGTATGTAAGGATTAGAAACAGACTTGAGAATGTGTTTAGTTTAACATTCTGACATTAAATGGAAGGAAACGGAGCTGAGAGAGCGGGCAGTGTTTCAGCCAGAATTAGACCTGAGGTTTTTCTCACGCTTGTCCATCGCTCTTTCTAGTATTTCATTCTGCTGTGATTTCTGTTCATTCATGTTTTACATACATACCTCCTCAGGAAAACAGAAGCCTACCTCTCTGCGAGGGTTACTTTGTAAAGAGCTGTAAACCCTCCTTCCTGGTATTATAGCTACTATGTCACATCACTCGTGCACCAGGGTCTGCACGTGGAATTTGTTTGCTAAGAAGTGTGTGTTTTCAGAGCCAAAGTGCTGTGTTTACCTTAGCAAGTAGTTCTCATAGTGGTGTTTTTGGTTAAAGTCCTAATTAGCCTTCTATAGCTAATGAGCTTGTGGGTTATAAATCTACTCATTATTATGAATAATAGGGCCAGGGCTTAAAATTTGCCAGTTTTGCACTGACATAATTATTTATGAAAAGGCCTTGCCCCAGAAATGGAAATCATAATAATTAGTTATAATCTTTCTGTGGCTTATGCATTTTTTTTTCCTAGAGAAACAGATGTCTAGAGGGTGCTAATTACTAGTAGTGGAAAGTTTCCTGCCTAGACAGATCAGAAAGTCAGGAAGCTAAACTCTGGAACTTTTAGCCACCACTTAGCCACATGCCTTTAGAAAAAGGGCATTTGCCAGAGGCTTTCTGTCTGTTAATGGTAGGTTTACACTACATCATGTCACCAGCTGAGGCTCCTGAGAGCTTGTTTCCTTAGAAAATAATGGATATTTTTCAAAGGTGCTTTTCAAAATACTTAAATAGATATAACAAACTCATTTCCAAAACTCCGTCAACTTGGTCAAAACTGAACCGTGAATAATGTTCTATCAGGAAAAAAATGTGGAAATAAACCCTTTTAGTCAAAACACAGATCGTCACAGTAAAGCATAGGCTGGCCCAAGAGCCTTGCAGCAAGTGGCATGTCTGGGTACAAACCAAAACACAAGTGCTCAGTTCCCTAGTCTGAATCGAAATTCCATCTATTCAATTTTCTTAAATTAAACAGTATAAAATGCATTCATTGAATTCAATGAAAATTTTAATTTTAAAAATCCCAGTACTAAGATGAAAAGATATTGCTGGTGTTCTTTATGGCTGAAGATGACTTTTCTGGATTTTAAAACATTAATACAATTAATTAAAATTGGGGAAATCTTTAGAGACTGTCAGTCTAAATTAATCTGGTCTAGATGCGAGACTCAACTCCTCAGTTTAGATGAGGACATCAGGGTGGGGTGATAGGCTATGTGAGGTGCAATGGGTGACAGCTTATTAGTGGCAGAGCTGGAACTATTGCACAGAGCTCCTGGCTTTTAGTTCAGTATGCTTCCAACTATACCTCAAAGCCATCAGGCTGTTTTTGGCCAGTCAAAACATTCATCCTGCCTGCTAATCTGCCTCACTTCTTTCATCTCTCCCTAGCACATGCATTTTTCCCTCTATAGCCCAGCTGAGGAAGGATGAACTTGAAATTTTACAGAAACATTTTGAAATATTAACATTGCCCATAAAAAAAGAGATGCACAAACACATAGGTATGCCTGCTTCTTAATAACTTTCTAAACTTTCATCCTGTTGTAGCTTAATGGTTATGAGTATGGATCCTGACGGCTGACTGCTTAGGTTCAAATCCTGCTGCCCTCACTTATAATCTATGTTAGCTTCAGCAAGCAACTCTCTGCTTCAGTGTTCTCATCTGAAAAAGAAGCTGAGGTTATTAATCATAAATACCTCATAGGTTTTGGTGAACATTTAAACCGATACTCATAAAGCACTGGGGAAGGTGCCTGGTATACATTATGCATTTAGTAAATGATAGCTGTTATTTATTTTTTTAGAGATTAAGCAGAAACAAGTCAATGTATATAACAACGTGGTTTATAAATGTACTGAGCTTCTAGGTGCCATACATAAACAAGCCCTTATATTAATTAGAGTCATCACAATAACCCAACTTTGGACATTATAACAATTTTATAGACAAGAACACCAAAACGGTTATGTACCTTGCTCAAAGCCATACAGCTAGTCACTGATGGTAGCTTTCTAACATAACTCAGATTCTTGAATCTCATTTTTCACCTGTCTATCAATCCAGATTCCAGAGGCCAGCAATCATCCCCTAAGTTTTCTAACTGTAAACGGTTGAAAGGCTTTTTTTTCCTCTTAAAAAAAGAAAAAAGAAAAATCATAATTGATTGACAGTAAAGCTTCATCTGAAGTTTTTTAGGGGCTAAGGTTGTGCTACCACACAATGGAAGATGTTATGATCATGCTTTCATGGATTCTAAAATTCAGGAGGGAGCACTTTATTTAGCTGTGGAACACATCTGGCCTAAGTAATAGCAGGGGATGGGTATGAATTAAAAGGTCAATCACCTCCACCTCCTGACTCAGGCAGCCTGTTAAGGACTGAACCGACAGGGTTGCTTTCTAATAAAGATCACCCACAGAATGACACCATCTGGCAAATGTCAGAGGAGAAGGGACAGGAGTAACAGCTGCAGCCATCTGCCTATGTTGCCAGTGACTCAAGAATGAATGGGCAGAGAGGGCCTGTGCTTCCAGCTGAGTGAATACGCTCTCATTCCCCAGCTATGCTTTTTAGATTTTCTATAGAGATACTCGTTACTTTCAAAGATTCCTGGCATCCTTATGTTTATTATTGTGTGGGGAATTTACATGGATACCTCTAACTCCAGATGTTGTGTGAAATCGAACCCATGGTTGGTTTCTTCATCCTCCCTTCGCTCACCAAAACCAGGTCTTCATTCACTGCTCTGTTTCAGCAAATGATACTCTAATCAATCACTGTGGAGAAACTAAAAAATGTATGTTATCCTTGCCACTTTCTTCTTCTTCCACGCCTTATGACTCTTCAGACCAAGTTGGGTCCCCTGTTTTGTTCTTTGATAATACTGTGTGATTTTTTTTTTTACATAAAACTTATTAAAGTTTGGGATCATAGATTTATATTTGTGACTCTTTCACATGTGTGTGTATGTGTATGTATAAAATATAAATATATCACTTCATTAGCCTGCAAGCTCCTTGAGAGCAGGGATTATGTCTGTGCTCTTCAGTGCTTATGCATATGGTTTTGCTATAAGTACCGTATTCATCACATAGTAAGGGCTCAAAAATTAATTGTCGAATCTTCACTTTTCTCACTGCATTATTTATAATGCCATGTCTTTAGAGAAGGAATTGCTACTTGTTCCCATTATCAGCAATCCTGCGTCCCCATCTTAAAAGCATGTGCATTAGTAAGGTTGCATTCCGTTATCCAGAAGTAATAAATCACCCTATGAACTCAGGAGTTTAACCCAACAAATTCAACTTTTCACTTATTTTGCATGTCTCATGTGGGTGGGCAGAGGCCTCTGTTCCACAGAATAACTCAGGGACCAGTAGATGGAGGCTTCCCTCTCTAGGAGTTGAGCCATTGTGAACATGAGTCTTCCCCCATTTGCCATCTTGTCTCATTCATAGAAGAGCGAGATTGGAGAACTGTGTTAAGGCTTTCATTGCCTTATCCTAGAAGTGATGTATATCACTTCTGTCCACATTTTGTTGATAAGAAACAGTAATATAAACTATGAGCCGAAAAATATAAGGGAGCGAATGGAATATTTGGTGAGAATGATTGTATCTTTCATGTGGGAGAATTTTAATTTTTTGTGTGTTTGTATTTTTGACCAGTGGAAACATTTCTTGTAATGAAATACTATGTAAGTACTTAAACCAAATAAGAGTGAAACTGTACTAATAGAAGCACAGCTGGAGAGGCCTGGGCCTCTGCCTGTTTGTTCCATGCTTCATAACAATCACGTTATGTAATTACACCCAAGACACCTCCAGTGGACCATCTAGGACTCTGCTGTGCACAGTGTGAAAACTGCCTGCCTGGATGATATCTAAGGTCATGTCCAACTTTTGAAATTCTATTTGTAAATAAAGAGTTCTTCAAATGTATTAAGCAACTATATATAAATCTAACTTGCCAATTCTTATGGATTTTTAACAACTTACTGTTTTAACTGAGAACATGATCTGCTCTTAAAAACTGAAAATAGTCTACTTATAATCCCTAACAAAACTTTTTGTTTGCCTTTCAGTCTTGTCCATGTTTGTATATATTTTACATAGTTGCATTTATGTGCAATTTTGTGTTTTTCATTTGACATTTTATCGTAATTTTTTTTCAATTCTGTTTGGGCTATATAATGATTATTTTTATAAATATAATATTAACTAAAGTAATCATAAATGCATTAGTATAAATCATTAACAATATATGGAACTATGTTCTCAAAAAATGGCAATAATAATTAATAATAATAGCAGGTTGAATCTTAAGAGGAAATTAGAAATTAGAAAATAAGTTAATAAATTATAAGAGATTTGCCTGAGGGAAAATTAGTAAGCCGAGTAGTAGATTCTGCTTGAACCAAACATTATCTGTGCCAAAACCAAAATTATGTTAATATATTGCTGAGAGAATAGTAAGCATCATGCATTCTCTAAACATTTTCCATGATTATCTTACTCAATCCTCACAACCTATGAGCAATAGGTAATATTATTTTTACAAATCATGTTAGAGAGGAGCAGCCCGAAGCTCAGTTTACTTAGCAGTTTATCCAGAGTTAGCTGACTATGTAATACCTTATCCTGGACTCAAATCCAGGTCTGTCTCCCAAGCCTACACCCTCACTTCCCATTAAATGAGATGTTTAGAGGCAACTGTCTATGGTAAGGTGAAAAGGTGTTTCATTTCTCTTGACAGCTCTCCCCAATCCCACTATTTGTTTTCCTTTGTATCAGCCTTTAAAAATTTTACTGAAATTTAGTTTGAAAATACAAAATGTGAGTAAAATGTTAAGGAAGACTTTTAATGTCAATATACTTTAATATGATTCCATGGTTCATTTTGCCATAGAATTAATGAGAATACACAAATGACAAATTACTCTCTGGCTTAGTATTAATTCTGTTTCTTGACCCAGTAAAAAATACTTAATGGATTATATAAATCAAGCCCAGCAAGAAAACAACTTATTTAAACTGCCTCCAAGCCAGTGTACATAATAGTAATAGCTCTAATAGTGTTGCAAAAAAGAGAAAAGGTATAAATGAATATTGATTATTAATTATTTAAATATTCACAAAATCTATACTAAAGGAACTTCACCTACATGTAGTATTAACAAATGCATGAAGAAGCAAAGGCTGTAAAACCAAATGTCCATTTCTTTTTAATAGTATATTTATCTTCACGGCAGTTAAGAGCATTCTATTTTAAAAGCTGTAGCACAATATTGATTTTGTTGATAACATTCATCTCCTAAAGTATAGGTCACAAATTTTGTCCCTGAGACAAGATGTGCCTCACACACGTTTTGTCTGTCTCAAGTAGTGCTAATAATTTTTTTGTCAACGTTATAAATTTAGAATTGTTGTAGACAGAATAACAGCTCCCAAAGGTGTCCATGCTCTAATCCTTAGAATCCAAGAATATGTTTCATTACATAGCACAAGGAACTTTGCAGATATAATTAAGGTCATGGACCAAACTTTTAAATAAGGAGATTATCCTGGATTATCCAGGTGGTTGCATTCTAATCACATAAACCTTTAAAAACAAAGAACTTTCTCCATCTCAGAGGCAGAGAGATATGGCAGCAGAGAAAATCTGAGATAGTCAAAGCTTTAAAGAGACTTAATTCATCTTTGCAAGAGAAAGGCCACATGGAAAGTATGAGAAGGAATGTGAGCAGCAAGGAAGCTGAGATTTCAGTTCTACAACCCCAAGAAATGGAATTTGGCCAAATTTGGATGAGTTTGGAAGATGGTTAATTCCCAGAACCTCTAGAGAGGAGTATAACTTGTCAATACATTAATTTCAGCATTAAGAGACTAAGTGGAGGTCCCAGATGGGTCATACTGTAACTGGATTTCTGACCTATAGAACTGTGAGATAGTAAAATGAGTGTTGTTTGAAACCACTTAAGATTTTGGTAATTTTTTTATGGCAACGACGGGAAATTAATAGAGGTATTTCACATAGGAATTCATGTTTTGAGCACATTTTTTTCTTTGGCTACACTGGATTGGAGTAGAGTAGTCAGGGCCCCTATTTAGTTGAAGCCTGTGACTCCTGTTTATACAAGTTACCACCTAGCCCACTTTACACATTTGCATAATGTACCTGCCCTATTGGCATTTGTGTTTTCAACCACTGATTTAAAAGTTAAAAGAGGACTACATAGGAACATCTATGGTCTACTTGGGATTCATCCCTTCACTGTATTATTACTATTTTTTGCCTAATATGCCTTCATATTAGATCCCAATCTGTCCTTCACTTCTTTCTCCATTTCTTTATTTTTAATAGAGTTTAGTGGACCCAACAAAACTGGTTGCTGTAGAAACATAACTCTTTGTTTTCACAAATGTTTTTCAGAAATAAATGTTATCATGCAATTCTTTTATCAAGTTTCTCTCATAGCCTCAGTTGCTATGGCATTTTCCTCCTCCATTTATTGAACGATGTTGGACAAATGTTTTGCTACAGAGTCCAAGCAAAGGCGCTGCTCTGATATTTTCAATTTAATTGCACTTGTTACATAGGAAGACAAAACAGTAGATTATTTAGGAAGACTAAATAAATAGATGTTGCTCTTGGCATGGAATTATTTTGCACTAGAAAGAAACAAGTCTAAATAAATAGTGAAACAAACATCTGCCTGGGCAATAAAAGAAATCTTCCAGCCCTCAATATTTGAATGCTTCTTTCCCAGTGATTGGGGATTTCAATAAAGCTTAATTAAAACATATCTTGAGAGCAGACAGTCTGAGGTGGGAGGTACTTGGCGGGGGTGGGAAAGGATTGATTTATAAAAGGGAGTTTGAAGCTGAGAAAGTCAAGGATGTTTGCTCAGGAGTTTTCCTTAAGTGACTCCTCCACTTTCAAGGGCCACTACCTTTGCTTGGAATACATTTTCAAAAAGAAGGAAAGTATTGTTTAGGAATCTAGTAATCCTGGGTGTTCTTTGCATCTCTCTTTCTGATAGAGCAGGAATATGATACAGATTCCAAAGAATTACTGATTCTAATTCTTGTTCATCGCTGCCTTCATCAATTTCATTTTTTTTTTCCTTTCTAGGAAATGAAAGGACATGGCATCATCTATTTCTTTATTCATTATGGAAGAGGGAGAATAAACCAGATAATTTCAATATTTGAGTTCCTTGGATTATAGAGCTTTATAAATACAAGTTGTTATTATCCTACAAATCTCCACCCCTAACCCACCAAATAGCAAGAATCCAGACATATAAATATATTAAAAAATCTTAATCATCACTATATGTGCTCATAATACTCTGTGTATCTCTCTTTATCACTTTGCACAGCTGAAATATAATATTTATTAGTTTAATTTTTAGATTAGTCTCTCTCTTTCCCACTACACCTTTGAGATTAGTCTCTATATCTTGATCCTTACTTTATAATAAAAATTTAGCACAGTGCTTGTATTATTAGAAGCTTTCAGTATTTCTTTATTGAATGAAAGATATATGCATTAGTTATCCTTCCTGTTGATGGAATTGTGTGGACAGTTTCCAATTCTGAATCATAGCATGACAAGGTATTAGAGACAGAGAATTTAAGTGTAAGCATTTAAGCACAATGCAGAAATCATTTGTTCAAGATGTTGAAAGAATTTAACTTCCCTCATATATCCATATTAGGGTAATAACTCTGCCAGAGAACTAGGTCTGTTCCATATCCTGTTAAATAGTAGTATGATAGTGTCATACATAGGATGCCAGAAAAGTAAAGGAGTAAAAGTAATTCGTGATGGATTACCAGCTGTCTCGTTGTGGGCACCAAGCAACTGATAGTGTCTAAGCATTGTTTTTCAGAATCTTCAGGTAGCCAGTTCACCTGGCAATTGGACTCATCTTATCTGAAGACCTTTCTAACTGCTTTCTGCAAAACCTTTCAGCCTCATTGTGCCTTTGTCATCCTAATTTCTATGTGCCTTGAATCTCTGTTGATCTCACATTTTACTCACTTATCCATTTCATGAGTTGCAGTTTCTTTTCTGGTCTTACACACTGGTTGTTGCTCAAATGACCCTATGTGTCATTTCATTTTCACCTCAGAGTAGAGACATACCTATAACTTAAGACAGATGCATTTCCTCTAAGAAGAGCTCTTGAAGTTGATCCTAGAAAAAGAAGTCAATTTTAGGGATTACAGAACAGCTAATCTCTCTCCTAAGATGAAAAACACAATTGAAAATTTTACATGAGAGCTTTTTCCTTAAAATTATTCTTCAAAAATTGGTATATTTATTTTTTATTTTAAAAACTACATATTTATTATAAATTTAAATAATGGAGATTATAGAAAATGAAAATTGCTCCTTTTTCTCTACTCGTTAATTCTATTTCTCAGGTAGAACCACTGTTGGTATTTGGCAAGTCTTACGCCTCTCTTTTTTACGAAGTCTCTGAGTTTGATCTGACTCAGAGTAGAGTTCAAGCTCTACCATAGCCTTTCTGAGTGAAGTTAAGCAAGTCACTTTATCTTTCTGAGCTTTGGTTTATTCATTTATAAAGTAGAGTTTCTAATAGTACCTACTTAATAGGCTTAACGGAGGATTTCTGTGAGGTAATGCATATAAAATACTTAGCAGTGTTTGGTACTCAACACATAGTAATAAGTATTAGCAGAGTACTGCTATTCCCTTTATTTATAATATTTTACTAAAAATATGCTAATTGATATCTTTCCCAGTCAGTGCATAACAGCAAAGTCACCATTTTAAATCTATATATTCAAGTTGTTTGACTATTTCTTGTAAATATAAAATTAAGATAATTTAGAAATCTGTCTAGACTAACCCTCAGTAATTATCGATCACCTATCATTGCTTGTGATGTCCACTTCCTATGTGGTTGAATGTGATCGACTCTGATTCCAATTTAGATGATACCTTGTTGAACACAGGTGCTATCTTGGGAATACAAATGCCTATCGGTAAGCCCATCTAGATACTAACAATCTGAACTCTTTAAGAGAAAATAATTAACAACTAGTTGAATTAAATATTTAATCTCTTGCATGTTATATGAAAACATCATTTTGTATTACTAAGAAAAGGGTAGGCAATTTACACCATCTGCATTCTCTAAATAGTAGAGTTACCATGAAAATTCATGGTAAATTCATATCCATTTTCTAAAGTAATCCCTGGTCTGGGTATCCATTTAGTTGAATAGTTTATGATTAATACACATCATTTGATACATATTTGAACCATAAATTTTATTTCTTATAAGAATTAGCTGAAAGAGCACATTTCTGGTTGGTTAGATTTAGCTGTAAGTAGTAACAGAGTCTCAAATCTAAAGACTAGAAAGTTTCTGGAATCTTTATAGGGTGAAACTCCCCTGACATACCTCTTTGTTTAAATAAATAAATAAATTTATAGGTAAGAAATTGTGCAAGTTTGTTTTTACAAATAAAGTATAGGCAAGCAATGATGAGAGAAGGAATTTTGAATGAAGAAAACTATGTCAAAATGGCAGAATAGCTGCATTTTTGTCACCAGTGATAGAATCTTGCCTGTCCATTAATTTATTCTTTCTTGTCACCTGCCTACTATATTCATGAGATTTAAAGGGACCTTATATTATTTTTATTACAGAGATTTAAAAAGGCAATTGAAACTTAACTGATAAAGATTAGAGAATGAGGAATTTTCATCTTGAGAGCATATTATAGATCTCAGCCTGTATGTCTATCCTAATTTTACAGTTTAAAGCCAATTGTTAGATAGAGCAGCAGTTCTAATTAGGGAAATAAAAAAGATAGAGAATATCTTAAAGCATTATACAAAATCCCAATTCTGGGTAAAATGCCAATTTAGACAAAAGAAAATGGTTTTAAATGGTCATTGAAACTCCAAGAGTCAGGGTGTGAATGAAATAACACAGATTCATAATGGTCCATTAACTCTATGTAGGGGCTCTTGCCACCGATGCTTAGATTGCTGATTTGTGGCCAAATGGACATAGCCTCATTTTTCTATTTTTCTCTGAGAAGCCATCTGCAATACTTTCACAGAAAAGACTTCCTGGTGTCAAAAATATTACTGTAGACTTTTGGATAACAAAAAGAGATTGTAGGTAAGAAATTTTAAAAAATTATAGAAAAAAAAAAAGCCCAGCTTTGGCTAACTTAGAGTCTTTAAATTTCTGTGTTCTAGAATTTCTTTGTCTTGCCTCTCCAAGCCAACTTGTTTCTAGTCTCGGTTCTCCTAGGGTTCTCTATTCTATCTAGTTTTTCTAGTCTTGATTCAGGCTATGTTCTTCTCCCACAGACTTAATTTTCTAATGGAGAAAAACCATACACTTAATATTTCATTTATTCAATACATATGTCCTGAATTCCTACGAAATACCAGGCATTTTTCTAGATGTATGGGAATAAAACAGATAAAGATCCTTATCATTATGAAACACATTCTAGTAAGGAAAGAGAAAATAATACATATAATGAAGAAGTAAATGATGTTGCATGTTGTGGGAGGTAAATGCCATGGAGAGAAAAAAGCAGAGCAAGGCATGGGGATGGAGAGTACAGGGGGCAGATTGCAGTTTCAAATGTGGCGGTTAGGATGGTCGCCCTCGGGAAGTTAACGTATGAGCACAGATGTGAGGGGGGTTGGGATTAGCTTTGTGAATGTGGGGAGAAAGTTGTTCCAGGCAGAGGAACAATCTGATACGAAGGCTTTCAGGTGGGAGTATGCTTGCGATATTCAAGGACCAGCAAGGGGACCACCAAGGTTGGTGAGGAGTGAGACAGGAAGAGGTGACATCAGAAGCATGGTGGACCTGCTGTGTCTTTGGACTGGTCATGAGGGACAGATCACAAGAAGGTCTTGAAGTGTCCTTTAAAGACTTTGTTTTCAATTTGGAGTGAGGAGGAGCCACAGCAAGATTTTGAGCAGAGGTGTGCCAGGATCTGACTCATGTTTTAAAGGGATCACTCTGGCTGCTGTGTTGAGAATACTTCCTAGTTGTATTATATTCTGTCTTATGCTACATTCTAGAATCTAATTTTTTTGCAAATAACTATGATCAAGTTCACCTCTAGACCCTTCACAATAAATGGTTAAAAAATGTGTTGACTTCTTTCTATTTTAAAATAGTAAAGTTGCATAGAATAATGACAAATATAATGCCTTTTTCCTCCCCAAATCCAAATATAAATTAACTAATTTAAGAAAACTTTCTCTGACTACTTATTATCACTCTTATATTTGAGATGCCTCAGGAAGGTTTTACAAATTCTGCCCTATTTTTACAGTTCATAATCAGCTCCCACTTAGACTACAGGAGTTAATTAATTCTTAACAGTTTTCTACAACTTGCTCTGAGTACTGGTTTTAATTGGTAGCTTTTTTGAAATGTTAGTTTTTTTTTTTGTTTGTTTTGTTTTTAAATAGAATTCATACAATAGGATTTTCTGTGATCTCAGCGATTTTTAATTCAGGTGAAATGTTTTATAAATCTGATCACCTGGTTTGAAACCCTGCCACAAAAGAAATACGAATTGATTAGGCAAAGGTGAATAGGTCTATTTACAGGTACCTTGCTTTGACCAGTGGGTTATTTTTTTCACTCTTTTTTTCTTCCGACTTGTTTTTAATTTGCAGAAGGAATCACAAAAATACTGACCCATTAAGAATATGATTGTCTAAAATTGAATTATAATTTATGAACACAGATGCAACTTTATTCAAATAATTATTCAATAAAATTTTACTTTTTATTGCTGGAAACATTATTCTGTTGAGTTACATCAAATCACTTAAGTTTCGATTTAAAGCAAGTTTAATTTGACTGCTCGGTCTCCTTAGAAAATTGATTTCTATCCTAAAGAAGTAAATTACATAGTATCTTAGAAGATAAATGGTGTGGATGTTAATGGTATATGGTCCTATATATGCCCATTAATACTGTTTCTATTTTTGTTAACATATCCAATAATATTCTCAGAGCTTTTAGAATACAGTATGTTATCTTTATTAGCAACTCTGAACTCTAGTACACTTTATAAGAAAGAAAAGGAAAACATCAAGTAATATTGAAGAAACTAATGTTGGATTATTCAAAAGTTTTAAGTGTAAAAGTTTTAAGTACAGAAGTTTTAAGTATAAAATATGGTCTAACGTCTAGATAAAATAGTTTTAGAAAACTGCTGAGGCATGTGAAATAAAATTATAAATACAAATCAGCAACATGATAAGAAAACACATGAATAGCAGTTTCACAGTTATCTCATTCCAGGTTTCCCCTGCTTTGTGGACTAAATGTGGCAAAAATGGAACTGGTCCTATGAAGGGGAATGGGCTAAGAGATGAGAGAAGTGGGAAAAGCATGCCAGGAAGAGGGAGCGGAGACAGCCTGTGCAACCTTCCCATGCCCTCCCTCCACCCTAGTGAGGGGAAAATGGGGTGGTTCTATTCCAGAATCTGGGACTTTAAGGGGAAGTGATCAAGGAGCAGGGCCAACCAGCAATGAAAAAAGAGAGAGGCCCATCCTAAATCACAAGGGTTTTTGCAGAGTGTGGTATATAATATGCGCTGGGAGTTCACTAAAGGGTTTAGTAATAATGACAGTCTTATTTATATTTTTAAAGTTTATTCTGATTGTTGGGGATGAATGGATTGGTTAGTAATCAAAATTACTTTGAATGAAAATAGCCAATTTAAGTATTACCAAATCTGAAATGTAAAGAAGGAATGAATGCTGTCTTTTGGAATAGTCTAGCCAAGAATGACTTTGACTAGAACAGATGTCTCCAACCTTTGTGTCACTAGGGACCGGTGCTCCTACGAGAATCTAACGCCTGATGATCTGAGGTGGAACTGAGGCTGTCATGCTAGTGCTGGGGAGCGGCTGCAGATACAGATGAAGCTTTGCTCACTCACCCGCCGCTCACCTCCTGCTGTGCAGCCCAGTTCCTAATAGGCCATGGATCGGTATGGGTCCACAGCCCATGGGTTGGGAACCCCTGGACTAGGGGATAGTGGTGATTATGGGGGAAAGCAAATGCATTCACAACATTCTTAAAGGTGGACTATTATAGATTGGGTGTTGGGAAGTGGTAGGTAGAAAAAAAGGAGGAATCAAAAATTTCTTGTTTGGGTGAATTGTGACACTAGAATAAAAAGTTTGAGAAGACAAATTAAGTCACCCTGATTTTGGACATGTTGAAATTGAAATGTTTCTGAGACATCTAAGTGAAAAGAGGCATGTAAATCCATACTTCAGAAGACTCTGGGCTAGATTTGAAAGTATTAGATAAAAACATTTGCTGCCTCAGTGGAGGACTTTCTTAGTCAGCTCTAGCTGCCTTAACCAAGTCCCGTAGACTATGGCTTACACAAAAAAAATTCATTTCCCAGAGTCTGGCAGCTGGGAAGACCAAGATCAAGTCAATGGCTGATTTGGTTCCTGGTAAGAGCTCTCTTGCAGATAGCTACCTTATTGCTGTATCTTTACATGGTAGGGAGAAAGATAATTTCCCTCCTGTTCTTATAAAGGCACAAATCCCATTACAAGGGCTCCACCTTCATGCCTTTATTACCTCCCAAAGGCCCCACATCTGAACACCTAATGCCTATCACATTGTATATTAGGGGTACAGTAGGTGAATTTGGGGATACCAAAATTGGGTCCATAGCAAGGACTAAGTTGAAATTACTTAGAGATTTGCCTCTAGGGGGTGCTTTCCAGCTAATTTCCATGGCCTCGCCCTGCTTACCTGTCTAGCATCACCCTCTAGCCTCTCTTCTCTAGGGGTCAAAAAACATTCCCCCTCCTCCATCCCCAAGTCCCCTTTGGACCTGTGACCATTCAGATTCATACTCTTTCCTTTTACTATATTTAATCCCCAGCTTTCTTTAGCCTTCTTTCTTTAGACAGTGGTTGTGTTGAAATGCCATACCATTTTCCTATAATATAATAAAACGTGGTAATGTCTTTAGAGAATATTTATTGTAATAACACCTTGAACCACCACCTGTGCATGTTTATATAAAAGAAAACAAGCAAAGCGAGAGAAGAAAGTAGTTTCCTCAAGTTCTAATGACTTGTAAGGGTCAAGCAGAGTATTAAATTCAAGTCAACTGATACCAGCTTCTGTGTTTTTTAAACCATCATATTTCTCCTTACTTACTTTTTATGTCTGAAGTAGCTTTTCACAAATTAACTTAAAATAAGAGTTATGTTATATTGAAACTGAGATAATCTAAAACAATCGATTTTATAAGCTGTGCTATAAATTAAATTCCTTTTAACCTCTGGATGAGTAAAGATGTTTTTTAAAATTTAAATAAAATCATAATAATTTAGAGCTAGAAGTACTTCAGAGATCGATCCTAATTGAGGCCCAAAGAAATTACAGATCTTCCCCAAGGTCATGTCTCTTGCCGGAGGCATAGCTGAGGCTGGAAATGAGTTTCTCTAATGTTTACTCCAGAGTTTCCCCCACCAACCTTCTAACGTAATAAGCACCATGCAATGCCGGGTAGCTTTTGTAGAGCTACTCTGTGCATAAATTACTGATGATTCATTGTCAGATGCTTAGTCCTATTTTATCAACCCTTTTAGAATATTAATTTTCTTTTTTGTCTGTGTTTTGATAGAAGATTTTTAGAGTTTATATAGAATAAAATGCTCTTTCTGTTAGAACACAAAACCTCCATGCCTTAGCTTTGTGAAAATAATTTTGGACTTATTTTCTGTGGCCAGGGTGGATAAGAAAATAATTAAACACAAGCCCTTTCCCAAATGATGAGAGAACATATAGAAAAAAATAATATGAAACCATTTTATCCAGTTGTAAACCTATTTGATACAGATTATAAGTAGTAGGGTAGGTCAGAGGAGAGGTAGGTTAATATGAACTAATTAAGATGTAAGAGAGAAATCTGAACTGAAATGGGTTAAGAATGGTACTTTTGGATAAACAGGGATGATTCTTATAATTTTAGGTTTGCAGGTGTAATTTTCATGAAATTTATTAATTTTTAAATAATTGGTTCACCATCTGTCACAATTCAGTGATTCCCTGTGGTTTAAATATTGTCAGACTACATAGCTAGTTAATACAGCTCAGCTTCCTCATCAGAAATTACTTTGAATGAAAATAGCCAATTTAAATATTACCAAATCTAAAATGGAAACTTGAAAATTTTTAATATATGTAATTCTCAACTCTCTCACTACTCTGTTATTGATCCCCGTTTAATTTAAACCTTGTCTGATTTTGAAACTAGACTCCTTTGAGCTTTCTGTCCCTTTTCAGAAGTCTGTCTGTACACATATCCTTTCTTTCTACTTGTGAAGAGGACAATTCGTATAACGGGAAGCATGCTGCTTAGAAATACATGCCTTTTAATCTGGGCTAAATCACTAGGTTGCTGTATGATGGTGGGCAAATCTCTTAGTATTTTATGTCATTTGATAAAATGAGGGTTATACTCGATATTTTTAAAGAGCATTTCCACATCTGAAGATACATGATATGACATCTCATTCCATATGCACAACTCTACGGCTTCAGTTGCTTAATTAAAAAACAAAATGTATTTGTGAGCTTTTATCGTTTCTCTCTTGTAGGAATTTGATTAGTAGTTTTAAGAAATGGTTCCCTAGCAACAGTTCGGCATATCTAGGAATTTTAAACAACTTTAGAAAATGGGGCATATACATTTCCACAAAAAATAACATCCAAAAGAACATAGTATTTTATGACTATCAGTTTCCTGGTTTTAATAATGAGCTATGATTAGATGAGATGTTAACTTTAGGAGAAGCTGAATGAAGGTTATATGGGAACTCTCTGTATTACAGTCACAACTTGTTCCAAGTCTAAAATCTTTCCCAAATAGAAAGTTTTTTTTTTTAAGAAAATCGAATGCTAAGTAGAGAGATTAAAATTTAAAATTATCTTCAATAAACTTGATGAGAATTAATCCCACTACCTTCTACATCCTTTGAGTTATTTTATGCTCATTACTTTTTTACAATAAGGGAACATTAAAGTTGAGTTACTAGGACACAAGTATGAGAGCTGCTTGCCATCTTCTGCTCCCAGGTGCTTGTTGGACATTGGTAGCATAGTTGTATGCAATGATGAGATCAGGAAAGGTTTTGGCATCACATGGTTTAAGGTTAACCACCTGTCTGACCAGTTTCTCCATTTGGAAAAATGGGTATGAAAACAATATCCATCTCACAGGGCTATTGTGCAAATTAAATGAGGCCTACATGTAAGTGTTTGGCAGTTAGTAAGCTCATTTAACAATAAGCCAGGAAATGGCATGTATTTATTTAAAGGAACAAAAAGCATGAAGCTTTCACTCCCAGGGCTGGGGAACCAGACTAAAACCACACCATGCAGTTAAGTGCTAATTCCTGTTCTGTTCTCTGATGATGAGTGTAATAGGGACAAAGAAAGATGAAACCAGTACAGTTAGAGTGACCAGGGGAAGCATTATGGAGGAGACTGGATTTAGCATATATTATGTATTCTTGGCAACAAAACATATATCACTCTGTTACTGAAACTTGCTGTTATACTAATCTATAGAGATAATATCATTTGTAAAGTACCTAAAGTGATTTAATCATTAAAGTCCCTCCATATAAAAAACATTATTACTGGATCCCAAACAGAAGCTAAATACCTCAAATTTAAATGAATATTTCTGCTAGAGACTCCAGGGTTAGCTACAGAAAATTAAAATGAATGATAATTAAATCTATAATAAACCTGGATGAGAAAGAGCCATATTTTGAGCAGTGATGGTATTTTTCTAACAGCACAATATTTATTTATGAAATCACTTTTGGCAAGGGAAAGTTGATTTGTCTTGTTCTGCTTATGTTGTTCATAGTATGTCATTCTTTGGACTTACAGCTTATAAAACATTTACTTTCAATGGGCTCTTTTGCCTTTGATAAATTTTAGTTGGCTATAGATATGTAAAGAATAAATTAATTTTTTCTTTCAATGGATTTGGACAAGCTTTGCTTACAGGAATTCCTTTGAGAATTTATCTTCATTATGTGGCTCTTATAAGACATAAATTTTACTTAAACTGGTCATTACTTTTATAAGGAAAGTTTTAATTTCATGTAAATAAACAGGTAGTAATTGTATTACAACTGCTTGGGTTGGATCCAAGTATCATCATTTCTTTGTTTTTCCTATGTAAACTCATCAAAGCAGAAGCTAAGCTAAGCTTGGGCACATAAAGAGAGATGAAGTAATTCACTCTATACAGATGTGAGTTTAAATAATAACAATACACACTCACAGATAAGACTATCCATTTCATCTGCTCATTGTCAGAATAACAATCTCCAGATCAATGAAAAACATAATTCAAGCAAGATTTTATTATCATAAGACATAAATGAATATTTTACAATGACAATAACTTAGGTGAAATGAATTGGTTTTCATTGTGCTATGGTCCTTCTACTGATATCCTTTCATTTTTAGATTTCTATACTGAACATTTCTTTAGATGCATTTTAATAGCTATATTTTAAAGTCCTTTTTATTTCCTAGACACTAATAGATACCTCATATGTTTGCTAGTGGTCAAACCACTGGAAAATTTGTATTAATATTTAAATTGTAAACCCATGCTGATTATTATTCTGATTCTTCAAAGACAAATAGTTGAAGAGTTATATTTTCTATAAGACCAAAACTAAATCTTTTCAGAGGCAAAATTTATAAGTATTCATATTTTAAGGGATCTTAAAAGTAAATTATTGAAAGTGTATAATTTTGATCACATTTTTTAAAGATAATATTAAGAGTGAAGGAATACATCAATAAATGTAATTCCACATTTCTTTTTAATTTTAAGTATATTGTTTTATTTTAAAACAAATAATATGTATTTAATAGAATATGAACTATAAAAAAGATGGGAACTAGAGAAAAAAATAAAAAGAACAATGTAATTCTCTCAAAATTTTGCCATATTTCTTTCTTTCTTTATCTTTTTCCTTTTTCTTTCCTTTTAGTTCTAAAAAATGCACTAACTTTCTATTGTGTGCTAGTTCCTACACTAAGAGTTTGAAGTTCCAGAAGTAAACAAAGCAGAAGTACTTTTTCACTCATGGATAGAATACACATATGAATATATGGCTTTGTTTTTAATAATTTTCCACTTAATTTTTCTAAGACATATTTGGCTTATTTTTTCTTTCATTTTTATGTCATTACATTAAGCAGTTCTTGCCTTTGATTATTAATTTTATGCGTCAACTTGGCTGGGCCACAGTGCCAGATATTTGGTCAAACATTATTCTAGATGTTTCTGTGAAGATATATTTGGATGAGATTAGTATTTAAATTGGTGGACTTTGAGTAAAGCAGATTGCCCTCCATAATGTGCGTGGGCCTCATTCAATCAGTTAAAGAGCAGTCAGTCTCCCTCATCCAATTTGTCTTCTGAGCAAAAGAGACTTTGTCAGCAGAAGGCTTTCAGACCTGAACTGCAACATCAGGTTTGCCTGAGTCTTCATCCTGCTGGCTTACTCTGCAGGTTTTGGATTTACTATCCCTCAATTAGTGTAAGTTATATTATTATGTTGTTAAGGTTTATATTTATATACATACATATTTATTTTTTATGTTAATATATATGTTATTAGTAACAATAATTTCCATAGTTTTTAAAACTTGATTCTTTAAATTGACTTATTACTTCTTATTCTTTTTCATGGTCCTGTTTCTAAGTTATTTATTTTAACTTATGTCTTGGTTGGATTTTATACTCATATGAGTTTTTTTCATTGTGTTTTACTTTCCAAGATAGCCTCTGTTTCCTAGTTTCTTGCATACTTGTTCATATTGGTCTGTGCATAATGTTCTTGGATCATATTTTCTCTCAACATATCTTATACATTATATTAGCTTCCTGTGGCCACCATAACAAATTACCACAAATTTAGTGACTTAAAATAAGAGTATTTATTCTCTCAGAGATCTAAAGCTAGAAGCCTGAAATCAGGACTGCACTCCCTCCAGGGGGTCCTAGGGTAGAATCTGTTTCTTGCTTTCATTTCCTTCTTTCATTCAAAAATATGGCATGAATATCCTCACTTTTTACATTTGTATCTATTTTTATTATGTCATTGTTTTCTGAACCTATTCAACTACAATTATATATAGTCTTGAAGCAGTCACTTATTTGTGTTGCATTTATTAAGGAAGGTATATCTGAAAGAATCTAATTCTGAAAGTTTCGACACTGAAATTAAACAAAAATTAATTTGATTCTTATGAAGAAGGGAGCCGCCCTAAAACCAAGGAGGGAGATTTTATTCCACATTGCTCTTTAACAGAAATCAACAACTGAGGACATTGGGAGGCTGATTTTAGTTGAAACTTTCACATCACTCATTTAGTTGCTTTTTTATTCCCTGATTCAACAAATTTATTATCTACAATGTAGCAGACATTATTCTAAGCACTAGAATGTCAGAAGTGAATATAACTGACATACATATGGAGAGTATATTCTTGTTGGGGAAGAGATACACTTTTAAAAATAGATAATTAAGTATTTACCAGATGATGATGCTTACCGTAAAGATAAAGAGGGATAAGGATTTTGAGAGAGTATGGCTGCAGGAATTTTAGATAGAGAGACTAAGGATACTCTAATCAAGTGATAGTTGAACAAAGACCTGAATGAAATGAGGCAACAAGACATGAGATATTTGGAAGAGGAATAGCAAGTGCCAAATCTGGAGGCATGATTATGCTTATTGTGTTTAAGAAGGAATAAAAATGTATCTGGAATAGAGTAAGGGGAAACAAGTTAGATTATAGGTCAGAGGGCAGTGAAATGCTAGATTACAGTGGGCCTTACAAGCTATGGTAAAAAATTGCAGTTTTATTTTAAATAAGAAGGGAAGTCATCTGGAAGGTCTGAGCCAATCATGTTACTCTGCTAATTCAGAAGTCATCAGTTAACTTTCATTTCTCTCACTTTAGAACATTTCTGCAGCTTGAAATGATGTGTTATTTCTAGAACCCGATTTTGTGCTTTTCTTAAATGTATTGATATGCTTTTGTGCTTTTATTTTAGGTTTGGACATGTTGTTATCTTTCCCCTCCAGAATCTCTAATATCCTAAGGGCTCATTCTGCTTGTCTTTTCTCTTTCATGTTGATTGCTTTCCATTGAGATTGTTGTAATTTTCCTTTGTATGCCAGTTGCTGGGTACCTTCAGTGTTGGCAACTCATGAGTGGTATAAGTTGTAGGAGTCTGTACATGTTGGTTGATGTTGTAATAGTCGACAAGTTGTCAGTCATCTCAAAATGCTTCCCTGTTCCCTGTCCTTTTCTCAGTCTTTTAGTCTAATGGATGGAGTGGTCTCAGTTTACCTTTTCAGCAATTACTGAATGGGCTCCAAGGAGAACAGGTCTGCTCCAGTGATCTAATTCCTGTTTTAAGTCTCTCTGATGCTATACTCCAGACTCATTTTTTTTTTTTTTTTTTTGTCCAGAGAAGCATCTGTCTCCCTCAGGAGAAAGACAGAGTCAGGACTTCATTTTCCCTCCCAGGCTCTCTCTACCTGCCCTTTCCAATAGCTACTTTCTTGGCAAATTTTGACCTGTGAAAACTGAGAGGCAAACCAGGCAAGAGGTCTTCTGAGCCACCATCCTCCAAGAATCCCTGGGTTGCAGAAATGATATTGCATTTCTATGGAACTATCTTAACCGCTAGGTGAAATACTTCTTCCACCATTGTACCATACCAAAAATACCTTTATAAAAATGCCATTTTCATTTTATGTTTATTTTGTAAACATGCAGAACTCAAGGAATACAGTAATTAGTAAATGAATGTCTGTTAGGAAAAGACTATTTGCTGCTAGTTTGATTATTACTGAAAATATACTGTTTAATTCCTTTAAAATAATCAGTTCTATGACAATGTTGCCAAAGCCCAGGCAATATGCTTCTAGTTAACCATGGGTATGGCTTCCGAGTGGATTCTTTCTGTGACAGTGGAGAGATATGCCACGTGACTTACTCAAAATCAGTACAGAAGGTTGTAAAAATGTTTAGCATTTATAATGCATCAGGGGCAAGATGTTAAGAGGTAAACTTGGCATAAATGTAAGGTTTTGAACCACAGTCACTGAATTCAGTTTAATTACAAAGGTAGAAACCATTGTGAAGATAGTGTGAAGATAGATGATTCTTCTTGATTTTTTGAAACATCTATATGAAGAAATAGATGAAAACTTTGAGGAGAGGAAGATGTGTAGCTCATTGTGACTAATGGAAAAGCATGAATTTTTTTGGTAATTTTTATTTTACTGTCAAAATTAGAAAAAAAATCAATTATGAAGATGACAAACGTCAATTATAAACTGGTTCAAGAAAGGTTACTATGAACAGTTCAGAGGGTTTTCTTCTCATTTTAAATATAAATACATATAACACATATACGTATTGTTGCCTATATGTGTGTATATACAATATACATAATTTTTTACTCATTTAGTATACTATGTGTTGTTTTTTATAAGAGTTTTATTTCAAATTATATCTATTTTTTATAAATACAAATACTTAATTTATAGTAAAATATTAAAATACGAATAGAGACAAAATCCCCAGTATAGAGAAATATGGAGTATGTTGGTCTTATACTCAGAATTGTCTACTATAAGACTGGATTAGAAAACCCCACCTGGGCAGTCATGTATTTAGTCCTATAATAATGTGGCTTGGTTAGTTTGTTTCTTGTTGATATGGTCATTATACATACGGCTTTTTCTATGTTTCTAGACAGAGAGTGTGTCTACATGAATCACTAACTAGGTAAAGTGAACACTTAATGAGTAATTAAAATAATGTGTTTTCTCAGTCATGAAAATGTTTATTTTTTAGGTAGAATGGGATTCATATAATAAATTATTTCTATGGCACAGGTGAATTAAGATCAGTGAATTCCTTAAAAGGATCACGGTTCACATTTTCTTAATTTATACATGCTTTTCCAAATAGCACCTTTTATGTGCATTTTATTTTATAGATAAAATTAAAAGATTGAGTAATTTCTTCTATTATATTACATGAAAACTTAAGACATTAAGAATACAATGTGAATATTTACCCTAAAACTTGAAGCTAGACCATACAGTTGTTCTGCTGAAATTTCCAATTTCTTTTTTTTTCATTGAAATGTGTTTTTCTCTTAATCCCCAAAGGAACTTGTTAGAGAAAGTTTAGATTTTATTGTAAAAATAGCTTCACAGTGACTAAGAGTATACTCTTCAATATTCTGGCTAATACTCATTCTTTATAACATTTCTTTCTCTATAAAATAGAAGTTCTGTTACTATCCAATTATGTATAATTCTAATATGATATCATACATTTTACTTAATTTTGTTTTTGGTTAAAAAAATGAATATATTCAAGTGGTTAATCCACATAAACGCAAGATTGATTTTAAATTTATTTTATTAATGCATACAGTAATATAATGAGATGATTCTGGAAGATCTGGAGAGCAAGCTTCTAGACAGGTGTTTCTTAAACATAATTATTCAGTTCACTTAATTTGTTCTAGAGCTCAATTTTTTAAAAAGGTAAACTCATGATTCTCTTAAAAATATAAAATAAACATGTATCAAATATTTTATTTAACTTATTAATTAGTGAGGGGATCAGTAAGATGTTAAAATCAGTTCAAAGAAGAAATTGAAGAACCGGTGTATGTGTTTGTGTCTCTGTGCATGCATGCATATGCAGGAACATAGAAATGATTTTGCTAATAGATGTAAAATCAGTTAATATCATATAGGACATTCAGATGTTATGTTTATCTGTTTTACAAGGCATAAATCAATTGATTCTGCACCCTGACAAAATTCATTTGCATTGTTATGGCTAAATACAATTTGCATTCCTACCAGATTTTTTCAAGTTATCTTCTGCCACTAGAGAGACAGAAAATAGCCTACTCAATGGAAAGTCAGATGAATATGATTTATAGAGTTAGATAATCCCCAGAGGATCCACTAAAAAAACATGAAGCAGGTCCCTTAAAGACACCTAGTTATCTCTCTTGCCCATTTCCAAGTTTCGGAATTTTTTTCCTGAGATTTATGATTTAACTTTGCCTTGAACAAATCGAGTTCGAATTAACTAGTTCTCCAGATTTGCCTCTTAAGGTACAAAACAAAACAAAATGAATAGGATAACACTATATTTTAAAAGGCAATTAAGGCCATAATCAAATCTCTAGCCACAGTGCTACCACTCTTGGTTAAGCTAGTAATTCTTGGTTAAATATTCCCATTATTTTAAGTGTCATTTGATTTAAAACAAACACAACGCAGTGCTTTATGGTCTTCTGATATCCTCAACCAACTTATATTTTTTATGACTTTAGAGGCTTTGTGTTCTGGAATCCTAACCCAGACACCTTGATTTTGTGAGCAACTGCATAGAAACAGGTTAAATGCATATGTGTGCATGTGTGTGTGGCACAACTGTGTGTGTGTGTGTGTGTGTGTGTGTGTGTGTGTGTGTGTGATATAGGAAATGACCTACAGGTGATGAGATTAACCCTCAGCTTTTGTCACTTTGAATAATTTTGAACTTAATAGATTCCATAACCAACATTCCAAAACCAATTTGGAATCACCAAATTAACAAATCAATCATTGCTATGATATGATTTGCAAATTCTTCCATTTCTAATATTACAACTCTCAAGATGAGCAGTTTACGGACCAAGGAAAATAGAAGTTATTAATTTACAAAATGTATTACTTTCCTTCTTTCTGTTTCTGAACATACTTTAACGTTCATGTATCATTGTATCTTTTTTATCTGAGAGTAAGCCGTGCACCTTCCTTATTCTAAGATGAAGCTTCTCATCTATCACGAATTCTTTAGGACTTCGTACGTTAGTTCTTGCCTCTCTTTGCAGTCACTTTTCATAAATGCCTCTTGTTTTAAAAGGACACTTTTTGCTCCCCACTCTCCAGGGAGTGAGGTGGGGAGGGAGAAATAGCAGCAACAAAATTGTACTCATTTACTTACTATTGCCTTTAGCTAGCTTCTAGTTAGTCACCCTCTTCCATCCTTCTGGAATTTCTGGAAAAATAATATATGTTTATTGTTTTCACATCATCACCATATTCCTACTATTCAGCCCACTGACACCTGGCTTGTATTTCATAGAAACTTTTCTTGGAAAGTGCAGTGGCTTATTTTCTAATTGCTAAATCCAGTGATCTATTTCAGTTTCTTCTATGACCTTTCTTCAGTTTTTCATGGCTTTGACAAAGTTCTCCCACTTTTTGTCATTGATGTAATCTTTTTTGGGCTTCCAGAAGATCCTTCCACTTCATTACCTGCCCCTGCCCACGTCCTTGCCCTCAGATTTCCTCCAAAATTTGACCCCTCCTCACATTCTTTTGTTCTTTACAATTTAGAATTTTCTGAGATTTTTATCCTTGATTCTTTTTTTTTTCCTCGTCTTATCTTTAGATAACATTTGCTCCCAAGATTTGGCATTATTGAGGGATTATGGAATAACTTGGTTTAAACTTCATCTTACTCGTACCTTTAGAATGAGTTTTGGAGATCTTTTCAAATGAGTATATGCATATTTTATGTACAGAAACATAAAGCCAGTCAAAATTGACTGATATCTAAGGGTTTGTTCTTTAAAATTAAAGAATTTTCTATAGGATCTTGGACTTCTGTAAACACGAATCATTTCAGTGCTTTTGGCTTCATCTCCATTTTGATTATGCATAAATTCCTCTTTGTGAGCTAACACTTGTGCTCTGCTTCATGTTTGCAACATAGAATTTTGAAAAAAAATCAACACTAGAGACACAATGGTTCTAAGTTTTAATTTTGACTCAGCATATACTTTCATTAATAATTTTGTTGGCAAATATGACACATCTGGAAGAAGATAATTTTAATTTATCATAACTTTTGATAGAATATTTGGAGAAAGATGACTTGCTTCTTTGTGAAATTCTCACATATACTGTAACAGCTGTGGCTTAAAATGTTTTTCTTATGGCCAGTATGACGACATGGTCAATAGGATATGTTTGGCTATTTGGCAAAACTGACTTCTCAAGAGGAGACAAGCATATTTTGGTAAAAAAAAAAATTATAACCTCAGGTCAATGAGCAATTGATGAGCTATGTACAGTCTCTATCTCTTTTTATCTTGTAGCTACACATCAGTATCACAATTTTTGTGAATTATAATCCTTCATGCAGAAAAATGTTCCGTGTGGCAACTTCAAAGACAACCTTCTGTGAAACCAAGAGAATATTAATAATGCTTGTGATCAGTGAGGCATGAATGATCAAACGGAGGTCTTCCCAGTTAGCTATTGATTATTCTATCATGGCAGGCAGCTTCACAACCACACACAATCTTTTGAACATTGCCTTCATCTCCTAATATCTCCTTATTGCCAGAAGAAAATTACTTTTCTTGACCTTCCATAACAGGCAAATGTGTTTTGTATTATCTATTGATCTGATGGTATAACATTATTAGGAAAGTAAATGAGACTCATCAAGTTCAAATGAGTTAAATTTCAGGAACCTTAAAGATAACTGTTAAATCCTCCTATACTTCACGGAGGAAAAAAAAAACATTCTGGTTCTCATAGAAAAGCCTTAAAGAACACTTTAGAAATTAAATGTTTAAATTGAAAATGAGGTTTTATTTTAGACTCTTTAACATCATATAGAGAAACATGCTCTTTGGCAAAATATCCCTTAATATTTAGAAAACTAGTGAATTGTAACTGGGTCTCACCTTAGCTTACCAGTTGTCATGGTTACCTCCTTTTTCTGTATGATAGAAGAATTCTAAAAATTAACTTTGGCACAAAAGAGGAAAATATACCATTTTCAATAAACAGCATTTAGATATAGTAACAAGCTTCAAAAAAGGCAGTACACATACACACAATAAATAAGCTGTTTAGTTTTAAATCAGAAGCATCAGCAGAACCACAATCTACTACTTTACTAATTATTGTGGGAAATCATTCCACTGATTAACGGTAGCTATTATATGTATTCTGAATAAAGTCAATTTAAAATTGTATAATTTGAAAAGGAAAACTTCTATATATGCCAAAAAATAATGAAAACGTAATTAAAAATATACCATAGAAAGGTGAGAACTATGGTCTTCATTTTCTATCTAGGAAATCTGATTATATCCTGTGACTTTTTTCATTGTGCCAAAGGCTGGTCAATAAACATTTCATGCGATACTTTTGAAACTGTTTAATACCTTGTCTCTCACTATGGTTGCTTTAGTGAGGTATCAGATTTGTACTTGTTTCTTCTTACATTAGAGCCAGCAGAAACAAAAGCTGCTTTTTGAAAAAGGAAGTTGGTTTTGTTTTTATAGGTGCCAATTCAATTATTCTATTTTGTTTACTTATCTATTTATTTATTTCATATTGGGCTTTTAAAAAGAGCTAGGTGCTATAGTTGAAAATAAGGAGAAAATGCTTATGAAGCTGACTGAGATTGGGTAAGAAAACATATACACATGTATAAAAGAATTGCTGTTATATCAGTTCAGAGGCCTTATAGTTTTTGATATATTCATATTTACAAAACAGTAAATCAATATATAGAAGTCTTCTTGTATTTGCTTTGATTCATTGCAACACTATATATTTTTTTCACAGCACTTACAAAACATAGCCTTGATAAAAACTACAATAATGAACTTTCTTCTTTTTCTATAGGATATTCCTCGCCCTGCAATTTACCAATACATTTTTTTAAACATTAAGAAAAATAGCCCTTCCTAACATTTTTGCAGCACTCTTCTAAAAGCTTCATGATTCACCGTCTTGCTAATTTCCATGGCAACCATGTAAGTAAGCTTTCTTGAAACAAAGGAAAATAGAAAATTCAGATGAAGCTTTGAATTCTTGTTTACCTGAGAAGATCAGTTGTATCTGACATGCGCTCCAAAAGTAAATACTTTGATAAGACTTTCAGACCAGAGACTGTACCTGTTATGTTCTTAGCTTTCTCAAGGATAATGATATCTATCTTTCAAAAAACTAAGGTTTGAGAAAAACAACAATTTCTTGACTATTTCCCAGCGCCTCCCCTATCTTCAACTCCTTTTCTATCCATGAGGAAACTTCATAAATGTGTGTGGATTGAACACACTCTCAACATTTCTTAATTTATCCAATAAATAATATTGGATACTAATGGGAGATTAGTGAATGTTCATTCATTCTACATATATTTGTTGAGTGCCCACCATGTATCAAATGCTGTTCTATGCATTGAAAATGCAGTGATGAACAAGGAAGATAGGAATTCTTTTTTCATGTTACTTGTATGTTAGCAGAAGAGGAAAGCAATATTTTAAAAATATCAATGGTAATACCTATAAAGAAAATTATACCGTGTGATATAGTCTGAAAACATGAACATTTGATATTATTAAGAAAACATGTCACTTCAGAAATATTAAATAAAAACTACAAGTAAATTTATTCCTAATTCTTCATGAATCTCTTACAGCTGTAAGCAATACCTGTAAGACACAATAAACTGGGGAGTCAGTGGCTATAGAGGACATGGTGTGAGATGATGTACTACAGAAGTTGGTGGTACCCATATATAATCAAGTCCTACTCTCCACTTCTGCCAATCAACTAGATAGACTGGTCTCTAAATGCATCTCTACACTCAAGTCTTTATCCTCTTCCTAAATTTTGCTTTCTAGCCATAATGTGTAATTGTTATTTGAGGTCAGTGCATACAGTTTCTCTTGCCAGTGATCTTGCACATGTCCTGGTATACAGCTGGAATGCTTTGCCTACTACCCTATGCTTCTTTAGAAATCAATTCAGATGTCACTTCTGATTTCTCAAGTCTTTTTAAAGTATTTCTTCTTATAAGATCCACTGACATACTATATGTGTATATTCTCATCCTTATTCATATTATAATTATTATAATTGTCTGTCTGAATGTACTCCATCATACTGAACAGAGTATCTCAAGGACCAAGATCGTTTATTCTTTGTTTTATTATCCACTACTAATAATTTAAATGGTGACAGAAAAGAAAATCACTTGTTGGTTAAATGCATATACATGAGAAAGAAAAAGTGAGACTAATTTTTTTGTAATGACTTTATTAAAATATAATTCATATGCCATGCAATTCTCCATTTCAATGGTAGGATATTCACAGAGCTGTTCAACAGTCACTACAGTTGGTTTTTCAACATTTACATAATGGTCCCCCCTCCCCTACAAAGGACCCACACCATTTAGCTATCAGCCCCCCACCTCAATCCCTCCAGCTTCTCACCTCTAGGCAACCTCTAATCTACTTTCTGTCTCTACAGTTGTGCCTATTTTGAATATTTCTTAAAAATAGAAGCATATAACGTGGTGTTTTGTGAGAATCTTCTAGCATTTAGTATAATATTTTAAGGATTATCTGTGTTATAGCATGTATCAATATGTAATTTATTTTATTACTGAAAAATATTCTAATGTATGATTACATTTCTATATATGTAATTATATAAGTGATACAATTACACACATATTTCTTTATACAATTGCTTTTTAAAATAGGTAAGAAAATATAGGAAAAGAAATATGCATTTGTACTATCTTTTATAATTACATATTACTTTTATCAGCACTCTGATATTTTTTTATGAGGATTTGAATTAACAGTTATTTGCTTTCCATCTGGAGAATTTCCTTTATTATTCATTGTAATATATGTCTGCAATAATCAGGTTCTCTCGGTTTTGTTTACTTGGGAATATCTTTATTTCACCTCCATTTAAAAAAATGGTTATTGTGGATATTAGATTCTTGGCTGGCAGTTTTTTTTTTCTCTGAAAACTCTGTTTTCACACCATTCAGGTTTTCATTGTTTCTGAAGAGAGAAGCCTGCTGTTTCCTTGTAGGTGAAGAATCTTTTTTCTTGTCTTTGTCTATCAGAATTTTTTACTTTGGTATATCTGTGGTTAAATCTTTTTGTATCTATTTAGAGTTTGGTAAGCTTTTCGGATGTGTAGGCTACTATTTTTCAATAAATCTGGGAAGTTCTCAGTCATTATTTGTCTGCACATTTTTTTTCCTCTCTTTTTTATCTCTCTTTTTCTGGCACTCTTGTTATGTGTATGTTGGTATGCTTAATGGTGTTCCATTTTCTCTGACATTCTGTTCATTTTTCTTTCTTTCTTTTTTGCTCTGCTTTTCAGATTGCATAACTCTATCTTTAAGTTTACTAATTCCTCTTCTGTCGGTTCAGATCTACCATTGAGCCCCTTCAGTAAATTTTTCATTTGAGCGATTGTATTTTTTTACTCCAGAATTTCCATACGGTTCTTTTTATAAGCTCTGTTTCTTTATCGATATTGTCTATTTGATAATACATTGTCATATTCATTATGGTTTTCTTTAGCTCTTTTAACCAATGGTAAATGTGAAGTCTTTGTTACATCTAATTTCTGATCCCTCACAGGCAGTCTCAGTTTGCTGCTGTCATTCCTGTGTACGTGCCACACTTTTCTGCTCCTTTGCATATCTCATAATTTTTCGTTGAAAACTGGTCATTTTAGATACTGTATTGTAGTGACTTCTGGGTACTCTTCCCCCATTTGGACTTCTTACTGTCGTTTGTTTGTTTCGTAACTAGCTGGACTATTCCAGTGAAGTCTGTTTCCCATGCATTGTGAAGCCTCTGATGTTGCTCCTGAGAGTGCCCAGCCTTGGGGACGTGCACAGTAACTCTGGGATGACAGCAGTCTTAGCAGGCCTCCTTTGGGCTGTTTTTTCTTTTCTTCCAGACCACACCTAGCTGTTAAGCTCCACTGAATCCCAGCTGATTGCTCTATTATTTTCAGCAATGCCATGGTGCATAAATCGCTGCATAGACTGCTCCAATTAAACCAGGTTCCTTACCAGGGGGAGTTTTTGAGGTCAGTACTTGAGATTTGCTCTGACATCAACAGGGCTCTTAGCTATTTCTTTTTCTGTGTCTTTCTGGTAAACTAGTTTGCCAATGCAACGGTTTAGCTTATATCACTAATGAAGTTACCAATTTTTATGTTAATGGCTTTCCAACATAATCTCCATTGTCATTGAGTCTTCCTTAGGTATTCTTTTGAGGAGAACATCAGAGCTCTCTGCTTTATGGTCTGCCCTTCCCCTTGGGTAAATCTCAACTAGGGTTCCTGAGCTGGGGCAAGGACAGTGGTTTGCTTCCCTCTACGTGACACTCCTGCTTTAGGAGCAGAGTTTGGGACATAGCAGATGTGGTTTATTTTCATCATCTTGGCTTGTTTATCCTGGCATGGAACCTTTGCCCAACAAATGAATCAAGTGAAGGCAACTGGGGCCTCAGTGTTCTCTGTATTCTCTAACCCACAAGAGGTAGCTAAGTGTAGGAAGGGAGCCCTTGACCTCTCAGCTGCACCCCCTGGAAGTTAGCTTCTCCAATATAGCTGAGGTGATGGGATGAGAAATGCTGACATCCTGCTCCTCCTGGGTACGTATCCAAAATACCATAACTCTTGACTGATTGCTGAGGGAAAGGGAGCTCTATGTTCTGTGCTACACCATACCAGAATGGAGATTATTATCATGCCAAGCTGGGTGGGAGAAGGGAGGGAACAGTTTGTGGTTCAAATGTACAATACTCATTGTTCTTATTGAGTTTAGTGGATATTCTTGATTAAATATTTCTTCATTTGCAGTATGCCGTTATGACCATTTCCAGAGATCTTGAAATGATTTTTTAAAATGATCATTTTCACTAGTTTTCCTCAGGAGCAAAGAACCTGCTTTTCTGTGTGAAGCATCTCCCTTTTACATTCTGGACTACTTTTTACAATAATCATGTGACCTAGCCTGGCTTGCATATGCATTAATGTCCTGCGAAACTTTTGTACTTTATTTTTCAGAGTTTAGTTCTGAGGTTATGTTGATTAGAATGAGCTGAAAGTGATGAGAAGGCTTTCTTAGTGGGGGCGTATTTATTCAACTCTTTGTCTAGTAATTTGAGTATCTGTTCTTTAATCGTCTTTACTCATTTGATGCTCTACTTTGCATAACAATAGACCAAATTTTCTATTAATGTAGGCTTCCTAATAAGAAAACTCCAGAATACCTGTGGATAACAAATCTTGACATATACTCATTCTCTAGGTATTGTCAGTTTTGATATTAGAGCACAATGATAAAGATATTTGTATGGACTGAGGTACTCATCAATAGCACTCAAGCATGACATCCTGGAGGTTGAGTGTTGTTCAAAGATATTGAACAAAAATTTTGCTGTATTTGAGCTGTCTGCTACTTCTTGTAATTAACGTGAACGTTCAAACATACAGAATAGTTGGAAGAATATTAAAACAAGCATATATTACCCAAGATTCAAAATCTAGAGTTGCAATTATTATTTGTCGTGATAATTAAGCAAATATTCTGACATATTTGCTTTATTGTCTATCTTGCTGAATCTTTAGAAAGTAAGTTATATACCTCAAAATTCTTCCTTCCTAAATACTTGGTATGCATCTTCTAAATACTACTAGATCATAGTAGCCTGTACTGCAAACTTTAGTATTTCTATCAGAAAGAAAGCTTACATATTTACATGTACTTTATTTTCTGGGAAAGTGAAATTCTTAGAGATTTTTGTAACAAATACAGTACTTTGGCTTTTTAGAAGTAAGTTAAGCACTTTGATTTACTTATATAGTGTACCGGTTGAAAATATAGAATATATATGTAGGACTCATGTGTGTGTGTGTGTGTGTGTGTGTGTGTGTGTGTGTGTGTTGTAAATATATGTCTATGTATGCAGAAATCAGGCCATTTGCAAAGAAATAGACATATTCACAAGCCAACAGACATGATTTAAATTTTTTTAGTATTTGATTAATAACATTAAAATCATGAAATAAAATAAACTATTATTTTAACAGTAAACACATTATAAATGTTAATCATAAATTTAAACAATGAAGTTAATAAAGCTAATTTAGATCAAGAAATAGTGAGACTTTTATTAGCTTAGTTTGAAAATTACATTTCCCCCATGAGTAAATTTAAATGAGCTTCATTGGCTGTTAATCCATTAATCAAGGTTTTATTTGTATTTGGAGAGTGTTTGGCATCATTCAGGTAACCTTTCTGTAAATTATGTGGTTTTGGCATCAGTACTTTTTCTGTGTTAGCTAATGACTGCCAACATTAATGAATAGCGAATCTAAAGGTGATCTATTCTTTTTTCCTAATGAGTTAATATTTGATTTCTCAATGCTAATTTTCTTTAAACCTTAGGTAATTATGATTAATGGAAAAATCTTTTTTTTTCTATTGTTGCCCATAAAAACAAACCCTTGTTACTCTCAGTGATGTGATTATTGCTTGCTAAAATCTTAACTTTGAAGAGTCTTCACTTTTATCCATGGGCAAGATTTGTGAAGCTGTAGATAACAAGTGGTGGAGTTGACACTGAATGAAGATGCAAACCCAGGAAGGCATAACAGTTTTCTGATTTGTCCTCCTTTGATTGGGTAATTGTTATTGCCTTTGAGCTGACCATTTTGATTTTACTCTTTCAGCAAGGAAAAGTTTCTTAATAGCCTCAGCAGACAGAAAGGTAAGTAGGGAAACACGATCTCAGTATTTATGTTATGAAATAGCCCAAGGAATTTGTTATACTGTTTTTACTTATTCTTACTGAGCTGAGAATTACGTTATTATTACTTTAGCTTTGCACTCAAGGAGTGGCTTTTGTGGGAATTATTCTTGGTCAATTGCCAGTCACTACCCATGTGTTAGTTATTCTCTTGCCTTCTCCCTCAAGTGTTCAGAATAGGTGATGCCTGCAATAGACAAACATTTGACTCTAGAGGGTTAATTTAAACATGACTCGTGATTCCAAATGACTTTACCCATAATTCTTTAGGTGGCAGTCTTTTCATTTAAACCCAGGACCTGCAATACACACAGACCTAGAGAGAGGAAACAAGGCTGATCTTAGGCATAGAGAAAGTACCCATGGTGGTATAATTCAAGGACATTGACAAATTTTTGTTTGAAAGTAGTTTTCTGAATAGGCACCTACATTGCTTGAATTCAGTAGTTGTTGCTCTTAAAGAAACTTTTTGAGATGGTTGGATTCCTTATTGCCAAAGGAATTGCTTTGTATCAGAAAAGAATATGTCAAGTGTATCTGCGTAGGAAGAGAGCATGCATTGGTTGTGGAAGAGAATATAACGTTTAGAATTCAGAGCCCTGTCTTGCCCTTGGGTACGGAGACCAAGTGATGATAAGAAGAGGAAATGGGAAGAGGAAAGGATCTATATTTTCAGACTTCCTTCTATTCATATTGTTTAAAGCTATACTAAAGAAGACATGCTCATGCCTCATGTTTAGGGAAGAATGAACATTTTTTTAAAAATGTGTTTGATGCATACTACTCTTTTAAGCAAGAGCTCTCATACTTTCTAATCCTTAGTATGTGCTTATAAAGCAACATTTGCTCTGTAAATCTAAAATTTATAAATAGTATTAAACTGTAACATCTTCCTCCATAACATTTCTGAATTTGTATATTAATAAAATGACTTTATTTTCTCATGGTCATTAGAAAACAATTGTTTTCCAATGTTGTGTGTGTGTGTGTGTGTGTGTGTGTGTGTGTGTGTAGTAGTAGTAGTAGTAGTAGTAGTAGTAGTAGTAGTAGTTTCTGTTGCTTAACTTTTGGACACACACACACACATACACACATAGAACAAGAAAATATAACTGAAGCCCTGGCATACACTACATTGAAATCATAATATGTTTGAGCCTGAAAATGATTCTACAGGTTATTAATATTAGAACATCAAATAAAGTAATTGAATCTAAAACATTTTTCAGTGTTTATGTTAGAGCTTACAGATTATCTATTTTATATCCATGCTTTTAACAACAACAACAACAACAACAACAACAACAACAAAACAACAAAATAACACAAACTTTTTGATGAGTGTTAAAATCAAAGATTAAACTCTTTACCATGCAACTAGAGAACTTCCCTAAGCTGTTATTACTTTGGTAAAGTCAAGGTTTTTGAAGTTTGGTTATTTAGCCAGGTGGAAATTCATATAGCCTATTTGAACATAAAAATTATGACTAAAATCCTGGCTGCAATCCACATAAATTACTCATCCATCCATCCATCCATTATTTATCAAAACTTTATTGAAAGTGCAGTAAGTATACAGACTGATGAACATGGCAGACGGGGCCACTATTCTTTACAGCTGACATCCTACTGAGAAAAAGAAAATTACAAGTAAATAAATATTGTAGATAAATGCCATCATTTAAAAGTGGCATATAGATATAGATATATAGATATAAATATATAGATAGATATAGATGATTTAGAAAGATATAGATATGTCTGGATATTTGACTAGCATCCATGTTGGTATTTTTGGAAAGGCAGTTATGGAAGTCTTCTTGTGGAGAAAATAACCAGGCTGAGATCCAAATGTTGAAAAAGAGCTCCCTTTAAAAAAATATGTGAAAATATTTTAGCCAGAAGAGGGAACAACATGTGTAAAGATCTGAGGCAGAAATAATCTAGAAAGCTGTTTACTCATTCACTCAATAAATATCTGTTGTGTGTTAAATATGTGCCAGGTACTCTGCCAGTGTAATTCTGGGGTGCTCCACACTTTGTCAATAGTATTCCAATTGTGTCTTTTTCTAACAAAAGTAGATCAAAAGCACAGGCTCTAGAGTTATGCTGCTTGAATTCAACTCCTGACTCTTGTTATTTGTATGACTTTGGAGAAATTATTGAACCTATCTACATCTCAGTTTCCCATCCTTGTCCTCATACCGACAACCACATTCTGGGACATAATAGAGAATGTTTATTTTGAATGAATGATGAATGAATGAATGAATGAATGAAACTTTTCACATCGTATTTTAAAAATCTGGGTTTATTAGTGAGACTTCTAAATAATCTTATTAATTGACTACTTCTTCCTCTTTGGAACCATTTCTTCTGTGTATAGAATAGAGTTGGTGCTTGGCCACATTGGTGAAGCAATGAATTATGTCATGGTATGTTCAGAATTTAGTTTTGAATTTATAAGAGAAAAATAAACTATTTCAACCTCAAAATTTATATTTATTTAAAAACTAGTGACTTTTGTATAGTGACAGAAAAAGAGTGAGTCTATTAGAGATATGACTTACACTGTGTATATAAATGTAAATATACATATGGATTATATTTCTACTAGATGCAGATATATATTTTTTTAAAGAAAACAGAGCCACATTATATCTTGGTGGGGTTTTAAAAAGCAATCCAGTGAGAGACCTAGTCTTTTCATCCTAACCAAGTACCAATTAAGTAAATTTATTAAATTTTAGTAAACAAATATTTATATGACCCTAGAGTTGAACACTTTATCTTTAAATTCTAGCTTTAACATTTACTAGCTATATGACCTCAAGTAAGTGGCTTAATCTTTCTGCATACAAGTTCCCTTATTTGTAAAATGAATATTATATTAGCACAGTTCTGTTGCTTTGCTGTGTTGATTGAATGAATTAATGAATGTCATGTACTGAGAGCAATGCCTGCTGTATAGTAAGCAATATTTAAGAGTTTGTTGGGATGACTAATATTTCTGTTAATATTGTACACCAAACACTGTTTTAGGTTATTAATTCAGGAGGTACTTGACACGTATGCAAGATAAAATTATATTCAAGAAGCAGAAAGAAATCTGTGCTTTGATTAGCAAATGTCCCCTTTCAGCTGACAAGGAGGCACAGTTCTTTTGTGGCTGTGCTTTGTTTCTCTTAGGTGTAAATATCAAAAAAAAATGACAATCCCGCTGAACCTAATGTGGTGTTTCTGATACATGAGGTCATGTGTTGGCTTCTATATATGATGAAAAGAATGTTAATAATGCACATCTAAAGTTCAGATCCTTTTTTTAACTTGAATTTTAAAATATTTTTAAACAATCTCATATTTGCAGGAAAGTACAAATATGTTTTGTCTCTATAACATTTGAGAGAGGCTGACCTCACCTGATGCCTACTTTATAGGTTAGTGTGTGTCTACTGGATTTTTAATTTAATGCATCACTTTAGAATTTTTCCTATATCTGTGGTTTTGAAATTTGTCTTTTATCCTTTCAAAACAACCATAATATTGGCCTACATGCAGTACAGTACATTCTCTTACCATCACAGTAAACTACCTAAGCTAAGAAATTAACACAGGAACGTTACCATTATCTTATACTGTAATCCTATTCTACTTATACCAGTTGTCTCAACAATATATTTATTAAAAAAAAAAAAATTTAGTTCAGAACCTTTCACGGCATTTGCTCACAGATCTTTAGTCTCCTGCACTTTGGAATAGTTCCTGTTTTGTTTTGTTTTGTTTTGTTTTGTTTTGCTTTGTTTTGTTTTCTTAGTTTTCATGACCTTGATTTTTTTAAAGATGAGGGTAGTTATTTTTTCAAATGTCCTTCAATTTGTGTTTGTCTTTCACATACTCATGATTATATTAAGTTCTGTATTTTTAGGAGGAATATTGCAGAATTGATAGTATGTCCTTCCTGCATCTTTTCAGGAGGCACACAATTTTGATCTGTGCTACTAATGTTATTCACCATGATCACTTAATTAAGCTAGTGTCTGCCAGTCACTATTTTCTCTTTTGAAATTAACAAATATTCTGTGAGACCTTACTCTTAACCATTACTCATCAAATCTTGTACTCATGGTTTCCTATTTTTGTCAGTGGTTCATAATGTATTACTTTGATTATCTATTTTGATATTCAAATTGCCTCAGATTTGGTCAATAAGAGTCTCTTCGAGCTGTCTCCTACGTGTCTCCTACGTTTTTTTGACATGGCCTAATCATTCCTTGCTTGCTTTTAGGTACAAAACAATGTATCACTGGCTTATCTTGTAGTTTTTCTGCCTCGGCTCTAGAAGCAGTCATTTCTAGTCCTAGTCTCTTTTGGTGGAAAATGGTATTTAGAAGCCAAGGGCTAGGCATTAGGGATGTTTATTGTTATGTATACTGTTGGTTCTAGGCCATCTCTGTGAACACAGATATTGACCTCTACGTTTATTTCTGTATCTATCTCTATATGTTGAAAACCGTGAATTCACACTAAGCTCTCAATTTCAGTCTCCCACCACATGGATCATAATAGAATCTTCCTTTCACATATTTGTAACTCCATTCTCTGAGGGAAGACTGGTTTGTATTATCCTTATGCATTTTCCTATTTGACCAGTTCCCCTGTACAACCAGCCTCTGTTGACAGTACTACACCCTCTGTGTGCTGCTGCTCTCTTCACTCTGCTCTTCCTCTCTGTCCCGGATGTCTGCTCACACTACACAGACACCCTCCTCATCCTGTGTAGTATGA
>CM053515.1:9826409-9852909 GCA_028627145.1 Eidolon dupreanum
AAGGGTTGGAAAAGCCAAAATTAAATGATTAAGTTGATAATAATATCATCAATATATGGACGATTCCACTTTATCTTGAAATGGAATTGGTCTGTAATATTTAAAGCGAAATATCTGCTCAAACTAATTTGCTCCCATCACATCTTTCTCCTAGCTAAGAAAATAAATGTTAATCTTTGAGCATTTTCCTTCTCAGCTTAAGCCTTTTTTAAAGAAAATTAAACAACTGCTTAGATTACAGCCTTGTCTTGACCTGTGACCTCTCAAGACTACATCTAAATGTCATAGGAAGCCTCAGCTCTCCTTCGAGAGAGAAGAAGAACATCAGTGTACATTGGATTGAAGGTAAAAAATAAGGTTTCACATGGAAAATACAAAGATGGATAGGATTTAGAAAGGAGACACTAAAAATCATAACTATTAGGACTTGATTATAAAATCCTAGAAATATCCTCTGAAGTGTTAAGGAGGTAGAGTTAAGAGAAACAAATGGAAATCTTTCATTTAGCAGGGGGTCTCTTCCTATGTAACTTGTCATACACCAGTATCTGCCAAAATGTAGGAAGTGTTTAATATATGCTTATAGAGCCAAGTGAAATTGGAATTGGCTTTCAAAAGAGGTTAACTGGGTAAGATGAATAACTTAGAGTTTTTAAAAAAATGTTATATGTGGTTATCTCTCGTAAAAGGATAGTGAAAGCTAGGGGATGCTTTTTCAGAGTTCCACTCTGGACAACATTTGGGTAATCTCTTGACTATTAAAGTAGCATGCTAATTGGTCTCTTTGCTTCTAAATTTGACTTACCAGAATTTATTCTTCCTAGAGCAACCAGAATTGTAGTATTAAAACATAAAGTGAATCATCCCTAGTTTCAATCCCCTTTAATGTTTTCTCTTACCATGACCTGCAAGGCCTTGCATTGTTTTCCCAGTTTCCACTGCAATCACATCTGATACCATCTGGCTTCCCTCTCTAGCTATGCTTTGTGTCACGCTAGCTCCTCTCTAGTCACTGAACAGCTGTTTTGTACCTGCTTTTCCACCTTTCTGTCAAGCTCCCCCCTAAACGTTCCACATGTTCATAATAGAATAAATATTAAATCTTTTAAATTTTTCAATCTCAGATACAAATATAGTCTGAGGGAGACCTTTCTTATTCTAAAGTAGTGCTCACCCAGAGTCCTTCTATATATCATCCTGATTTACATGCTTTTTAACATTTGTCACAATTTTAATATCATTGGTATTGTTACATTTTATTTGTTTTAACTTTTTGTCCCTCGAGAATAATTTCCCATACGATAGAGGCTGCTTTTTTTTGTTCTTTTGTATATCTCTAGTATTTACTACAGTTCCCAGAATATAGAAGGCACTGCTAAAAGTCTGTAGGACTGAGTAGATGATTAATGCATCTAACTCTAAGTTCTTAGGTTTAGTATTTATAGGGCATTTTCCCCTTGGATTTAGTCATGTTTGTTGCCTTTAACCACCCCACTGGAGCTGCTAGTTAGAAAAGACGTAGGTCCTCTTTATACAGTCTTGAAGTCACGGACAGATTGTAAAACTCACATGTGACTAGTGTGGGGGAAGAAAATGTTTTCTACACTTCTAGGTTCTTATAGCAGGTCTAATAATCTTATCGACATGAAACAGATTAACAGGAGGAAAAAATTTAATTACATACGTACTTATGGGAACCCCTTGTTAAGGATGATGAAGGGTTCCTTGGGGGTTTAGAGGAGAGGAAGTTCATCTATAGGACAATAAGAAGAGCAGATGTTCAGTAATTCATTGTTTGCCCTGTACTATAGATAGGTTATAAAAGTTGTCTCTGGTAATTACTCTTATTATGGGCAAAACCCCCAATTTAAATTCTTTAAGGAGGAAGTAAAGTTTCTTTTGAGCCCCCAGGGTCATGATTGCCTATTACATATCCAACACTGTATTGCTATACTGAAATAAAATAATTCACATGCCAAAATAGCAAACTTAGGAAGATCCCTTTGTTGGATGGGATGCAGTGAGGTAATAAGTACCAAGTAATAGGGCCTGAAGGACCTTTCACTGTGGGGTGTCATTGGTTATGTATCTAAATTAAGCTCTATATGCATTCATGCTGGTTTCTCTGAATTTTATCCTACACTATTCCAGCCTTCCTTGCTTGCTTGTATGTAACTTTTCACTAGAACAATAAGAAACCTTGCTCCCCCATCTGTCATCCATTTACTTATATGTTCAGTCACAGTATGCATGTGCTGTAGTTTTAGACATTTTAACCTACACATACCCCTATAGGAAATGATTTTACCCACTATATTACAGTGCTTATGTACAATTCCTTTTGTCTTTAGTCTTATAGTCTCCATTGTTTCCAAAGTTACTTAGGGCAGGATTTTTCTTCCTAGCCCCTTCAGTGAGATTATGTCATACATTTCTAATAGATACTTTTGTCAGTGTTGACATTCCATCTTGGGCTCTTTGTTTTCCTAATTTTTTGTTGTTGTTGTTTGTTTGTTTGTATATATTACGGCTCATCCTTTGTACTATGAGATTCTATGAGTATTGACAAATGTCTTCAACATTACATTGCTGTATAGAATAATTTTACTGTCTTACTGATCTCTTTGTCATCTCTATCGTTTTCCTTTTTTCAGAATGCCATGCAAATGGAAATATATAGAATGTAGCCTTTTAGAGTGACATCTTTCACTTAGCAATGTGTATGTAAGATTCATCCATGTTTCTGCATGGTTTAATATTATTGCTGAATAGTATTTCATTGTATGGAAGTATCAGAGTTGGTTCATCTTTTTACCTATTGAAGGACATTGTGGTTGCTTCCTGTTTTTTATGAATATGAATAAAGCCACTACTGTAAGCAGTTTTGTATGGACATCAATTTTTACTCATTTGAGTAAATACCTAAAAATTTGATTGTTGGGTTGTAAAATAAGGTAGTACTTAGCTGTATAAGAAATTGCCAAACTTGCAAAGTGTTTTTCCAAGTGGCTATAAAATTTGCATTCTCACCATCAATAAATAAGAGTTTCTGATGCTCCAAGCAAATTAGTATTGTTAGTGTTTTGGGTTCTAGTCATTAAAATAAGCATGTAGTAGTATCTCATTGTTGTCTTACTTTGCATTTCCCTAATGGCAAATAATGTTAGGCATTTTTTTCCGCATGCTTATTTACCATGTGTATGTCTTTGGTTGAGTTGTCTATTCAGAACTTGTGGCTATATTTTGAATAGAGTTGTTTATATTATTGTTGAGTTTTAAGAGTTCTTTTATCACCTATGTTACACACAAGTGCTTTATAACAGAATATTATGAAATATTTTCTCCCAGTCTGTGGCTTGTCTCTCAATAGTGACTTTCACAGAATAGCCTTTAATTTTAGTGAATCTAACTTTAATTTTTTTCAGAGATTATGTCTTTGGTGCCTTATCTAAGAAGTCATCACTGAAGCCAAGGTCACACAGATTTTCTCCTGATGTTTAGTTTTCAAAGAACAAATGAATGCAGGAAGCTCCTATGATAACTAGAATAATTTAAAAGTTGACACATAAATATATTTTTTATTTATAATAAAAATGGTGATTTTTAGTTTCGTTCAAGAGACCATCATGAAATACTGCTTTTGTGTACAGAATTAAAGTCAAAGCCATTTAAAGGCACTTGTAAAATACTTTCAACTACAATGCTAGCCAATTGAAGATTAATTTTCTTTCATTATTATTAGAACTCCACAGATAATAGGTCAGTTCCTCCCCCATTGTGTGTAGATAATTTCCATTATCATTAGTTGGAGTTTTATGTGTAAGGAGAAAGGGAAGCATTTAAACTTTGTAAGAGGAAAAAAATTACCAGCTGTCCACAGGCCAAATTCTCTCAGCCAGTAGATGTCATTCTCTCTCTATTTTAATGTGAATTTCTAATCTCTGCCTTTAGTTATTTGGACTAAGTTATTTGGATAAGTTATGAAAACCAGTCTCATTTCAGTCGTGTTTCTCTTGATCATTGTTCCAAGTTGGTATCTTTTCCCTTCCACAATAGGAAGAGTGCCAGAGTATGAAATTAGGACAGTTTGACAGAAGTGACAATCGATAAGCTTCTGTCTTTCAGTCACTTAGCCCTTGGTGTGGGATATTTATCTACTTATTTGTTCAATTTACAGTAAAATATTGATTAACTTGAAAGGAAGAGACATTCTGTTCTCATCTGTCTTTCAAAGTAGGGCATTCCATGATGTTTTATTAGGAGAATAAAAATGAACAGGAAAAAGACTGATCCTAAGTGTTACACAGCCCTATAGTTGCAGACAACTTCCCAAGGGATGCAGATATCATCCCCTGAGATGAGTATGACTCACCGAAGCCCAGTTGATATCCCCTCCATCCTGCTCACATACCTACTATCATGATACATTTGTAATTCTATAGTACCCTTGTCTGTTTATTTGACTGATTAAAGAATAAGTGTTTGGAAGGTAGGGACACCCTAGCATTAATCCGTATTAATTCAATAAGTAAATATTTATGGAGATCAGATTGTTTTAAACACATTTTAAGCAGTAGGAACACCATGGTGAATGACACAGTGATTCTTTTTAGGACATTGGAGGGCAGAGAGAATCCAGACAAGAAAATAGCCATTGACCATCCAGGATAAAAATGATACAGAAGAACTAAATAGAGAATATTGTGGAAGTATATGAAAAGGATGTTTTTCATTCTTGGGGATTAGGATATTTCTAGAAAATAGGATATTTAAACAGAGTTATTAAGTATTAGTAAAAAATATCTAGGAGAAAGGGGCAAGGATAAGATAACAAAAGACAAAAAAAACTTTTGGAAAAGTGTTTTTACTTTCTTTATTTGTTTTATTCCCAAGACTTAGAACAGTAAATAATAGATGGATTTTTAGTGAATGTTTAAGTAAATTTCAAGAATCCAAGGCCAAATCAGAGAGACTGAGCTCTCTTAAATATAGAATAATTAAAACACTTACTATTTTTAATATCTATTTAGTTATATTAGCATGAGAAGAGAAGAAAAACCACTATTTTCCTCCACTAGTAATTCCTTAAAAGAACTAGTCACTTTTGAGGATATATTTTCAAAATATGCTATTATCAATGATTGGCCATAATGACACAGAGACTTCTAGTGTGCATTTTGATATTCTAAAAAATATGGAGGCTAAATACATGGACTTTGAAATAAGATTATGCACTTTAAACATAAATCATTCATTCATTAAGCTTGTAAGCCCTTAATAACTATTCACCTAATTTCATCTATCTGGTTTATGAAAATAAGAAGAAAGATATTATTTTGCCTAAATAGGCATGTTCATAATTCCATTTTTCATAAATCATGACTTCTCTGTCAGTTTGCATAGCTTTTCAGCACAATTCACCTCATTTTTTGTTATGTCTCTCCAAACAATTCTCTAGAATGAATACAAAAATCCTTAGTGCTAATAATATATATTTTAATAAACAACAAAAGTTGTTTATTAAAGTTATCATCAGACTCAAATTTAGAAGACTCGTGTGGTGGTTGAAAAGTTAGGAAGAAAGTAGTAGAGAGCAGAATTTATCACCTCAAAATATGCCTCTTTGGCATAAGGATTATTTTGAATTGGTTATTTTTAAGAAACAGCAGACATAGGAGAAGCTCTGAAAACTGAGTTGAAGTTACCCTTTTCTAAGAGATATTTACATTTATAAGGAAAGTCTCCATTTTGAAGGGAGTCTCCCCCTCTCTACTAAGAAAAGAATGACTCAATCTCCAGAGACTCATAAGTGGAAGAAGACAGATACTTAAATCTACAGAATAGCCATACCTAGCCAATATATTGATACTAACTGCATACCCTATGCCATGCTCCCCATCCCTGTGACCATCTATCTACTACTAATTTGTACTTCTTTCACCCTTCACCCCATTCTCCCAGTCCCCCCAATGCTCCTCCCCTCTGTCTGTCACCAAGTTGTCCACTATATTTATGAGTATGTTTTTGATTCATTTGTTCTTTTTGTTCCTTAGATTCCACATATAAATGAAATCATATGGTACTTATCTTTCTCTGTCTGACTTATTTCACTCAACATAATAACCACTAGGCCCATCCATGTGTTACAAATGGTAGGATTTCATTTTCTTTAATGGCTGAGTAATATTTCATTGTATAGATGAACCATAACTTCTTTATCCAATTGTCTGTTGATAGACCTATCACAATAGTTTTCTTAATACCCTATGAATATCTCAAACTAAGCCTATCTCTTATTTTAGGATCACATAAAACCAATTTAAAATAAATAATGATTCCTTAAACTTTTGGTGTTATTTTTAGAATAGATTTGTCTAAATAGAAGGCTAAGTTTTACAATACTTGCATTTGTGTGGTTTTGTTATTTTATATGGCTTTTGAAACATCTAAAAGAATCTGTTACACAATGGCAGATTTTGTTACTTCCTAATCCTCAGAATCTGTGAATGTTACCTTGACTGGCAAAAGGGACTTTGCAGATGCCATTCAGGTAAGGAAGGACTTTGAGATAGAAAGATTATCTTGGTTTATGTGGATGGACTCAAACTAATCAAGAGCCTTTAAAATAGAACGCTTTGCTGCTACAGTCAGAGAGAGATATGATTATATAAGAAAAGTCAGAGAGATACGGGGTTGCTGGTTCTAAAGATGGCCTTGGGCCAAGTAGTGTGGGTGGCCTCTAAAAGTTGGAAATGGCAAGGAAACAGATATCTCCTGATTGCTTCCAGAAAGGAACACAGCACTGCTGACACCTTGACTTTAGCTCGGTGAAACTTCTGTCAGAGTTCTTACGGTCAAATGTGAGAGAAAATGCATTTGTGTTGTCTTGAGCCATTTCCTTATGGTAATTTGCTGCAGCAGAAATATATACATAACATAGTTGAAAGTGTTTAATAGACTTTAATTGTTATATCCAATGATAAAGTACATAAGTAAAATTTTTAAAGCTTTTATTTATCATATATTTAATATTTATTCAATATTTATTTATTTATTTGTAATTAGACATACAGTGTGCCTAATAACCCGGAGTTCTAGGTGAAAATGTTAGAAAACAGAATGTTACTAGGGTATTTGCTTATTATTGTTTGCCTTTAACAAGAAACTTTAAGAGATAACCCAAAATTATTGGTCAGTATGCAAGCATTAGTAAAAGGAATGAAAGTCTAGAATTTTAGAAAATTTCAGACTTGGAAGAGAGTATTGATTCTCATTTCCATTGGGTAAAAGATAGTATTGAGACAGGTTCTGCATTATAATAAAAATTAGAACTCACGTGATTTCTTTTGGCCAATGAAGTGAGAGGGGAGAGGGCATGTGTAGTTAGCCATATTCTTTCTTTCCTAACTCTGTGCTCATGGGAGCCTTGTGTCAAGATGGCACTTCCATCACCCTGAGTCCTGGAGACACTGCATGGGCAGAGACCCCTTGCCTTCACAGACCATAAACGAGTTTATCCTTATGGACAGAGTCTACTTCATTAACAATTTAGAAAGAACTTCTAGAAGTGAGTTTTTATGGTTATGATTGTTATAACGTGGGCTCATTCTTGAACAAATAAATCTCTGTTGTCAAAATAATAAAGTATGCTCAGTAGTTTAGGCACAGGCCATAGGACTTTCAGGAAGATGAGGGGTGAATTATATTATCGGATCAACAGGTGTGGGGTAAGGGAAGGGACTTGGTTTTCACAAATTTAATGTATGTTCTGGTTATTGAAGTGGTTGAATAGATGACAGACAGTAAAATCAATACCTATCTGATCCACCAATAATTTCATGTCATCTGTATCATCTACATCTAGCTCCTTAATATCTACTTTTCTTTGGATTTTATGGGATATTCCTATATCCTTGAAACATTCTCTTCTTGCATGAGAAAAACTGAGTTGCCTTTTAGCCCCTGCCAGTGTGACTAACTCAAGGCAAACCTCTGAATTCTCAAATTAAAACTCATAAAATTAGATTAATATGCTGTAATGATAAATATTGATGGCTCCACTATTTTATAAACTCTACAACCTAGAAAAATCTCAGGGGATGACTGTGCCACATGACCCACCACATCACCTTCAAATACAGAATTTATATTGGGCTTATAGCATTTCTAAACATTTTAAGACCTCCAAAAAAAGCCAATTGCTCTCACCTCCCAGTTCATATGAACTCTGAAAACTCTAGTTAGTTCGCATCTTATAACTGTGAAGAATACTTTCCTTGGAGTTACTTTTCTTATCCACTGTAGTGGTGATTATGGGTTGTGTACTCAAACTTCACATTTCTAGGGAAAAATTACATTAAAAAAAGATAAATGGATAAATTCACTTTTCTGATTTATTTTAGCCCAACTCAATAATGATCTGGATCTGGAAATTACCTCTGAGTTGTTATAAGAGCTTCAATATGACTCTAGCAAACAAAAGCTCATCCAAACAAGTTGATTTTATTGCTTGGTTTGAGCAATGAGCTGTGTAATTTGTTTCCCTGACAACAATATTTTGTTTGGTTAGGCTTGTCCAAGGAAGAACTAAGTAGAATCCTTTTTTGAGTAGAGAAATATTTAAAGGATGGAGAGCCTTCTTTGACAGCTACGTTAGATGTGGCTTTCATTTGTAACCTGCACAGTCAACTGTACAATTACCTTGCTTTTATAATCTGGAGGCCAAAGGACTTTGACAGCTTTGTGGTAATGCCTGGGCTAATAGAGAACAGATCTGAATGCTCCTGAATTATAGTTACTACCCAAACTGTATTTTAAAATCTATCTGGGAGGTTTGAATTTTGCACTAGACTTTTTACTTTTTTTACTAGCAACTTAGTCTTCAATTCTCCCCTCCTTAGCTTCATTTTCTAAACTGGAGCTAAAACCAGAATGTCATTATCACACGTCTACATAAAACACTTTGGTGGTTCTTCATCATCACCTGTGGAATGAAATTTTAGATCTTTTAGGCTTCTTTGACCTTGTTTCTGTTTACCCCTCTAGCCAATTTTTGCCTTATACTGCCTGCTGACATAATACCACATCATTTTGAATTTTTTGCATACTCTGTGTAGATGCATTCTGTATGTATTTGCCCAAGTTACTCCTTCTGCCTGGTATGCCCTTCTCTTTTCAATCTCTTCCTTCAAGATTCAGGTCAGATATCCTAACCTCCAGGTAACTTTCTCTGAGATCCTACATATTACACTTTTACAGCAAAATATGTGTACTTAACCCATTGTGGTGAGATTATCTATGTGTTTCTTTCACTCTCTGAAAAAAAACTACTTGAAGAGCCTGACTGCTGTGTGATGTATTCTCCATCACCCAGCTCTAGTCCCCAGTAATTCCTCCTGCCTACCCCTGCCCACACACATCTACTCACCACCAAGCACACAGCCTGTACATAAAACTTGCTTCATAAATATCTCTTGAACTGAATAAAATAGATTTACTGTAAGATATCCTACAACAGTAACCAAAACACTGGAATTAAAGGACTAATTTATTTAAAGAGAAATGCAAGAACCACACTAATGAACTTAGGTTTGTGGATTTGATTCTTATCAAAACCCATTTTCTGACTATATCTAACTCTGACTCTTTGTGTCTTTGAAAACATGTTCTTGATCCAGAATATTCCTTCTATAATGGACAAGTTTCTATTCTTTCTCAGTTTAAGTCTTATTCTTTCTGGGGAACCTTCTTATATTCTCTATGTATCTTTTCACACCATTCTTTTGTTTGTATAGTTCAGTGTATAAATAATTCTAATATAATATTTATCACATTGTAATAATCACATTGTATTGTAATTACTTACGTGTCTCTCTGTGCTCTCTTTAATGCACTGCCCCTAAAGGGCTAAGTTTTTCTTTTTTCATCATCCCTCTCCTGCCCATTGTTTAATACAGTGCTCAAGGTTGAATGATGAATATGCCAGTTAGCTTAACTCTGTTGGTCTCAGGCACTGCCTCAGAACTGTGTTATATAGGTGACAAGGAGGATTGAGATTTAGAGTACAACTGACAAATTATCACCAAGTAGAGAAGCAAAACTCTAAGTATATGATGTATTTAAGGGCAGCCAACGGACTTTCATGCCAACTTGTGCATGCGCTGTGGAGTCTGGAAACCTAGTTTTAAACCTTGGCTTCACCATATTTTTAGTTGACCTTGAGTAATTTACTGGACATCTCAGAGTCTCAGTTTTATTATCTATAAAATGGAATTCATTTGTAAAGTTTCCAAGGGCCTCTTTTAGCTACAAATGACAGAAATCCAAATCTAACTACATTGACCAGAAAGAAGAATTGATTGGCCGTGTAACTGAAATCCAACGCTCGTCTGGCTGGAGGTACCTTTGAGAGCAGCAGTTCAAAAGATGTTGCTGGAACAGTGTTTTTGTTTTTTGTTTTTTTTTTTCACCTCTGAACTTGATCGTTCTCTGCTCAACTTCATTTTTATATTCTCCCTGTATCAGGCAAAAAGACCTCAGCCATCTCCAGGCTTATTTCCTCACAATAGAAAACCCAGAGGAATTGAACCCTAGGCAATTATCTGATTGATTCTACTTAGGTTATGACTATGATCAGGCATATGATGGTACTCTCAATGGTCAGTCTAGGATTTATGCTCCCCACTTTGGTTGGAGAAGGTAGGGCACTGAAAACACCCAGAGGACCACCTAGAGTATAGGGAGAATACTTTAAAAGAGCCAAAAGAAAGGAGAGGGCATGCTAGAAGACAAAAGCAATACCTACCAGAAACTATTACGTTATTTATTCTAACAATTATTTATTATGCTCATCCCTCAAATTACTTTAGGGATTAGAGATTTGATGTAAAATGCTTAGCTCATAATTTAGCATGCCACAAACACTCAAAAAAAGATAACTATTTGTACCATTAATTAATTGAACCAAGTACAATACATTGCTACCTAATAATCCCATACAAAGCTATTCGTTTACTTTGAAAAGTTTCTGAAGGGAAGATTGATGATTGGAAGATTGATTTCTAAACCAGTGATGTGTATAGGTAATGCAACTGTTTTTAAAAACCATTTGCCATTCTGATTTATTTCTCTGAAAACATTAATCAACTTTATTTCACTAAGAATTTTAAAACAGCAACAATGATTAACAAGAAAATTTCAAAGCCTATCTTCTCTTTGCACCTAGTAACTTCCAGGCATTATTTTTTACCCTTATAGTATTAGAAGAGTAAATAAAGCCTCTGAGTATTTTGGTATAAAAATGTTTATTATTATGAAACCCTACTATCTTTAAAGCAACCTCTCCCTGTACTATCCTCACATGAATTTAATTTTCTAAGTCTCTATAGAAAGGTCATATGACTGAAGATCAAGATACCACTCAATTATGCCCAAGTATAATGTGAAGATATTCCTCTAAAGGGGCTTATGTATTTGTCCCATTGCTAGGCTCTAATCTGATGGAGAATCAATGACCTAACATAAACAAGAATCTGGAAGATTTGCTGGGCTCAGTGAAATGTAAATTATAGAAGGAAAGTAGAGATCTAGAAGCTGATTCAGAAAGTTAGGCCATCTGCCCATCAATGAAACGATCTACCAATCAGGAACTGGTTCCCACTTCCATTTGTAATTTTGAACTAGATATTTAACATGTCTGGTCTTTAACTCTCCATGTTTCTAAAATGAGGCAAGCTAATTGTTAAGAAAATATAGACAGTACTCTTAAACATGTACTCTGATCTTTTGAGGCCTTCAGAAAAATGTGGATAAAACCTCTCAAGCAAACTCATTAAAGAAGAATTTTGCAATAATGCTGCATTTTTTAATAAAGTTAGACAACTGAATGCTAATAAAACTCATAAATCAGAAATCCTAACACTGAGCTAATAATACCCAATTATGAAGAACTTCCTACAAAACATTAAAACCTTTATCAAATTCAATTCACTTTTAATCCTATGAGTTTTGTTAATGTCACTGAGCAGACATTTGAACCCTGATCTTCTTAAATCGACTTAACTCTTTTTTCTATGTGCTATGCTACTTACTCTATCTTTGAATAAGAAAGTGAATCAAAAGAGAGAAAAAGTAAAAGAAGATGAGGTTATAGTTAGAAATTAAGCTATATTATAAATGAACCAAGAAGAATATAACCCCTTTTGGAGACCATGAAGATATTGGATGTTTTCTCACTGTGCATGGAATGGATCCAGCTTATCTGGATATTGGAAATGGGACTCCCAAATGCCAGAGGACTTACACTTAAAATAGTTTATGAGTTAAGTATAAAATTCTGCCCTACTCACTTTTGATGCCTTCCTTGATTTCCAGGCAACTGTTCTTTGCATCAATAAAGGGTGTGGGACTATTGCCACAGTTTCCTAGAACCTGGGCTCGTGTTGGTTGAGCACTGTGATTCAGCACCATGGGGGTTTGCCTTACAAAACCTGTCTGGCAGAATCTGTCCATTCCAGAGTCCTACACCAGGTAAACACGTTTCCATAACACTTGTCCCTTAGTTTATCATTACAAAGGATCACAGCTGGAAGGAGAAAAATCAACTCAAGCAACCCTGCCTTTTGCTTTTTCTCAGACATGTTTTCTTACACCTTTTTTTTTTCCACTTCTGGTTTATACTAGGTGGTTTCATATTCTGAAAGCACAGACTCAAGAGGGAACAGAACTGCAGGGCTGCTTTCTTTGATGCATATTAAAGTCACCTCTGTGAAAAGGAATAGAAAGTGCTGAGGTATCAAAAGTAGGAAAGTGTAATATGCAGCTTACTGAGTCAATCAGCACTGCAGTGTGTTTTTATAATAAGATATTGATCACTGGATTTGAGAGGAGCCATGCTGAATCTGTGGCTCAGTTTGTGGCATAGACTAGAAATAGAGCTTCACAAGACACTGAACAGTGGTTGTTCCAATTGCCATTTCCCCTTCTATCTTAAAATACAAAAACATGACCAGACCTGGTTTGCATTTGTGCCTTGGAACCACTGTTTGTAATTTGAGTGACTCAGTACAAGTCATTGGAGCTAAATGTATCATGTCAAATGGTAAAAATTAAAAGTATACCTTGTCATTTAATGGGCACATGCAGTTCCAAAGAAAAGAACTGGAGCAAAAAAGAACAATTTATGTTTTAAGCAATGAATGCTTATTAAGTAACTGCTGCATGTGAATAGGACACATTAGTTCAGGGATCAATAAAAAAAAAAGTAAGCGGATGGCACTGTCAGACCTTCAGCACATTTTGATGATCTCAGTGCATATATAAAGAGGATTTTCTTAATATTTTCCTACTTTTAGTATAATGGCCATATATAATCAGGAATTTGAAGATATCTATAAAGTCCACTTTGCAACGGAAACCTGGTCAAGAGGATCTGAGACCTTTGGCTATTCATCTGGAGACAAATTCTTACCAACTTCCACAAGTAACAAACTGGAGATACTAGAGATTCACCTTTTTCCTGACTTTCAACATGTAGATTCACATTTTTCTCTCTACCTTTTCTGGAGGTATTGCCCTTAGGACATTTAGAGTTTTTCATATCTCAGGGCTAGATATGCCATATACTAACACTAAATTCTACGCTTAAGGATTTTATTTTTTTTTAAAGGTTACTGACTAGTTGAAAGTTAGTTTTTAGCTTGAAGATTTTGTCATTTGTTCATTACTTCTGTGGTCTTTCTTAATAAAATTTACTATCTGTGTCACATAAGTATTTACTACTACCTGGAGTTCTGTATGATTTCTCTAGGTATTTTTTTTATAATATCCTATTATTGACAATAATAAAAATCTAGGCCTATTGACTGCCTGTCATGAGTCGGGTACTGTGTTAGGCACTAGGAATACAACAATGAGTGACTGAATGATCAAGGTTAGGTATTTGATTTCAAGGAACTTAAAATCTAGCTTATCTAAACTTTATGATATTTTAAGAGCATAACATTATATCCCCATTTTACAGATAAGAAAAATAAGTCTCAAAATTAATACACAAGTTAAAACAGGGAATGATTCATAGAATCAAGTCAAAGATAGATCATTCTGGTTCTAAAGCCCATTCTATTTCTCTCTGTTATACCCATTAAAAATCTTTCCACACTATATAGGTAAAATGGAAATCAAATGGCTCAAGTTGAATGCTGCAAACAGCAAGAACTTGAAAAAATGACTTTTATCCTTCAGCTATCATTTTAGATGTCATATTGCATTATTTATTTAAATGTTGCCCAACTGAAAAAAAAAAGTCAACATGCCTTAGAAATACAGGGAACACAGAGCCAGACTGGGTGATGATAATAACTTATGTGAGAAGTGACTAGTTTGGATGAACAATCAAAAAGATATGATAGAAGCATGTGTCAGATCTGCTAAAGAAGTCAGATGTTTCAGTGATGAAAGCAATGCTACACAAATAGATACTTGAAAATAAGATTTATGGTGTCTGAAATGGCAGGTGATGCCTTTTTGCTAGGTAGTATAAGTGATCTTTTTACCTGTTTTTGTAAGCAAAGATGTAAAATGACTTTATATATTTGCTTATAAGTGACAAGCACTTTAAAATATAAGATCAGTTAAGACCTTGTGCTTTGGAACTTATGTTGTTTTTTGTTGAAATCTGAGACCACAGTTTAATTCAAGCCTTGATTTAAAATCCGTACATCTGGAAAAGTCATAGGATTTAAAATTTTTGATTGAGCTAGTCTGGACTAGACAAAGTAGAACATAATTTGGGCTTTTTTTTCTCTTCCTGTTTTTGAAGTTGACCTACCACTTCAGGTCAACTTCAAAAAAAGCTTGTAGAAAGAAAGTCTAAGGCGATGTTGTGGTAGTCTATAGAACACAGAATAAAAATGTGAATTTGGAATATTGGGTAGGCACATGATGGGTATTTATACATCAAGGATTTGGATAAAGATAAGAGGAAATAAAGCTGGCTACCAAATTTTGAGCCCAGGTGCAGTTGTTTTTCTAATAACAGAAGTACTTCTCATGCAAAGAACTTGAAATGAGTTTTCAGAGATGATAATGAAATTTGTTTTGGATATGTTATGGTAACTTCTAAATTAAATCTTTTATGACAAAGAATTATAATGGCAATGGCTACGTTATTTAACATTGATTTGTACCAAAACTCTGACAAGTTTTTTTTATGTATTAATTAATTAACAAGTCATATGGATAGATGATATTAATTCCATTTTAGAGAACAGAAAACTGAGAATCCTAGTACTTAACTGACTCTCCCAAGCTCATATACCTAGAAATATGCATAGCCTTAATTTAAACCAGGTCTGTCTACCTTTCCTGTTACATACTGTCTCCTTTGTGAAATGGAACTGTATAAAATGGTATAATTATGAACCATTGATCCAAGATTGAATTTTTAGTTCTGTGTGAAACCATATCAACATTTTGATTCTTCCTATTTTAAAATTGTGTTTGTGATTTTCCTAATATATATTTACAGTGATTTTGAATGATTAGCCCTTGGAACCTAAACTATTAATATTCTGCCTTTGAAATCCTGTTGTCAATCAAGTTGAACTTGTTTGTACTCTTCTTGATTTGTGATGAAGATGACTAAGTGGCCATCAAAACTATTTCATCTTTTCTATGTCAATAGAAACATAGTTGTATGGTAGCATCCCAGACAGGGACTACAGTTTCCATCCCCTTTGTCACCTATATAGGGCCATACACCTAGTTTTTATTATTAAAATGTGAGTGGAACTGCTGTGCCTCTTCTGGGTTATGGCTTTTAAAAAATGGATGTGCTTTTTATCCCCTCCTTCTGATGGGGTATAGGTACCAACAAGGTTCTATGGATGGCAGAATGGAAGAAGTATGGGTAGAGTGCAGAAAGAATTTTGATCAAACTCTTATTTATCATTTTATGCTCCATGATGTAATGAATGAATGTTTACAGATGACTTGGCATATGCCTAATCACTGAGTTGGCGATAGATTTTGTAGTGGATCCAGCTGAAGGAAAAGACACTTCTTTTTACAAATGCCCCCTAGTATTTGACTTTTTTTCACAGCCAGATAATTGTTTTTTAATTCCTATTGGCCTTTGGAAATTTGATGTTTCATATGTGTAGAAGTTACCACTATGGGTATCTCTGAGAGAGAAGCTTATGGTCAGGCAAATCCTGAGAGGAATTCTATGTAAAGGCTTGGGTTAGGAGTGCTGTCACTTAAAGAGGTCTTTAGATAATATTTAATCTTTTCTACTTTGCATATATCAGAAGGGTGACCTCTGATTCAGGCATTTTGGACACATGGTGAAAGAAGTTATTTTCAGGTAAGATTTCTAGAGGTCAGGAAGAATAAAGGGCAACTTTCAATTTGCCTTTTTTAAATTTAATAAATTTAATCATTTAATCTATTTTGCTGTTGTTTGGCCACAAATACTCCCCAATACGGTCTATGTGTCTGAGGTCTTCAGTTATTGCTGTCCTCACTTAGTGCCAGATAGTAGCATTTGCAGAATGAGCTGTGAAGGCTTAAAAAATTAATCTACCTAAAGGCTGGACCGAAAGCCTTTTGCTAGAGAAGAACCTCTTACTTTAAATACCAATTACCAAATTATAGGAGCAGAGCAGAAGCAAAAAGCAGAACAGTCAAAAAGGGCAGTTATATAAGCAAACCCACCTCCTTTTTATTGAGCCTCTGAAGGTTTTCTCATACATTTCTGTGTCATTTTTTGACACAGTTGTCTCACCATTGGACCAAGACCTGGAAAGGTCCAACCTCTATTTGCATCAATATGTTTTATTATTTTATATTATTTTATTCTATAAGAACTAGTTTTTGTTTTGTTTTTTAATGATCACTAGGTTGGGTTTAAATTTTATCCTTGAAGTTTCCTATCTCTTTGATTTTGAGTCTCAGTTGACTTAACTGTAAGTTATAGATAATTATATTTATTACCACGAGAAACAAATGAGTTACTCCAAGTAAAGGGCTCCACTCAAATTTTTGCTTCTAGTAAATGCTCAATAAATATCAGCCCTTCTTCTGTTGTTGGTGGTTGTTGTTTATAGCAAAAGTATACCTTTGTGAATTCCCTCTTCCCTTCAATGCCTTTTTTATCTTTAGAAGTTATAATGTATTTAATCTGGTTTTGTAGCATTGGGAGAATTCCATATATTAGCATGGCTCTCCCTGTCTCTTTCATGATGCATTCTGTTTCACAGTTAGCTGAATAATCCCTTTCTCTCCATATCCAAGCACCTTGAAGGGGACATTATTGTAACAAACATTCGATTGGAAATATTAAATATTTCTTAGATGGTAGCCATTGATACCTTTTTTTCTTCCAATGTTTATAGTAGTTATCACTGTGAAAGTGGTAAGAAAAATTCAGTTAAGTGAAAATCCTGGTGTATATTTTGTGAAGTACTTAAAACTCTTATATTATTGAGACAGAGTAGTGTGATTGTTTAGATGATGAACCTGGAAGCAGACTATCTGGATTTTAATCCTGCCTCTGACCTTTCATAGTTGTGTTAACTTTTTAGATCACTTCTGACTTTCTGTGACTCGGTATTTTCCTCTATAAAATAAACATAAAAATAATATTTACCTCTTAGGACTCTTGTGAGCATAAAATTGGTTAATGTGTGTGTGTGTGTGTATATATATATACACGGATATATATATATATATATATATATATATATATATATATATATATATATATATACACGGTTCATAATAAGGTTTTTATGTCTTGGCCATTGTTTTGCAGATGACATGATATTATACATGGAAAACCCTAAATACTACCAAAAACTATTAAGTTAATAAATGAATTCAGTAAAATTATAGGATACAAAATTAATACACAGAGATTGGTTATGTTCCTATACACTAATAATGTGGGTTATGTTTCTATACACTAATAATGCACTATTAGAAAGAGAAATTAAGAAAACAATTTTTTTTATGACTCATCAAAAAGAATAAAATACTTAGGAATAAATTTAACAAAGGAAGTCAAAGACTATACTCTGAAAAAATAAATTATTAATAAAATAAGTTGAAGATAATACAAATAAAAAAATATACTGTGCTCATGGACTGGAAGACATAATATTGTTAAAATGTCCATACTACCCAAAGCAATCTACAGATTCAATGCAATTCCATTAAAATGCCAATTCCAATTTCCCAGAACCAGATAAAAGAACACTAAAATTTTTATGGAACCACAAAAGACCCCAAATAGCCAAAACAATCTTGAGAAAGAAGAACAAAGCTGCAAATATCACACTCCCTGATTTCAAACTATACTACAAAGCTATAGCAATCAAAACAGTATGGCACTAGCACAAAAACAAACACATATAACAATGAAATAGAATAGAGAGCCCAGAAAGAAACTTGTGTGTAATTGGACAGTTAATCTATGACAAAGTAGGCAAGTATATATAATAGGGAAAGGACAGTATCTTTAATAAATAGTGTTGAGAAAACCAGACAGCTACATGCAAAAGAATAAAACAGGACCACTATCTTACACCATATTCAAAAATAAATTCAAAATAGATTAAAGACTTTAATGTAAGACCTGAAACCATAAAACTCCTAGAAGAAAAAAATAGTAAGCTCTCTGGCGTCGGTCTTAGCAATATTCTTTTAAGCCAGTCTCCTTAGGCAAAGGGAACACAAGTAAAAATAAACAAATGAGATTACATCAAACTAAAAGACTTTGCACAGTGAAGGAAACTATCCAAAAATTTTTAAAAAGCAACCTACTGAATGGAAGAGGATATTTGCAGATCATACATTTGATAAGAGATTAATATCCAAAATATAAAAAGAACTTATACAACTTGATATCAAAAAAAGGAAGAAAAGGAAAAGAAAGAAAGAAAGAAAGAAAGAAAGAAAGAAAGAAAGAAAGAAAGAAAAAGAAAGAAAAAGAAAGAAAGAAAGAAAGAAAGAAAGAAAGAAAGAAAGAAAGAAAGAAAGAAAGAAAGAAAGAAAGAAAAAGAAAGAGAGAAAGGAAAGAAGGAAGGGAGGGAGGAAGGAAGGAAGGAAGGAAGGAAGGAAGGAAGGAAGGAAGGAAGGAAGGAAGGAAAGAAAAGAAAGGGAAGAAAGGGAAGGAAGGAAGGAAGGAAGGAAGGAAGGAAGGAAGGAAGGAAGGAAGGAAGGAAGGCAGGCAGGCAGGCAAGAAAACACAACCTGATTGAAACTGGGCCTCTTTTGCAACCTGCCTTTTCAATCTTGTATGGATCACAGCCAAAATATGAGGACAGTGTAATATGTGTTTATTTTTTCCCTTCCCTCCCACTTTATAACAGTACCCCTTTTCCTTTTCAGACATTACCTTTCTTCTATACAGTTTTATTGGGATTGCCAATCAAAGTATTGTGCCTTCTCTTACTAGGGTACTAAATCAGGTCAATCAGATACCTTTCTCTGGAAACTCAAGTGTGTATTTAGTTTCTCTGAGTCTTATCCTTTTCTGAATCTGGCTTATTAGTATTATCTTAGAATCTGTGTACTATATGACAGCCTTCTAGTGCATGTCTTTTCTTCTGTGGTTATTTAACATTGATTTCTGTTTATTACAACCAACAAAATCCCGACACAGGCAGCACTAAAGCTGGAGGCTAGTTAAACAGTCGGTCTTAGGACCTGGGAGTAACTGAATAACTATAACTGTTTAGCAATATAGGTCAGTGGAAAAGAGTTGTGTCATTCATATATTTTAGATGAGAATGTCTAAGTATGTCTTTAAAAAATTTCAGTCAGTCGTTCTATTTCCTTTCTGATAGAACATCTCATTCACTTCCTCACAAATCTTTTTCATTTTTCTGAGTCTTTTGCTTGGATCAGAGCATTATTCAATCAAACAAGACACATTTTTGTTGAATGAGCACATTTATTCCAAATGCTTTGAGTCTGCAGTTGCCAAAAAGGAAATCAAACCAACTCATTCATACAAACAGATTGGGCTGTATGCTCTCATCTTTCATCATTGAGTTCAAGGTAGAGCTATGCCTCTATTTTAAGAATGAAGAACAAATTTCTAGAAGAGAAAAATTGTTGTTGAAGAATTCCTATATAATCAGAAGACTTAGATGCAAATAATAATTGTAATTTGGACTCAGAGATTGAAGGCACTTCAGTAATGATACTCATTAGGTTTTTTTGTTTGTTTATTCTCTTCTCTGGCCTATTTAGGAGCAACAATTGCTTAATGCCCCAATGGACATAACCAACAAAAACATGGTGATTATGCCTGGTATGATGTCATTCTTGTGGCTTACCAGATAAAGGTTCCAATTTCTTGACAGCTCTCATCTAAACAAAAATGACCCTTTCCCAAGATGCAATGACACGTGATAGCTTATGCAAAAAAAAAAAAAAAGCGAGATGATAGTCTATCTGCACAATACTTGCTAGTAAACAAACACTTAATTATTCTGTGGTTTGTCCTAACAAAGTTTCTTTTATTAATATCAGACTGAAGATTCATGCTAAGAATAGCACAGGGGTATTATAAGATTATTTTTCTCTTCAAGGAAATATTATGCAAATATAGCAGAACTAGATATGACTAAAGAATCTGGTAAGCTCAATTACCATTATTATTAGTTAAATTTGCCTACCAGAATAGAATATTTTGGTGCTTTGTAACTTACAAAGTAGTATAACTTTCTCACCAAAGCTTAGAGAGTTATCTGCTAAATATGATTATAATATTTTTTCACTATGTTTTACTCTACATAGTAGCCTTTTGTAAATAGGAAAAAGCGAAAAGAACAGGTAATTAGGATTACAAATGACACCAATGTACAATTAAACACAATTTTTACACACATGAAAATATTTTAAAGAAAAGAATTAAAGTCTTTGGATATTGGAAATAGAGTCAATTGTATAATGTAAAAGCCATACAATCAAAAGACAGAACTCTTAAAATATAGATCTAGCTTTGCCACAACTTACTACAATGACTTTGAATAAGACATTTACTTAACCCAACATCCACTTTCAGTTTCTATCTATATAATAAAATGGATGAAGCTTAAATCCAGAGTTTCACCTAGTTGGCTCTGGTACAGCTCTAAGACAGACAAATGTTTGTTTGATCATCATGTAATTTTTATAAATCAAATCTGATGTATTTTGTCAAAGGATAGTCTATAATTCTCTACAAGCTCTATCACTCTCCTATTTCTTATCTTTCTATTACCTGCCTGGTCCCTGAAGAGAATTGATAATGTGATTCTATTCAGGAGATATTCCCTGAGGACAACTTTGGTCTCAAAATCTTATGATTCTGACTACATGGGTTTGGAATAGGCCAACTAACCCTGTTTGAGCTTTCTCAATGTACTTAAAATTATAGCAATAGGAAGCCAAATTACATATTTAATTGTATCATATAGTCAGTTATGATTTTGGAATGAATTTCTTTTTTTCCCCAGACCTGTCTACAAAATCTAATAGAGTTTTTTTGTTGTTTGTTTAAAAGTGTATTTGTTTGTATGTAACTTCAGATAAATATATGTGCACTTTGTAAGCCAAGAGGTTTTCAAATTACATATATCTCACAAGAAAGTTCTGTATTCTGAAAACATACCTAATTTATGCCAGTACTTTTAATCTGAAATGAGATAGAGAGTTTTAAATTAAAAAAAAAAAAATCAAGTTATTTTCTCTTGGGCCATAACTTATTCCATGAAGCAGTTGACATTTTTAAATGTATCTCAATATTGTTTTTCTACTACTAACTGCAAAGAAAATCAATTTTCTCTTTTCAAGTTATTTCTGAGGAGAAAACTTTTTAAAGTTATTTTTAAAACAGAAGCAATTCATGCCTCCGTTAATAGAAATGAGAGACAAACTGCATATTCACATTGAAAAATGTGTTTTAAATCAGGCACTTGACAGTAGTGTCTATGTCATAGCATTCAGTGTGAAAATGGTGAACAGAAACTAATTGTTCTTTTTTTTTTTTTTTTTTTTTTTTTTTTTTTACCATTCAGAACTATCATCTTCAGGGTAATGGCATATCAGCATATTACTCGATGATTTTTTTTTCTATTGGAGAAATCTATTTCTACAAGGTGATAATATCGGTCCATTGTATAATATTGCTATATTAAAAATTACTATTACATTCACAATTTTTAAATGAGTTAGTTAGAAGAGACTTTGGAGCATATCTAGTAATATCTTCTCTATAGCACAGTAACAGTTGATTGATTATCTAGCCTAAGCTTGATCCCTTCTAATGACAAGAAGTTTATTATGTCACAGTAATGTCTTTTCACTTATGGACAGATCTAATTACTAGGCATATTTCAATTCAGATTTCTTTTCCCAATGTAATGTTCTAATGACAACACTTCTGAAATGGTACTTGTCCTAAGTAACCATCCCTGATTGTTTCAAAATATCTTTCTGTGGCATAGCTTCCAATCACTTCACTGATCCCTTTTAGGAAGCTCTCAAAGTCCTGAGCAGTGTTTACTTGATATGACCAGTGAGTATGGTACCCTGTTCTGCCCCTTGAGCTAGACAGCAGTTCTGTTTTAGTAATCTTGGGTTTCAATAGCTTTTTAGCAGTCAGTTAATTGAAATGTCTATTCATAGGTGGTTATAATCATGTATTTTTCAGTATCATTTCAAGCATATTTTCTATTATCCTATATTTGGACAGTTGACTTATTTTGAACAATTGATGCTTTGAACTTTAAAGTGAAGAACTTTACATTTACTTATCTCATTTTATCTTTACTGTGACCTTGGGAGAAAGGGAGGAAAGATATTTTAGTTCCATTTTGTTAATAAAAATAGTGTCTTACAAAGAAATCTGCCTAAACTAAAATAGCAAGTTAATGGTAAAGTTACATACCAGAACTTAGGCATTTTGATTTGGCAAATGTCAAACATTGAATTACGACTTAGAAATACATTTATATAGTAATCTCTGTTGGTAACACATAATTGGGAAAAGAATTAAAACCACTGGTATTCAATCCATTCCTCTCTTTTTACTTCATTCCTATGAGATATTTCTTCATGTTTCTATATACCTTCTTAATTATCAGGAGCATTCTACTTTATCTAGATACACAAATCAATCATGTAACAAAAAAGATCTGCATATGCTGTTGCTTTATCCCTTGGAGACAGGCATTGCATTTTAGATCCACATGGTTCTTTCCAAAGCTATAGCTATAACATGTACTTGTCTTACTAAACTGAACATTTGCTCAGTTTGAATCTCAATTTCGGCTGTTTATATCCAGCGTTTAAATGAGAATTCTCTGGTGACTAAGCTGGGAATTACTGCATATTTTAGCTTTTACTTAAGAGGCACAATTAGAATATGAGAAAATAGAGTTTTGAGAAGCATTTCCTTTTTATCCAGAAGATTCTCTAAATATTTTACTTAGTTGTCTCTTCTCCAGATATTTTGTTTTAAATGGTACCTTCCACTATGGTGGAAGAGCCTCTGTTTATCAGTCTCAAAGCATCAGTGCAGTCTCTCTTTTAAGGATGAAAAATGGCTGAGAAATGTTTACCTGAAAATATTTTTTTTCTTTATACTATCATGTGTAACCCTGATGTGATGGCTTATTATCCATCCTCATATAGAGATTGGTATGGGCAGGTGCTGCTGACAAATTTGTCAGTTCCAGCCCAGAGCTACAAAATTCCTTGTCCAAGGACACAGAATCGACTAACTCAGTATTAACGTTAAAAAAAAAAATGCCACAGACATTTCTGTTCTCTCAAGCATTCCACTTTGTCTAATTGAGCTTCACTAACCTTTTCTCTTTGACAGAACAACTTTGAATGCATGTCAGGAGGGAGCTCTATAAATATTTATTGAATAAAACAGCTTGTTTGGATATGAAATGAGTTTAGAGACAGGAATTAAGGCCAGTAAAACTCTTAACTTTCTGGTGTGGAAAATATGTGCTGGGAGAATGCCCAACATCACATTTTAAATAATAGCCACTTTTGCTTTTAGTATTCAACATAATGTGGTGTTATATTAGAACTATAGGATTTACAAAAAAATTACGGGGATAGAAATCTTCAATTTATGGTTCATTTATTCCTCAGATTTTTCTAAGAATAATTTAAATTATTGATAAAAATATATATGATACGTATTTTAATTATATTAAAGACTTCCAGACAAAGCAAGAAAAATATGATAAGTCTAGGGGTGGTATCTATAACAAAATTACACTCTACCTTCAATAGGAGGATTAAATTGGTCCTGAGCTTTCTAACATTCATTTGTTTTCATATAATAAAAACAAAATAATTTATTAGAAGAAACACAACAGTTTTCTGGATGTGAGACCCCAGGAAAGATTTTCCTCTAGATATTGTAAGACATAAGAAAAAAAATTTGATAACATATGTATAATAAACATAACTTATTTTGATTAAAATTATTAGAGTGACATTGGTTAATAAAATCAAATAAGTTTCAAGTATACAATTCAACCATATGGCGCATATATATATATATATATATATCATTGTGTGATAAACACAACTTTTAACTATGTTTTATACTTTAATTGTTTATGTGTCAGGATAGAAAGTGAGGCAGATTTGTCTTTATTCAGATGAAGTCTACTTTGGCATTGCTGGTGACAATATTTCTTCAATGGCAGCTCATTCTCTGATTATTGTATGTTTTCAAATGTATGACTATCCCTTATAGCTGCTTCCCGCACTCCTTCTTGCACATGGCTTTATTTCCTTACTATTCCTCTGTAACCCTCTTAATAAAAGCCACATTGTTCAATCAATGAATTAATGAATGGTGATTTATAAGAACAATTTCTTCCTTTTCCCAGAACCATCTTTTATCAGTTAGTCCTGAAAATAGCTGAATTTTTGGCCAACTTCTTCTTGCTAATGCCCATATAACACAGGTTAGATAATCTTTCAAAGCCTTCTTCTGCCAGGCATTTTCTCCTAAAGGATCATGCAAATGATACTTTCATTGACTTTCTTTCTCACCTAAAACAGTGGTGACTGGCACTTAGTAAATATTTAAATATCTCTGTGGATTAAACAAAGATCTTTCAAGAATCATCTAAAAATAATTAATTTTTTTATCAAAATGATAAAAATAATCTTTTTAGAATTATTTTTAAATGACTCTAAATTTATAATGATTTAGATACTCTAAATCACAGACCATCTGAATGCCTTGATATGTCCATTTTCCATGAAGTCAACCCCAGTGACTAAGGAGAGTTGTTCTTTGATATTCCCATGTGTCAAATTATTTTCCTTTGCCAGTAATTTATTTCTTTTTAACCCATAGATTGTTCTTTTGGTCTATAAAGTTGAACAGCTCAATCAAAATATTTTCTCTGTGTGAGTAGAGTTGTCAAATAGCCAAAGAGCTGGCAAGTCAACTTGAAATGTCTTGTAGGATATAATCATATCTTTGTTTCAGTAAGTCGTATAGGAGCACGACTCAGAAAATTTGAAGGGTTTATATATTTTGTTGTTCTGTTTAACAGAGATTGGAAAAAAAAAATTGAGTCACCACAAATCAGTCTCTTCATGCTCTAGCAGCCTGTTAAGACATAGACTTCCCAGAACCATATGGTGGTTGAAATACCGAGTCAGAGCGTGCTCATTATATTCATATGAGTATTGATAGGTGTGGGGTTGAGGGGAGAGGAATGATGGTCTGGGAATTTGGAGTTGTGGATTTCTGTACTTGCTCGCTTCCACACATGTGATTTGTTCGTTTCCTAGACAGGAATTGTGATGGCTTTGGAGGAGGAAGATTTCAGAGTTGAGTAGAATGCGGTCTCTTCCTTTAAGGAACAGAAAACATTGCAGCAAATTCTAAATTCATTAAATGTACTATTCTGTAGGCACACAATTTTGTGAGGTTGGGTGCCACTGCCCTCATCAAAGGACCTGAGGATTAAAGATGGACAAGTCATAGTTCACAAAACAGAAAGAAGGGGAAAAAAAATACTGTAATAGAAAAAACAAATGTCAAAGGCACAGGGACGTTGAAGAGCAAACTACACTGAAATCTAGTGGTGGGAGAAATGAGTAAGTATTTAAAAGTTAAGAAAAAAGAGCACAACACAACTTACTTAACAATTATATGGGGCTATCCTGACTTTCCTGGCCTATATGTTCCATATTACCCAGGTTGAGGATGTCTGCTAAACCAGAAGACTTTGTGCTTTTATTAATGTTATAGGTTTAAAGTTAAAACAATGAAGAAAAATATGTATTTCTTGTAAAGTTAAATGAGTTTTCTTCTAGAATTATCATTGCTTTGGTTAATATTTAATTATTTTAATCCTTTCTCCTAAGCCAGTTGGACTGAGGTGCCCCTGAGTGGGCAAGAGAAATATGACTCAAGAGAAAAATTTTCAGTGAAAGCAGAAAAGCACAGAATGATCAA